>CM050167.1:141059736-141797278 GCA_027410445.1 Discoglossus pictus | reverse complement strand
TACACACTCACTCAGTCATACACATCCACTAACACAGACACACACACACTCACACAGACACACTCACAAAGACATACACAAACTCACACAGACACACACACTCACACACACATACACACACTCACACAGACACACACACTCACACAGACACACACACTCACACAGACACACTCACTCGCTCACACAGACATACACACTCACTCGCTCACACAGACATACACACTCACACAGACACACTCACTCGCTCACACATACATACACACTCACTCACTAAGACACACACACCCAGTCACACACACTCACAGAGACATACACACTCACACAGACATACACACACAGACACACAGACTCAATCACTCACACAGACACACACACTCACTCACACAGACATACTCACTCGCACATACACACTCACTCACACTGACATACACACTCACTCACTCACTCACACAGACATACACACTCACTCACACAGACACACTGACTCGCACATACACACTCACTCACACTGACATACACACTTACTCCCTCACACAGACATACACACTCACACAGACATACACACTCACACAAACAGACATACACACTCCCACAGACATACACACTCACTCACACAGACACACACACACACTCAAACACACACTCACTCACACAGACATACACTCACATAAACACACTCACTTACATAAACACACTCACTCACACAGACGCACTCCCTCCCACAGACATACACACTCACTCACTCAGAGACGCCCACACTCACTCAGACACACACACATACATACACACTCACTCACTAAGACACACACACCCAGTCACACACACTCACAGAGACATACACACTCACACAGACATACACACACAGACACACAGACTCAATCACTCACACAGACACACACTCTCACTCACACAGAAACACACACTCACTCACATAGGACATACACACTCACTTACTCACACATATGTACACACTCACTCACACAGACATACACACACACTCACTCACTCACACAGACATACACACTCACACAGACACACTCACTCGCACAGACATACACACTCACTCACTCACACAGACACACACACTCACTCACTCACAGACATACACACTCACACAGACACACTCACTCGCACATACACACTCATTTACACTGACATACACACTCACTCTCTCACACAGACATACACACTCTCACACATAGACACACACACCCACTTACACAAACACACACTCACACAAACAGACATAAAAATTCACTCACTCAAATAGACATACACACTTACTCGCTCACACAGACATACACACTCACACAGACATACACACTCACACAAACACACTCACTCACATAAACACACTCACACACACACACACACTCACTCACACACACTCACTCACACAGCCATACACACTCACTCACACAGACACACACACACTCACTCACACAGACACACACACACTCACTCACTCACATAGACATACATACTTACTCGCTCACACAGACATACACACTCACACAGACATACACACTCACAAAAACACACTCACTCACATAGACACACTCACTCCCACAGACATACACACATTTACTCACTCACATAGACATAAAGACTCACTCATGCATACACATTCACTCCCACAAACATACACACTCACTCACACAGACATACACTCTCACTCACACACTCACAGACACACACACATACACACTCACTCACACAGATAAATACACACACTCACTCGCACATACACACTCATTTACACTGACATACACACTCACTCTCTCACACAGACATACACACTCTCACACACAGACACACACACCCACTTACACAAACACACACTCACACAAACAGACATAAAAATTCACTCACTCAAATAGACATACACACTTACTCGCTCACACAGACATACACACTCACACAGACATACACACTCACACAAACACACTCACTCACATAAACACACTCACTCACACACACTCACTCACACAGCCATACACACTCACTCACACAGACACACACACACTCACTCACACAGACACACACACACACATAAACACACTCACTCACATAGACACACTCACTCCCACAGACATACACACATTTACTCACTCACATAGACATAAAGACTCACTCATGCATACACATTCACTCCCACAGACATACACACTCACTCACACAGACATACACTCTCACTCACACACTCACAGACACACACACATACACACTCACTCACACAGATAAATACACACACTCACTCACACAGACATACACACTCACTCACTCACAAAGACACACACACCCAGTCACACACACTCACTCACACAGACATACACACTCACACAGACATACACACACAGACACACAGACTCACTCACTCACACAGACACACACACTCACTCACACAGACATACACACTCACTCAGTCATACACACACACAAACTCACTTAAACACACAGACATACACTCACTCACACAGACATACAGACTCACTCACACACCATCTCACACAGACATACACACTCACACACTCACTCACAGACACACACATTCACTCACACAGACATATACACTCACTCATGCATACACACTCACACAGACACACACACTCACTCACACAGATATACACACACACTCACTCACACAGACATACACACTCTTTCAGTCATACACACACACAAACTCACTTAAACACACAGACATACACTCACTCACACAGACATACAGACTCACTCACACACCATCTCACACAGACATACACACTCACACACTCACTCACAGACACACACATTCACTCACACAGACATATACACTCACTCATGCATACACACTCACACAGACACAGACACTCACTCACACAGACATACATACACACTCACTCACACAGACATACACACTCACTCACACAGACATACACACTCACCCACACAGACATACAAACTCACTCACACAGACACACATCCCCACTCACACAGACACACTCACTCACAGAGACATACACACTCACAAAGACACACACACACTCACTCCCACAGATATACACACTCACACAGACACACACACTCACTCACACAGACATACAGACTCACTCACACACCCACTCACACAGACATACACACTTACACACTCACTCACAGACACACACACTCACTCACAGACACACACACTCACTCACAGACACACACACTCACTCACACAGACACACACACTCATTTACACAGACACACACACTCACTCACACAGACACACACACTCATTTACACAGACATACACACTCACCCACACAGACATCCACACACACTCCCACAGATATACACACTCACTCACACAGACACACACACCCACTCACTCACACAGACACACACACACCCACTCACACACACACTCACACAGACATACACACTCATTCACTCACCCAAACAGACACATACTCAGAGACACACACACACTTACTCGCAGACATACACACTGACTCATACAGACATATGGACTCACTCACACAGACACACATACCCACTCACACAGACATACACACTCACACAGACATACACACTCACAAAGACATACACACTCACTCACACAGACATACACACTCACTCACAAAGACACAGACGCTCACTCACACAGACACACTCACACAGACATATACACTCACTCACACAGACATACAGACTCACACAATCACACAGACACACTCACTCCCACAAACACACACACTCACTCACACAGACATACAGACTCACTCACTCACACAGACATACACACTCACTCACACAGACACACACTCACAGAGACACACACTCACAGAGACACATACTCACAGAGACACATACTCACTCATGCAGACACACTCACTCAGACAGACTCACTCACTCACATAGACACACACTCAGTCATGCAGACAGACTCACTCACTCACTCAGACATACACACTCACTCACAAAGACACAGACGCTCACTCACACAGACACACTCACACAGACATATACACTCACTCACACAGACATACAGACTCACACAATCACACAGACACACTCACTCCCACAAACACACACACTCACTCACACAGACATACAGACTCACTCACTCACACAGACATACACACTCACTCACACAGACACACACTCACAGAGACACACACTCACAGAGACACATACTCACAGAGACACATACTCACTCATGCAGACACACTCACTCAGACAGACTCACTCACTCACATAGACACACACTCAGTCATGCAGACAGACTCACTCACTCACTCAGACATACATACTCACTCACACAGACACACACACACCCACTCACACAGACACACACACTCACACAGAAATACATACTCACTCACACAGACACACACACCCACTCACACATACATACACACTCACTCCCACAGACATACACACTCACTCAAACACACAGATATACACATTCACTCACTCACACAGACACACACTCACACAGACATACTCACTCACACAGACTCTCACTCACAAAGACACACAGTCACTCCCACAGACAAACATACTCAAACACACAGACATACACACACACATGCAGACACACTCACTCACTCACACATACAGGCTCACTCACTCACAGAGACACACACACCCACGCACTCACACAGACACACTCACTCACACACAGAGACATACACATTTATTCACTCCGACACACGCATTCACTCACTCACACAGACACACTCACTCACACAGACACACACAGTCACTCACACAGACACACACACTCACTCCCACAGACATACACACTCACTCCCACAGATATACACACTCACTCACACAGACACACACACACTCACTCAAACACACATACATACACACTCACTCACACAGCCATACACACACACTCACAAAGACACACACGCTCACTCCCACAGACACACACTCACACATGCAGACACACTCACTCACAGAGACACAGACACACACAGTCACTCAGACATACATATTCACTCAGACATACATATTCACTCAGACATACATATTCACTCAGACAGACACACACACTCACTCAGACATACATACACTCACACAGACACACACACTCACTCACTCACACAGACACACACTCACAGACCCACACTCACACAGACACACACACTCATTCACTTACTCAGACACACTCACTCCCACAGACATGCACACATCACTCCCACAGACATACACACATCACTCCCACAGACATACACACATCACTCCCACAGACATACACACTCACTCACACACAGATGTACACATTCATTCACTCACTTACACAGACACACTCACGCACTCACAAAGACACACATACTCAAACACACAGACATACACACAGACACACTCACTCACACAGACATACAGACTCACTCACTCACACAGACACACACACACTCACTTACACAGAGACACACACACATACACTCACTCACACAGACACACACTCACACAGACATACCTACTCACTCACACAGACACACTCACTCACACACTCACTCACACAGACATACACACTCACTCACACAGACACACACACTCACACAGACACACACACTCACTCACATATACACACACACTCACATACACACTTACTCACACAGACACATACACACAGACATACCCACTCACTCCCAAAGACACACACACTCACATACATACACACCCACTCACAGACACACACTCCCTCACACAGACATACACACACACTCAGTCACACAGACATACACACTCACTCACACAGACATACACACTCACACAGACATACACACACACTCACACAGACATACACACACACTCACACAGACATACACACTCACTCACACAGACATACACACTCACACAGACATACACACACACTCACACAGACATACACACACACTCACACAGACATACACACTCACTCACACAGACACACACACACACACACTCACTCACACAGACACACACACTCACTCACACAGACATACACACTCGCTCACTGCGAGGCCCGTAAATTAGAGTGGGGGAGAGGCTCGTAATGAGTGCTGAAGGCTTTCATCGCAAGGCCTGTAAAGTAGAGGGTGGAAAGGCTTGCAATGAGCACTGAAGTAGAGGGGGGGAGGTTCGCATTGAGCACCAAAGGCTCTCATCGCGAGACCTGTAAAGTAGAGCGGGGAGAGGCTCACAATGTGTGGCAAACAGCATTGCTAGGCTTTACATTTTATTGCCATAATTTTTGACAGGCAAGTCGCTAATTATTATATAACATTTATAACGGAGGCGATAATAAAAGTTAACAAAGTTGACTCCCCCTACCCTAGAGTAGTTGTAGCTTATCCCTTAGTTGTCTGTGAGAAATATCTTAAAATAGAAAAACTAAGTAAAGATTCCATGGTCGATACCTTCAGCTTTAAGAGGTAACTTTTAAGGAAATGGCAAATTTATCTTATATTTTATACTCTATTATACTTCATTGTACCATTTGTAAAATAAAATTGGTTTCTAATGTGTATACTTATCGCTTTGATTCTTTTGTAACCTATGTTAGATTGAGAAACATTGTTATCTTGATTTCTTTACCTACTAATAAAATTGATTGAAAACAAAAATATTCCCTTTTTGACAATAAAAGGCTCTTTTCAGATCCTCAATTTTCTAGAAGAGACTTTTTGATTTTCTCATTCTGTATTCTTCTTCTTCTTTCTTTTTACATTGCTTATTATAGAACTAGCGAATTGCCTGTCAAAAATGCCGGCAATAAAATATATATATGATATATGTTCTGTAGCAGTCGCTAAGGTCTGGGGTGGGTGTCTCCAGGGTCTAGTTGTCTCTAATGGCGGTGGGGCTGTCTCTAGCCCAGTGTCTCCTGGCTGTGTCTGTCTCTTCTAGCTGTGTGTGTCTCCCCAGGTTGTGTTTGTGTCTCTTCTGGCTGCGTGTATGTATCTCTTTAGTCCTGTGTCTCTAGTCCTCTGTCTCTTGGCTGTGTGTCTCTCTAGTACTGTCGCTACTGGTTGTGTGTATCTTTTAACTCCTGCTTGTGTGCCGTCTCACACACATACCACCAGTCTCTGCACCCAGGATACTTACCTGAAAGTGTGCCAGAACCATCTCACGATTGGTGTTGGAGGCCATGCCTGCACCGGGTGCAGGTGTCAGTGCCCGGGTACCAGAGCATGAAAGCTGGCCTGCCCCCCTGGCGTGTGCTGAGGTTGGACGTGTACTGAGGTCTGGGGTGGGTGTCTCCGGGGTCTGGTTGTCTCGTTTGATGGTGGGGCTGTCTCAAGCCATGTGTCTCCTGGCTGTGTCTGTCTCTTCTAGCGGTATGTTGTCCATATTGATATCACTGGATATCCCTGCATCCATCCGGAGCTTCACATCTCTGTGAATGATGTGGTTGTCATGACAGTATCGTAATGCTTCTAGAATCTGGCGCATGTAATGACTGGCAACAGCTTCACTATTCACAATGCCAGCATCTGCCCTCTTTACAATTTCAAAGCATAGGTCAGCTCCATCCATAAATTCAAACACCATATAGAGCATTACATCGGAGCAGCACGTTGTCATTCGCCATTGTCCTGAGGGTTTTGACTTAAACCAGAAAATAAAATGATCAGATCCAGGCGAGATATAAATCCTTGTGGGTGGGCGATGCAATCCGATCACCCAGAGAGGTGGTAGAGTTGACACCTAGCTTTCCCCCTCACATCACTGGCCCGCGGCTGTTCTATATCACAGGACCCCTGCCGCCCCTCTGCCAGCTCTCCTGGGCTGCCTAGTGCTCTCCTCTCTCTCCCGGGCGCATGGCACGATCTCAAATTTTGGTCGTCATCCAGGTCGCAATGAGAGGTGTTTTGCGACTGTTGATATCACATGACGGACTGCAATATAGTTATTGCGAGCCTCCCACCGCAAGCCTCTCCCCCCTTTACATTACGGGCCTTTGCCGCTCATTGCACATGTGCATAGTTGTTCGTAATTGCAAGGTGGCGGTCGTAATTTTTAACATAGCGTGACAACTCGCAATTACGGCAACTATTATATGTGATGTCTCCTTGTCTCTTATTACTATCCTGGGGGATTCTACATTCAATTGGATAAACATTTTCCTATTTCCATTACCTTTCGCTTTCTTTCTTTCCTGGGCTTCTTTCAAAGCCTTATCAGACAGCCAGTTTGCCTTCTTAGTTTTCTTCCTTTTGTGGTAATGCTTTGTTTCTGTTTTATGGACTAAGTCACAAACTTCTGTCCAAGGTATGTCAGTTATAATATCATGTCTAGCATCTATTATTTACCTCCACTGCATATTCATTAAGTATATGATTTATTTTGTATTTGCTTAATCTGGTGCTTTTCCCACTTTTTGTTAAATTCTGAACTTTGCGATAAGTAACTCCTGATATGAGCTGCAGTCAGCTCCAGGTCTTGATTTTTTCTGACTGTATAGAGCTCCTCCATCTTTGGCTACAAAGTATAAAGTTAATCTGATTTCTAAATTGTCTGTCTGGTGATCTCCACGTGATTCTACTAATCTCTGATCTGCTTCATTTTGTATTCCAAGGCCGAATTTGCCAGTTATTCCAGGTGTCTTTTGGTATGCTACTTTAGCATTCCAATCTCCTGTGATGAGAGTATCATCTTTCACTGGTGTCATATCTGTAACGTGTGGAATATCTTTGTAAAACTGGACAAATTCAGCCTCTTCAGCATCCATGGTTGGAGCATAGACTTGGATCACTGTAATGTTAAATGGCTTGCCTTGAATTTGAATTGAAATCATTCTGTCATTTATTGGGTTGTAACCGAGCACTGCTTTGGCCAAACTTTGATTGATTATGTATTCTGTGTTATTCTTGATCGCAGATTCTTGTCTTATATAAAATTTCCTATTTCAGTCCGTTTCAGATCACTGATTCCTAGGATGTTATGTTTAATGTTGTCATCTCATGTTTGATCACGTCTAGTTTACCTTGATTCTTTGTTCTTACCTTCCCCTATTCTGAATTGTACTTTGCAGCAGCAGACTTTCCTTTCACCTCTAGACACATGATAAGCCCTTCTCTCCCACTAGTTGAAATCACATTAATATTGGTTCCCTCACTCTTGGAAGCCACACTACTATTGGTGCTGCCACTTATGCAAGTCATACACCTATTGATTCCAAGAATCACACTTGAAGCTCATGATCTGTGGCATCTCCCAGAGTTTGCCTGTTTTATCTGACACACACAGAATTTATATATATAAATATAACAATAGTTGCAAGTAAAAGTATCTGTTAATATTTTAAGGGCAAAAGAGTTCACAATTAAGACAAATCAGAATACCTAAGCAAATAAAATTCATTAAAATAATTTGATTCATCCTGTAATTTGGTTGATGGCTCCACGCTCCTTCACTTTGGCAAATGGGATTTTTTTTGTCTAGCCAATCAGTACATGTTCAGATGATTGTTTTGAAAGGTTGGCGATTGTGTGAATAAATCAAGCAGCTGTTGTGAGACTGAAGGGTGAAGTAATCCTTATTCAAACACCACATAACCAATCTTCTACTATAGGATATGTCATAAATAACCCTGCTAATGTTTGTTTATTTTTTCTCTATTTAGGTTTTTCAATATGTGGACTTTTTTCTTCTACTTCTCGGTGTAAGTCAATATGCCAAAGGGCATCAAGAAGCTCATCTAAGATATTTTAAATATACATTTTGTTTGCCATGGCAGTTCATACAGAGGCCACATCTTGCATCAAGAAAACGGCAAAATATATCAATATTAAAATTTTCACAGGACATTTCATGACCTGTAACAAATATATTTTTCTGCATAACTAAAGAAGCCCTGTTCAATAAAATAGTAGACATAGCTAGAAATGAAAAAAACATAGGAGTTAGATTGACGTTTGTTAAGAGACATACACATTTTCTCAGGATCCAGGAAAGGGTGTTAATATACATTTTTTTCAAAATTGTAGAGCTTTGAACATTTTTTGGAGCTATGGCTTCCCCGGCTCCTGCAATTTGCATAGCCATACATAAAGCAATGTAGAAATGGGTTCAAGGCAAATAATGAAAACTTAAAAGTGTCTGGAATTCTGTATCTAATATGTTAATTATTCCATAAATGTGGTTAGGAAGTAGAACTGGAAAATGTTATTCTATATTGCATTACTTGTTACTTAATGATATTAACTCTTTGTGTGCCTGCGGTTCTAAAATTTTAGAACATCGGAAGTCAAACACATTTTCAGTTTCAACATTTGCTAATCATTTTAGACATTATTCCTGTGAGAATATTTTTTAGTAAATATGGAGAACTGAATACTGTTTTTGTTGCTTTGTACTTGTATGTTTGGTATTTGTACAGCATATTAAGTATAAAATCCTGTTTTCTTTATCATCCAACTAAATATATCTTACCAGTGAAACCATGACCTCAGCAGGATCCATTAGCTTGTGAAATAACACCAATTTGGGAGTAACACGGGCCACAGCTTTATTAACTAACTGGATTAACATAATCCATAATTTAACATAATTACCGTAATTAACATAACATTCCTTAATTAACATAATGGAGGAGGAGCCCGGCCAGGACAGTAACCTCACGCCCTGGGCCCGCGCCCAGGGCCACCCAGTGCTTTTCCAAGCACGTTTATGAGGCAGGGCAACACCCACTTAAGCCAGTGGGCCGGGCACCTCACCTCCCGCCATGAGACGCCAACATCAAACAAACAAGAAAGCAAATTTGATACAACGTGCCAATTTTACACACTTCCTACTCCATTCCTCTCCTATAACACAGAGAAAAAAAATATATATATGTAGATATATATATATATATATATATATATATATATATATATATATATTTTTTTTAAAGACCAACTCAACTTTTCTAACTAACTTGGGGCAGGGAGGGAGGGAAATCCTGGCAATGGCCAGCGCAGAGTGAAGGAGGAAGCCTGCGAAATGGGCGGAAGTCCCTCCTCCACACTCCCAGCCAATCAGTGCCTGGGGCTGCCTCTATGCCGGCAAGATCCATTAGCTTTTAAAGTAACGACTGACACCAAATTGGGAGTAACATGGGCCACAGTTTTATTAACCAACTGGATTAACATAATCCATAATTTAACATAATTACTGTAATTAACATAACATTCCTTAATTAACATAATGGAGGAGGAGCCTGGCCAGGACAGTAACCTCACGCCCTTGACCCGTGCTCAGGGCTACCCAGTGCTTTTCTAAGCGGGCAACTCACCTCCCGCCACGGAGCAGCTGAGGGACACCTCCTGATGCTGAGATCCCCCCTTTTGCTCAATAAAGCTAGTGCCCGAGTTACCCCTTCCTTGAACTCTAATGTCAGCAGTTCCAACCCAATCTCGGTTAAGTGCACCTTATCCAGATGAAAGAACTCATCAGCGTCTACGCCTTTGAATTCCCTGTACCTAATGGAAATGAAACCTACATTTTGCACAAAACAGGCCATTTGCTTATTGATTTTTTGGCGGGCCCTATCAACTAAAACTGGGTCTCTAGCACTCTGCCATGAACACCTTTTCATCATCTCGGACCAGATGATAAAAAGGCCCGGGAACTGGGGCACCCAGAGGGAAATATCCCTCTTCATATCCTTCAGTATTTTGCGCATGGGGACGACCCCTAAATCATTGCCCTCAGCGTGGATGAGCACCATATCGGGGTCACTGTAGTGATGTGCGTAGTTGTCCAGCAAGCCTCGCACCTGTGCCCACCTCAAGCCTCGGAAACCAAACCATCGTACCTGCAGGTCCGTTTCTGGTATGCCCAGCTGAGCGTTACTCCTGGTGACTGCTGCTAACCTGTGGGCCCAGTACATGTAGGAATGGCCGATAATCCAAAGCTGGCTCTGTCCACCTGTAATACACAGAAAGTCTCATTTAGATAACCCGTCCGGGTCACACATAAGACCTATACCGCTGCGATTCCCATCTCCCGATCCTCTTGACCCCCTCCGATGGTAAGCCTAATCTCACTGCCTCGGTAGTGGCTCCGATACGGAAAGAATCCCAAACTCTGCTGAATCCAAACCCAAGCGCTCAAGCGCCGCTTTTAAGATTGCTGTGAACTGAAACCGAGACAATGCCTGCCCGTTAGCATGTATGACCAGCGGGCCAGGTGCCCGTGGCCGCAGTTGTAAATACTCCTTCACATTTGAATGGGGGCAGCATCCACAGCCAATTCTGTGCAATGTCACCTCTCTTCCTTTCCCCTCCTGATTGGTCTTAGACCCCCTCAACCATAACACCACACTGTCACCTTTCAGACAGACATCCACCGCCTGCAGCCCCCCCCGAACCGTGCCTGTTCGCCGAGACTAGCTCCCCGATTCTGAAGGCCCCGAAGAATGCTAGGGTGAAAGCCGTCCGGAAAAGCAGGGATTCAAAAGGGTCTCGGCAGAGCAGTTCCAACTCCTGCGTCACACTCACCAACAATGAGAAGGTAATCGGACGCCTTTTGTCCTGCCTCTGATCGCCCACGAACATGCCTTTCACCACTCGGCGAACCACAAATTCCTTCGTCAGGTCTCTTGTACCAGCCACCTTGAACATGAAGGCCAGGGCCGTGACCTGCCGACTAACCGATGCCTTGGAGTCACCGTTTTCTGCGCACCGCAACAGGAACCATAGTAACAGGCCTAATGATTCTTCTTCCGAAGCTGTACCACCGACAACCTCCACCAAATTGTTCCATTTATTCTATACCGTCTTATAGGCCGCCCATGTCTGCGGTGCCAGTGACTGTCTGACATACTTGGCTATCCGATCACTCCAAGCTCCTAGAGTTCCGGGGGGATATCCTCACCTTGCGTTTTCGCCCCTGGAGCCAGTGTCCTGAAACACGCTTCCTGCAACCGAGAAAGGGCATTAGCGTTCTCCTGACGTAAAACGTGGAATGCTCGTAACCATATGTTCAACCTCAAGCAAAGGAACACCAACCGCCGTATAAGGTGTAGTACCGGCAATGATGATGATGAGAGGCTATTGATTGCTCGAACCGTTGCCTCGCAGGCTGACCCAACCAAACCTGCCGATCCTTGAACTCCGTGCCCCATGCTTGAACCGCCGCTACCATAGGGAATAACTCCCGAAAGGCTGAGTTTAATGTGAGGCCACCAGAAACCCATGACTCGGGCCATGCCGCAGCTAACCATGATCCTTTTCGGTAAGAGCCAAACCCTTCTAATCCTGCCGCTGTATACAGCCCGAGTTGGTCACGCTTTCCGGATGTATTAGCGCGGCACCATTAAACGACTGAAGGAACGCTATCCAGACTTTTGTGTCCGCCCTCATCGCTCCTGACACTTTCACATGTGTTACCATCCCCGCGCCTGCAAGGGCTGAGAGGTCCTCTATAAGGTCTGCTACCTTCTCGACAGGCGAGCTGCACTTTTGGAGTCAATCCTTATGCCCAGGAATGCCAACTCCGTAGTGGGACCCTCCATCTTCTTGTGCACCAATGGAACCCCGAAGGTCTGGCATACACCCGTAAACTTCTCGAGAATAAAACCACACGTATCACGGCCCGCCGGCCCCACGAAGAGAAAATCATCGAGATAGTGGGTGATGCTGTGGTAACCCGCCGCAGTTCAGGCCACCCACTGAAGGAAAATGCTAAATGTCTCAAAATACGCACACGAGATGGAGCAAACCATGGGCAAACAAAGGTCCACGTAGTACTCTCCCTCCAGGAAACACCCCAGAAGCCGATGGCTACGGGGATGAACGGGGAGCAACAGGAAAGCAGACTCAATATCCACCTTAGCCATCTTGGCGTCGATGCTGGCTGCCTTAACAATCCCCGTGGCACAGTCAAAAGACGACACTGTGGACCATTCTTCACCAATTCCATCGTTCACTGAGCCCGCCTGAAGGTCGGACAGGTGCTGTATTAGACAACATTTTCCAGGCTCTTTTTTTGGCACTATTCCCAAAGGAGAAATTACCAAGTCTTGGATTGGTGGAAGCCACCTCAGGGAACTCACTAACTGACTTTAAATTCTTCGGAGAGGATTGAAGGAGGGAACACAGGATCTCAGAACTATCCCGAAAACCCTCCTGTCATGAATCAACCAGTGGCCATATTGGATTTGACCTGAATAGCCGGTGGCCATGTTGTGACTGGCACAGCCAGGTTGTGACTAGCAGCAATGGTCACATTTAAGAGCCATGTGTTATATTGTATATGATAACTGGGGGGGTTGGGGCTCACAGACCCACTGTTATACTGTATATTGTTATGCTGTGGGCTGGGGGAGGAGCAGGGTTTTCTCATCACCATTAATAAAGTCATCATAATGCATAAAATGGATTGATGGAGAAAGCCCTGTCCCAACCCTAAATACCATAACTCCCATGTTTAGGCTCAGTGTAATGAGTGTCCTGTGAGAGAGCGAATGGGACATATTGGCTATACGTGGGGGCAACATTGTGTGTTATATTTGTAAATATATAAATGTATATTATAGTAGAGAGTAGCCCTATTGTACATATGACACATACATCTTGTCATAGGAGTCTGTTGACCACAAAGGCTAATCCCTTGTGTACACTCACTTAAAGGATAGGAGCCATACACAATGGGATCTCCACAGACACAGAGGCACCATAACTCCAGGGGGTCTACAGCTTGTCCCCTCCCAACTATCAGAGCAGGGAGCAGAGCAAAAGGACATGTGTCTCTCCTGGGAGGTAGAAGCCAAGTGAATTAGGTAGCCACACCTAGTGGGCAGACCTGTGAGGAGTCTCATGTTTCCCACAGTGTAACGCTACGTGATTGGCCAGAGGCCATTAGGGGCTGACCTCAGGTAGCCCCTCCCTCTACTACGTTGTAAAGAGTTTATATACGTGTGTTTTCCAAATAAAGTTGTTCTTAATTTTCATACTTTGACTAAGCATGTATTATTGACCCAGAGGCATATGCTTGTAGAGGAGCTTGTTCTGACTCCCTATAAAGGTGCTCCCAGGTACACTACCAAAGCAGCTGGGACTTATGCCTTTGTACCAACAAAGACTGTCCATAGGTCTAGAGTCACCCAAACTTAGGTCTAAACCTACTGGGAATAAAAGTCCTAGGATACTCTAGATCCCATCACCTCCATCAGCAGCGAAGCTGCTTTCGCCTTTCCCTGCAATCTACTGTAGCGTTCTAGCCACGGTAGCATTGCGGCCAACCATATAGGAGTCCTGCCTCTTTGGAGAGGACTCCCCCACTCTTGCACCTTACCTGGTCCTGCTGCACTTGGATACTGGGTGATCGCCGCCGCAGCCCAAGCAGGAGTGCTTAAAACGACAGTTTGGGGCTCATTTGCAGCTGCCATCATTGAAGGAGCGGCAAACCCTGCGGCCGGGGGTGCCCAACGTGGCGTGGCTCCTTGCCCCGCTTGCGTTCCCGCGAAAGGACGGCATGGCCCGCATCAGGGTCATTATGTTCAGCCAATAGGCTACCGTCTTGTCGCTCCGTGCCATGGTTGGCCATGTACAGCCGAAACTCCTCGTCGTACCGCCACCATGACACCCCCCCGTAGGTCCGGTACGCATTCCTCATCTCCTCCAGATATACGAACAGTCCGGAGCACTGCACCGGGTGCTGTTCGCTTAGTACGCAGGCCATGATTGAGAAGGCATGGAGCCAGTTGTCGAATGTACGCGGAAGCCGCCTAAAGTAATTCTTATGATCATTGCCTTCCCTAGGGAAGGGCTCCGGGGGATCTGCTAACCGGGATATGGGCAATAATGAGAACCGTTCAACGAATTCCCTTCGCCAGATCTTTTCTTTGACATCCAGAGGCAAATGCGCACCGAGGTTGTCTTGGCAGCACACAATGGTGGGCCTCCCGGCAGTGGGGAC
Source organism: Discoglossus pictus (assembly GCA_027410445.1). Classification (NCBI taxonomy): domain Eukaryota; kingdom Metazoa; phylum Chordata; class Amphibia; order Anura; family Alytidae; genus Discoglossus; species Discoglossus pictus. Next base: position 141,781,411 of record CM050167.1, on the reverse strand, counting down.
CGCTGGGGCTTTTTACTCTTACCCCTAGAAACCCGGGACCGGGTCTGAACTGGGGTGTTAGCGGTCTGGTGCAGGCCTTGGGGCAAGACGGTAGGCGGTGACCGAATAGCTAGGCCCTTGCCTGCGCCTCCGTGTGGCTCTGACCTCTCTGCAGTGGTTGGGATAAGCTCCTGGCTCTCGGGGACCTCATCCATGGCCCCTGCCCTCTGGTTGGCCCTATTGCCGGAACTGCTGCTGTTGCGTGGTGCCTATGGTGCCCATCTGGGCTAGTGACCTCCCCCAGGGGATTCAGGCTAGCAGCCACTTCAGACTGCGCCTGCGCCTCCGTGGAAAGGCTCTCACTCCCCAGATGCGCCAAAACCAAGCTATCCTGGACCCACCTAACCCCATGACACAAAGCTCGGGACCTAACCATGGCCAAAAGGGCCTCTAACTCCCCAGGGTCCATGAGAAAGCCACACCAGCCCCCACAAACGCAGGCAAACACCACACACCCACACACACATCGCACAGACACAACACACCGCCCACGCAACACACAGCCACAGCACACAGCCCACACAGCACACGCAGCACACGCAGAACACACACACACACAGAGGGACCCCACTGCCTTATTACTGACAGGGTTAATGAATTCTGCTACACTTGCAGGCACCAAGACGGGAGCACACCACGCTGGCTTCCAATCCTGGCAATGGCCAGCACAGAGTGAAGGAGGAAGCCTGCAAAACAAGCGGAAGTCCCTCCTCCACTCTCCCAGCCAATCAGGAGAGCCCCACTGGGTCACGCTGCGCTGCGTCAGACCCAATGCCTGGGGCTGCCTCCGCGCCGGCCAATACTGACAATGAATAGATTTACATTTATTTATAACCAACACAGGCCACAGTCTGGCAGAAGCACAAATAAAGTTCCCCTACTTGAAGTACCTAACATACGCACAATATTTTTAAACAAACTAAATGATCCAAAGAAAACATATACATTTAGAAATATTCTGAAAGTGCAGGTCATAGAGAATTTGAAATGAAATGAGAAGTTTTATACCATAATAACATACACTCACTAATATTTGCTAAATCATTTTTTTTAGTTTTCGTTTTTTAGACAAAAATCTTCTCCAAGCTCATTGTAAGAAAGATACAGAAAACTACATTTAAAAGCATATTTTATTTGGGTAGATGAAAACAAGAGTTAACAACTATTATTGATAAAAAATGAAAATAAAAGGGACAAAATAATAATGATATAGACTTTTTCTATAGTTGTATTAAACCACATCTACAGTTGTATACAACCATATCCTATATACACAATGACCTACATCCTATCTTTCCATTTTTTAGTTAGGGGGGAATAAGGAAGGCTAAAAGAGAATAAGATCAAAAAAGAAGCGGTGGTATTTGAAGGTACACTCATTAGTAAAGGTACAAATATAGCTATGAAGCCTTTAAGGTTTTTTACGTTCATGTGACATTGATAATGTCCAAAGGGACCAACAATCTTCTCAGTGTCACTCGGCCCCAAACCATCTATTCAGCAGAATCACTATCCATGTGTGATTTTGCCAGTTCTACAATCAGGACTCAGCAGACAGTTCTGCAGGGGCTCAGCCAGCGTCACTGGGCCTCATACCATCCATTTGAGCAGAAGCGCTCGCCAACTGACATCTTTCCCAGTTCCATTCAGCATCAGAACTGAGCAGTCACTTCTGCAGGGTCTCAGCCAGTGTCACTGGGCCTCATACCATCCATCTAAGCAAAAGCACTGGCCAACTGATGTTTTCCCTGCTCCATCTACCTTGGTTCCTTTTGCTTCTAGACCTAGATCCTCACACGCTGCCACTCTTCACTCTGTATTCATATAACATCATTTTAGCTGGTGTGAGGTACCAAAGCATCAAATTCTTACATGTATTTTATTCCAATTGTATTTTTAGAGACACTTTGACTGCTAACAGAATTTTTTTTTCCACTGGTGCTCAGTAAGAGGTATTTTTACATCCTCCATGTAGAGACATTTAGAATTACAGAATTGGGTAGTGTAACGGTGTCCAGCAATGACAGATAACCTGCACTAGAATCCAGCAAGGGATCTACATAAGCAGAAGAATGAGTAGGGCTGTACATCCATGCTTGAACAGAAGGGGAGCGTGTGAGCTGCGGCCTAATCAAGCCAGTACACCTGATCTAAGTCAGGAGGATGATTTAAAAGGCTGCGGGGTGAGCAGAGAGGGAGCTAGCTAAGTTCACAGGAGATAAGGAGCCTGGAAGAAACCTTGAGCAGAGAGAGCTGTTTTTGAGAAGCTGCAATACTGAATGCTGGAGTGATGTTTTTCTGGAGCTGCAAGTAAAAGGCCTTGCTGGATCTGCAAAAAAAATCCTTATTAAGTACCTGTGGGACACTGCTGAGTAACCTGACTGGAGAAAGCTGCATGGCAGACTGAAGCTAGTGAGGAGACGGACACTCCATTTACCATAAGGTCAGAAACCTTTTACTTAAATTATTATACCCCAGGGAAGAGGCGGAGTCCTTGTCCTGTTAAATTGCAGTGTTCCTATTGCAATATCAAAGTGTCCCTGGGGTGAAGCATATGGGAGAGAAAGGCGGGCCCTATGCTTAATCCAAGGTTGAAGACGTGGAAATGCCACAGGCTGGCACTATATAAGAGACTATTCGTAACCTGGCCACAAGGTGGCACTACACCACATATACAAGACTATGGATACTGTAAGAGACTATCTGTATCTGGGCCACAAGCTGGCGCTATAAGGGACTGTTTGTATCCTGGCCACAAGGTGGCACTACAAGAGACTGTTTGTTTGCTTTATGAATTATAATTTAACCTGTAGTAGAAAAGCTGCTCAGGTTATAGTCAGGGTGTTCCAGAGTATAAGTAAGCTCGTTTACGTAGAAGTTTATTTTACTGACTATAAGCTATTTAATTTGTGTTTTTGTAACTACTCAATAAAATATATAAAAAGAGCCCAGAAGTCTCTACCATTTACAGTCCAGAAAAGGGTACCTTGTTACACTGGTGTCAGAAGTCGGATCTGGGTCTTTGTACCAAAAGGCCACTCACAGTAAAAATGGAAGAGGTAATAAAGGCCTTACTGCAAGCAACCGCAGCACAGCAGGAAACAAACAGACAACAGATTGCTTGCAAATCAGATGACACAAAGTCAAGCCAATTTACAAGAGATATTACATCAATCCAAACAACTTGCTACTGCAGGAACAAGAGAACCAGGGATGGGACTGCAAGCAAGTCACCACATACATAAAATGAGTAAAGAAGATGATGTGGAAACCTACCTGCTGGCCTTTGAAAGGACTGCAATGCGGGAAGCCTGGCCACAAACTCAGTGGGCAGGAATACTGGCCCCATTTCTGATAGGAGTAGCGCAAAGAGCTTATTATGATCTACCAGCAGAACAAGCAGCGGATTATAAATATTTAAAGGCAGAGATTTTAGCCATGATAGGGGTAAACCCAGCTGTCCGGGCCCAAAGGTTCCATACATGGAAATACCGCGGGGACCAACCACCAAGATCCCAAATATTTGATCTCCTGCATCTCACGCGCAAATGGCTATGCCAAGAGAGTAACTCCCCAGAGAGAATTGTGGAGAAAATAGTCCTGGACCACTACTGGAGAAGATTGCCTCCAAGTATGAAAGAGTGGGTAGGACAATACGAATCACAGTCTCTGGATGAATTAGTGGCCCAAGTGGAGCGCCATCAAGGTGTAAAAAGCATCTCAGCAGACTCATCTATTGAGAGATCAAAAACCTGGAAACATGGATTATCCATAAAAAAATCGGCCTACCGAAGGGGCCACAAGAAACTATAGAAGAGAACCTTGAGATGTTTATGGAACTGAAAAGAGAAAGGAGGAGGAGAGAAGAAATGACTACTTCCATACGGTGAAGTGTTTCCAGTGTGGAGAAATGGGGCATATGGCAGCCAAATGCCCTAATCGGGATGAGCCAATGCAGTGCAATCTTGGAGACTCTGCAATCCACTGTGACGTGGTTAATTTAGTCAGAATGACTGAGCTGCGACATCCATTTATCACAGAAGTAATGATAAATGGTCAGAAAGGAAAGGGGCTGATTGATTCCGGTAGCGCAGGTACCCTGTTATCCCAAAGAGCAGTAGCCCCAGATAATAGGAGATTAGGAAAAAGCATTGGCATTACCTGTGTTCATGGGACAGTAATGAACTACCCAACAAAAACCACCTGGATTGAGGTCAAGGTCTTAAAAGCCCTAGTAACAGCCCTGGTAGTTCCCTATCTACCATATGCAGCGGTTTTGGGTAGAAACTTTCCACATTTTGAGAAACTGCTCTATACAGAAAGCCAGAGAACGAGTCCTGAATCTATATAGGATATCTTTCCGTTTGAGGATAACAAACTATTCTCCAGCCGGGAAAAAGTTCTGAAATCTCGAAAACAAAGACGAAAAGAGAAGAAAAGGGGAACAGAAATAAAAAAGAAACTAGTTAGAGAAGAAGCTCTGGTAGCTTCACAGACCATACCTGAGGAGACAGCAAATTTAGAAGAATTTTCTTCTGATGCAGAGATGACCCCTCTAGAGCAAACAGAGAGAGAAGAAGAACAGAACGTACTCCAGGAAGAAAAACATTTTGGGAGAGACCAAGCAAATGATCCTCTCCTACAAAATATCAGAAGAGAAGTGGTCAAGGTAAACGGCGAAATAGTACAGGGACGAGAAAATCTCCAAGGTCCCCACTTTGTGTTGAAAAGAGATCTTCTATATCGTGTGGTCAAAATAGGAGAAGACGTTACAGAGCAATTACTGGTACCTCAAGGCTACAGAAAAAAGGTATTAGAAATGGCTCACAGTCATCTTTTTGGAGCACATCTGGGAGTGGAGAAAACTTTAAACTGGGTAATGAAGAGATTCTACTGGCCTGGAGTATACGAAGAAGTGCGCTGGTATTGTCTGTCTTGCCCAGAATGCCAGCTAGCAAGTCCAAATCCTCAGTTAAAAGCTCCTTTGATCCTGCTTCCGATTATAGACGAACCGTTTGAGAGAATAGCGCTGGACCTCGTAGGACCACTGGAAAGAACAGCTCGAGGACATCAGTACATTTTAGTCATATTGGACTACGCTACAAGATACCCTGAAGCCGTGCCACTAAGATCCGCTAACTCTAAGAGTATCGTAAAAGAAATGCTACTTCTTTTCTCAAGAGTTGGAATACCAAAAGATATATTAACGGATCAAGGAACACCGTTTGTTTCAAGACTGATGAAGGACCTGTGCCAACAATTACAAGTAAAAGCATTAAGAACGTCAATATATCACCCTCAGACCGATGGATTGGTGGAAAGATTTAATAGAACGCTAAAAAGAATGATACGAAAAGTGGTGGACAAAGATGGAAAAAACTGGGACCTTTTATTGCCGTTTCTGTTATTTGCAGTAGGAGAAGTACCCCAGGCCTCTACAGGATTTTCCCCATTTCAGCTTTTATATGGACGTCATCCAAGGGCAATACTCGATATTCTACGAGAAACCTGGGAAGACCAAAAAGTCCAAGGAAAAAATATTGTGGAGTATGTGCAGACCCTGAGAAATAGAATCTCTCAGATCGCCCCACTCATTAAAGCACATATGGAACAAGCACAGCAACACCAGAAAACTTATTAGAATCAAGATGCCCAGGTCAGGAAATTCCAACCTGGCGATAGGATTATGGTACTGGTTCCAACGGCTGAAAGCAAGCTCCTGGCTAAATGGCACGGACCATATGAAATCATAGAAGCTGTAAGTGAAGTAAATTATAAAATCAAACAGCCGGATAAACGAAAAAAGGAGCAGATTTATCATGTGAATTTATTAAAAGTTTGGCGTGAAAAAGAAGCTGAGGTAGCATTAGTACACCAGGTGTACCCAATGGAAGTAACACTTCCCAAAGTACAAATCTCGATTGAATTGTCACCACAGCAAAAGGAGGAAGTAAGGAAAATGATTCTGCGAAATACAGATGTATTTTCTGAAAATCCAGGCCACACAAAGGTGATTTACCATGATATTATCACTAAGCCTGGAGTAATTATAAGAAGCAGACCGTACCGGATTCCAGAGGCCAAGAGGGAGGAAGTAAAAACAGAAGTAAAAAAGATGCTTGACTTAGGGGTTATTGAAGAGTCTAGCAGTGAATGGTGTAGCCCAATTGTCTTAATTCCTAAACCTGATGGGACAATTCGTTTTTGCAGCAACTTTCGAAAATTGAATGAAATCTCCCAATTTGATGCCTATCCTATTCCCAGAGTGGATGAATTAATTGATAGACTAGGAACTGCAAGATTTATGTCTACATTAGATCTGACAAAAGGATATTGGCAGGTCCCTCTGACAAGATCAGCAAGAGAAAAAACAGCTTTTTGTACTATTGGTCTGTTCCAGTATAAAGTTCTACCTTTCGTTCTGCATGGAGCTCCGGCTACATTTCAACGACTCATGGACAAACTTTTAAGACCACATTCCGAATATGCGACTGCTTATTTGGAAGATATTGTAATTCATACCACGGATTGGGATTCTCACTTAAATAAAGTGGAAAAGGTCTTGGAGTCCTTGAGAAGAGCAGGTCTAACAGCAAATCCGGCAAAATGCGCACTTGGGCTGGAAGAGATTAAATATCTTGGATATACGGTGGGAAGAGGACTGATAAAACCTCAGTTAAATAAAGTGGATGCTATAAGAGAATGGCCACGACCTTTAAGGAAGAGACAGGTGCGTGCCTTTCTGGGGATAGTTGGGTACTACTGAAGGATTATACCCAGTTTTGCCACCATTGTGGCTCCTTTAACTGATTTAACCAAACAAAGAGCCCCGGATACGGTAAAATGGAATCCGGAAGCAGAAAAGGCATTTGAAGACCTAAAAGGGATCTTGTGTCAGGAACCGGTATTGGTGGCTCCGAATTTCCAAAAACGTTTTATCCTACAGACGGATGCTTCTGGGATTGGATTAGGGGCTGTACTATCGCCAGAGAAAGAGGCAGAGGAACATCCGGTGCTATACCTCAGCAGGAAACTGTCGCCCAGAGAACAGATATTCAGTGGTCGAAAAAGAATGCCTGGCTATCAAGTGGGCTTGTGAGGCTCTGAGGTATTATCTGCTGGGTAGATCATTCAAGCTGGTTACGGACCATGCCCCATTAAGATGGATGCATCTTAACAGAGAGAAAAACAGCAGAGTGACTAGATGGTTTCTTTCATTACAATAATTCAGATTTAAAGTGGAACATCGAGCCGGAAAGAAACACAGTAATGCGGATGCCCTATCTAGGGTCCACTGCCTCTCGGCGCATGTAGCTCAAAGCCACCACATATGTTCGTGGGTGCCCCGATCGTTACATCCTCTCCAGCATTCACCATCTGTTTTGGAAAGAAACAATTTTACTAATTTATAAGGGGTCATATACCACCTTTGTGTCAGTTTAAAAAAGGTTTCTCTTAATGGAATATAAGTAATATAAGTATTTGTTAATTCAAAGGCCCTATGCCATATTTTAGTTTCCAAATTAAGACTTAAAGACTCTTCACATTTTAGTATTCTGTTAGTCTTATTGTTGTGTTTTAAATGTTTGATTATTCTAATGCAATTGGATATAGATTTTTTCTTTACGTTATTTACTAAATTTTCAAATTTGGAAGGTTCCCTGTTAACAGAACTGGCCACTCCGCTTTTATTTAAGATATTTTTTATTCTATGATACTGTAGCCATTGATCTTAGTCTAAGTTGTTTAATAGGCTTGTGGTATGTTATACCATTAAGGGGGTATTTAGCGAGGGAGCTTTAATATGTTTTAGTTGGTTATTTATCCTGTGCCATTGAGTGATTACAATTTTAACCATGAAAGGTAATTTTATCTTTTTGTATATCTTTTTATGATATATAAATCCATTCAATTGGAACTCCTCAGAAAGAGTGTTTTCAATTTCTAAAAAAATTGGTTTGTTTTTTACTTATGGAAAATTTTAAAATATTGGGTTAACAGTATGGCATTATAATAATCAATTATGTTTGGAGACAATAGACCCCCTTTAACAAAGTCTCTTGAGAGAATATCTCTATTTATCCTAGGGCAGTGGTGGCGAACCTACGGCAGCTTGCTGGGCCTGCTCATCGTGCGCGAGCACGGTGCCTGAGCGCTCTCCCGTCACTGAGGAGGGCTGTGCTAGCGTGCGCGCGCGCGGAGGCAAGAGGAAGGTAAGAGATATGGGGCAGGGGAGAGACAAGCGGTAGGGGAGAGACAAGGGAGAGGGGGAGAGAGAAGAGGGTTGAGACAAGGGGGAGGGAGAAGGGGAGAGACAAGAGTGGAGGGAGAGACAATGGTGTAGGGAGCCAATGGGGAGTTGGACAGATAAGGGAGAAGGGGAGAGACAATGGAGAAGGGGGAGACAAGGGGAAGTGGAGAGACAAGAGGGGAAAGAGAAGGGTGGGGGAGACAAGGGAGAAGGGGAGAGAGAAGGGCGAAGACAGTGGAGAATGGGAAAGAGAAGTGTGGGGGAGAGATAGAAGGGTGTGGGAGACAAGGGAGAATAAGAGAGACAAGGTTGGGTGAAACAAGGGGGTAGAGAGAGCAGGGTGGGAGAGACCAGGGGGAGAGACAAGGGTAATGGGAGACACAAGGGGAAGGGGAGAGACAAGGGGGGAGACAATGGGGAGGGGAGAGTGAATGGTGGGAGAGACAATAGTGAAGTACAAGGAGAGACAAGGGTGGAGGTAGAGACAAGAGTGAGGGAGATACAAGGGTGGGGGAGAGATAAGCGGAGAGAGAGGGAGAGAAGAGGGAGGGAGGGAGGAAGAAAGGAGAGCAGAGGGAAGGGAGGATGGAGAGAAAGAAAATAGGGAGAGGCAGAAGGGAAAGGGAGAAGTAAGAGAGTGAGATGGGAGAGAAGGTAGAGGCACATGAGAGGAAGGGAGAGGAGAGAGAAAGGAAGAGGGAGATGCAAAAGGGAGAGGTAGAGAAGGGAGAGTGAGAGAAGGGAGGAGTGAGAGAGAGGGGAGAGGCAAAAGGGAGAGGTAGAGAATGGAAAGAAAGGAGGAGGGAGAGACACAGGGAAGGAAATAGACAAGGGGGGTAGAGGCAAGTGAGAAAACAGAGACAATTGTGAGCGGTACAAGAGAGGAGAAATAAGGGTGGGAGAGAGAGAAGGATGGAGGGAAGAGACAAGGGAGAAGGGGAGATACAGGGGTGGTGGGAGACAAGGAGGAAGGGGAGAGACAAGGGGAGGGGAGAGAGAAGGGTGTATGATCAAAGGGGGGAGAGATGCTTAGAGTTTGCGGCTTAGTTTTCTTTGTATGCAAATCTGGCTCAGTGCTGGTCTTTTTCATATTAAAAAATAAAGTTGTTTAACTTGACGTCATTTCCATAATTCACAGAATATTTCTGTTTTCCCGCCAGTGGCCAAGAGCTGTATCTGCAAAACAATGTGTTTGTACCTCAGAGATGGGAATAAAGTTTTAAAGAGTTTTGTAATCCGGGCACGCTCCCCACAGCATTGCGCGGGAGGACTGAGGAAAGGCGAGGCGAACCGAGGCATAGCTAGAGCTACTAACCACCACCGACTGTGTCCCCCCCTCCTTCACCAAAGGTAAGAAGAAGGGAGGGGGGGATAAATAAAAATAATTTGATTTTATGATAGGAATAAAAAAAAATTCTTCCTTTACACACATCACCCCCCCACTCTCTCATACAGCACCCCCCACTCTCTCATACAGCACCCCCCACTCTCTCATACAGTACCCCCCCACTCTCTCATACAGTACCCCCCCACTCTCTCATACAGTACCCCCCCCACTCTCATACAGCACCCCCTACCGACTCACAAACACATACACTGCACCCCTCAATGCAGTGTGTGTATTTATCAGTCTATATGTGTGTACTCAGCTGCGTGTGTGTGTGTACTCAGCTGCGTCAGTATTCAGGTTTAATTGCCATGTTGGCACTTAGAGGGAAAAAAAGTTGGCATGTATTGCGGTTTGGGCACTCGGGCTCAAAAAGGTTCGCCATCACTGTCCTAGGGTGTTTCTCCCTATGAATGTACTTTTCCATTATCCTTTGGAATTTTCTAAGTTGGTATCGTGGAAACTTTAAAGGGATACACCTCATAATGTATGTTAATTTCGGAAGAATTGATATTTTGATTGTGGCAATTCTGCCAGAACAGGAATAGTTGTATTTCTTCCATTCTGTTAGTAGGTTAGAAATCTTAATATAGAACGTAGGTTTTCATTAATAAGATCGTTTAAATTAGAGGGAAACTTAATCCCAAGATGAGAAAAATAATTTATTTCCCAATTATACTTAAGTTTATCTTTTAAGATTTTAAGGGTTTTCCTATCAATGTTAAGGGGAAGCACTTCTGATTTAGAGACATTCATTTTATAGTAAGAAACCCAACTATATTTATTTATTATTTCCTGCAATTTAGTTAAAGATTGCAATGGCTCAGTCACAGTTATCACCAGATTTTCCGCAAAAACTGTGACCTTATTTTGTAAATAGTTAGTAGGTATGCCCCTAATTCCCCCTGAGGCTCTAATTTTTTCAACTAGAGGTTCCATTACAAGTGTGAAAATTAGGGGGAACAAGCGGCACCCCTGCCTAGTGTTATGGAAAATTAAAAATGTTTCAGAACAAAAGTCTGTTCTAGAGACATAAGCACTTGTGTTGGTATACAAGGCCATTACTGCCTGACTTCCAAACTTGCCCAAACTGAATTTGTCCATTATAGACTTTATGAACTCCCAGTTGACCCTATCAAACGCTTTTTCAGTATCTATAGATAGGGCTACAACTGGGAATTGTTTGCTTTTAGCGTGTGCAAGTAAATCAGTTTGCGGACATTATCTGGCCCCTGCCTATTTTTAATAAAATCTGTTTGGTCTTTATTTATTAAATTATCTATAAACAGATTCAGTCTAGCAGCTGGTATAGAAGCATATATTTTGATGTCAGAGTTTAACACTGATAAAGGCCGATAATTCATAACATTCGAAGTAACCTTATCAGGTTTAGGTATTGCTATTATTGCTGCACATAGAGTCTCTAGAGGTGCCTTACCTTGATCATTTATTTCATTGAACATTGATTTTAAATGATTAAATGATCTCTTTTTCAAATAACCTATAATAACAGTTAGGGAAACCTTCAGGGCCTACGGCTTTTCCAAATTTTAATTTGGAAATACATTAATGAATTGCCTGCTGTGTTATTTCTTCCTCAAGTAATATTAGTTGCTCAGCTGTAATTTTAGGAAGATTTATTCCATTCAGGAATTCTGAAATCTAAACCTTAGTAGGCTTAGTGAAATTATTTTTTTCCTCCAAATTATTTAAAGAACTATAAAAGTCCAAAAAGATGTCTCCAAATTCTGAAGGATTTAAATGTGTTTTACCATCTTTATCCGTTAGTTTATCTATTCTTTTAGTAAAGTTTTTGTTTTTATTAATTTGAACCATATTTTATTGTCAACTACTTTTTGGAGATTTTTTTAAATCTGTGCTTGCAGCTGAGAATTTTTTAAAGAGTGTTCCTTCTTAATAGAACTTTTATTTAGTTGTGGTAATTCACTTAATTCTATGCAAAGATTTTTCAGTTATTTACCATAAGTTTTTAAACTATACACTGACCATGATTTTAGTATACCTCTAATCATGGCTTTGTGTGAATTCCATAGGACCGTTTTAGAAGAGAACTTCTTATTTAACTCAAAGAATTGTAATATTTCTAGTCTTAATTTGTCTCAATCTTGTCTTGATTTATAGAGAGTGGGATCTATTTTAGTGTTCTAGTTTTATACGTATTCTTCGTAGTATTTACGATCAATGCTACACACGCGTGGTCAGAAATAGTAATTGGATAGATTTTTGTTGAATCAGTCTTTTGAATAGTTGCTCGGTCCGTTAAAATGTAATCAATCATTGAGTAACCTTGGTGTCTCGATGAAAAAATTGTGAAGTCAGTGTCTTCAGAGTGGAATAATCTCCAACGATCGTATAACTAATGGTGATATTGAAATTGTTTGCTCTTCTTTTCATCTGACTATCTGTAACTCTATTTTTTAGTCGTTTGCCTGTCCTTCGAGGGGTCACTAACCAGATTCAAATCTCCACATACAACTAAAAGTCCTCTCTTAACTTAGACTCCCCCTATAAATTTCTTCTAGATTCCTCAGTAAGATGAATTTCAATATTTAATTGATAATTTCTAAGAGAAGCCTCTTCCCTCGTTTCCCCAACTCACACTCCATCCAGCAATATAGTTCATTCATACTTTTGTAATTTTTATTACAATTTGACATTTGTGATATATAATAGCTATACATAAACATAAAAATAATCGCTGCCGGAGCAAACCCAAAAGTGATTGCCTCTACAGCGATTCCATCTCTTGACAGCAGACATGTATTTTTGGATACTGTCATTTAAGCCGTTAAATTTCCCTCAGTCTGAGAGATGCAGACTGTAGGGAAACAGACCAGGACGCCATTTTTATTACTAAAGCTTTCTCATTAGTTTGTGAACCTCTAATCTGTTCGGAACCTAAAAGGGTATAATATCAATTTTAAATATTCTGTTTTAAAAGCAGTAACAGCACACACAAAAGGGGGGTGGGGAGGGGGGCATGTCTATTCCGCATTAAAGATGCATCCTGAAAGGAAGTTTATTCAGCATTTGATTATTTTTATTTATATTCCTAAGTGTGTTGTGTTGTTTCATTAATTCAATTTCAAATTAGTAATCATTGCTTAGTGCATTTATATTTACTCTCAATTACATATAGTGTAATTTATGTGTTTGTTTCTTGTGTGTAAGCTGTAGTATCAATTTTAAACGTTCTGTTAAAAGATAATAACAACATAAAAAAAAGACAAGAGCAGCTCTATCTCGCAATGTAAATGCATCCTAGAAAGAGAGTATATACAGCATTTGATTCTTTCCATTTGCTCAAAATTAAGAAAGGATAGTGTGGTTTCTAACATGAAAAGTTGTGGCAAGTGTTTATATTCCTAAATCTATTGTGTTTTTTCATTGAATAAGCTTCAAGTTAGTGATTATTGCTTAGTGCATTTGTATTTACTCTTAGTTATAGTGCGATTTCTGTGCTAATTTCTTGTGTATGTTAGTTTATGTAATATCTATTAGTGACTAATTACTACAAGGGAAAGAGAATTGAATCTATCAAGTTATCATTTTTGAGTGAGTGATTTATATTATACCGTTTATGTCGAATATTCTCATAAATGGGCTTAAGAATTCATATCCAATAGTATACTCAGTGCTTTTATATGTATAGGTGCTTAAATGCTTTACATTTATTCTTTATATAAAGTGTGAAACACCTTTAATGGAAAGGGCATAGTAACACTTAGGTGGCAAACAAAAAAAAAAACAGGAAAAAAGAAAAGAAAGAGGAAAATCAAAAACCTCCAAGGTCCAAACAGTTGTTAAGCATTCTTAATCTATTCTCGAATGCAGCTCAGCTAGCGGTTCAAACTTTTTGGAAGTTTTCCAATTTAGAAAATGTAGTATGTTCCTGATTAGTGTTAACTGAAGGGACAAACTGTATGGACGAGTCTTTCAAGACCTTTTCCCCCTCTTGTACCGAGTTGACAATAATTATGTGTCCCTCCTTGATAATAAACAGCTTTACAGGGGAAACCTTATCTATAGTTGAGGTTGGCTCTTCTTAGGGCATTAGTTATCTCTCAAAACTCGCTAGATAAATCTGTGTAAATCTGTACACCCTGAAAGGGGTGGTTAAAAGATCCTTTCTCTCGTGAAGCTCTCAGGATCGCTTTTTTATAGGAGAAGTAATGTAATCTGAGAATTATATCTCTGGGGACTTCTCTATTCATAGTCTTAGGCAGGGGTATTCTGTGAACTCTGTCTATCCTGTTTTCGTCATCTTTTGATGGTTTTGCCAAATGTTCCAGAAAGGCCTGTACAAAAGTGTGTAGCTCGCCTGGAGAAACAGTATCAGGGATTCCTCTGATCCTTAAATTGTTCCTTCTGGAATGATCCTCCAGATAATTGTTTTTATTCTTCAGGGACTCAACTTCCTCCTCCAAGCGAGCTACTTTTATCATCATAGACTGATTGTCTGTCCATATTTTTTCCCATCTGTTTTCCAATTCATCAGTTCAATCTTGAATCAAGTTAATAGCTTTGTTGTTATTAGCTATGCCCTGAGTTAGGGTTTGTAAGTGTCTGGTGTTTCAATGTCAACTCTATCAATGGGCATAATTGGATATTCCAAAACATATTCATTTTGGGATTTCTCAATTCCCATATCCAATTGTCTGGTACTTGGGGACACAAGGGGGGTAGATAGTCTTGTATTTCCCTTTTTTTTCTTTGATTTTATCTCTAGTATTCTCTTTTGTAGATAACTGCTCTTTAATGTTTTTCATTTTATCGGGCACATTTTCTTAAAGTTGTACAGTAAATCAAATGTATTACTTTATAAATTGATAATTATTATGTTTGTACAAAAGGTTGCCATCTATGTGGGGAAAATAATAGTGAAATAAAGGAATCTACCCTAAGTATATTTTAAAAGCCCTAAGGAAGACTGATCTATAGAGCTCAGTATAAAATTCACAAATATGTTTAGCCCCAAGTGCGAAAGAACAGTTACATACAAATATAAACAATAGTTTAGAATTCCTAAAGAAGACAAGCCGTTTTTAGGAGATTGTCTCTAGGATATTTCCTGACTGTCCAGATGATATTCAATATGCAGGGCTAAAAATATCCCCCCCCCAAAAAAAAAAGAGTAGTCCACTAATTAGCCAATAGGGAATCAATGGGAGATTAATTCCTTAGTTCTGATGGTGACTGTGTGAATATGTATAGAGGAAAAAGGTAATTGCGAATTTCCTGTAGGCCACTAAGCTTTATCTCCCAAAACCTTCAGATAGTTACTTATTCCGTGTCATATACTCCCAATTGTGCATGATTGAAGGGGTCCACAAAAGTAGTTTAACTTTACTCCTTCATTGTTTTTTTTTTTCCCCCTCCACTGCCATATATGCCGATATTCCCAAGCTTTTCATTAGATCAAGCACTTAATTATATGCTACAGGTAGAACATCAAAGGGAGTTGTATGGATATATCTTATAGGGCATCATGAGATCATACTTCTAAACACTTATAGTGTCATTTGGGGATTGAAACAGCTTATTTTCTCTTTATTATACAAATGATCAAGATGGTGTAGCAAAGTAATGCTTTTAGAGACAGCCAAAGTGTGACATATAATTCCCTCATAAATGTATATACTCTTTGAAACTGCAGACAATGGAGAATTTAAAACAGCTGTCACATCTTACTCTCCAAAAATGTAGATTTGCTAATCTTTCTAAAACCAGTCTATCTCATTCTTGAGTGAATTAAAACAGGTTGTTTTCTCAAACCTGGAATCTATTGACTCAAGAATGTGTCTTAAGGAAACTCCAGGACATTTAAATCTTCACCCATCCATCATAACCCGTCTGGGTAATCCGAAGGACACTATAAAGGTATTGACATAATTTTGTCATGGAACCCCGGCTGCACAAAATGAAACTCCAGGATTTTATAGAACACTGACTTAAATTAATTATCAATTTTCCAGCAAAAATCTCACCCAGACTCATTATAAGAAATGTACAGAATACTCAAGTTGAAAACCATGTACATGATTATTATATAGTCACAAAATGTCTGCTTCTGTGATCCCATAATGATAAAGGCACAAAAAAATTCATTCTTACTTTTTACACAATGTGGATAAAGAAAGGAGAGTAATAACCACTTATTATGGTGTGATCATATCATATGATTATATCAATACATGTGAATTCAATAATATAAGGCAAAAAGTAAGAATGTGATTGGTTATTATAAAAATGGTTGGATACATTTTAAACTATTTAATGGGGTAACGTTACAGGTCTCGATAACCTGATGAAGTTTGTTAGTGAAATGCATTGGTTTGGAGATGGTCTACAACATAGGTTATGTTATTTTTTGCAGCACTGCAATTAATTAACTTTTTATATATTTTTTGGTATATATTTTCACTTTAAGTTGGGTTAAATCATAAAAGTTGCCCTTTTCATGGCACAGGATAACTGTAGTCATTAAGCAACATTATTTTTACAATATTTTTATTTTTTTGGAATCCTCAAACCTTGTGGTGATATTACCCATATTTTATCATCAGTGTAAATTTCCTTTTCCTCAGGTGCCAGTGTGCCACCAGTAAGCTTGATATATGATCAATATAATGCTCCAAATCATTTTGTGAGTATAAGTCTAAGACTTAAATAAAATACACTGAAAAAGGGCTATTCCAAGAGGACTTAATTCATTTTTAAAAACGGTGGATAAGTACAGTACTTCTCTTGTAAGTTATATAGAGTGCCTTTATATTGGGGTTGTAATAATACTACAATATTTGGGCACTTCTTCTAACAAGACAATTCTAGACTTCTGATTGCACCAAAATTTTCAGCACAATCACCATAGAGGAGTTTTGAATAGACTAGCCTTAAATAGATTATCTATATTGGGGGGTTGAGTTCTATTGTCAAATATGCTATTTGGAGAGGCCATTCAACAGAAGTGAATGCAGAGCTTATCTGAATATATGCGTCCTCCCACTCCTCACAAGTTTCTAATAGTTTTAGGAACAAAATCAAAAGATCTGTAATGATTAAAGCAAAATTGAATGCAATAAAAAAATGAAAGTCTGTAATAATTTATTTTAAACTGTGTAAAAACATTTTGCACATTATGAAGTCCGGTTCTTTAAAATAACACATTATAAACAGTGATCCTTAATGTGGATTAAGTGGAAAGAACACTATATACGGAAATAGAGCATGGTGGTACACTATGGCCCAATGTTTTGGGGCTATTCACCCCACCACCTACCTGTCCACATTTCCCATGTGGCAATATAATTCCCTACCCATTTTTCCAATGGGGTGGTATGTCCTCTATAGTGGCTCAATGCACCAGGATCCAGGCCCTGGAAAGGGATCTGTGACATTACTCCTCCCTTCCAGACAGCAGTTCTGGGGCTATGAACTTGAACTGCAGGCCATAGCCCAAGTCCAGGTCCCCATCCAAATAAAAAAAAAAAGTTGACCGAAGTGGATAAAAACCCAGTGCATGTCCTACTCCTGGAGGTGGTAGTAGGTTAGCCCGGTCTGTGGGTGGTTGCCCACCTTTCAGAAAAATGTCCACAGTTTCTAACCCCAATTTTTGGGAACAAAATCCAGTTGCACAGTCCTTCCAGGGGCTATATGGGCTAGCAGCCACTTCTCAGCCACCCTCCCCCCTTTTCCTTCACAACATCTGGGATCCCAATCCTCAGGGTCCCAGGTATCAATACAGCCCAACCACATCTCCATTCCTTTCAATAACCTACTACAAATTGCAGGCATCAATCTTGAGGACACATCCAGGGTCTGAGGAACTGGCATCTCATCCAGGGGCATACTTCTACCCCCTTGGCCACAGGCAGTTAGTGGCTCTGGGGTATCCTATCTAGGGAGCAGCTCAGGGGGGGATAAAAAACATTTCCCCGCCTCCCACAATCTCCCTAGAGTCAGTTGTCAAGGCACGGTTGGGGAAAAACAGAGCAGGACTCAGGGTTAGGGTCTCTGGATGGAAACTCTTTGCTGGTTGTGACTCACCCAAGGTATCAGACTTTGCTGGGGTCAGTAGCTCCTCTGGATGGGTATCCACAAGGGATAGTAGGGTTGGGATAACTTCTGTAGCTAGGGTATGCAGTGTCAGGTTCTCTGGAACCATGGGCAGCTCGCCCCAAACCCGTTATCGCTGGGGCTGCCTAAACTGAAGCGATCCTCGTCAACCCTGCTGGTAACTCTGAAGGGTTTGGGAGTGGAGCCTCAACTTGCTCCTTCTTCAGGGTCTCAGGGGTCTCCCCCTTCTTGATAGCCTCATGTCCGATCTGGCATTACACTCTCCATGACTGTCAGTCTTTGCATCTCCACCTGTTTCCTGACTGCCTGGGCATCAGCAGTCTGTGTTTTAGATAGTTGGGCAGACTTTCAGGGTTTGCACCCTTCTCTACCAACTGTTCAGTCTCCAGCTCCTCACCCGTTCTTAGCGGCTGGAACCTCTCTGGTTGTTTGCCATCTCCCAGTGGCTGGTGCTGCTTTACACTGCTCCCCAGTTTTGTATCTACCAAGGTCTGGACTGTTCTCCCCACCTCCCTATCTTGGTGAGTTCCCACGAGTCCCAGCGGTCCCTCTAATCTCGCCTGTTCTGTAAAACTCAGAGCTCCAGGTACCTTCTGGTTTCCTTCCTTTACCTTATAGGGGTGTAGCTAACAGCCCATTTCCTTTGGTAGTGTATCCACTGATAGCTCAGCTGGAGAAGCATGGGCCCACTTCCTCAAGTAGTTGCTCATACTCTTTTTCCAAATGCATTTCTTTATGGACCAACAGTTTGAGCAACTTTTCTTCTTCTGTCCCTGGGTCTATTTCCACGTCCTTTTGACATCATGTCAATAGGATTTCCCAGCGCTCTGCAGTTCCAAGCCACACTTTGGATCTCCCTACAGCACATCCAGGAGCACTTCCACCAGTCCAAGCCTGTAGAAGGAGGGCCATTGTGAATAAGGATTTGGAAGCATTAGGTCCACATACTGATGTTCCAAGTCGAGCGGCAACCACACCAGGTTCCCAAGCCATTCTGTTAGCTTCTCACCCAGCTGGAGCCCAAGGGAAGCCAACTGCTGATTTAGAAGAGCTGACCACCTATCCTCTTCTGTGGCAATACATTGCCTTTGCCACTCCAGCATACTGGCGATCAGGCTCCTTTTCTCCCTGATCACCTCTGCAGGCCTCCATGTGGTCCATGATCTCATCTATCTAGTGCTGGCCTTCCTTGGACTTGGACCTGGTTTTTAAGGTTTGGCAAAATCGCCAATGGGTTTCTGCATCTCCGCCAAGCAGCCAAAAGTACTGGACTTGAATATCCCATCCTTGCTGCCGGTTCTTGCGCCAAGATCCCACCACTGCCAACCAGTTGTGACGATCCACCTGCAATAGACTACAGGTTAACTACCCACAAGGACTGTCGGGTTCTTCGAAATCTCAGCACTGGCACCCTGATATCTGGCTTCTGCATCAGCCAGGGCCTTTCCATCAGGAATCAGCACTTCCAGGAGTCTCTGTAACCTTCCTGTGGTAGTGACCAAGACAAGTTACTTGCAGGGTGGAGATAGGATCAGTATCGCAGCCACCAGGAACAATTTCTATATGACTCCAGAAGTGAATTGTTTTATTTTGAAAAGTCAGCAATATTTATTGCAGTTAGATACAGAGGGGGTGTACACAATGTAACAATCAGAGGGTGTGGCAGACAATTACAGGAGATGACCCCACGTGGGGTCTAGCAGTAGCTTTCTGAGAGCAATAGGCTTAACCTCCAATACACAATCTGCCGTCTCTAACATATTTCAGATGTGATTAACTTTATCTGGCAAACAAAGGGACAAAACTGATTACAAATACAATGGAGGTGTTTGCCTTATTTTCTCTTGTAAACATGTTCACGTGTACAGTACAGGCCATAACAGTGACAGCACAGATTTCTGGACAACAGTAATACTTATTTGTGGAGGTAATACTACTGAATCATTACATCAAAACACTGTTCTTGGTCACCATTCTGCTGAAGGAATTTTAAAGCAATCAAATTACATTTTATTATTATTACTTTTATTTGTAACGCGCCAACATATTCCGTAGCGCTATACAGAGGAAATGAACAAGGAAAAATATACATTTTAACAAACTGCAAAAAGTGGAGGGCCCTGTTTTGAGCTTAGAATCTTTGTAGAAAGTGCTTTTTCCCAAAGCACTCTACAAGATTGAAAACTCTCTACTTACAATCTAAAGGGGATGGAAGAGGCAGATAACAAATAGCAAGGGTCAGGAAGAAAGTGAAGTTTCATTAGGTAGGAGGGTATGCAAAGTTAGAAGGAAAAGGAAAGCAACTAAGAAAGTAATTTGGTAAGTGATCCTAGTATGTAATATGTTATCAAAATGAATTACTACAATAACACTATATATAATTTTACATTTATTATATGTACAATGGGGGGAAAAAGTATTTGATCCCCTACTGATTTTGAATGTTTGTCCACTGACAAAGAAATGATCAGTCTATAATTTTAATGGTAGGTGTATTTTAACAGTGAGAGACAGAATAACAAAAAACAAGCAAACAAGAAAAATGCATGTCAAAAAAATTGATTTGCAGATCAGTGAGGGAAATAAGTATTTGATCCCCTATCAATCAGCAAGGTGTCTGGCTCCCAGGAGTCTTTTATACAGGTAATAAGCTGAGATTAGCAGCACTCTCTTAAAGGGAGTACTCCTAATCTCAGCTCATTACCTGTATAAAATACACCTGTCCACAAAAGCAATACATCAATCAGATTTCAAACTCTCCACCATGTCCAAAGACCAAAGAGCTGTCCAAGGATGTCAAGGACAAGATTGTAGACCTACTCCAGGCTGGAATGGGCTACAAGACCATCGCCAAGCAGCTTGGTGAGAAGGTGACAACAGTTGGTGCGATTATTCGCAAATGGAAGAAACACAAAATAACTGCCAGTCTCCCTCGGTCTGATGCTCCATGCAACATCTCACCCCGTGTAGTTTCACTGATCATGAGAACAGGGAGGAATCAGCCCAGAACTACACGGGAGGATCTTGTTAATAATTTCAAGGCAGCTGAGACTATAGTCACCAAGAAAACAATTGGTAACACGTTACGCCGTGAAGGACTGAAATCCTGCAGTGCCTGCAAGGTCCCCCTGCTCAAGAAAGCACATGTACAGGCACGTCAATGAACATCTGAATGATTCAGAGGAGAACTGGGTGAAAGTGTTGTGGTCAGATGAGACCAAAATCAAGCTCTTTGGCATCAACTCAACTCGCCGTGTTTGTAGGAGGAGGAATGCTACCTATAACCACAAGAACACCATCCCCACTGTCAAACATGGAGGTGGAAACATTATGCTTTGGGGGTGTTTTCTGCTAAGGGGACAAGACAACTGCACCGCATCAAAGGGATGATGTATGGGGCCATGTACCGTCAAATCTTGGGTGAGAACCTCCTCAGCCAGGGCATTGAAAATGGGTCGTGGATGGGTATTCCACCATGACAATGACCCAAAACACAAAGCCAAGGCAACAAAGAAGAAGAACATTAAGGTCCTGGACTGGCCTAGCCAGTCTCCAGACCTTAATCCCACAGAAAATCTGTGGGGGGGAGCTGAAGGTTCGAGTTGCCAAACATCGGCCTTGAAACCTTAATGACTTGGAGAGGATCTGCAAAGAGGAGTGGGACAAAATCCCTCCTGAGATGTGTGCAAACCTGGTGGCCAACTACAAGAAACATCTGACCTCTGTGATTGCCAGCAAGGGTTTTGCCACCAAGTTGAAGGGGTCAAATACTTATTTCCCTCATTGACTTGCAAATCAACATGCGTTTTTCTTGTTTTATTCTTTGCTGTTCTGTCTCTCACTGTGAAAATACACCTACCATTAAAATTATAGACTGATCATTTCTTTGTCAGTGGGCAAACGTTCAAAATCAGCAGGGGATCAAATACTCCCCCCCCCCCCCCCACTGTATACATATTTGGGACAGTTGTACACAAGATTTCTGTTGATTGAAGTAAGTGTCCTGGGGCTTCTTCTGCTTCTCCACAGCCTCCTTGTGCTCTTGCTGGCCTTTCTCAACAGCTACATTTACGTCTATGCAATTTCCTTTGCCATCATTTAATGCTCTATACCCGGGTTACTGTGCCTATAACACCCTGTCCCTTACATGTTCCCTAACACAATCATGAGCATGGCCTGCACTATATAGAAATATTTCTGTTACCTCCAGCATGGATTACTGGACTACATGTAGCCATGATCAGTGTCAACCATTCCTCTCTTTAAGGCCTCAGGCTGCCCATGATAATAGTTCTCACACCCCAGTATATAACACACAACGGTATTGTTTACATCCCATACCATCCCATGAATGTGACATTACTCTCAGTACTGTGATGTGCTCTGTATCCATGCTGTTAATGACTATTGTTTGGGGTGTGGCTAGCCCTTTAAAAATACATTAAAGCACTTGTTGTATGCCATGTCGATTTCCATAATTTGTGTTAACCTCTTGAGTACTGGAGTTTGCGTTACCATTGCAGTTGATATATGTAATATGGAGATGTATTATTGCCAAAAGTTAATGTTCACAGATTTATGCAGATGTATGTTTTTTTCATCATTTTTTAAAAAAATGCAACATATGTGCCTATGAGAATATTAAGTATTCATTTATATAACACTTACATGGTTTTTCATGATTTTATATTAGATGTAATGTCTCTGTAGCAGCATTTGACAGATCTGAGTAATGCTTTTTAGAGCACTTATGGGTGGTATTCACTACTTGTAAGACCGTACTCAGCTTAAGTAACTTGCGAGAGGACCATAAAAATAGTTTGGAATGGGCTTTGAGTCAAAATCTATGGAACCTCAAAGCAGAACTTGAAAACACAGGTTACTTCAGCCTATTTTGTGGTGCGTATGCTAAGCCCTGAAAATTAGTGATTTAGGTTGGAAATGTACTAAGTTACGGTGCAACTTGCTCTGTAACTGCCTGCTTAAAAGATTGTGATCTGGCCCTTAGTATCTCCTGATTAAATAGACACCAAATATGCGGGGTCCAAACCCTTCTTTGTATAGTAAAATCTTTAAAAAGATTTTACAATTTTAATAGATAAACCCAAAACACGCACTCAGTGGTTTACAAGGATAAATTACCTCAGGCATTAACATACATATAGAAGAGCATACGCTTCCTGTAAAAACCCTCGAGAGAAATAACAAACATTCCTCACCCAAAAGTTAGAAGGCTGTATATTGTATATATACACACACACACACACATACATACGTATATACTAGAAAATTGCCTGTCAAAAATGATGGGAATAAAATTCTAACGCTAGCAATGCTGTTTACCACACAATGTGAGGCTTTTGCTCCTCTGAGCACCTTCAGCGCCCATTGCAAGCCTCTCCCCCGTGTACTTCAACTTTCCTGCTTTGCAATGATCACCTTAGGCATTCATAGTGGGCCTCGCAATGAGCGCCTTTGGCGCTCATTGCAAACCCCTCCGTATCTCTGTGCTCATTGTGAGCCCTGCGATGAGCGCCTTTGGCGCTCATTGCGCCGCTCGCAATGAGCGCCTTTGGAGCTCATTGCAAGCCTTTCCTTCTGCCTACTGTACGGGCCGCTCATTGCAGGGTTCGTTAACCTGCAAGTTTTGTGCTTGGGAATGCCATGTGTCTCTTTCCACCATCTCCCCCTGTCCCTTCCCTGTGTCTTTTTCCTATGTGTGTCTGCTGAATGTTTGTGTGGGGGGCGCTGAATGCTTATATATATATATATATATATATATATATATATATATATATATATATATATATATATATATATATATATATATACACATACATAGTATTGCAGTGTTACCTTTTTTATTGGACAAACTTATTCATAATGCTCAAAAACTCTGATTATTCAACTGGATTACTGGTCTCTCTCTCTATAGCCCTTCTATTTAGTGGATTTGGCTATTTCAGCCACACATTTCTAAAATGTCCATAATTCAGGCATGCAGCCATTCAATCTCCAAAGTCACCCATTGGCAGTAGAATGGGTCGTACTGCAGAGCTTCATAGCATGCCATCTTTCCAACAAGTCAGTTTGTCAACTATTTGCCCTGCAGATTCCATAGTTCTGAGGTGCAACAAATAATGGATAGACATTTGCATATATTAGAAGGCAGATAACAGAAGACAGCACATTGTTGCATGAGGAGACGAGAGACCCTCTCTGGGGAGTGTTTACAATGCATTCTAAAATGTAGTACTATATGAGGTAAAGTCCTTAGGTGTCACAGAACTTTTATGTATGGTAGCGTGTTAGAAAACAAACAACTGTTGTCTAATCTAATATAAAGTCGTCCTCAAAGGTCCACTATAAATTTCAAGTAGTGGCCCTATATTCACAAATTCTCAAGAGAAAAAGGATAATAAACATGCACCAACTTGAGAATGAGATTTAGGTACATAAGTGCTTTCAGTAATGCATGAAACTCTTGTTGCTGACTTTGGTTTTTATTACAGATCACTAGTTATAGCTGCTATACAACATGTGGTGTCCTTGAATTTGTTTTTAAGGCCTTCACAGCACAGAGGTCATTTCTAATATCTGTATGTTCTGCTAAAATTCCAGTTTAGAGACCTTCTGATAATTTTTCTGATCTTTTTTCTTATCTTCAGCTGCAAGTGTTCTGCTATTCTGAATATTTTGCAAAGATAAAGTCAAGGTCCAGAGTCCATATTTTTTATTTATACACAGAAATATTCTAACAAATTTTCTCTGAAAAGGGCACATATCAATAGATTATACAGGAAATGATATATAGGGAAATCATCAGCCTCATTCAATTCGGGGCCGTAACTTGATGCAAATAGCCGATTTTCTGCGATCGAGTTGCAGGCTCTAGTAAGCCTGCTTTTACTATGCTATTCAATTGGCCATGCCCGAAAGTTAGACGACAGTTGCAGTAGCATGCTCTCGGCAGTAGCATTTGCGGGCTTGAACTGGATTGTGGACTCAAGCCCGTAAGATCGAAGCACTTTTAATGCAAATTTATATTCAATACAGCAGTGTAAATGATGGGTAACACAATGGGTGACATTAGAATTAAAAGCACAACATTCACAGGCTCGCACATCTCCAAAATATAATACTTTATTTCATGTTTAGTTTCCGTCCAAATTCCTATGGGCTTGAAGGACCTACAAGCCTGTAACTTGTTATTCAAGCCTGTAGGACTTTGGAATCCAACCTCCATTTTTATTCAAAGTCCTACAGGCTTGGAGATTGAAGCGGAAAATAAACTTGAAGTAGAGTATTATATTTTTGGCGATATGCGAGCTTGATAATGTTGTGCTTTCAATTCTAATGTCACCCGCTGTGTTCCCGGTCATTTACAGTACTGGATTGAATTCATATTTGCATTTAAAGTGCTCTGATTTGTAAGTAAGCCCTTTGCGAGACCTCCTTGGTCCCAGTAACCTGTCATTCAAATTTTGCCATTTGCGGGCTTGCCGGAGTGATTTGCAAGGGAAAATTGGAGCAATTGAATAGTGATTTGTGATTGCGGCCGAGAAAGACCCAAGGCTTTGAGGGAAGTAACTTGCGATTTGACGAATCACAATGGATCACAGCTGTTAGCAAGTAACTCGATTGGAGGCTGCAAACGGAAGGCAATAGAATAGCAAAGTAGCTAGCGACCTCCATTTGCAAGCACGCATCTCAAAATCGCAGCAATAGAATGAGGCTGTGTGTAAGTTAACTAACAGCTTATTTTAGGATATGGAGACTTTAGGACAGATATATAGAACATAGTAATGGTTTGGAGAACCAAAAGATATGGGTTCAGTAGTGTTATGTTTATAGTATGTTCATATGAAGATTCTGACTTGACAATGTGCAAAATTATTTTAGAAAGTACTGTATATAATGAATAAATACAGCATTTAACTTTTAAGTATTATATAACATTTTGCTTTAAAGAACCACACACAACTGAAACTAACAGAGTAGTGCAAGTTTCATTATTCATTTAAATATTTCCATAAAAATTTTGCACACAATAAAAAAGTAAATACATTGATCAAAAATCACATTATCAAATCATATTACAATCACAGACCCTGGGCTTCAACTACAGGGTCATATGTCAGGCAGTATACTAGTGGAACTTATCGTTGCCAGTAACAAATATGGCTGACTAACCCATGCTATTAAACACTGGGCTCTATTTAATTGCAAGCCCGTAATTACCTCTAAACTTAACTTTTGGCTGTGGGTCAAATTTTTTCTAAACATGTAGAAGAATTTAGTTGCCACTAAACTGTAAAAACAGGTTCACAGCCCCAACATTCAAACTATGAACCCATACGTAGCATTTCAGGGCATGATCATGATCAATTAAGAAAGCCCATAAGTTACAATTTGGACAGCGGCAATAGTAAATGACACCGTCATCATGACGTCAGTAAAGCATGGAGTTTAAACTAAAATCAATCAGTGTTCAGAAGTACAATTCGCAATCGGACTTGCAATCCAGAAATGTAAAAATCAATAAATCAACTGTCCTAGTCCATGCAGGTTCCATGATATGTATTAACCCCCTGAGTCCCGGGATCAATATAACACATAAACAAAATGTAAAAAACATTATTTTTTATTACATATTTGTGAGCTTGAGACTGTTGTGCAATTAATTAAAATGCCTTTTATTGCTTTCCCAGTATTTTAAGTACAATAGTGTGTTTATATGCTTTTATAGTGTTACGAACAGGTGTTTAACCAACTTCCTATCTAGTACTTGTATGATTTTTTGATACATTTGCAAGTTTGAATGCAATAGAAGACTTTTTGAATTGTTGTAATTGAACATGGATTTTGTGTCTTTAGCACTAGTAACATTTACAGCCTTGAAACATCAAAGGAGGAGAGTTACTTTCTTGACAACCGCAGGGATTTTCAGCCTGTAACTCACAATTGTAATGCGAATAGCTATAAGTAGCCAATTGAATATCAGTAAAATTTACTGTCTCCATAACAGGCTTGAGTAATTGCGATTTAGCAATAAATAGGGCCCACATGTTGGAAACACATGCAGCAACTGATTTATTCTGAAGGAAAAAGATATGCTGTACATTTAAAATAATAGCATGAGAAGCATTAATTTAATAGGAACTATGTTTAATAGTCAGTTTTTCTTTAACAGTGTTATATATTTGTTTTTGTTCCTAACAGGATTAGATATTTGACAGAAGAGAGATGCAGATAATATCTAAATTTGGATCTGTTGAAAGACTGGCATTGTGGTGTGACACTTCACAGAGAAATGGAAGAGCAACTCCCAGTAGAATAAACCAACTCCTTCGGCTGTGGGTCAAATAGCATCCTCAGATGAAATTGCCCATATCACAAGCAGCGTCTACTAAATTAATGATTTTCTCTAAAATGCATATTTTTTTCTGAAGTGCAGTGTTCCTTTAATATGTAAATGTCTCAGCATTATTACAATGTTGGCGGTATTGAGAAGTGTTTGCAAGCATTTACAGCATTACACAGCATTCTACATAGTGTATGGGAATTACAGGAATTGATTAGCAAATTAGATTATCTTCTAAGGAGACTCATAGTGCTTTCGCACAGTGTGTCACTACAATATAGTCATTGCAGGAAATCACATGGATAATGATTCACTAGTTAAGGTAATACATAATAATGAATGCTGTTTTTTGATTGGATTTGTCAATAAACCTGAACAGAATGACTGGATTGGTGTATACATATTTAATACATGAAAATATGGTAGAGACTATTTAATTAAAAGTATGTGGAAGTTTCCCTGTTTTTAATATTAAAATAAACAACCTAAGTGTTTGTTTGCAGATCTAATCATCATTTTATTAACAAGTGTTTAAAAGCTCTGTTTTCTCTTACTCAAATCTTCCTAACAGTTCCTGCAAAGGTCTGCCCCACAGATCATGTATACAATGTTTTTTTTACTTAAATTGTTTTCCCATTTTCAAGTTTAGTTATTAAAAAAAAAACATATAGAAATAAATTAATAATAATGGTTCTATAAAGCTCATTTTTTTTCTTATTTTAAGATCATGATAAACTGGCTATACAGTATGTTACATTATCCATCAGTAGCCCTGTGCAAAAAAAATAAAAAATTACAGACACAGGCTGCAGGTTTGTCTCTTACAGACACAGTATGCAGATTGGCACTTACAGACACAGTATGTACATTGGCTCATACAGACAGGCTGCAGATTGGCTCTTACAGGCACAGGATGCAGATTGGCACTTACAGACACAGTATGCAGATTGGCACTTACAGACACAGTATGCAGATTGGCACTTATGGACACAGTATGTACATTGGCTCATACAGACAGGCTGCAGATTGGCTCTCACAGGCATAGGTTGCAGATTGGCTCTTACAGGCACAGACTGCAGATTGGGGGGCCGCGGAGGCAATATCAGGGACAGCACTAATGGTCAATACAACGTACCTCACCCTTCTACACCTCCCCCACAAGCTTTAGACTATAAGTTTGTGAGTTTTCAATCTTGTTGGGTGCTTTAAAGAAAGAGCTTTGTATGCTTGATCTTAATCACAAAACCAGGGCCCACCATTTTTTTTTTTAATTTGTTGAAATTGTTTATGACTTCTATCTACCCTGTATAGTGCTACAGAAATTATTGGAGCGTTACAAAAATAGGATAATAAATAAATAATAATATTAAAGTTAACTAATTTTGAGATATTTTGCACTGTTTGAGTTGTATTCATACGTAAAATAAAGGCTCCCATACACTAATTAGTTTATCTGATGTGCTACTTAACATCATAGTCTGCTTTTCTGTCTCTGTGGTGGTCAAAATTATATCTCACATCTATCATGCAATTACATTCCCTCTCCCATCCTTCTCAAGCACTTTGAGCTGCACAATGACATACTGAACTGCACATTAGCATAAGGAGCCATGTAAACAATGCTTGCTGTCACATAAATGATACACTGTAGAGAAAAAAAGCTAATATTGTGACAGTTTTTCATTCTCTTTAAACCAACTTGTCAGCATGACAGTTTCCCTTTAAGTCAATATGTATATGATTTGTGTTTGCATCGCTCAGTCATGTCCGTCTCTCCGTGACCTCATGGACCTCAACACACCATGCTGATCCACTTGGTATTCATGGTAGAGATACTTGAATGTGTTGCCAGTTCCTGCTTCAGTGGGCTACAGCATACAGCTCCTGGTATTCCAAGATGGTACTGACCAGGCCCAACCCTGCTTGGCTTCAGGGTGGTGTGACCTCTTGGTTCCCTGAGGTCCATACAGTCGGTCTATTCTAACAACCTAAAAAGGTTTTGTGCTGGAAATGATCAGGTGGTCTTGGTACACATTGGTACCAATGATAAAGTTAGTGGAAGATGGAGTGTCCTAAAGAATGATTTTAGAGAACTAGGTAATAAGCTGAAGGCAAAGACTTCCAAGGTAGTATTTTCTGCGATACTACCAGTGCCACATGCTAGCCCAGGGAGGCAGAAGGAGCTTAGGGAGGTTATTGTGTGGCTAAAGATGTGGTGCATTAAGGAGGGGTTTGGGTTTTTAGAGCACTGGGCTGACTTCTCACTTAGGTACAAACTCTATAGCAGGGATGGATGGCACCTTAATGATGAGGGAGCTTTTGTGCTAGGGGATAGGATGGTAGAAAGGCTGGAGGAGTTTTTAAACTAGGTGTGTGGGGGGGGGGAGTAGATATAAAGTAATGGGGTAGAAAGTGTAGAGGGTAACAACTCATAGGGGAGGAGATGGGGGGAGGGGTAGTATAATCAATAGGGAGGTATCACTAAGTAACTTAATTAAGTATAGTGGCAGGCACCACCAAACTACAAACTCATAACATAAGGTGTATGCTTGCTAATGCCAGAAGCTTGCCAGGAAAAATGGGAGAATTATTAGCAATTAATGAAAAAATGGGATTTAATAGGCATTACTGAAATGTGGGGGGATGAATCTCATGACTGGACCATTAATCTGGATGGTTATAACCTATTTAGGAAATATAGGGGCAATGGTAAAAGAGGAGGAGGGATTTGTCTGTATGTTAAGCCTGAATTTAAGCCTATAGCCAGAGAAGATATTTATGGTCTAACTAGCGGTAATGTTGAATGTTTGTGGGTAGAGTTAAATAGCAGGGCAGCAAATTCCAAAAGAATATTAGTAGGAGTATGCTATAAACCCCCAAATATAGCTGATAGTGAGGAAATACAATTATTGTTACAGATTGGAAATTCAACTAAGCATGGGAAAGTTCTAATAATGGGAGATTTTAATTACCCTGAAATAAACTGGATAAATGAGACCAGCAGTTTAGCTAAGGGGAGCAGGTTCTTGAGTACACTCAGGGATCATTATCTGGCCCAGGTTATACAAGAGCCTACTAGAAATGAGGCTATCTTGGATTTAGTTATCACAAATAATATCAATATAGTATCAAATGTTGAAATAGGGCAACCTTTGGGAAACAGTGATCACAACACAGTCTCATTTGAGATTAAATTAAAAAAACAAAATTTTAAGGGGCCAACAAAAACTCTTAATTTTAAAAGGTCAGATTTTAACGGTCTAAGGGCAGCAATACAAAGTACAGACTGGGACAGAGAACTGATAGGTAACAATACTGACCATAAATGGACAACATTTAAATCCTTACTAAATATACATACTTATCACCAAATACCAAGTGGGAATAAAAGTAAAAGGAGTAAATCACATCCAATGCGGCTTAACAATGATTTAAAGATCAAGATACAGAGTAAAAAACAGGCATTTAAATTATACAAACAAGAGGGGACAGAGACTGCTTTACTGGAGTACAAGGAAATCAACAAGGCTTGCAAAAGGGCTATTAGACTGGCTAAAATAGAAAATGAAAAATTAATTGCAAAAGAGAGTAACCCTAAAATATTTTTCAAGTAACATTACAATGTGACACAGGCTATCTGAGAGTTAGTGACCAGGAAAAGGCAGATGAGCTAAATAGGTTCTTTTCTTCGGTATACACAAGGGAGGTACCAGTGGCTGGGTCACTGCAACATAATGGGGCTACACTACCTTCACCAAATAACTGGTTAACACAGGAAAAAATCCAAAAGAGGTTGGGAAAAATAAATATTACTAAAGCCCCGGGTCATGATGGAATACATCCAAGGGTACTGAGGGAACTGGGTTCTGTAATAGCAAAGGCATTATATTTAATTTTTCATGATTCACTCAACACAGGGTCTCTACCAGATGACTGGAGAAAAGCAGATGTGATACCTAAATGTAAAAAGGGAGCAAGAGCAAATCCGGGGAATTATAGACCAGTAAGCCTCACTTCTGTAGTGGCAAAGCTTTTAGAAGGGTTAATACGGGATAATATACAATAATATGTCTATTTGAAGGGGATTATAAGTAGGAGCCAACATGGATATGAGGGATAGGTCATGTCAAACAAATCTAATTAGTTTCTATGAGGAGGTTAGCAGGAACCTGCATCAAGGCAACTCAGTGGGTGTAGTCTTTTTGGATTTTGCAAAGACTTTTGATACAGTGCCACATGGGAGACTATTGAGCAAACTAAGGGATACAGGAATTGCAGTAAATATCTGTTCATGGATTGAGAGCTGGCTAAAAGACAGGAAGCAAAAGGTTGTTGTAAATGGAACATACTCTGATTGGACTAATGTGGTAAGTGGGGTTCCTCAGGGTTTAGTATTAGGTCCTTTTCTTTTTTAACATATTTATTAATGACTTAGAGGTGGGACTAGAAAGTAGTGTCTCCATTTTCGCTTATGACACAAAGTTGTGCAAGGTAATTAAATCAGACAATGATGTGCTTTCCCTTCAAGGGGATTTACATAAAATTTAGGAATGGGCATCTAAATGTCAGATGAGATTTAATATGAATAAATATAAAGTTATGTATCTGGGAAGGAAAAACAGCCATGCAATTTATAATCTTAATGGAGCAAATATAGGGGTATACGTTATTGAAAGGGATTTGGGAGCACTTGTGGACAACCACCTAGGGAACAGTGCTTAAAGCCAGGCAGCAGCTGCAAAGGCAAATAAAATATTGGCATGTATTAGGAAGGGTATAGAAGCAAGGGAAGCAAATATAATTCTCCCACTATACAAATCCCTAGTACGCCCTCATTTGGAATATGGAGGACAATTTTGGGCACCACTTCATAAAAAGGACATTTTAGAGCTGGAAAAGGTACAGATAAGGGCAACAAAGCAAATAAGGGTAATGGAGGAGCTAAATTATGAAGAAAGACTAACCAATTTAAACTTATTTTCTCTCGAAAAAAGGCGACTAAGAGATATGATTACATTAAATAAATACATCCAAGGTCAGTATAAAGATTTGTCAAGCTTTTTGTGCCAAGAGGTTTTCAACTGACAAGAGGACACCCCTTGAGATTAGAAGTAAAAAGATTCTACCTTAAAGAAAGAAAAGGGTTCTTCACAGTAATGGTGGTTAATCTGTGGAATTCTCTACCAAAGAAGGTGGTGACAGCGAATTCGATAGATAAAATTAAAAGGGGATTGGATTTATTTCTAATTAAGATGGGAATTCAGGGTTATCCTGGATAATTAGAGAGAGTCTATTGATCCAGGGAGAAATCCGATCGCCATTATCTGGGGTCAGGAAGGAATTAAAAATGTTTTCCCTTTGAGATGATTGGCTAAGTTTCACTTGGGTTTTTTTCTGTTTGCCTTCCTTTGGATGCATTAATTAATAATAAAAAAATAAAATAATACATGGTTGATTAATAATTAATGAATAATTAACATCTAATTAATTAATAACTAATCCTCATATTGAAGATCAGAGGAGATCTTAAAAGGTTGTACTTGATGGACTGAAAGTCTTTTTGTAACCTTAATTACTAAGTAACTATGTTTACATGTATACTCATGTTTCAATCCCTTTACTGTATGACTCTACCTCTACACCTATAAGGCTATTCCATTCATTTACTACCTTTACTGTAGAGTAATACCTTTGCATATTACTTCTACAACTTCAAACATGATGTCTTTTTCTAGCGTTCCTCTTTTTCTGGAAGATACTTCCTAATGGAGTATAGTTAAATGTTAATTACACATTTCCTTATATGTTTTGTCTTTTAGACCATGCACCATTTAAGTCGCCCTCTTTTGAGTGCTTTGTAATTAATTATTTTCCTTACAGTGATACTGCAAACTTTCTTTACTTTTTTTTTTTAAGCAAAACTGAAGATTTGAGCATACACAACAAATGCCCTAGTGATGTATTATTATTCTGGGATATGAAAAAAACTCATAAATGACTAAATTATGATAATAATTCTCTTATCCTCCTGCTGGGTAACCCATATACACCACCCTGCAATGGCTTGCAAAAGGTCTCATTTAGCTAGTAATATTAAAGATTGATAATATGGTTGAAGTGCAGATAATTAAGCCAGTAATTAAGTCCTGTTATAATATTCCTACATCAGAACTTTTTCATTATCACTGGATAGCTCACTGTGGGGAGGATGGTATATTGTTAACCCTTTTGGGTTATTACGCCAACATTTTAGACATGTTACAGAGTTAAGCAGATTTTTATTACTATAATTGTGGAAATCAGCATGTTTTATTATTAGTTTTGACACTGCTAGTACATTTAAAACTATGTATGCAGCTCTTCTATTTCCAGAAGGTTCAAACTAATAAAGATGAGCAATCTGTACTACATTTGTCACTATAGGATACAACAGACAAGGATAGACATCAGACTATATATCTGAATAAACAAGCAAACACTGATAGGTGCCAGAGCACATTTAAATCAAATGGGATTCTATGAAATATGAGTGAGCATCCTAACAGTGGGAGTTCTTCATTCTGCCAATGCATTGCTAGTCAAAGGAGAGTGTACAGAATCTGAAGAGAAGCACTCACACTCATGCTCCTGGACACATATACACAACTAACTTACATGTACGCACATCCATGCACTCTCAGGAATGCTCAGTCACACATGAGTGAATGTATTTGTGTGCTGTTTACAGAAAGGAGTGGTGCACTGAACATATATAAGATGGTAAAATGGGAGAGCCATAAATAATAAAACAAATTGTGTAACTGTGATTTTAATGATGTACAAATACCCTTATATATGTCAAAAAATGCAATTAATATGTTTGCTAAAGAATGGTGATATTAATAACACTCCATAGTTTGAATACCATAAACTCTCAGTTAACCTGCACCTATGGGGATTTGTAGATACCGGATAAATGTAGTTTCTGGTTACTTGAGAGTTACATGAAAAAAAGAGGCCTAGATTAGCTGCACATAGGATGCTCTTCTAAGTATATTTGTCAGTGAGGGCTGTTCTAGCAGCAGCAGCTTTCACTCCCCACTTACACACGTACGTTCGAGGGTTGGAGGTGTGTGGTGCTGACCCCGGGGAATGCAACTCCAACTCTGCACTGGCTCAGTCACTCATGCCCGTCTGCTTGCAGGTAAAACTGAATTGCAGAGACGTACAGTGGATGAAATCTAGGTGCCTGTAAGCATTTTGGGGCATGACAATCTGGCTCCTGGCATCTGTTAAGCCCTATAAATGTTTATTTGTATTTAGAGTACAGTATTCAGTTTTTTTTTCTGGTTGCTTGAGTTCTGGATGACTGAAAGTCTACTGTAACATAGGAAGCAGAGTTTTGCCTCTCAATTTCCTTGTGTGTTGCTATCTGGCAAATGCTTCCATCCAGCTACTGAGTGTGCTACTCATTAGTTGGTTAAAGAGTTTTTTAAATCTTATGTTTAGAGATGGATGGATGGATGGATGGATAGATAGATAGTGAGTGGGTATTGGGGAGAAAGGGAGTAAATTAATAGGTATTGGGAGAAAGGAAGGCAGTAAGTGAGTATGGGGATATTGCTTGCCAGTGAGTGAATATGGTTACAGAATGTATAGTGGTTGGTATGGATAGAAAGGGTGGCAGTGAGTGGGCATGAGGAGAAAGGGTGCCAGTGACTGGGTATTGATTAAAGAAAGAGGTTCATAGTGAATAGGATGGCAGTGAGTAGGTATGGAAAGAAAGGTTGGAGTTCGTGGGTAGAGGGAGAAACAAAGGAAGTAAGTAGGTATGGAGATACAGGGCGGTAATATCTATGGAAAGAGAAGGTGTAGGTGAATGGGTATGGAGCTGGTGAGGTCATAGCTGAACAAATGGAGGGATTGTGGGAATTAGAAGGAGGTAGTTGTGTATCTAGAATGTATATGATGTGATATTTGGATACATTTAAAAGTGTCAAATATCAAAATGTTGCAGTGTGCCCTACAAATAATTTGCAGTTGGACCAGGGATCCCTGCACTTTGTGTTACACTATTGACTTGCATTGTAATATCAACATTTTGATAATACACAGAAAACTTGGTCAATAACAGATTATTTCTCTCTCATTATCGCAGATATATATCCAGGCCAGTAAGCTCTCAGGACTCCCTTTGCAATGGCAATGTCTCAGGGTACATAGCTAAGCCCTCAGGGTCTCTGCAGACTCATCACACATATCATCCATTCTTCATTCTGATTGACTGCTGATCACCCTGTGATTTCCTGTCATCACATGTCTGCAGGGAATCTGTCTTAGCCTTGTCATTCCTCCACTGCTAAACTATTTACAGAGCAGAATTTTAAGGGACAAAACCATACTCTCCTCCTACACATATACAAACATGCAAAAGGAAAAGGTATTATATTCACAGATCTCAGTTAGAGGGTCTTCAAACATATATTATGTTACAACCAGACTCTATTTTACTTCCCAGTCTTTTACACAATATAGATTATTCCCTTGTATTAGCCATGCACTCTTATAAGTCACACACATATGTAGGCATATTCAATGAACTTTATATTGTCTGTGAAAAAGAAAGGTAATTATATCAATAAATCAAAACACAAAAATCAGAAATCACTTTTGTAGTGGATTAGAAATGTTTACCTTTCCTTCACCCCTTCCTCTGGTGTTGAGCTGCTGATGACATTTGGGAGTGCCAGAGTGGTAATGCTGCCTTTCAGAATATGTTGGCAATTTTGAAATACGAAATAGGGGAATGATAGTAATAGCAAGGGAAAATGAAAATGTGCAGTTATAGTTCTTTCTATATGGAAAAATAATGTAAAATACTCATCTAGAGACATCGTTTGGCTCCGACAATAAGGATTATGGATGAAGAACATGTATTATGACTGTAATTTTGGAGATATCACTGTAACCCAAGAAGTTCTTTACATTTTAATTACTCACTTGTGTCATGTCATGAACTCTAGAGCAGTGATTCTCAACCTTTAAAGGTCTGGGGACCAGCTGGTCACCATCATATGCTTATTGGAACTGGCTTTGAGATCCAGGGTCATACTTCATGTGATTTATTACATATTAATTTAGCTTTGGTCCTGATTTGAAGAGAGTAACAAATTACTGCTATATGTTCATCAGTGATGTATCTATAGCTGTGACTAATGGTGATGGTATATATAAAGTATTAGCCTCTCCTCATCTCTGAGGACCAGTCGATAAGTTCTCAGGTACTGGTACTGATCTTAGGACTGGCTGTTAAAAACCACTGCTCTAGATTGATTACAGAAAATCTATCAATTGTCTTTCAGGCTGGTATCAAACCTCTCACAAAACTGATTCCAGCTTTCTTTTCTCCCAAATGTGGACACCATCTGACAATGACAACTGTGTATTCTTTGAGTTGCCCATTATTTGTTCTGTTTCTGGCAGACTGCTAGTCTGTTCTGTTTTTACCCTGATCATCTGAACTCCCCCCCCCCCCCCCCCCACCCCATGCATCTCTGATGTTAGAATTATTTAACTGGCACAAACAATATGTACAGCAGTATATATGCCCCAAGCCAACCTCCTGATTGTCATATGAGACAAGGACCTCAGGGGAGGATGAGGAAACAAATCAGAGAAAATAGACTTCTCCTAATATGGGAACATCAATCAGTCTCCACAACCGCAAATTATTTTACAGAAGCTGAAGAAGACCCAACTTCACCTGCTCTGGGATTAGATTTGCAGAGTGAAGAGAAGACACGGTTGGTAAAGGAGACGCTAACAGCTGCTCTCACTAAGAAAGGTAGGGTATTATGAAAAATGTGTTGCTCTAAGGCAGTTGTTTCCAACATTTGTTTAGTCTGGGAACCATAAAAGAGATCTTGTGAATTACCAAACAATCTCAACGATTCCCTTCAAATGGTCGAAAGAGTATGACACAATAGTGTGCATTTGGAAATCATGGTTATGTTGTTCAAATATTGTTCTGAATGTTTTTAAAAGATAAAAACACATATTTTGTGCAGTTTTTAAAATGGCCTGAAAAGTATGAGGGACATTTTAACAAAGCTTTGTGAAGTCTAAGGTTCCTGTGCATCCTGTTTTGTAAACACTGCTCTGAGGAATTTGCAGGAGACTGCATTACACGTCTCTGGTTCCTCTTGTTTTCTCTCAAATTTTAGGAGGAAGATTAAAACTCAGAGTGTCAGTTCTGCAGAAAATATGTGTATGTGGAGTATGTGTATTGCTAATTAGATATTATAAATGTTGAGATAACACTACCTAACAGTGAAGAAAGTTTTCGGAATTTAACTGTTCCTCTTTGGCTGTTTGACACGGTCAGAGATAAGAAATTTGTATTGTTCAATGTGTACAACTGCACAACTGGTCAGATTTGATACATATATATTTAGAACTACAGATTATTACAATGAATGAGCACTCTAATTCCACAACTGTTTTAGGGGGAATCTCCACCTAAATGTAAGTTATTGTTTTAGTTATAGAGCACACTTAGGAAAAATTCTAACAGACAGACTTTCTGTAATAATATAATGTGCGTATAACTTTTACACAGATATTTGGATGCCTCAAAGTGGACTATTTTCACAAAAGAGAAACATTTGTTAAGATGGCATTTCTCATTAATTAGTTACAAAATACTTACAGTTGTGACTATTTTAAGTTAAAGGACCACAAAAGTCACCTATATTTGCTCTTCGCCATTAGATAGAGGATGAAAAATCATATTTCAAAAGTGTTTTTAATTTTTAAAATGAATGCTGAATTGATGGAGTTATTATAATCAATTGAAGTCAGGTTATTTCAGTGTGTTGCTTCTGCCTGAATGAGTAATGAGCTCTGTACTGTGCAGAACATAATGGATATTAATTAGAATAAAGTTTAGAAGCTTTGAATCAGGCAAAGGCTAAGTGATTTGTACCTACTTGTTACCATTCTAGCATCATGAATAGCATCAGAGCCTGTGGTACACAGCCAATGTTCCTGATTGTGTAGAAGACACTTGGGTTCAATACCCACAGAGGGTGTTTTTTTAGTGTTTAAAAAAAAAAAAAATCATATATATGTTCTTTAGCTTATATAATAAAGCATATGTCAATGTGAGGTAACGGTCTTGATTTTTGTTTATTTAAAAAACAATATTTGAATAATTATCTGAACTGCTTATTTAAATAAAAAAATATATTACATTTTAAATAACTCACAGTTCACTTAATTATTCTCTCTATGTATGTATATATATATATATATATATATATATATATATATAGTATTTAAAAAAAAAGTAATTTAGTTGTTTCATAAAATGTTTTCATTAGTAACTCATTGATTCTAAATCAATGCCTTCCACTTTTTTTTTTTATTAACTATCGCATTTATAACACATATGACTGATATATATATATATATATATATATATATATATATATATATATATATATATATACTGTATATAAAAAGGTAATGTTTTAAAGTAAAAACCAAGTGGTAGGCAGGGAATCAAACCCATGACTTAGCAGTGAAACAAATATTTAAAACAGATTGTTTACCACTGTACTGCTATACTTTACAAGTAATGTGTAAATCTATAATACAATGTATAATAGTTACAGACTCCAGCCTTATTATTTATGCAGGTTCTTATAGAACGGCTTCAAGGGCGAAACTAAAATGACAATATCTAAGTAAATTCTTGATAAATGTTAAAAATGTAAAAAAAATTCCACATGATTTTCCACATTCTAACTGATAGTTCTTGAGAAATACATTGTTTACCTGTGGGGCATTACATGTTCATCTGTTGCAAAGCGTACCTGATTAATGAAGGAAAATTGATCTATTTGCATGGATAGATATTTTGGTGGGGTAGATTTTTTTATGACTTTCATTTATGACTTAAGATGAATAGTTTTTAAAAACTGCCTATTATGCAGTATATGTTATTTCATTTATCTTTTTAAAAGATCCTAATCTGTTTTAGGGTGATGGTGTCAGTTTAAAGTACTGCCAAAGTCCCATATAAAAGTAAATATTAATAATTATTTGGCTATAACACGACAATGGGGGCCACACTTGTTTTATTTGCTTACCCAGTTTAGAGTCATCCTTCTGTGAATCCTTTGTGGATCCAGGTAAACTTATTGCAAATTACATTCGTTTGTGGAATTCATTTTGCTCTTCTTGACTGCAGATAATGAAAATCTCTGCATTCAAGCATAGCAAAATAAAATCAGTGGCTATCCCTGTAAAGAATAATTGCATATAAAAGTTAATAAATTTAAGGCTGTATTTACTGTATGATTATTTTGTACGTTATAGAAAACATTTGCCAATTTCAAGTTCTTCAAAAGATCATTGTATTAATATGAAACATCAGTAGTCCTTCATATAGCATACTGTAATATATTTACTGATGGAGCTAGTGAATTGAGAGTGCCAAGATGACCAGATTATTTGTCTTTAAAAAAATATATATTTCTCCCTCCTACCTAATAAATGAAGAATCCTTTACCCCAAACCTACCCTATAGTGGGCCCTGATGCTATGCACCTGCTACAGCAGTGGTAGTTCTGCCACTATTGTAATAACACTTTTCATAAAAACAATGTACTGTACAAGCTAGTAGCCTGATTAAATTACAAGCCCACAACTGGCGTCTCCAAGCTATTCAATTGCTCAAGTTATGTGCCCAAAGCCGACTCCTTAAACCATTCACTGGTTCGTAGCAGTTCAGGGCGGGAATATGATCAATTAAGCATGCCCGTAACCTCCCATTTTGAATCAGCCAATAGAAAATGAGACTGTCATTATTACGGCAGTAAAACATGGAGGATACATGTCAATCAATTAGGTTCGGGGGTCCCATATGCAATGGGATTCACAAACCGACCAAATAAAAATTTATGAAAATGAATGCCAATACTGTTCTAGTCCATATGGGTGGCCTGATATGTATTAACTCATTGATACCCATATGTATTAACTCATTGATACCTGAGATCAATTTCACCCCGGGGTTAAATCGATCTTGGGTATCAATAAGTTAATACATATCAGACCACCCATATGGACTAGAACAGTATTGGCATTCATTTTCATGAATTTTTATTTTGTGGGTTTGCGAATCCCATTGCATATCGGACCCCTGAACATAAAAATAAATCTTATATACTGCCAATTTACGAGCTTGAGACTGTTGCACAATTAATTCTAATGTCACTTTCCCCGTTATTTACAGTGCAGTATTGATTTTTTATTTGCATTTACAGTGCTACAAATAGGTGTTTAACCCCCTTGCGGGTGCTCTCTAGCACTCGTAGGATTTTCTCCTTCATTTGCCATTTACGGGTGTGAAAACATTTGCGGCCTTGGGGAATTGGAACAATTAAATAGCAATTTTAACCATCGTAACTCTTGCGAAAGTGAGAGATCAAAGGCTTCAGGAGGCTGTAAGTTAACCATTGCAATTTTTTCAAGGTCGTAGCTCATAACCTGTTTGGAGCCCGCAAAAGACACCAACTGAATAGCAAATTATCTTGCAACCTCACTTACAGGCTCCAGTAACATGCAAAAGCTCAACTGAATCAGTCTCCATGTTTTCTTTTCTTGCATGCATGTTCACAGTTGCCCACTAGATGGCAGTCCTTGAAAGTGTAAATAATGACCCTTTGATAACGACGTTTATTAAAGGGTCAGTGTAAGGGCTATTTTTATTTTGCATCTATTTTTTAGTTCACCATAAATTAACAATAAAAATACATGTGCAAACAGCAGCTAATCAAGCTTAAGTCAGAAGATATCATTTAAAAACAGTGTATCTTGTTGATGGTTGCTGTACCCCTCCACATCTCCAATGTTATCCGAGTTAAGAAAACTAAAAATATTTAACTCTGATAACACGCAGGGTGGGTAACCTAGAGTATACTCACTTTGGAGATATAGGGGGCCATGGGATTTCAGCTATAGCCGCCTTATCCTACAGAGCATGTTCCACCCTGCTAGACACCCTGTCTAATAAATGATACGTCAGTTGAAATGTGTGTGTTCTTTTCAGCAGTGATCAGGACAATGAGAGAGATTGGGAGGGGTACAGCAGCATCCAATAATGAAATTCATTGTGTTTTTAAATTATATTTTTTGAGAAATCTATACCTACCCCCCTATTCTCCACTTTTCTATTTCAAAATCACACATTATGCTAGACAAATTATACATAACTGAAACAAGGAAGACTTGGAAAACAGACTTGACAAGCTTGCCACTTCAAACTCAAGCATGCCTCATAAATTATCAACCATTTATGCAATAACCAGGCCACAACTAAACATGGACAAAGACAGTAAAGGAATGGGTGCTTCACTACAAACAATGAAACATCTGTGTGTGTGTGTGGGGGGTTGGCTTGTCCTCATTGTCCGCCCCAGTTCCTACACCCATGAGTAAAGGTATAATGTATTGGTGTTATATCTCTCAGCCTACAAACTCATATTAATGGCGTTACTCCTGGGACCAAGCCTGTCTGACCTGGAGACCCCATATACAAACTACAATAGCAAAAACAAACAAACAAGTAATTTAGTCATAACATACCACTTACTAGAGATAACAGTAAGACTCTAAATAATGGAACCCTGTACTGTAAATGTATTATACTACTGAGTTTTTTTTTTTCCATAGTTATTACGCCATCAGTTCTTTCTTTGATTTACTGCTATATAGAATCCGTACTGCCAATTTTTTACGTTGTATTATAATCTATACTTTTTCACTTAAAACAAAATATGTATATTTTCTGGCTAAAGCTTTGATTTGCTGCCGTTTGCACATTTATTTTTAAATGTTAATTAATGATGAAATAAAAAAATAATTTAATATGAAAAGCACTTACACTGGCCCTTTAAATAGTAATTTAACACAATAACATTGAATACATCTACTATCACTAATATAGTTGTCGTATTGCTAGTTGTTGTTCTGTTGTGGCCCGTAGGGCCGCAACTGCAAGACTCACGAAGCGAAGCGAGCCGTCGAGGCACGCCTCGGGACTTAGGCTGCAATGAG
The DNA here is from genome assembly GCA_027410445.1 of Discoglossus pictus. NCBI lineage: Eukaryota > Metazoa > Chordata > Amphibia > Anura > Alytidae > Discoglossus > Discoglossus pictus. The sequence continues at coordinate 141,739,171 of CM050167.1, read as the reverse complement.
CGCCAAAAGGCGCTCATTGCACTGCGAGCCTCGCGAACTGAGGCGAGCAGTTGAGGTATGAAGGACTTAGGGTGCAATGAGTGCTAAAGTCACTCATTGCAGGGGTGGACACGCAGGACTTAGTTGTCGCTCACCCCGAGACACGCAGGACTTGGCCAAAATTACGGGCCGTATGACTTAGGACCCGAAGCACATAGATGGACTGCAGCGCTTGAAAAAATACGACTTTAACAGCCGAACCACCATACTGGAAAAACATGCAAAAACACACAAATATGCCTCAAATTCACTTACACACAGGGGAAGAGCCAGGGAGCCTGGGAGTGAGGTTGCAAGTTAATTTGAGGCATATTTGGCCTTTTCTCACGACTGAAAATCGCTGAAGCGAGAAAAAAAATGGCTGCCAAAAAAACGTAAACACAATGAAAACGAGGCCGAAAGACGTAAATACGAGCCCTAAGCTCTAACACTTAACGCAAACCAGTAACACTTAATACAAGGCAGTAACATTTAACTCAAGTCAGTAACACTTAACCCAAGGCAATAGGCCCCTAAACTACACAGGCATATAAAGTACACAGGGGGAGAGGCTCGTAACGAGACATGCGATGAGCACCGAAAGCAATCATCGGAGGGGGGGGGGGGGGCGCAATGAGCGATGAAGGGGATCATCGCAAAGCAGTACAGGTGTGGCTTGGCAAAAACAGCAATCAGCAGCGAAAACTTTATAATACAGAATAATAGGATGATCATCTATCTTTGTGTTTGTCTATTTGCCAAATTAGGAATTGTTAAAGGATACAAAGTGCTGATCTCATACCATAGTGATGCCAGACCAGCCTGTGTTTGCACATAAGTTGTTCCCTCCTCCACCTGTACCCTGCAGACAGTTGGCACAGTAATGTGTATCTGAGTAAATAACATGTCCCTCTATATAATGATGTGTGTATCCTGAGGGCAGAACATCAGGAAATGGATGTCAGTACCATGTTTATGTGTTTCCATGTATGTGTATCTCTTTTTATGATGCATCTACATTTTTGGTATAATTGTGTGTGCTTGTTTATTCAATGTCTGTGCTCATTTAGGAGTATTATTATCCTTTATTTGTAACAGTCCAACATATTCAATACCGCTACAGTGGGGTTAATATATATATATATATATATATATATATATATATATATCTGTGTGTGAGAAAATAAATGGTGTGTTTTTATACTCCCGACTGTGTATAGTCAAGTATGGGGAGATTGGGATTATGAGACTGTACAGTGCTTCTCTTGGATATTTTACAGTCTACCAGCGGAAATATTGAGGGTATTATTGCATCTCCGCTACAAACTGGATTTGGACTGCTTTCATCTTAATGGGGGGCCAGGATACATAGTCTCTCTCCTTAGTTAGCCAGCCCCCCCCGCATACAGAACAAAGGGAGTAATATGTCCTGGGCTACAAGACACTGGGGAGGGGGGGGGTCACAACAAAGCCTTACATCATGTGATTGACAGGTGGGCCCCATTGCTAAAAACAGGAGGCTTGAGGGGACTCTTACTAAGTGGTGTGACTTTTTGGTGAGGGTTGACTGTTGTGCTTAACAATATTGGATTTGTGACATAAACAGTTCTCAGTGTGATCATACATAATTACATGTGTGCTCATTATCGAGGGAATGTTAACGCTAATAATAGGGGTTAATAATTCTACATCTGCCTAAAAGAAGAGCTACAGGTGGTAACTCTGCTGCTCTCACTTGGGATTCCTGTGTTCCTTTGGTGATTCTGGTCCAATATTGGTCTGGTTCCATCTCTGCTAGCAGGGATAACAACAAGAACCATCAACAATTGCTGGGTGTGTCAGAACCAGGTTCTGGGCAAGCCCAACTGAAGAAGCAGTCGTGACACCTGTACTGAGTGATACCTTTTTTTATTGGACAAACATTTTAGTCAGCGTGACAAGCAAGTCAGAGACAATACTGGTTAAGATGTAACATAAGCATTGCAATATACAGAACAAAAATGCTGAGAAACAACAAACCCACGCGGGACAGAGGACAGGCATCATAAATAAACTTATATATGTGTGTTTTATTCTGGAATTGTAAAGTATCTTACTGCATTTGTGGAAGCATTCTGGCCTACACAGTCACATCATACCCTGGTAATATATATATATCACTGCATCTATTGCGTTTTTCGAGAAGGAAAAATAAGCATGCGTTTTATAAAAGTGAACAAATTTAGGGGCATTAGAGATAGAAAATAATTTAGTAGTTTTTGTGGATAACCAGCTTCATAATAGTGCTCAATGCCAGGGAGCAGCTACAATGTCAGGTAAAATATTAGCACACATTAACAGATATATGAGCAATGAACAGGAGTGTAATTCTTCCACTGTATAAATTCTGGGTAAGACCACACTTGGAATATTGAGTAGTTTTGATCACCAGTTCAAAAACGGTATTGTAGTGTTTGAAAAGGTTCAGAGACGGAAACAATATTAGGGGAAAAATTAATGGAAAAAGCTATGAAGACAAGGGCACTGTAGAAGTTAACAAGCAAATTGTGATGCCAATTTGATTTTGTATATATTTTTGAATGAAACAGACATAAAATAGTCATGGCAGTTAACTAAAATAGGACGGATATTGATCCACAGGATAATTGATTGCTAGTTTTAGATGCAAGAAGCAATATTTTTCCCTTATGAGACCATTGACAATGTTTTTGACTTCCTCAGGATCACCTCACAATTCACAATATACAAAAATCAAAGTCAAACTAAAAAGGTTCAATCTCATTTACTATGTAAAACAAGTTTTGAAAAATGATTACAGGGCCAGGACCAATTCCAAGACCAGTAGTATTTATGTGTGAGCTCCATGTATACTTCGGTGTGAAGACTGGCAAACTTTCCAGTTACTTGGTTTTTTATGTAGCAAATTTACTAAACAGCGTTATCAAAGCTTCACAATCTGGTACACTTGGGCAAAATGTACTAAGGGGTCAAGCATTGGAAAACTCCTGGACTTTTTAATTATTATGTTTTCAAATGACTCATATGTACTAAGATCTGACATCTCCAAGCTTTTCCTTTCGCTTCACCCTTTAGCACATACTTCCAAAGCCATTGCTATGTGTTGTGATGTGTTTTATAGGTGTTAATGTTGTGTTGCATATAAAACACTAGGCCTTCATTCAATTGTGATTTGGCCAATTGAATAGGGCCCTAAATAAGCACATAACATTTTTGTAAAGACATTTTTAGTTAGTGAAAACCTTACTTTTGGATAGATGCTTACTAACTAAAAACTTCTTTTAAAAAATGTATGTTATGTGCTTATTTAGGGCCCTATTCAATTGGCCAAATTGCAATTGAATGAGGGCCTATGTGTGTCACCATCACATTATTTACTAAGCCGTTTTTTTAAATTTGCCTCAGTCTGTGATGGTGCTATCTAATATGACAATCTGAAGCCTTGTGATGTGGCATTCCCCCCAATTATTATTTTATAATCTGCTATTTGCTGCGTGATCCTCAAAACATTCTCTGAATGTTTATTGTATTATATCAATTGCATTCTGCATGACTCATATTTAAATAGAAGTTAGGTGGTTAAACTACATACAATATCACTAACAAACGTATAGGGGCCTGTTTCTGCCTAGGCCCACCAGGCTAGGCCTAGAACATCAGATTATGAGGGGGCCGGGGGCTGCTTAAGGATGCAGTACAGTACATTCAAATATGCACAGAAATGTCTATAGGCAGTGATATTCATGTCTGTAAGTGTACCTGGCACTTGATGACATACCATATCACATATAATAGTTGTCAAACTGCGAGACGTTGTCACGCTTTGCGTGGTGCGTACGAGTTAGGCGATGAGAGCTGCAGGCACTCATCGCTTGCGAGCCGTTAACACGTAGCACTTAGGAGATGAGCGCCAAAGGCGCTCATCGCCTGCGAGCCTTGCGTAGTGAGGAGAGACGTTAAGGCACAACTATCACCACAAACACGATGAGGCAATGAAACACACGGGACTTAACCACAAAACACTTACTAAACGCGGAATCGCCTTGGCGTGCAAGCGGTTGACAAATGCGGTCCTTAGAAAATAAAAAATTAGGAGACGCAGGACTTAGAAAAAAAAGATATGAGACGCAAAAAAATACGAGATTAACGGACGAACTGCAAAAACAAAAAAACAATAAAAACACACTAAATACATAAAAAAAAACAAAAAAAAAACATCAGATAGCACATAAAAATATATATCTCTCTTTATCATGACTGATGAAGGTGCCCAGAGGACCAAAAGTACACGACAGGAGAGGCTCGCAATGAGCGCCGCAGGCGGTCAGCGCAAGGCTCGTAATGAGCGCTGAAGGTCCTCAGAGTACAAAACGGTTTACATTGTGTGTCAAACAGCATTCCCATGGCTTACATTTTTGATTGTTTTCATTTTTGACAGGCAATTCGATAGTATATACATAAACACACATAAACGTAAGATTTAAGATATAACTATAGAAAGGGAAAATGAGGAACTGCAAGTGGAGAGTGGGTGAACAAATCAGAATGGCCTAGGGTAACATAAATCCTAAATACAGCCATGAAGAAACATTCATAAAAATAAAAATTGTATGCATAATTGCAATCACTAACAGTGCTAAGTAAAAATGTACCTCTAAGTAAAAATATACATCTCTCTCTCTATTTATACTGTAAATAATATGTTATACTTCTCTCGCTTTATATATGATATTCTCTCTCTATATATATATAAATAATATATATGTATAATAAACCTATCTCTATATATCATATACCGTACCTTTCTTTATATATAAATAAAATACCTCTCTATATATAAATAAAATACCTCTCTATATATAAATAAAATACCTCTCTCTGTATATATATATATATATATATATATATATATATATATATATATATATATATATATATACACACACATACATATATATATTATACCCCTCTCTCTATATACACAACGTACTTCTCTCTTTATATTTATATACATATAATATACCTCTCTCTCTCTCTCTATATATATATATATATGTATATATATATATATATAGATATATATATATATATATATATATATAAACATTATACCTCTTTCTATCATATATATAGTTGTGGATCTTTGCGACTGTTCGGAATGCTTACGATGTTGGTAATGCACTTGCGAGCCTCGCAAAGCGATCCGTCAGCCGCCCGGCACTTAGGCTGCAATGAGCGCCGAAGGTGCTCATTGCACTGCTCGCCTTGCAAAGCGAGGCGAGCAGTTGAGGCATGCAGGACTTTGGCGGCGAGCAGTTTCACGCGACTGCGAGGGTCGCAACAGCGTGCCAAACTCGTAACTCTAAAAACCCGAAAAACAAACAAAATAATTTAACAAAAATAATAACACACTCACACACAGCACATGGGGAGAGCCAGGAAGCCTGGGAGTGAGGTTGCAAGCGTCATATTTGGGGGTTTTCGTGGAAAGAGACACATGGCATTCCCAAGCACAAAAATTGCAGGTTCACAAAACCGTACACGAAGGTGATCAGTGCAAAGCAGGAAAGTTGAAGTACACAGGGGGCAGGCTCGTGATGAGAACCGAAGGTGCTCAGAGGAGCAAAAGCCTCCCATTGTGTGGCAAACAGCCAGCATCACAATATTAATCCCGTCATTTTTGACAGGCAATTTCCTAGTCTATATATAATATACCTCTCTCTATATGTATAAATACAATACATCTCTCTATTTATATAAATAACACACCTCTCTCTCTCTCATATATCCAGTGGCGGAGCAAGAGAATGGGGGGCCCTAGTGCCCCAAAAAATGTTGGGCCCCTCTCGAGGGGATGTAAAAAATGTTTTGAGCTGGGCTCTGCTGGGCCCAAATCACTCAGGGCTCCTGCTTGTGTGAAGCTCTTATGCCTGCAGCACAGCTCCATGGCGCAGGCGCTCCACCTCCCTGCAACATCCTCTACGGATATATATGTACACATATGTATATATATATACACACATGTATACACCTATATAAACATCACCCCCACACAGCAGCCACCCCTCTTAGCATCCATCCCTACATAGCACCCATTTCTTGTCAGCAGCCGTCCCCTTTCAGGATCCATCCCGCACAGCACTCAACCCCTCTGAGAACCCACATCACATAGCACCCATCCTTAACTCCTTTGTTCCTCCCTCACAAACTCATCCCCTTGTACTTTGCAGCCCTTACTCTCTTAACTTCTTCCCTGATACAAACCCCCAGGGTATTAACCTGCTCCACACTGCTGCCTGTTGGAGCTTCAGTAGAAATGCTCTGTTTTAAACAGGCACACACAAATTTCAGGCTGGGCGGGTGTGGTCAAGGAAGCACAGGGGAGTCCCAGGGAGGTCCCAGGAGTGTTGGACCACTTTAAAGGCTCCAAGGAGTCTCTCCATAAAAAAAAAAATCTATGCAATAAAATGTTTTAAACAAAATTACACAGCACCAAGCCCCCCAGATGAGGGCCCTGGTGCATTGCACCACTGGTAGATTCGCCCCTGTATATATCTATAAATAATACACCTCTCTATCTATATATAAATAATATTGGGTGACCGCTAGCAGTTGTGACAAACGGCCACTAGACAACGCTGCTGAGACTTTACTAAATTTCATCTAAAATGTAACTACATTTCATAGCATTAGGGTAAGAGGAAGGGGTTAGGGTGAGGAGCTAGGGCGAGGAGCTAGGGTAAATTAAGGGGTTAGGGTAGAGTAAGGGGTTAGGATAAGGAGTTAGGGTAAGAGGTAGCATAAGGGTTTAGGGTAAGGGGTAGAGTAAGGGGTTAGAGCTAGGAGTTAGGGTAAGGGATAGGGTAAGGGGTTAGATTGAGGACTAGGGTAAGGGTAATAGTTTAAGGTTAGAAATTGTGTAAAATGTCAACAGTGCCATCCCTCATTGCGCTGCTACCGACACTGCTCCCTGCCACCCAACAGGAATGATCTTACCTCTCTCTCTATATTCCTCTCTGTCTATATATACATAATATACCTCTTTCTCTCTATAAATAATATACACATAGCTCAGTAGACCCATATACTCAATTGTAAACAAGCTTGCATTACAAGAACTTGAATGTTGAAGTTCATGCATCTAATTAATTGTTTATACTCCATACAGATATTATAGATAAGGTACTCATCATACATTCATATGGTTACATTTCAAAGAAAAAAACTTTCAATTCTGCAATTTACATGACATACATGTAATGTTCAACGTGAGCATTTTATACTACACAGTAAAACATGGCTATTTATTCTAATCCATGTAATCTATATGCACTCGATACGTATATTAAAAGCTAAACCATATTTATTGGTAGCTGGACAATCAAGGTATCGGAAAACAACTTCCATGAGAGTGTAACGTGTTATAGAGACGACACACAGATCTGTAAATTTACACTGAGAGGACATCGGGGCATGAAACATCCACTAATATGATTGTAGAGAGGGCGGGATAAAACGCGGCTATCCGATTGGCTGAACCTCCTGAGTGACTCATCAATCAAGAAGAGAGACTGGTGTTGGCTGCCGGACTGCGCGGGAAACGTGTCAGACAGAAGTGGCACGAGGACAGAGGAAAATAATGGGGAAGGGGCCACTCGAGCAAAAGCACTAATTGGACGTGAGGGAGAAAATAAGGAGAGGGACAACATAGAGAATGGGGTATAGGAAGAGGCACACCATGAATGAGGGGGATATGGAGAAACAGACAAAACAGAGAATCTGAATATTATGACAGAGGGATTAAATGAAGGAGGGATGAATATGAGGAGTGGCACATAATGGTAGCAAAACAAAATAGACAAATGGATAAAATTATAGAGGGACAAACAAAATGGAGGTGTGAGAATAACTGTAGCGGACAAACAAAAGGGATTGGTGAATATAAGGATAGAGGGAGAAGCAAAATCCAGGAGGAGAATATGAGGAAAGAGTGATAAAACATGGAGGAGGAGAATATGAAAAGAGACACACAAATATATGGCAGATGGTAAACGAAGAGTGGGAAAAAGTTGGAGTTGGTAGATATGAGGAGATATACATAAATGGGATGTCCATATGAGGTGAGAGGCCAAGATGGCAGAGGCTGTGAATAAGAGATTTAGAGGCACACAAATGTAAGTGAGATCAATAGAAGGTAGCCATAAAATAGATGTGAGGGTGGAAATTAGGAGAGAGGGGCAAAATGGAGAAGGTAAATATGAAGAGAGGCACAATGCGGAGGAGGGGATATTAAGAGAGGCACAAAATGGAGGAGCTGGATATAATGAGAGAGGGACAAAATGGAGGAGTGAATATGAGGAGATGCACAAAATGGAGGAGGTGGTCAAAGGGACAGAATGGAAGATAATGTAATATATTGTTACAAAAACAAATGGAGGGGTGAATATAGGGATAGAGGAACAAACAAAATGGAGTAGTGAATACGAGGATAGAGGGACAGAATAAGATGGAGGAGATGAAAAATTAGTTTAGAGAGACAAAACAAAATAGAGGGATGAATGAGGATAGGGAGGCAAAACAAACGAGGGATGAATATAACATAGGGAGACAACAAAATGGAAGTGGTGAATATGAGAGACAAACTATAGGGTGTGACAAATTAGAGTAGGTAGATAATAGTGGAGATGGATAAATGGTAAAAGGGATGTGTATATGAGGTTAGAGGCCAAAATGGTGTGAATAAGAAACAAGGCACAAAAATGGGATGGAATAAAAAAAGGAGAGCCAAAAAATAGACGTGAGGGTGAAAATGAGGTGAGAGGACCAGACTAGAGAAGGTGACTATGAAGAGAGGCGATATGTAGAGACAGGCACACAATTGAGGAGGTGAATATGAGGGGAAAGAGACAAATTGAAGCAGCGGTGGTGGTGGTGTGTTAGGAGAGGCACAAAAAGGATGAGGTGAATTTGAGGAGAAAGGAACAAAATGGAAGAACACGTAATATATTTTTAGCAGGACAAAACGAAAGTGGAAGGGTGAATATAAGTATAGAGGGACAAAAGCAATGGATGGGTGAATGTGAGGATACAGGGACAAAAAAAATAGAGGGATGAGTATGAGGATAGCGGGACAACAAAATGGAGGGGTGGATATGAGGATACAGAGACAAAACAAAATGGAGGGGTGAATATTAGGATAGACAACAAAATTATGAGTAGAAGAAATAAATTAACAAAAAGAGGGAGGTGAAATTGAGAACAATGGAGTGGAAATAAAGAGACGGGGTGAAAAAGAGAAAAAGAGTGAGGAGAATGATAAGGCTAACTGAATGATGCGCATTAGTGGAGAAAGAGAGTTGATAATTAGGAGCAAAATGGGACATAATAACAATAGGATGAGAGCAAGTGATAAGGGGAAGTTCCACCTAAATGCAAGTTGCACTCATTAAAGAGTACATTGACATAAAATCAGCTAATGTTTTAGCATTTGCTATTTATTGCTATAACATCACTGTATGTTATATGAGCTATAGCAGAACTCACAAACAAATGAATGTAACTGCCACAGTTTAGAACTTGAATAGCCTTTGATTTTTTTTGCCTCAGACATATTACACAGTCGGAGTGCTAAGTATCAGTGACAGGAATAGAATGCAGTCTTTGCTTCCTAATGCAGCTTCCCTTTTCCTCAAAAATGAAGCTGTAACTCAAACTATATGTGTTAAAAAAAACTTTTACACAGATAGCAAATCTTCTCTAGTTGTGTTCTGTAAGGTAAAATAAACTACAGTTTAGGAAAGTGTGAAAATGACAGGAAAGAAATGAAGAAGTTAAAATAATGGTGATATGCGGGAAGGAGAAGCAATGGAACCAAAGCACATCATCACCAGTGAACTAGGATAGTGTGCAAAATGTTGGTGATCTGTGTTATGATTTTTTTCTTCGTTAATCTGTTTTTGTGTTTATCTTCATTAGTATGCCAATGTATGTGTTAATAGTAGTTGTGTCAATGTAAAATTGACCATACAGCTTCTACAAACCTTTTGTCTTGACAAAAATAGAAAAAAAAATTGCATTCAAGAAGATGAGGTCTGTAGGTGAAACATTTACACATTTTTCTACATCCACACTTAACAGGCCATTGATGCGGTTTTATGGTAGGGTACATTTTTTATATAACTAGAAATAAACCAGTTTTCAAATTTGCATTTGAACTATAGTGTTGTGCAATCTAGCCGAGATTATTCACTTCACCTACTATTAGGTGTCCAGGGTTTGGGAGCAGACCTGCTCAGGAGGCTGTCTGAAATGTCTGCTAGACTGATCTGTTGTCCTGTAGTGCCAGCTGCAAGGAATGAGACTGATAAAGACTTTTAAGAACACAACGTATCCCACAAAATCTCCTACCCCATGGACACTTAATAGGTGGAGAGGTTGAAGAAAAAAAAATCAATTTCAATGTAGCTTTTAAGACTTACAATTGCATCTTTAACTAGATCCAAATACTGATTTCATTGCTAACCAGTCATTAAATAATGGGTAGATGGAAACTCTTCTGTGGAGCTTTGGTCTGTCAGTCCCAATAAACATACACTGCACATATATACATTTTGAATGAAATAATTAAATTGTCCATGAATGAAATAGTGCAGTGTTGGAGATCTCTTAAATACATGCCAGATCATGCATAGGTTATTGAAAAGATATCCAATACTTCTTTCAGTCTTTAATACTTCTACCTCACGGAGATGAGTATTTTTTTCCCATTAGTTGGAGGACTTGTCTCACTAGTGAGACAAAACCACTCTAATTCTTAGTTTATTTGGTTGCCCCTTTTTTATTTGGAGAGATCTTTTTTTTCCAGTGAATATTCTGGGCATGTATTCTCCTATTCTCCTAATGTACTTCCCCTTTAAAGTCATTTTATATATCTGTATACTAACATTACTTTCCATCTCTGTTTACAGGGAAATAAAACTGTCTGCTTGTGCTACCTTGGGATCTGTAAAGGTAAGATGTACTAAAATATACAGAGATACTCTAATTGTAGATTGAGACATATTTATTATAATTGCATAGATGGTTCAGCTCTTTTATACAACTCCCCTTCACCCTTCTGTATTAGTGTATAGATACTCATTACCATTGTTCTCTACATTGTGCTCATTATCATTGTACAAATACTCTGCATCAATATGCAGTTCTGTGCGTTTATTATCAGTGTTTAGATACTGAGCATTATTATACAGTTTGGCATATTCATTATCATTGTACATACTCAACATTGTTATACAGTGCAATATTGTCATTATCATATTTATACTCAAATCATTGTATAGCGCAGCATGTTCAGTTCACTGTTCTCACTGTGAGTTTACTGTCTGTTTTGTTTATACAAATAGATAAAAAGTACAGCACAGGAGCCCTTAGTATAAGCTTCCAGTGGTGCTCATGAAGATCTGCCCACCCTTGCAGGTTGTAAGCAATACACAGGAGCATTGAAAAAACTCCACAGTAGAATATCACTCCAATCAGGAACAAGCTAACAAATTCAGGAAACAAGTCCCTTTCCTCAGGTGCATGTCCTGACTGGAGCATTATGTGCAATGGAGTGTTTGTTTGAATATGATAGCTATGAGCTGCATGTAAGGAAACAGAAGTGTACAGATGCTCAGAAACATTATTACAACATTATACAGTGCCGCTTGTTCATTATTAGTGCCTAAATATTCAGCTTTCTTGTACAGTACAGTGTGTTCATTATCCGTGTATAGATATTCTGCATCATTGTACAGCCTTTGTATGAGTTGCACTGCCATTCACAGACAAGCAGATGGGGCCAGCATTTCATCTGGAAAGCAAGTCTGTAGAAACCCACAGTGTCTCACACAACCTCTGGAGAATAATGAGACTTTCCTTTTTAATGAGTCACACTCAGTGCCAACAGTACAGTGTTCTAATGAGTGACACTCACTATATAAAATATAACTGAGTGCTACTTATTGGCAATGATAATGAGACAGCCTGACTATTCATTAGTGATATGCTACTAATGAACTGGCTGCTTACTCACTGGTAATAAAACACTGCTTGACAATGAGGGACACTCACTGCTAATGAAAGAGACTGCTTATTATTAGATTACACTGACTGATAATGAGGAACACCCATTGTTAATATAGCAGGCTTACTGATAATGTGGAACACTCACAGCTAATTAGTAACATTTACTGCTGTTGAGCAACACTCACTGTTAATGAAACAGTCTACCTGTTAATGAGTAACAAGCAGTGGTAATGAAACACATCTATAGATAAATATGTATTTGTCATATTAATAATGAAATAGTCTGCATTTTATATGAGATGCACTCATTGCTATTGTTAACTAACTCCTGCTAGGGTTGCATTCATTACAGTGACACTGCCTGGTACTACATGTTAACACTCACTCCAAAAACGTTTTTTTTAAGTAACACTTGCTGCTAACAAAACATGCTAGCTTAATGAGGGACACTCATGGGTGTTGTTACTAACTGCCTGTTAATGGGTATCACTGATAATGAAACTGACTGTTAATGAGTTGCCCTCGTTGCTATTGAAACAGACCACCTGTAAGTGGAAAACAGTCACTGTTAGTGAAAGAGCCTGTTAATGAGTTGTACTCACGACTAATGAAAAAGACTGCTTTTAAAGAGTGACACATTCTACTAATGACACAACCTGAATGTTAAGTGATACCTACAGCTAATGAAACAGACGTTTTATGAATTGCACTCACTGCTAATACAAAACCGTTTTAAAGAGTAGCACTCACTCTTATGCTGCCTGTTAATGTGTAGCACTACTGTGTTACTAAACCAAACTGACTGTTAATGAGCAATGCTCACTAGTAGTAAAGCAGGCTGGACACTCCCTAAGGTAGGACACTCATTTCTAAAGAGTTGCACTCACTACTAATGAATACGATTATTCATGAGTTGCCCTTTCTGCTCTGACACAGACTTCCTGATAATGAAGGCCACTCACTGCTATTGAACCAGTCTGCTTGTTAATGAGTTGCACTCATAACTATTTACACTAGATGCCTAATAATGAATGGCACTCACTGGCAATGAAACTGGCAGCTTCTGAAAAGAGATACCTCATAATTAGTATCATAAGACGTATTGCCAATGAACCAGACTACCTGTTAATGAGTTGCACTCACTGTTAAACAGATTTCACGTTAATGAGGTATACTCACTACTAATGAAATAGTCTGCCTGTTTAAGTGGTGCACTCACTGTTAATGAAATAGACTGTCTGCTAATGAAGTGGGTTTCTAGTTATTGAGTAACATTCACTGGTATACTGACTGATCATGAGGGACACTCAGCGTTAATGAGTTAACACTTACAGGTAATGAGACAGATTGTCTGATAACAATGAATACCCACTGAAAATAAAACAATGCCTGATAAGGCGGGACACTCATTGTTCCTGAGTAGCACTCATAGCTATCAAACACTCACTGTTAATAAAATAGACTACCCGGAAATGAGAAACACTAGTAGCTAATGAAATATTGTCTGCTGATGAAGGATTCTTTTTGCTAGTGAAACAGTCTGCCTGATAATCGGTTTCATGGACTGCTAATGAGTAACACTCACTGAAAGAAACAGTCTGTTAGCGACTTTCACTGACTACAACGGACAACACTCACTACTAATGACATATGTTATCTGGTAATGAGTAACACTCACTGTTACTGAAAGAAACAGTCTGTTAGCGACTTTCACTGACTACAACGGACAGCACTCACTACTAATGACACATGCTATCTGGTAATGAGTAACACTCACTGTTAAGAATGCATACTGCATATTAATGAGTTGCACTCAATGCTAGTAATTTTCTAACTACCTGTTTATGAGTTGTATTCAATGCTAATGGCAGAGTGCACTTACTGCTAATGAAACAGATTGTCTGTTTATGAGTTATACTCAGTGCTGTTTTTACAGATGGCCTGGTAATGAGTAACACTCACTGTTACTGAAAGAAACAGTCTGTTAATGACTTTCACTGACTACAACGGACAACACTCACTACTAATGACATATGCTATCTGGTAATGAGTAACAGTCACTGTTACTGAAAGAAACAGTCTGTTAATGACTTTCACTGACTACAACGGACAACACTCACTACTAATGACATATGCTATCTGGTAATGAGTAACACTCACTGTTACTGAAAGAAACCGTCTGTTAGCGACTTTCACTGACTACAACGGACAACACTCACTACTAATGACATATGCTATCTGGTAATGAGTAACACTCACTGTTACTGAAAGAAACAGTCTGTTAGCGACTTTCACTGACTACAACGGACAACACTCACTACTAATGACATATGCTATCTGGTAATGAGTAACACTCACTGTTACTGAAAGAAACCGTCTGTTAGCGACTTTCACTGACTACAACGGACAACACTCACTACTAATGACATATGCTATCTGGTAATGAGTAACACTCACTGTTACTGAAAGAAACAGTCTGTTAGCGACTTTCACTGACTACAACGGACAACACTCACTACTAATGACATATGCTATCTGGTAATGAGTAACACTCACTGTTACTGAAAGAAACCGTCTGTTAGCGACTTTCACTGACTACAACGGACAACACTCACTACTAATGACATATGCTATCTGGTAATGAGTAACACTCACTGTTACTGAAAGAAACCGTCTGTTAGCGACTTTCACTGACTACAACGGACAACACTCACTACTAATGACATATGCTATCTGGTAATGAGTAACACTCACTGTTACTGAAAGAAACAGTCTGTTAGCGACTTTCACTGACTACAACGGACAACACTCACTACTAATGACATATGCTATCTGGTAATGAGTAACACTCACTGTTACTGAAAGAAACAGTCTGTTAATGACTTTCACTGACTACAACGGACAACACTCACTACTAATGACATATGCTATCTGGTAATGAGTAACACTCACTGTTACTGAAAGAAACCGTCTGTTAGCGACTTTCACTGACTACAACGGACAACACTCACTACTAATGACATATGCTATCTGGTAATGAGTAACACTCACTGTTACTGAAAGAAACCGTCTGTTAGCGACTTTCACTGACTACAACGGACAACACTCACTACTAATGACATATGCTATCTGGTAATGAGTAACACTCACTGTTACTGAAAGAAACCGTCTGTTAATGACTTTCACTGACTACAACGGACAACACTCACTACTAATGACATATGCTATCTGGTAATGAGTAACACTCACTGTTACTGAAAGAAACCGTCTGTTAATGACTTTCACTGACTACAACGGACAGCACTCACTACTAATGACATATGCTATCTGGTAATGAGTAACACTCACTGTTACTGAAAGAAACAGTCTGTTAGCGACTTTCACTGACTACAACGGACAACACTCACTACTAATGACATATGCTATCTGGTAATGAGTAACACTCACTGTTACTGAAAGAAACAGTCTGTTAATGACTTTCACTGACTACAACGGACAACACTCACTACTAATGACACATGCTATCTGGTAATGAGTAACACTCACTGTTACTGAAAGAAACAGTCTGTTAGCGACTTTCACTGACTACAACGGACAGCACTCACTACTAATGACACATGCTATCTGGTAATGAGTAACACTCACTGTTAAGAATGCATACTGCATATTAATGAGTTGCACTCAATGCTAGTAATTTTCTAACTACCTGTTTATGAGTTGTATTCAATGCTAATGGCAGAGTGCACTTACTGCTAATGAAACAGATTGTCTGTTTATGAGTTATACTCAGTGCTGTTTTTACAGATGGCCTGTTAATGAATTGCACTCACTGCTGTGTTTACAGACAGCCTGCTGAGTATCATTCAGTTATACTTAGAGAACCTGAGGTATGAAAATCAAAGCTGTCTCCTACTGAGTGAACCTGCTTTCAATTTACTATTCTTTACCTCTGATCATGATCTTTTCACATGTAGGGTTAATCTCTGCTCTCCCTCCCAATGCCAGGCTGCCTCTCCTGGTCAGCTACTTTACCATCCCCTAAAGCTTTAAAGTGCTGAATCTGGGAGTGAGCTAAGTGCCTGTCTCCAGCGTCAGCAGAACTGCCTGCTGGGAACCCATTAACCCTTTACCTACAATCCCAGAGGATGGAGCTAATGCAGAATGGAAATGGTTAAAGGGAGATGCTTCTAGTAAGGAATGAGTTAACAGAGTACTATCCAGGTTGAACAGCAGGAGGGACAGGGCTGCAACAGTGCAGTGCTAGTGCAGTGATAGCAGTGATAGAGCTGCAGGAGGTGTTACACAGACATTATGGGCTGGAGAGCCCTTGCGTCAACTCCCATTTCTTCCTGTACCTACAGAAACAAGAGGCTGCTTATCACAGCAGAAGAGAAAAGGACAGGAACGCAGTGCAAAAAAAAAAAAGATGTGTGTGTATGTGTTTAAATTATATACACTCACACACAAGGACATTAATTTATGTTTGCATGCATAGAATATATGTAATGTAGGGTTGTACAAAAATATTTCGATTTTTAATGTGATTGCTTAATTCTGAACACAGCTACATCCCCAGTTATAAGAGAGTGTGCAGACTTATGCAACCACATTATTTTTCTTTTTTTTTTCTTCCCTCCACTTAAAATATTTCAGTTTGTTTTTCAATTGAGTTGTACAGTTTATAGGTCACATTAAAGGTGGAAAAAGTTCTGAAATGATTTATCTTTGTCTCATTTTTTTACAGCACAGAAACCTGACATTTTAACAGGGGTTATGTATATGCATATGTGTATGTGTATATATATATATATATATATATATATAGCTTCATAATTACCAAATGATTATATATATATATATATATATATATATATATATATATATATATATATATTGTAGGCACAGATGGGAGATCCATTACACTGCAATAATGAAAATGAATCTGTTGATTTATCAATCCATTTATCTAGATACAATATTCTTTTTTAACAATTTGTTGCAGTTTACTTCCAACTATCCCCAAGATCAATAAGCTTTGCAGGTTATGATGCTTTTTAGTGGACTGACGTGAGAATCAAGTCATCTGCAGTTTTACAAATGCAGTGGCATAGCTAGAGCTTTTGCTGCCTGGGGCTGTCCCTGAGTTTGCACCCCCCAGTGCAAATATATATACACACACAGATATAAATATATATATATATATATATATATATATATATATATATATCACTATTATAGTTGTCAGTTTCCGCGGAATGCTTACAATGTTGGTCACACTTTGCAAAGCGAGGCGAGCCGTCTAACATGTGGGACTTGCTGCAATGAGCGCGAGCCTCGTGGGACTTAGACTGCAATGAGCACCGAAGGCGCTTATTGCACTGTGAGCCTCGCGGGACTTAGGCTGCAATGAGCCTCGAAAAGCGAAGTGAGTAGTTGAGGCATGCAGGGCTGCAGGGCTCACGACCCGTATTACTCATCGCCAGTGGCGCAAGCGGGACTTACGACCCGTACGACATAGGACCAAAACCCGTACATACAACGTGCGGCTTGCAAAAATCCCACTTTATCGCCCTAACCACAGAACTGGAAAGACCTGAAAAAACAACAAATGTGCCTCAAATTAACTTACAGACACAACACAGTGGGAGAGCTTGGGAGCCTGTGAGTGAAGTTGCAAGTTATTTTGAGGCATATTTGGCGTTTTTTCCAGAAAAAAATGGCTGCTGAAAAGACGTAACACGATGAAAACGAGGCCGAAAGACATAAAACTAGCCCGAAGGACACAAAACTAGCCCGAAGGACGTAAAAAGTGCTCAGAGGGCCCATAGCCTCCCATTTTGTGGCAAACACCATTGCCAGCCTTACTATTTTACTCCCGTCATTTTTGACGCGCAGTTTCCAAGTATATATACAGTGGATATAAAAAGTCTACACACTCCTGTTAAAATGTCAGGTTTCTGTGCTGTAAAAAAATGAGACAAAGATAAATCATTTCAGAACTTTTTCCACCTTTAATGTGACCTATAAACTGTACAACTCAATTGAAAAACAAACTGAAATCTTTTAGGTAAAGGGAAGGAAAAATATAAAAAAAAAAAATTGGTTGCATAAGTATGCACACCCTAAAACTAATACTTTGTTGAAGCACCTTTTGATTTTATTACAGCACTCAGTCTTTTTGGGTATGAGTCTATCAGCATGGCACATTTTGACTTGGCAAGATTTGCCCACTCTTCTTTGCAAAAACACTCCAAATCTGTCAGATTGTGAGGGCATCTCCTGTGCACAGCCCTCTTCAGATCACCCCACAGATTTTCAATCGGATTCAGGTCTGGGCTCTGGCTGGGCTATTCCAAAACTTTAATCTTCTTCTGGTGAAGCCATTCCTTTGTTGATTTGGATGTATGCTTTGGGTCGTTGTCATGCTGAAAGATGAAGTTCCTCTTCATGTTCAGCTTCTAGCAGAAGCCTGAAGGTTTTGTGCCAATATTGACTGGTATTTGGAACTGTTCATAATTCCCTCTATCTTAACTAAGGCCCCAGTTCCAGCTGAAGAAAAACAGCCCCAAAGCATGATGCTGCCACCACCATGCTTCACTGTGGGTATGGTGTTCTTTTGGTGTTGTGCAGTGTTGTTTCTGCGCCAAACATATCTTTTGGAATTATGGCCAAAAAGTTCAACCTTGGTTTCATCAGACCATAACACCTTTTCCCACATGCTTTTGGGAGACTTCAGGTGTGTTTTTGCAAAATGTAGCCTGGCTTGGATGTTTTTCTTCATAAGAAAAGGCTTTCATCTTGCCACTCTACCCCATAGCCCAGACATATGAAGAATACGGGAGATTGTTGTAACATGTACCACACTGCCAGTACTTGCCAGATATTCCTGCTGCTCCTTTAATGTTGCTGTAGGCCTCTTGGTAGCCTCCCAGACCAGTTTTCTTCTCGTCTTTTCATCAATTTTGGAGGGAGCTCCAGTTCTTGGTAATGTCACTGTCTTCACTGTGTTGCATGGTATATCTAATGCCCTGGAAATTCTTTTGTACCCTTCTCCTGACTGATACCTTTTAACAATGAGATCCATCTGATGCTTTGAAAAAGCTCTCTGTGGACCATGGCTTTTGCTGTAGGATGCGACTAAGAAAATTTCAGGAAAGATCAACTAGAGCACAGCTGAACTTTATTTAGGGTTAATCAGATGATGGCAGGTGTATGCTGACTCCTATTTAACACGATTTGGAATGTGATTGCTTAATTCTGAACACAGCTACATCCCCAGTTATACGAGGGTGTGCAGACTTATGCAACCACATTATTTATTTATTTTTTTTCTTCCCTCCACCTAAAAGATTTCAGTTTGTTTTTCAATTGAGTTGTACAGTTTATAGGTCTCATTAAAGGTGGAAAAAGTCCTGAAATGATTTATCTTTGTCTCATTTTTTTACAGCACAGAAACCTGACATTTTAACAGGGGTGTGTAGACTTTTTATATTTACTGTATATATATATATATATATATCGCCTTCTCTCTCTCACACACCCGTTCTCTCTCCATTCCCTCGATCTCCCACTCCCCTCACTATCTCTCTCCTTTCCCCCTCTCTTTCTCTCCCTCTTTCTCTCCCTGTCTCTCTCCCTATTCCTCTCCCTTCTCTCTTTTTCTGTATCCCTCTTTCCCACTCCCCCTCACTTTCTCTTCATCTCTCAATCTCCCCCCTCTCTCTCTCACTCTCTTTCTCTCCATGTCTCCCTCTCCTCTCTCCCCTCACCCTTTCTCTTTGCTTTCTCTTTCTCTCCCTATCCCCCACTCTCTCTCTCTCTCCCCCACTCTCTCTCTCCCCTCCCTCTCTCTCTCTCTCCCCTCCCTCTCTCTCTCCCTTTCTTTCTCTCCTTTCCCCTCTCCCTCCCTCCCCTCTCTCTCTCCTTCTCATACTATACCTCCCTCTCTCTTTCTCTCCCTCTCTCTTCATCTCGCTCTCCCCCTTGCCCTATATATCCCCCTCTTTCCTCATGCCTCTCCCTCCATGTGTCTCCCTCTTTCCCTTTGCCTCTCTACTCCATTCCTTTCCTTCTCTCCCCATGTCTCCCCCTCTCCCCCATGCATCCCTCTCACCCATGTCTCCTACTCTCGCTCCATTTCTCCCCTGGCCTTTCCCTCCCTCCATGTATCACTCTCTTTCCCTTTGCCTCTCTCCCCCGTCTCCCTTTCCCCCCCATACCTCCGTCTCCTCAATGTTTCCCCCTCTCTATGTCTCTCCCATGTGTCCCCCCATTTCCCATTGCCTTTCTTCCTCTTCCCCAATGTCTCCCCCTCCCACCATGTCTCCCCTCTCTATTCCTCCATGTATCCCACTCTTTCCCCTTGCCTCTCTCCCCATGCTCTCCCTTTACATCCATGTCTCCCCTCTACCTCATGCCTTCCTATCCCCACATGTCTCCCCCTTACCTCTCTCTCCCTCCATGTGTCTCACTCTTTCCCCTTGCCTCTCTCCCCCATGCCTCTCCCTTTACATCCATGTCTCCCTCTTCCCCATGTCTCCCCCTCTCCCCCCATGACTCCCTCTCTCCCCTTGTCTCCCACTCTCCCCCTTACCTCTCTCTCCCTCCATGTGTCTCCCTATTTCCCCTTGCCTCTATCCCCATGCCTATCTCCCTCTCCCCTCATGCCTCTCCCTCTCCCCAATGTCTCCCCTCTCCCTAATGTCTTCCATTTACCTCTCTCTTCCTCCATGTGTCTCCCTCTTTCCCCTTATCTCTCTACTCAATTCCTCTCCCTCTCTTCCCATTTCTCCCCCTCTTTCCCATGCATCCCTCTCGCCCATGTCTCCTACTCTTCCTCCATGTCTCCCCTTGCCTCTCCCTCTCACTATGTGTCTCCCTCTTGCCTCTCTTCTCCATGCCTCTCCCTCTAGCCCATGTCTCCCTTTCTTCCCCATGCCTTCCTCTCCTCCATGTTCTCCCTCTATATCTACCCCATGTGTTTCCCTCTTTCCTTTCTCCCTTTCCCCATGTCTCCCCTCTCCCTCCATGTCTCCCCCTTACTTCTCTCTCTCTCCATGTGTCTCCCTTTTCCCCCTTGCCTGTCCCCCAAATGCCTCTCCCTTCACATCCATGTCTCCCTCTTCCCCATGTCTCCACCTATGCCTCCCTCTCCTCCCATGTCTTCCCTTCTCCCCCATGTCTCCCTCTCTCCAATGTCTCTCCCTCTCCCCTATGTCCTTTCCTCCCCCTCCATGTGTCTCCCTCTTTCCCCTTGCCTATCTACTCAATTCCTCTCCCTCTCTCCCCATGTCTCCCCCTCTCCCCCATGCATCCCTCTCGCTCATGTCTCCTACTTGCCCTCCATGTCTCCCCTCGCCTCTCCCTCCCTCCATGTGTCACCCTCTTTCCCCTTGCCTCTCTCCCCCATGCCTCTCCCCCAATCTCCCTTTCTACCCCCTTGCCTCCTTCTCCTCAATGTTTCCCCCTCTCCATCTATATCTTCCCATGTGCCTCCCTTTTCCTCTTGCCTTTCTCCCTCTTCCACAATGTCTCACCCTCCCTCCATGTCTCCCCCTTACCTCTCTCTTCCTCCATGTGTTCCACTCTTTCCCCTTGCCTCTCTCCCCAATGCCACTCCATTTAGACCCATGTCTCCCTCTTCCCCATGTCTCCCCCTCTCCCCTCTCCCCTATGCCCCTCTCTTCCCATGTCTCCCCCTCTCCCCCCATGCCTTCCTATCTCCACATGTCTCCCCCTTACCTCTCTCTCCATCCATGTGTCCCACTCTTTCCCCTTGCCTCTCTCCCCCATGCCTATCCCTTTACACCCATGTCTCCCTCTTCCCCATGTCTACACCTCTCTCTCCACGTCTCCCCCTCTCCCCCATTCCTTCCTATCTCCATGGGGAGAGAGGGGTAGACATGGGGAAGAGGGAGACATGGGTGTAAAGGGATAGGCATGGGGGAGAGAGGCAAGGGGAAATAGTGGGACACATGGATGGAGAGAGAGGTAAGGGGAGACATGGGGGGATAGGGAGGTATGGGGGAGAGAGGGAGACATGGGGGGAGGGAGGCATAGGGGAGAGGGAGAGACATGGAGAAGAGGGAGACATGGGTGTAAAGGGAGTGGCATTGGGGAGAGACGCAAGGGGAAAGAGTGGGAGACATGGAGGGAGAGAGAGGTAAGGGGGAGACCTCCCCCCAATGTCTCCCCTCTCCCTCCATGTCTCCCCCTTACCTCTCTCTTCCTCCGTGTCTCCCCCTTACCTCTCTCTCTCCCTCCATGTGTCTCCCTCTTTCCCCTTGTCTCCCCTCTCCCCCATGCATCCCTCTCGCCCATATCTCCTACTCACCCTCCATGTCTCCCCTTGCCTCTCCCTCCCTCCATATGTCTCCCTCTTTCCCCTTGCCTCTCTCCCCCATGCCTCTCCCTCTCCTCCACGTTTCCCCCTCTCCCTCTATGTCTTCCCCATGTGTTTCCCTCTTTCCCCTTGCCTTTCTCCCTCTCAACCATGTCTCCCCCTCTCCCCCAATGTCCGCCCTCTCCCTCCATGTCTCCACCTTACCTCTATCTCCCTCTTTCCCATTGCCTCTCTCCCCCATGCCTCCCTTTCCCCTATGCTTCCCTCTCCCCCCATGTTTCCCCCTCTTGCTCCATGTCTCACCCTTCCCTTTCTCTCCCTCCATGTGTCTCCCTTTTTCCCCTTTGCCTCTCTTCCCCATGCTTCTTCCTCCCTCCATGTCTCCTCTCGCCCATGCCTGATCCTCCCTCCATGTCTCCTCTCCCCCATGCCTCTCCCTCCCTCCATATCTTCTTCTCTCCCCCCATGCCTCCCTCTCGCCAAATGTCTCCCCCTCCCTCCCTGCCTCTCCCCTGTCTCTTACCTCCTACTCTGTGCTGCTGGTCTGCTGGCTCTTCCCTCTGCTGGATCCTCCCCTTGCCAACAGACACAAGCAGAGAGCAGGAACAGGGTATTAGAGCCACGGCGGTGGAAGGCAGGTGCAAGCATTTTTGCCACCCCCAAAGAGGTGATACTTGGGGCGCTCCGCCCCCCTTGCCCCCGTAGATATGCTACTGTACAAATGTATTCAACAATATAATTTGCACAGAACCTAGAAAGTACATTGTTTAAATATGCATATATTTGTATCCAGTTTGTGTATTTATAATAATAATAATAATAATATACTTTTCAATTACTAAATAAATATAGCTTTATGAAAACATATAAAGTATGTTTGTATTTATCATTGTGTAAACAGGAGTATCTCATTAAATGTCTTTGAAAGTATACATTTATTTATAACTGTATTCAAGTATATAAAGCAAAAATATACATATATTACATTTGTTATAACTGAATTGCTTATTGTTTTATATTAATTTATTTTACTATTGCAAAATGTAATTTGTGTGTAGATGTTAATTATGAATATACATAGAAATATATATATATATATTAAGAGCCTCCAGGTGAAAATGCACTTTATTATACCAGCAGATAAATAATATTATTTACTCATCCACTCACTATATGTATTTTGTAGTTGTTAATTAAACAATTTAATATCTTGCGTTATTATTACTTGTAAGTCTGTCTGTAAATAACCATAGAGTTTAGTTCTATTCTGGCAGAGCAATCTTATTTTTTAGTAGAATGGTTAACCCAAATGTGGTCTGATCAGTGAGTGAATAAGGTCATTGCTGTAGAATAGCAAGCATTTTCAGCACTTTGGACAGCTCCTTTCAGACTTCTCTGCACAGGCTGCGTGTAATGAATGTGACACATCACTGCAAGGCTCCATCTACCTCACTTCTGCTCCTCTCCCTCCTCCCTTCGTCACTTATCTTTTTTCTTTACCCTCTTGAACTGACTGTGTTCCTTTTCATGTTCACTGTCTATCCCTATTTCAGTTTCTTACTCTTGTTTCTATTTTGCCCTTTCCCTTTTTTTAATACTCTTTTGCATCTCCCCTATACTCTCTTCCTACCATTCTCCCAATTATTATTTTCTCTATCTACCATTTTATTACCTGGTTAACTTCCCTCTTTTCTCTTATTCCATGTATCCCCCAATATCTCTCCTCTTCTGTCTTCCCTTTTCTCTCTCTATCTTTTTTCTTATCTCCCTTTCATGTAATTTCATTTGAATTCTTCTTTCTTTTATTCTGTGTCTTTTATTCTCCCTCATTAATTTCCTTTCTATTCCATTTTTCTGCCTTCCAACTTTCTCTGTGACACTCATTGCCTCTTTCCTTTCTCTCTTCCCTTCTATCGTTCCCTCTCTCATTCCCATCTCCCTTCCCCCACCTACAGAAACTCCTGTGGGTTTGGCAGGCCAGCTGCTGCAGTGATTGGCCTGAGGGTATCATGTGCAGATCAGAATGAGGAGCTGGGATAAATTGCCCTGCTTATGCTTAGTACACCTCCACCTTTATTAAACACTATTTCTAGGTTTTTTATTTCTATATATCTATTTCCTTTTTTATTGGGTTGCTCTTGCTTTTTTGCATTGTTAATTTCACTGAATTCTCCAGGAGATAAATGACCAATTCCTGCCAGACCTTTAAGCATTGAGAGCGACTTGGGGGGGGGGGGGGGGGGGGAGAGGACTGCAGCATATCTCTCCCCTCCTTCTCTCCCCCTCCTCTCTATCTCTCCTCCTCCTCTATCTCTCTCTCTCTGCTGCTGTAGAGGATTCACACTTAGCTCTTATGGTCCCAGGCTGGACACAAGCTGACAGCATCATTTTGGGGGCAGAGCAATTGGGAGACAGTGACTGAGGGGGAGTCAGACAGAAACCTTTATTCTCTTCAGAATCTCTCCACAGAATAGCCTCTTATCTACCTTTCTGTGTATATTATTCCGTTATGCTGCATTAAATGTTTAACCCCTCCGCAAATCATTGTAACTGAAACGTGAGGTTCTCAGAGTCTCCCCCATACTCTGAGATATCCTGCCTTATCTCCCTTCCCTCTCACTCCCCCCACCTCTTCTGCTCTCTTCCTCCTCCCTCTCTCTTCCTCCTCCTCCTCCCACCGCCCCGGACAGATTGCAGGATCTTGAAACTGCGGCGTGAAAGATGCAGCTCTGAAAAAGGCAGAGCGCACAGGGGAGTGGGTCTTCACCTCCAGAGCCCACAATCTTTTTTTTTTATTTTCATTTATTTTATTTTTTTGTAAGGCTGGGAGACGGTGGGGAATGATTTCCCTCTCCTTGTTTTTAACTCTTATTTTTATACACATATATCTATTTTTTCTGCCTGCGGATTGGACTTTGAATCCTTTTTAGCCATGCACGGAGAACCTGTAAAGATTTTTATATATATGTATATATAGATAGATCTACCTATATATTTATGAGCATACATGAGCAGCTCTGTCTGTAATTCTCTGCTCAGTGTACAACTATTAAGTTCAGGTACTCTCTTTTCTGAAAGGAGACTGACTGCATTCTATCTATCTATTTATCTATCTATCTATATATTTGTATATATATATATATATCCATTTATACAACTGTCTACAAATATACCTGAAGAGTGTGTAGCCAGATCTGGGACGCAGCCTGTCTGGATGATATGTGATGCTTTGCAGCGTCCTCTCCTCTCCTCTTCCTACATCTTCTCCTTGCTTCTTGCTTTCCGGTAACCCGAGGACTTTGCCCCCCACAGTATGGCTCGCTTCGGGGATGAGGTGCCGGCCCGTGGAGGGGGTGTCGCGGGACGTGGGAGCCGGCAGGGCGGCCCCCCAGGGGCCCAGCGGATCTACAAACAGTCAATGGCGCAGAGGGCCCGCACCATGGCGCTGTACAACCCTATCCCAGTTCGGCAGAACTGCTTGACCCTCAACCGCTCACTCTTCCTTTTTAGTGAAGACAACGTGGTGAGGAAATACGCCAAAAAAATCACCGAATGGCCATATCCTTTTACTGCTTGGGAATTGGGGGCAGGGGGTCGTCACTGTGTGTTCCTTAAAATGTAAAGTCTGGAGTATATAATATTTATTTTATCTTTATATGACACTCATACACCTGCAAACAGAGATGTATATTTATATATATATATATATATATATATATATATATATATATATATGTGTGTGTGTGTCTCTGTGCGTGTATGGATCAGATACAAATAATAAAACAGCATTGTATTGTATATGTAAGGCCATAAAGCTATATGTTCAAAATTATATATATATATATATATATATATACCTATAGAATTACACATGTATAACTGTATTTATTTATTTAGTTCATGTTGCACAAGTATAAATAATTGCAGAGATCTATCACATCATGCTATATTTTTACATTAAGGTGTAGGGATGTGCATATTTATGTATGTATAAATATCCTCATATGTGCATGGCTTTGAAAATGTCACTGATATTGTTGCTAGTTATGTTATGGTTTTATCCACATAATTTTTAATTTATACCTGATTACATGACCTGTGTACATTTCAAACGTGTTTATGTATGTATCAGTGTAGAATAATTTGTATAGGCGCATATAGCTGCATACAACATGGCCTGGAAAGCAGATGTTGTGTCTATGTATGAATGTGCACTGACCACTTGCATACACTTAAAAGAAAATCCTATATACACTAATGGTGTGTGCATTTTTCTGCTGTATAGAATTAACAGCTATAGGCAGCACTGCAAAGGGCAGGCATACTGCAAACCCGTCTGTGTGTAATTACATGTGAGCATTAAGATCATTAATAAGAAATTATTCAGTGTGTGTATAGTGTATATGAATTGTCAACGGTTCAACAGATTTCTATTAGCTGACTGGATTACCAACATTTTATTTCTTTAATGAATATCAACCTAAAAATATATCCCTTTCTCCAATGTCTGAGTGACTTGTCATTTTTGTAGTTAAGTGTATTTATATATATATATATATATATATATATATATATATATATATATATTTATGTATATATATATACATACACACACAGACACTTATATATACATATATATGTATATATGTATTTATACGTATTCATATATCAATTCATTCATTAATTTAGTGCTTTCTGTTAACACCTGTAATGTGTATCCATATAGTGGTTTACATATGCATGTTCTATTCTAGCACTTACTACAGCGTTATGTGTGATATATATATATATATATATATATATATATATATATATATATATTACATATAAGTATATAGTTGTTTTTATTGCTGATGCTACATACTATTGTTACATCTTTAGTATTTATTATTTGTTAGATTTTACAGTTTACACTAGAACATCTGTCAACTGTGAGACCTGCCCATATATCTGCATAACAGATTACTTTGCTATTTCAGCAGGGTTACCTAAAAATAATGTCCTTTAAAGGCTAAGCATATTTAATTTAGGAAGCCCTGTATATATATCCAGACCAATGTAATCCTGCTGTAAGCCTGTCTGTCAGTATGTGGGTATGTATGTATGTATGTATGTGATATATTATATACAAATTATTACTACGCGTAGCACATCCACCACTTCCCTCAAATTCATATACTGTACTCTGGGCAGAGAAACTTCTGATGTTTAACGTCATTTTGTGGTCTGAATATTTGTAATGACGGGCTGTGAAATCCGCCCTTCAGCTGTTTTCCAGGGGTACTAAAAGTGTGAGCAGAATACAAGACGTTGCTAAGAGGCGATTGGTGCAGAAATGAGCTTGGAAATACATGAGTAGCACACTAGCTGAGTAATTCACATAGAAAGTCTATACAGAGCTTAGATAGCCTGTATTGTTAATGTGTTACGTTCCAATTGTAATTGGTATCTCAAATAATTTGTACTAATAGCACATGCATGTATGGTTATTCAGTGTTATACTACTAACTGCTATCATGGTTCTTATAAACGGTATTATATGTACATTTGAGGTGTTTGTATTATTGAATTGATTGGCCTGTTAGACAATGGAATTAACAGTATGTACATCAACACTAGATGAATATATATTACAGGGTTGTCTATGTAATGAAGTGGTGAATAGGCCTTGTATTGATGGGATTTCTGCTTTGGTTTGCATCAAACCAAAGATCTTGTTTTTTATAGCGGAGAATTGTAGCCAGAAATATTTATACCATTCAAGAAATGTCTGAATTTGTCTTTGACTTGAATACAGCTCCAATGAATTAATTATAATTTGTTGGTCAAAACAATGACTTGGTTTTTCATTAATTATTTTACAAGTATGTATTGATATAGTCACATCCATTTGAATTCTTGCTTAACATGCCTTAAGGATAATAAGAACATTGCTCTGCAGTGTCTAAACCTCTCTGCGCAAAGATGTGTGCCCTGTTTCCTCCCTCTTTGGCACTTAAAGAGAGTCTACACCTCAAAAGTAATCTACTTAATTTTTAAGCCAAAGTAGTTCTGGTGCCAAGTTATTATCACCCAATTCTAAATGAGCTCCCAAAAGTAAATGTAAACAATTCACCATGAAATAAAACTTGTTTTGAACAAGCTGAATTTCTCTGGGGCTGGAGCTGCAAGTTTAAATTACCACATATTATAAATAATTTAAAACTAAAGGTAAAATCAAATACTTTCAATTGAATGGTAATTAATATTCAAATAGTTACAAAAATTACTCTCGGCAAATGCCCAGGTCCCTGAGCTCAAAAGATTTTATTCGGAAGACAAGGCCCTCAGAGCCACAGGGATTATTAGCAATATTATTACCAATTATCACTGTACAAACCGTAAACAGTTGGTTGTAGATGAATCAGAAAGGATAATTTATAGGTGAATATTACAAACTTCAGTGTAAGTACACTGTGAGAAATGCATTATTATTAATGCTCAATAAACAGTTTTGATTGACACAAAGTTTGAAACCCAGATCTGGGTGCTTTATTGTATGATAATGCACAAAACAATATAACAATGTATCCTTTCTGTACCTTTATATTGATTTGCAGATCCCAGATGCAAAAACAGGAAAAGAGAGGGTGGGTCATTCCTAGTAATCTTTCTTTTCCCCAAAATAATATATGGATATGTCGTGTTTGTATATGAGTGCATATTAGTTGCCTCATAGTCTCTTGTTTAGGCCTTTGCTATAGAATATAACCTCTGGTTGTCAGTTGTTTCCACTCCATGTGTATTATTCATCTTGGACCCCACACAAACTCAGTTTTCTCAATACTCCTCAGACATAAATCAAAGTGGATTAATAATTCTGTTGACTTGCGGTCTACTATCATTATTTACACTATTCTAGAACATAGAAAGGGAAACCATGTACTATTCTGAATTAACTAGCCATCTTCACATGAATCTCCTATGAGTAATATTTGGACCACATGCTGAGATTGTTCCACAAAGGAGCCTAAAGCATATCAAAGCACTTGCCACAGTACACAAAAAGATGGTTTCAGAAGAATATCGGCCCTATTAAATTCCCTCATCGTGTAAAACTGTAGCCTGTAAAGTAGCCTGTTAGACTTGCGGCGATTAAATTGGCCCTGTAAAGCAACCCTCCAACAACAGGCGTTAAAGCCGTTGACCCGCAAATGGAGCCAAAAAGCCAACAGGTACTAGAGAGGACCCTCTAGGGGGTTAAAGTCCAATCAGTAGCACTGTAAATGCAGATATACATACACTACTGTACTTATTAGTAAAGGGAAAGTGATGTTAGGTATTCAAATTAATAGCACAACATTCTCAACCCTGCAAATCTGCAATATAAAATACATTATTTTCAGTTTAATTTCCGTGTCATATCGATCCCAGCAATCATACATATAATGGAACTTGGATGGACTAGAATATCATATTTACTGATTTATTAATATTGCATTATTTCTGGAATGTGGGTCAGATCAAAACTCATATTTGAAACCCGTAAGGCTTTGAAATCTAACCTCCATTTTTCAGTGACGTAATGATGACGATCTCTGTTGCCATTGGCTCCATCCAAACCCATAACTACGGGTTTGACTAATGGATCATGTTCACGGTCGCACATCCAATGTGCGAAAAATGGTTTATGGGTATAAAGCCCGTAACTCGCGGCATGGTCTAATTTAATAACTCTGTAACGCAGCCGAATTTCAATCCTGCAGCCTTTGCGGGCTTGCCGATCCAGCTACAGGCTTAACATTTAATAAGGCTGAATGAATACATGTACATATAAATATGTTATGAAAATGACAAAAGTGGTTTAATGGGTAGTAGAATGCACATGATGTGTTTACTCCAGTGACCTATACCAATACTGATACTGGTGTTCGTGTCCTGTTAAATGTGATTGGAGCCTGCTTGTAAATCTGATTTGGGTAGAAATATGTTTATGAACATTTGAACCAGTGTGTTATAAATATAGCTATGCCTCTGCTCCACACTTAGATGTTAGAATTGTAGAGTAGTGTGGATATTTGATGTTATGTCTCTGCTACATATTTACTGAAGATTTAGAGTTTTGAATACACTATACCATTATACATTTGTTCTGATGACATCTTCTGCAACACAATTTTATTGAAGAAAGAGTTCTTCAGGCAGTGAGGTTAGTGTGTTCACAGGCATTTGTGGTGACCATTATCTTGCACAAAGGGTTATGCACCTATAAAGGTGGCAGAAGCAAATAAGGAGAGCTAAAATGTGGAAGGTATTGATGTTTCACTAGTGACCATTGATACAGGCTTTTATTTGGTTTGGGGCTTGTGTGTCAAATTGGATACATTTTAACTCGTTGTTATCCACTCTTGCAGCTTTTCTAACCTTAACAACTTCATGTTTCATAAAGCTCTTGTATGATTAATTGTGGTATTTTTGTGGCAAGTTTCTCATGTGGAAAAAGCTGATGCTCAGTCATGTCAGTTTAACTGACACTTGAAAAAATGGAAACAGTAACCGTGGAAGACTTGACATTACATTAACTGCATGTCTCTAAACAGTTTCTCCTAACAGCAAAGAGTGCTCCAATTAATTGTTCCTTATAATTCTTTCTAGAGTTTCACATAGCCTCTGCCTATAACTGCTCCTACCATTCCATATAATCTCTCCTTAAGTTGTTCTGTTTTTCAATATAACCTCTTAGCTAGAACCATTGCTAAGTATCACCTCTATCCATAACTCATCTGCTTGTTACATGTAACAGTTCCATGTTGCACAATATAGATGCTCCATATAATTCATACTGCCCAATATAACAGCTTGCTATGTCTTCATTTATTGCTTGAAATGGAAGTGTCACATATCTGTTACTGCTCATTATAACAGCTCCCTATAAATCCTCAAATTCTTCTATATAGCTTATCTCTGTAATTCTTATTGCTCCGTTTTCTTTCCATTTCTTTAACTTCCTCTCTTGCTCTATGTAACCTCTACATATAAAACCTGAATGTTCCACACAACCTCCAGTATAATCCCTTGTGTTCTACATATTCTCTCTGTATACTTTATTGTACTGCTCCATACTTCATTTACCTAAAATTCCTCAAATTGCTCCTTGTAGATCTTTATAAAACAGGGTTATCCATCTGCTTTCCTTGACAGCCTATATCACAGAGGCAGTGTTCTTCCTAGTCCGATTTAGGAGGGCACTCCACAGACCAAATCTGAAGTGCTGCCTAAAAACACAGTTGAACTGGAAACACAGTTGAACTATATATCCACATGGCTACTCATTCATGCCACCAGCTACTCATTCATGCCACGTGGTAAAAATGTATTGGGAAAACACTGTAGAGAATTTACTTATTGGTACTCCTGAAACTCTGGCCTGACTCTATTCCTCAGGACTGGGGTTTGACAAATCTCCTTTAAAACAACGTCAGTTGTTCATATTGCACTTTCTGTCACTCCATTGACAAACCTTTCTATAACTCCTTATATTGTGCAATGAAACTCAACAGGCAATCCCAAGACTAGTGCCAGTCCCTGAGACCTAACATGTTGGTCCTCATAAAAGAAGAGGGATGTGTAGAGCCTAAGATTGGAACCGCAACTCTCTCATTATTCATAGTTGTAGAGAATTGACATATGTGCAGCTATGTTCTCCAAATCAGTGCAAAACTAGATCAAAATTTGCCATGTTGAATGTTAAAATGATCTGAATCTCAAATGCATTCATGTTAACTAGCTGATCTAGCAAAATCAAAACGGTTTGAATTACCTCTTTTCTCCATATATATATTTCCACCTTTTTCATATTTATTTTATATATAAGCCATTATATGGCTCCTTTGTGTGCATAAGGCCTCCAACTAGCAGCTTTTACTACACGATAATACCCTTTTCAGATGTGTGGTGATGTGCTTACAGTAGCTTGTTGCCTCTTTTGTATGCATTACATTCATAGGAGAGGTTTGCAGTATTTCTGCTGGTAGTCTGTGGATCAGAGCTGATACAGAAAGAGCATGTTCAGGCTGCTGTAGAGATGCCAAAATTGGACTGCAGCTGTTTTAATGAGGAAGACTAAATTAAAAAAAGGAGCTGCATTTTCTACTGTGCTGAGCTGTGCAATATTGGTATACAGTCAGCCTTTCCTGTTTGATATATTTCTTTCACTGCTTAATCCTCCCTTGAGAAGATTCTCTATGTGCCTACCACCGAAATGCAGCAATCCTGACCATTTTGACCAGTTCATTGCTGGTTTCTCTTGCAGAAAAATGGTTAATTCTGAGTGATAAAAATAGCGGTCAGGTATTGCAGTATGTCCGACAGGGCAGTTATGTGGCCAGTTGTTAAGGGGACAGTTTTGGCTAATGATTTGCTTCCTACTTATTCATAGTTTTTTGTTTCGAAGGTGAAGGTGGCCCAAATTATTGCATTTTACCTAATGATTTTGTTGAAGTAGGAACAATACTGTGTGGATATACATGATCCTGATCTTAAACCATTTACAACCCACTCCAGTATCTTTGCCATGAACACCCTATGGATTAGAACAACCAGACACAACATGTGCCTGGTGTGCTGTGGTCCATAGGGTCACTTATAGATGGGTATGTATAACCCTAATACCCTGTGCTAGCTTGTGGGGCATTTTCCAGCCCATTATATGGTTAGCCTTTGTAGTGATACATAGAGCCTCATTCAATTGCAAAACCGCAAGTTACGTTATACAGGCTGTATGTCTTCTTGAGATTTGCTACAATTATGGAGCGATTCAGTTGAACAAGGCTGCAACTTACGGCCCGCAATCCGAAAACGGAAACCATGCACTAATATGTAGTATTTCAGTGCGTGAGCCAGATCAGTTAGGCCGTCAGAAACAGCCAATAGAAAATGAGAAAGTCATCATTATGGCAGTATAAGATGGAGGCTACATGTCAATCAATTAGGGCTTAGAGGTCCAATATGCGGTCAGACTCGCAAACCAGCAAAATAGAAAATAATACAAATTATGCCAATACTGTTCTAGTCTATATGGGTGGCTACGGACATGTCTTTAACTCATTTGCGGGTCCTATCAGGTACCCTTAGGATTTTCTTCTACATTTGCTGTTTATGGGTGGGAAAACATTTGCGGGCTTGAGGAATTGTAGCAATTGAATATCGATTTGCGATTTTAGCGATCCTAACTCTTGCGAACGTGAAAGATCAAAGGCTTAGATGGTGCGTAAGTTACGGTTGTAACAATCGCAGAGATTTTCAGCCCGTAACACGTAGATTGTTTGCGGCTTGCACAAAGACCCCAATTGAATAGCAAATTAGTTAACGGGCTACATTACGGGCTCCAGTAAGCTACAATTTCAAGATTGAATGAGGCCCATAGTGTTTGCTCCATCACCTTTTTGTATGGTATTAACAAACATATAGCATTACAGCTAGTTTGTGAGGCACACCATAGCCCTTTAGATAGGAGGTCTCTGTAAAGACATATAGGGCTTTGGATTTCTCACTGGTCAAGTATATGGCTATCATTGTGGTTTCCGTCAGATTTTTTTCGTTTTGCCCAGTCCACTTGTGGCTTGTTATTGGTGTGTAAGTAATTTTTTATACAAATATCTTAGGGCATTGTAGCTAGCTTGTGGCGCACATCATAGCCCTCCAGATAGGAGGTCTCTGAAATAAAACACAGCGGTATCTGATTCTTATGGGGTTATATGTATGTTCCCCTACCTCATGACATTATAACTGTTTGCTATTTATATTGGCTTTCCCTAGTGATATATTATAATTTTTTATTGACTATTTATCCACAGAATTGACCAAATACAGAATGTTGATATTTCAATTTTGAAACCATGAAGTATCATTTGAAGTGGTACTTTGTGAGATTTTTTGGTTTTACTATATTTCTACAGCCTTTTTTGGTATTCACAGCTAACTATTTTTTTTGCGGCACATTTTAAGGTCTTACAGATTTAATAAAGCTTTGATTTTATTATTTTTTTCTAAATTAGAGAGTGAGACACAACTGATTGACTAGACAACAATGTCTATAGTATATGGTGTCATTACTATTACACTCTAATACACATATCATGGAACTCATTTGCCTTTGCTGGTCTACAATATCTTTGTGCAGTACAATATCTTTCTGCAGTACACTTATCGCATGCTTTGACTATTGAATTAAAATTAAGTTTTTCTTAAATCTTTTTTTGGCATGGGAATGTGTACAAAATGGTTGCTACTTCTATACATATTTTTCTATCTATATGTATACGTGTATACAGAAAGTAAGAGATATACACAGTTACTCAAATTAGTATGCAAAGAAGTTAATGTATCTATAGTCGAAACAGCGTAACTAACCAGAGAATTCAATTATTAAAGGACTATGGAAAGTATTTCTTCTTTTTTGCATCTGAAAGATGTTTTTTGATAATAATTAACTTTTTTTAAATTGAAAGATCTGGAGCAGAATAAACTGCTTTGAATGTTTAAATTGCCTTTAGAGGCTTGTCCTTGATAGGCAATTTGCAGAGATACAGATGTATGATTCATAATGGTCTATGAATTAGATCTATAGACGCAAATACGCTCTGCACAATGAGGTACTTCCTTTTAATCTCAACAAGTTTTGCTTAATATTTTTCATGCAGACAGCGACTTTTGTAACATTTAAATATATATGTTGATGTTGCATTACAATCTATGTGAGTAAATGTAGTTTCTGGGTCTTTGTCCTTAGGGACAGAAAGCAGCTGTCAGCAACTATACATAATATATGTATAAACTTGTGTAGCAGTTGATGAGAGATAAATACTACTCTTTTCCTTTGTCATCTCTTCTGAATCCCCAAATCTAAAATACTTCCTGTGAATTCAGAATACTTGTTATAAATTCAAAATATGTATTATGAACCTAGAATACTATCAATATATTTGTTATACTCAAATCTAGTATGCATTTGTCATGGCTGAAGAGATAATTTAAAGGATCACTGTGGTCATATTTTTAAAATGTACTATTTTGAAGAACCACACATGAAAATGTGCACTGGGTGCTTATAATGTAAAATAAAATAATACAGCCTCTAATTTCTTATCTTTTATATGCAATTTTGTTGCTGTTGAATCTGCCATTTTGTCTTCAGTAGATCAACTCTCTGAAGTGTGAGGAGACTTTGAATACACAGGAAGTTTTTATCTGCACAATAGGAAGGTGGCAGTAACTACTTGCTAGTGATCTTAGCCGGACTGCTGGGTAGCTTGTTAATTTACAAGGACAACCCCTCCAGTGAAAGTAAGAGGCAGCAGCTAGTAGGA
The DNA here is from genome assembly GCA_027410445.1 of Discoglossus pictus. Lineage (NCBI taxonomy): Eukaryota > Metazoa > Chordata > Amphibia > Anura > Alytidae > Discoglossus > Discoglossus pictus. The sequence goes on along the minus strand of CM050167.1, from coordinate 141,703,381 downwards.
AGGCAAAATGGAAGGCTGCATTAAAGAATAATTTCATATAAAAGTTGAAAAATGTAAAGTTTGTGTTTTAATTTTTGGGGCTTTCTAAAAACATTTTGATCAGTATCATGTTTAGTTAATCAAAAGAGCTTATAGAAACATGTTTGACTAAAGATCTTGGTGAAAACCAGTTGGGAGTGTGACAGGGAGAAATGAGAGGCACAGAGAAAAATAAATTAGAAACAGAAAAAAATATCAGTGATAGGCATTGAAGAAGAAGTGAGAAAAAGAGACAAGAAAGGCATAAGAGAAAAGTGAAATATATGGATAGAGGAAGACAGAAATGGAGGAAACAGAAAATTGCCAAACAAAGAATGGATTAGAGAAAATTAGCAGTAAGAAAAAAGTAGGGATGAATATAATTTGTAAAAAGTGGGAATGAGACAGCAATTTGACCTCTGAATCCTCAACAAAATACTAAGTATCCCCTATAGAAAGTAACTTACACAATTTTACTGTTATCACGCTCAGATGTTTTAGTAACAAAATGTAACAAATAAAAACAAAAACAAAGATGTAACCATAGTAACAACAGTGTATAGCATCAGTGATAAAAATAACTGTATATATATATATATATATATATATATATATATAGTTGTGAGACTATTCTGTAAGTCCCATATTTCATATAAGTTTAATGGTATATATATATATATATATATATATATATATATATATAAATATATATATATATATACAGTAGAATCCCGGTTATCCATCACCCGACTTACCTGGGACTCTCAAGCAACCGGCACCGGCATCAATTCCCCATTTTCAAAAAACTCCTATTAAACTGGCATAACCGGCACTATTCGGCAGTTCAAAACTGCACCAAAAAAAACTAACTTTTTTCCTTTTTGTTTTTTTTTCTGGGCCAAAATGGCCCAGTTTAGGTGTTAATGCCTTTTAAAGGCATTTTGAGGGTTTTTGGGGGGTTTAAGGGTTGTTTAGACCTTTAAGTTTGCAGACTCCTGTGGGTGCCGGATAACGGAGGTTTTATTGTGTATATATATATATAAATATATATATAACTGTGCATGTCCCGGCTCAGCTTCCCAGAATGCAGTGCAATAACTGTTTTTCTCTGAATTCTGAGCTAGAGGCAGTTTTTTTAACTTGTTTTAGACATTCAAATGTGAACACAGAAGTACTTTTTATTTACTGTACTATTGTACGGTGGAGGGCTTCTATCGCTCTTTTGCCCACCATATTATAATTGATTGTTGTGGTGAACTACCTACTCATAAAGTCCACAACACAAGCTAAGATCCCACTCCATGCTGATGATAGCCAGTAAGCTTGAAACAGCTTTACATGGATAGGATTCTCAGCTTGTGTTTAATCCAACCTTGGTTTTGCATTAAAGCTGTGTAATACAGCATGCAGAAGCTTTTAGGAAGCCATGTTTGATAATGGCTATGGATTTAAGAGCAAGGCATTTGTGGGCAAATTTGCATGTCCCAGCTCGGCTTCACAGAATGCAGTGTAATAACTGTTTTTCTCGGAATTCTGAGCTGGAAGCAGGTTTTTTAACTTGTTTTAGACATTCAAATGTGAACACAGATGTACTTTTTAAATAATGGGTGAATCCTATAAGGCTCCTATAAGTCCTTGTGACCTCTCCTTTCCACCACCTTACACCTTAGTGAATTTCAGGCTCCATGTCCCAATACTGTCTGTCTAATATCGCTAGTTTTCCAGTTACTTCTAGCTGGATTACGATTTGTCTGCATTAGTAGTATCCTCTCAACATTTTGGCACCAATTAATTACAAAGCTTAATATATTTTGCATGAGTCAAGGTTCAGTTTAGGCACTGAAATCCAACTATGTCTATGAGGCAATGAACAAAACAAAATATCATTACACTACGAAACAAAAGTGGGAATCCCACTGCTAAAGGTGAGATGTTGCTAAGAATAAAGTATCACAGGTGTAGGATTTCCTATCTAGGAGTGATAGCACTGTGTGGGTATATGAAGATTCAGATGCTGAGTATTTTCTTTATTGTGTATATATGGAGATTGATAGATACAGACAATTGGATAAATTATTTATTGGATATACAGGGTGATAGAAGGATACAGACACCTGTGCATATTGACTAGATGTTTGCTCTCTCTGTCTACTTTTTAACATTTATAATGCACTTTGTAACATTGGAATATGTACTTCTGTAATTCTTTGTGTGCTTTTTTTAAACATTTTCTTAAATTTGTGTTTATTTTTTATTCCCAGTTGTATTGTGGACGAAATTAATTCTATATAGTATATAGAGATGAAAAGAATGATACAAATGCCTGTGTATACAGTATTCTGTATTGTGTATAAAGGAAAACTGAATGATGCAAACACTTGGGAGTATTCGTTTTTGTTCTTATTGGGAGATAGAAGCATCCAGGTTCATCTGTATCTTCTGTATGAATACAGCTGAATAGAAAGATGCAAAACCTGGAAATACTATATTTAGAGGAGGGTTGAAGTGCCTGGATGTATTTTGTATTGTATTTATTTAGAATATGAGTCCGGCACTTCAATATTTTCTGTATCGTAGGGATAGAATATACATCGGATAGGCACCTAATGTGTATTGTATGTAAATGGTGATAGGAGGATAGACGCACATATTCTGTACTGTGTATACAGTGCATAGGGCAGTGCAGACTCCTGGGTATATAGCTGTTGTGTATAAATGGAGAATATTTGAATGCAGACATCTTGATATATTCTGTATTGTGTATACAAAGGGTATGAACATTCAGGCTCCTGGATATATCCTGTATTAGGTATAGCATTAAGATACATGGCATGTATGTATGGTATGTGAGGATACAGATATTTTGGCTTATTCTGCATTGTGTAAACGCTGGTATAGAAGAAACAGATGCCTGGGTTTATTCTGTATTGTGTGGTGAATATGTGTTTTTCAGGTAAATGTTGTGCTTTATTTGTTTTGGTTTTTGTGGGTTTTTTTTGGGTGGGTAGTGGAGTGTCATGGGTTTTGGCAGTTAATATGGTGATATTATTAATATCAATAATCTTTATTAATATTAATTCAAAATTACATATTTTACATATTTGCCAACTTTGACTAATTTCAAATTCTTACTACACAATATATTAAGAGCAGTGGCCTCATAAAAATAAACAGAACTGTATTATGTCAGAATATATTTATTATAAATGTATATAGATAATAATTCAGTATATTTTAATATAACAAGTTGGTATAAACGATTGTAACATATATATCAAGGTACAGCAATTATTAAGTATCAGTTATTATCACATAGTCCACATAATTATATAGAAGACATGCAAAAATATGCTTACTATAATTAAATGTGGTAAATTAGTCGAATTATAGTATTATCTCTAGTTCAAAAGAAAATAATGTTTTTCATTACAATTAATTATTGGATATATTAGATTGCTATAAAAGCTGCTATTTGTTATTTATAAAATTAATTAGCAAATTATATGTCGACTTATAATTTACAAATTATAATGGTATATTGTATATATCAGATAAATATTGATATAGCAATCTTTTTTATATTAAATTAATAAAATATTTCTATGATTGTAATGAAAAAGAAGAAATAAAATTAGGAGAAATATTAATCTTACAACATACCTAGTCCTTGTAGTTGATTTCATCAAATACTCAGCCCAATTAAGGTCTGGATCTTTTCTTATATTTCATAAGAAATTCTTGGTATGTAAGTGTATAAATATTTTTGTAAATAGTAAGTGTCCGAGTATTCTTCTTAGGAAGTTCACCAAAGTATCTCACTGGAGTGTGTGCAAGAGTCTCTGTTTGTATATGTGTGTGTGAGTCTCCTTCTTCCAGTTTTCCTATGCTCTTTAGATGTCCCCCTCTTTCCTTTTTCTTCCCTTAATTATACCCACAACTTAATTTGCTTATCAGAAATTCCAATCAGGCTATGTATTTGGCAACCAATCAGAAATCCTAATGATGTCACAAAATATTTAACATAATAGGATAAATTATTTTCTTGAGACTTATTGTCAATTAATTTCTTAGAACACCAGAGGGTGCTCTTGAACCTTCAAATTAAAATCAAATAATTAAAATAAAATGAACTACTGACCCCTTGACATTAAATTGTAAATAAAACAATAAACAACACATGGCTAATATTCTAGTGATAAGAATTGTCAGTTATATATATACCAAGACAAAAACTATGTTCTGGGAAATAGACATGAATACAGCTGTACTGTAATAATAAGTTGCATAAACCATTCTGCTCTTTCTTTAAATTCAAACAGAACATAAAAAAAAACTCATGCAAAAAGCATTGGGAGCCTGTTGTTGTAAGTCTGGTTGTCTGTAACCCTGCGTCCGCCTGTATTATGTGTACTGCATTGTGTTTGTGTTGTGTGATATACTGTGTCTTTTCTGTGTGTAACAGTGGTTTAAAATGTAATGTTCATACTTCATGTAGCATGAAACAAATTGTCATATTAGACATTATACTGGATTATTATTATTGATGTACTTAAACCCGAAAAGATTCTTCTTCAATCACTATTGTAATGTTGTGTATCTGTTCCATGTTACTCTGTGTATTTGTTATCTATTATTCTGTATATATGCAGGTGTTGTGATCTATGTGTAACATGTGAGCATTACTTAAAGAATAATTATAATATGCTAGTGTATGGGTTGTTTGTTAATTTGAAGTATGAAGTATTTTAATCAATTTGTGCTTTGTTTTGTAAAAGTCAATATTGACTTTGTATTTGCAAAATCATAGTATTAAACTAATAGTAGTTCCACATTGGCTAGTTATTAGCTTAATATTAGAACTGTATCCAACTTTTTATTAGCTTTGTAATCACACTGTATCAGGCTTTTATTAGCTTTGTACTAGCACTATATCAGGGCTCTTTGGTCTACAACACCGTCTAGCAGCTGTCTGTGCTGCAAAACTTTCAGGGTTTCTTTGTCAAATTGCTATAAGTTTGTTATACATACGGTGTGAGATTAGTGTAATTGTGGTCTCAGCTTTATATCAGACATGTATTAACTTGTGAGCAAGATTATGCTATTCTTTAAATATAATTTTCTGGACTGAAGTTTGCCCGCACAGCTCCTGTATTACACTGCTATTACCATAGCTATTAGTTTTGGTTATACGCACTGTATCAGATGGCATTAGCAATGTCACCAGGGTGTTATTTGTTTACATTTAATACTTTATTTGAATGCTGTTATGTATTAGCAATGTATTAGCACCATGTCAGATTGTTATTTACTTGTATTAGCAACATATCAGATTGTTATTAACTTGTATTAGTATTGTATGAAATGTTATAAGCTTTGTATTAGCACCATGTCTGTTTTAAACTTGGTGTTAACTATGTAGGAGGCTATTACTTCATTAGACATTAGTTACATAGTTACATAGTAATTAAGGTTGAAAAAAGACTTTCAGTCCATCAAGTTCAACCTGTTAAGATCTCCTCTGATCTGCAATATGCAGATTAGTTATTAATTAAATTATTGATTAAATAATTATTAATAGTATAGTATTGGAGGATGAATAAAGAGTTAGTCCATCAAGATCAACCTTTTTAGATCTCTATTGATCTTTTTAATTTGGACTATTTATTATTATTGTTAATTGATCCAGAGGAAGGCAAACATAAAAAAACATTGAAACTTTGCCAATTGTCTCATAAGGGGAAAAAAAAGCAAAATTCCTTCCTGACCCCAGAAACTGGCGATCAAATTTCTCCCTGGATCAATATTCCTTGCTAGTAATCTAGGATAGCCTTGAATGCCCTCTTTATTCAGAAATATATCTAACCCCTTTTTGAAGTTGTCTATCGAATTCGCTGTCACCACCTCCTTTGGTAGAGAATTCCACAGTTTAACCACCCTAACTGTGAAGAACCCTTTTCTTTGTTTAAGGTGAAATCTTTTTTCCTCTAACCTCAACGGATGTCCTCTTGTCAGTTGAAAATCTCTTGCTACAAAAAGTTCACTTGACAAAGCCTTATATTGACCCTGGATGTATTTATATAACATAATCATATCTCCTCTTAGACGCCTTTTTTCTAGCGAAAATAAGTTTAATTTTGCTAGTCTTTCTTCATAACTTAGCCCCTCCATTCCCCTTATTAGTTTTGTAGCCCTTCTCTGTACTTTTTCCAGCTCTAAAATGTCTTTTTTATGAGGTGGTGCCCAAAATTGTACTCCATATTCCAAATGAGGGCATACTAGAGATTTGTATAGTGGCAGAATTATATCTTCTTCCCTGGCTTCTATACCCTTCCTAATACATGCTAATATTTTATTTGCCTTTGCAGCCGCTGCTTGGCTTTGAGCGCTGTTACCTAGGTGGTTGTCCACTAGTACTCCCAAATCCCTTTCAATATCTGATACCCCTAGATTTGCTCCATTAAGATTATAGATTGCTTGGCTATTGTTCCTTCCCAAATGCATAACCTTACATTTATTTGTATTAAATCTCATCTGCCATTTAGCCGCCCATTTCTCTAATTTATGCAAATCCTTTTGTAGGGAAAGTACATCATTATCTGATTTTATTACCTTGCACAACTTAGTGTCATCAGCAAAAATGGAAACACTACATTCGAGTCCTACTTCAATGTCATTAATAAATATGTTAAAAAGGAGAGGACCCAATACTGAGCCCTGAGGAACCCCACTTATCACATTAGACCAATCGGAGTATGTTCCATTTACAACAACCCTTTGCTTCCTGTCTTTTAGCCAGCTCTCGATCCATGAGCAGATATTTACTGCAATTCCTGTATCCCTTAGTTTGCTCACTAGTCTTCCATGTGGCACTGTATCAAATGCCTTTGAAAAATCTAAAAAGACTACATCCACTGAGTTGCCCTGATCCAAGTTCCTACTAACCTCCTCATAAAAACTAATTAGATTGGTCTGACACGACCTTTCCTTCATAAATCCATGTTGACTGCTACCTATGATCCTGTTCAAATAGACATATTCTTGTATTCTGTCCCTTATTAACCCTTCTAAAATCTTCCCAACTACAGAAGTGAGGCTCACTGGTCTATAATTCCCCGGATTTGCTCTAGATCCCTTCTTAAATATAGGTATCACCTCTGCTTTTCTCCAGTCATCTGGTAGAGACCCTGTAGTGAGTGAGTCTTTAAAGATTAGATATAATGGTTTGGCTATTACAGAACCCAGCTCCCTCAGTACCCTTGGATGTATTCCATCAGGACCTGGGGCTTTATTAACATTTATTTTCTCCAACCTCTTTTGTATTTCTTCCTGCGTTAACCAATTATTTAGTAAAGGTAGTGTAGCCCCATTATGTTGCAGTGTCCCAACCACTGGTACCTCCCTTGTGTAAACCGACGAAAAGAACCTATTTAGCTCATCTGCCTTTTCCTGGTCACTAATTATCAGATGGCCTGTGTCACATTGTAATGGTCCTATCGATTCCTTCCTGGCCTTCTTCCCATTAATATATTTATAAAATATTTTAGGGTTAGTCTTACTTTTCATTGCAACTGACTTCTCATTTTCTATTTTAGCCAGTCTAATAGCCCTTTTGCAAGCCTTGTTGATTTCCTTATAGTCACATAAAGCTGCCTCTGTTCCCTCCTTCTTGTATAATTTAAATGCATATTTCTTTTTCCTCATCATGATCTTTAAGTCATTGTTAAGCCACATGGGATGTGATTTACTCCTATTCATTTTATTTCCACATGGTACATGCTGATGAGTATGTTTATTTAGTAAGGATTTGAATGTTGTCCATTTATTTTCAGTATTCTTCCCTGTAAGTTCTTTGTCCCAGTCTATATGTTGTATTGCTGCCCGTAGCCCATTAAAGATAGCCCTTTTAAAATTTAGAGTTTTTGTTGGCCCCTTACAACTCTGTTTTTTGTATTCAATCTCAAATGAGACTGTGTTGTGATCACTGTTCCCCAAGGGTTCCCCTATTTTTACATTTGATATTATATCAATATTACTTGTGATGACTAAATCCAAGATGGCCCCATTTCTAGTAGGTTCTTGTATTACCTGGGCTAGATAATGATCCCTGAGTGTACTCAAGAACCTGCTCCCCTTAGCTGAGCTGCTGGTCTCGTTTATCCAGTTTATATCAGGGTAATTAAAGTCTCCCATTATTAGAACTTGCCCATGCTTAGCTGCATTTCCAATCTGTAACAATAATTGTATTTCCTCACTTTCAGCTATATTTGGGGGTTTATAGCATACTCCCACCAATATGCATTTAGAATTAGCTCCTCCACTATTTAGCTCAACCCACAAGGATTCAATGATGCCGTTAGTGCCAGCATAAATATCTTCTCTATCTATAGGCTTAAATTCAGGCTTAACATAAAGACAGATCCCTCCTCCTCTTTTACCATTTTCCCTATCTTTCCTAAATAGGTTATAACCATCCAGATTAACAGTCCAGTCATGAGATTCATCCCACCATGTTTCCGTAATGCCTATTAAGCCCCATTTTTCTTGTACTGCTAATATTTCTAGCTCATCCATTTTCCCAGGCAAACTTCTTGCGTTTGCAATCATACACTTTATGTTGCTATGGCTCTGCTGTTGTGAAGTGCCTGCCACTGTATTTCAGGCCCCTATTAATATCTCCCTACTTTCTATTGTAACCCTCCCCCTTCTCCTCCCCCATGGGTAAATAATTCATACCTTTCCCTCTCTACCCTATTTACCCCAATACTTCTATATAGTCCCTCCCCCCCACCTACAAGTTTAAAAACTCCCCCAGCCGTTCTACCATCCTATTCCCTAGCACAAAAGTGCCCTCATCATTAAGGTGCAATCCATCCCTGCTATAGAGATTGTAGTTCTGTTAGGTTATTATTACTTCGGTATAAGCACATTTTTCGACAGAAAGTTTGGTGTTTGTACTGTACCACACTGATAATAGCTTGGAATTAGTACTGTATCATACAATTAGTTTAATGTTAAAACTGTACCATATATTGCTGTTAACTTAGTAGTAACACTGTTACACTCATACAGGAAGTTCAGAATTATTAGGCAAATGAGTATTTATGCATGTTGTCTTACTCCAAGCTGTATAGGCTCGAAAGCCTACTACCAATTAAGCATATTAGGTGATGTGCATCTCTGTAATGAGAAGGGGTGTGGTCTAATGACATCAACACCCTATATCAGGTGTGCATATATACCGTATTTTTCGCCGTATAAGACGCACTTTTTCTTCCCCAAAACTGGGGGAGGAAAGTTGGTGCGTCTTATACGGCGAATATACCTTTTGAAACTGCCTCTGTCCTCTTGATCTCACCCCAGCGCTTCCTACCAGCATCGCGTCGGCCGGTGCGTCCTAGTGACGTCACACACGCAACGCTGCAGTACACGTGGAGTGCTGGTAGGAAGCGCTGGGGTGAGATCAAGATGGCAGAGATCAGAAGGAAGGTGAGGATCAGGGGGATCAGGGGGATCAGGGGGGTCAGGGAGGATCAGGAGGGTCAAGGGCTCCCAAATGCTGCAGTGTGTGTGTATGTATGTATGTGTGTGTGTATGTATGTGTGTGTGTGTGTGTATGTATGTGTGTGTATATATGTATGTATGTGTATGTATATTTATGTGTGTATGTATATTTATGTGTGTATGTATATGTATGTATGTGTATCTATAAAGGTGAGGATCAGGACGGTCAGGGAGGATCAGGAGGGTCAGGGAGGATCAGGAGGGTCAGGGAGGGTCAATGGCTCCCAAATGCTGCAGTATATGGATATGTATGTGTATGTATGTATGTGTGTGTATGTGTGTGTATGTGTGTGTATATATGTATGTATGTGTATGTATATTTATGTGTGTATGTATATGTATGTATGTGTATCTATATATATATATATATATATATATATATATATATATTTGTGTGTAATGTAGGTGTGTATCTGTGTGTAAAGTGTATTTGTGTTTGAGTGTATTTGTGTTTGATTCAGATTTTTTTTTTCTTGTTTTCCTCCTCTAAAAACTAGGTGCGTCTTATCTGCCGGTGCGTCTTATAGGGCGAAAAATACGGTATTAGGCAACTTCCTTTCCTTTGGCAAAATGGGTCAAAAGAAGGACTTGACAGGCTCAGAAAAGTCAAAAATAGTGAGATATCTTGCAGAGGGATGCAGCACTCTTAAAATTGCAAAGCTTCTGAAGCGTGATCATCGAACAATCAAGCGTTTCATTCAAAATAGTCAACAGGGTCGCAAGAAGCGTGTGGAAAAACCAAGGCGCAAAATAACTGCCCATGAACTGAGAAAAGTCAAGCGTGCAGCTGCCACGATGCCACTTGCCACCAGTTTGGCCATATTTCAGAGCTGCAACATCACTGGAGTGCCCAAAAGCACAAGGTGTGCAATACTCAGAGACATGGCCAAGGTAAGAAAGGCTGAAAGACGACCACCACTGAACAAGACACACAAGCTGAAACGTCAAGACTGGGCCAAGAAATATCTCAAGACTGATTTTTCTAAGGTTTTATGGACTGATGAAATGAGATTGAGTCTTGATGGGCCAGATGGATGGGCCCGTGGCTGGATTGGTAAAGGGCAGAGAGCTCCAGTCCGACTCAGACGCCAGCAAGGTGGAGGTGGAGTACTGGTTTGGGCTGGTATCATCAAAGATGAGCTTGTTGGGCCTTTTCGGGTTGAGGATGGAGTCAAGCTCAACTCCCAGTCCTACTGCCAGTTCCTGGAAGACACCTTCTTCAAGCAGTGGTACAGGAAGAAGTCTGCATCCTTCAAGAAAAACATGATTTTCATGCAGGACAATGCTCCATCACACGCGTCCAAGTACTCCACAGAGTGGCTGGCAAGAAAGGGTATAAAAGAAGAAAATCTAATGACATGGCCTCCTTGTTCACCTGATCTGAACCCCATTGAGAACCTGTGGTCCATCATCAAATGTGAGATTTACAAGGAGGGAAAACAGTACACCTCTCTGAACAGTGTCTGGGAGGCTGTGGTTGCTGCTGCACGCAATGTTGATGGTGAACAGATCAAAACACTGACAGAATCCATGGATGGCAGGCTTTTGAGTGTCCTTGCAAAGAAAGGTGGCTATATTGGTCACTGATTTGTTTTTGTTTTGTTTTTGAATGTCAGAAATGTATATTTGTGAATGTTAAGATGTTATATTGGTTTCACTGGTAAAAATAAATAATTGAAATGGGTATATATTTGTTTTTTGTTAAGTTGCCTAATAATTATGCACAGTAATAGTCACCTGCACACACAGATATCCCCCTAAAATAGCTAAAACTAAAAACAAACTAAAAACTACTTCCAAAAATATTCAGCTTTGATATTAATGAGTTTTTTGGGTTCATTGAGAACATGGTTGTTGTTCAATAATAAAATTAATCCTCAAAAATACAACTTGCCTAATAATTCTGCACTCCCTGTATTGTTTCATATTAGTACAGTATCAATTTGCAGTAAGGATTTGATAAGTTTTGTGTGAGGCAGCTATTTGCTGATTTACAACTTTTTGCCCAGGAACATGAAATGTAATCTTAAGCTGGCACTGATTTACACAGGGTCGTTAATGGTCAACCCCAGGGATAACTGCAACAGACAACTACTAGCTTAGTATTAGAGCGATTAGTTTGGAATTAGTACTGTATCAGACTGTTATTTTTTTTTTTTATTATTAATTCTGTATCAGACAACTATTAGCTTGGTGACAGTACTTAACACTTTAGGAGACTATTGTTTCACTGATTATCTGGTAACTACAAGTTTGGTCCCCTTTTGGATCACTGCCTTGTCGTGGTGAGGAGCTTGTGTACTTCAGTGAAGCTGTGAGCTATACCATGTAGGGTCACCCAAGATGGGCAGGTCATAACAGAGAGGTCAGACAAATCACAGCACTTGTCAGGAGCTGGCTTGGGGGGCATTCTGCAAAAATTTCAACCATCACTGTCATGGGTAAAACCAGCAAATTATCCGACTTTGAAAAGGGGAATGCTTGCAGGCCAAGGGTGGCAGTATTTCTGAAACAGTACAGTTTGTGAATTGCTTGCATGCTGCTGTGGTTTATGTGTCCCATGTCTGGTTTGTTATCGGCACCATTGCGAATAAATGGCGTGGAAACTGGGGAGCACCGCGTGCCATTGATGTTAGAGTTAAACGTCAGCTGGGAAGGTGTATGAGGGCCAACTGACACGCTACAGTTGAACAATGCATCGTCAAGAACGAACCAGGAGGCTACCAGACGTGTGTCTAAAACGACAGTACAGTGAACCCTGTTGCGTATGGGGCTCCAAAGCAAATGGCTGGTCACAGCACCCATGCTGATGAGGGCTCATCGTCAGAAACAGCTTCAATTTGCATGACAGTACCGAAGTTGGACCTCTTTTGATTTCAAAGGGATGCCTACTCTGATGAGTCACGTTTTCTGCTCGGTTGTGGGCGTGTCAGGAGCGAAATACTCAACCATTATTGTAAGAACACAAGCTGGTGGCGGCAGCGTTATGGTCTTGAGAATGTTTTTTTGGCATTGTTTGGATCCACTCATACCTTAGGAAGGCACTCTTAACCAATTGGGTTATTTTTACATCCTTGCATATCAACAACACCAATGCATGACTGTCTTCCTTGGAGTGGATGGGATCTTCCAACAGGACAATGCAACATCTCATATTGCCAGAATTGTCCTGGAGTGGTTGAAGGAGCACCATGAAGACTTCCAAGTACTTCCCTGTCCTCCAATTTCACTGGGCTTGAACCCCATTTAGCACCTGTGTGACCACCGCGATCACCATATAGATCCTCCATCATGGACCCTTCAGCAGCTGTTGGATGCACTACAGTCTGTATGGCTCCAGATACTCTTGCAACCTTCCAGCATCTAACTGACTCACTACCACACCGTCTAGCAGCTGTCTGTGCTGCAAACGGCGTTTATTCAGGATATTAGGTCATAATAATGTGACTCGAGTGGGTATTAGCTCTTTCTCCGTATTTATCTGGTTGCTACTAGATGCAATCACATCACATTGCTAGTTGCTGAGTATTAACACTATTTGAGACGTATTTTACCTTGGTATTAGCATTTCATATTTTTAAATATTTTTATTTCATAATATTATGGGAGTGTTAGCTAGGCAATAGCACACTATTAAAATACAAATGGCAGTATATTTGTTGTTTTTAACACGTTTCTGATTTGCACAGTATTTGTATAGTGTAAGATTGGCAGTAGTAGTACAGTATCGACTGTATATTCTGTCTTGACCCCGGGATTGTTCAGTGTTTAATTTGTAACAGTTCTGCTGTCTTAGGCCTCCATTCCATGGCTCCATTAAGAACTCCAGAAAGCCTTACTAGGAACTATGGGAGGGATTCTATGGATCTATCAAAAAAATATTCTGTAAAACTGAAAATACTGACTTGCACCCAGGGAGTTTGCTCTAGCTCAAACGTGTGCTCACAGCCTATCTATCTATCTATCTATCTATCTATCTATCTATCTATCTATCTATCTATCTATCCATCCATGGCAAGGAAGAGGTAAATCAAAGTAAAAACTATCCCCTATGATCTTGGTATCCCCTGAATCATCCCTCAATACCCGCTACCCCCATGAGCCTGGGGATTCCCCATCTGAAGTATAACTATTTGGGTCCCTATATCATGGTGGTCTCTACAGACCTCCATGATATATTATACTTTAACAATGGCGATTCTTATGGCCCCTGTGGCATCATGATGAACGCCATTACAATGGGGTATTCTAAACAATAAGGACCCCCATGGCACCTAGAATGAATCCCATTAACATGCAGATCCCTATATATCCCCATGTTATTCTAAACTATGAGTTCCCTATTGACCCTGATGGCACCTAATGTTAACCCCTATACCATGGTTTTATATAACCATGGCAGTCCTTATGAACCCTCATGTCACCTGAAATAAACCCTGTTATCAAGGGGGTCTTCCAATGCAACTTTTACTACCATCACAGGGGTCAGTATTGGACCCCCCCCCCCCCCATGGCCCTTAACAGTAAATATATAAAAAAAAAGGGGGAAATATACATTACCTATATTTTGATGCTCTACAGTGAAGATCATCGACATCCTGGTACTCGCTCTTCAGGCCTGGATAACCGGGCACCTCATGTTGATTGAAGAATCCGTCCTCTTTTTGCTCAGTTGAGGCTTTTGGTTCTCATTTTTGGCCCATGGAAATGGACCTCCACATAAAACCCCCCTAATGGCTGAAATATATGTCAGTCATATTTCAGCCAATCAGAATGGGGTATTTAAATTATTTAAATTACTCTAGCTGCATATCTGATTGGTTAAAAGTTTAACCATGGATCAAAATTATTGTGGTATCTTAGATTCATTTTTTTTAATGGAGCAGTGTTTTTGTTAGGCGGAGGCCCATTTCCACAGGCCAAATATGAGGACCAAGGGCTTCAATCAAACAAAAAGAGGACAGATACTTCAGTCAACCTGGAAGTGCCCGCTTATCCAGGGCTGAAGAGTGAAGACCAGGGCATCAATGGTTGTTGCTGGAGGGCATCAAAAGGATAGGTATTCACAGGTGTAACTTTTGTTATTTTATGTAATTAGTTTTTTTATGTATTTAGTGTTAGGGACAATGGGGGTTCATTAGCTCATAGGAGTTAGCAGTATTACCCCCCAATTGTGTCGAATTTGAGCAATGAAGTCTCAAATCTGACATAAAGTGTTTGTTTCTTCGTAGGGATGAATTTGAGGCATGCCATATTCTTGGAGGATTTTTATGACTTTACGGGAGTTTAAATGTACTTGTAGGGTTTTATGAAGTTTCAGGCGATCAGGAGTGATGTGAATGCTCTTTTTAAAATAGTTATGGCACTCTAGGTTTACGATATTAGGGACATTCCCAGCACTCGGATGGTATTTCTCGGTATTTGATGTGATAGTTGTAGTTATTTATGTGTGAACTTCACTTTTCTTATGGGTGCCATGTAATGGGGCAGCCTCAGTTCAGTAATTTGCCCCACATTATCATAGTGTAAATAGCACAGCACTGGGTTATTGTTAAATGAGTTTAATTTGGTATTAGTCGGTATTGGTTCATTACCGGCTTTGTATTACTTTATGGACTGGGCAATTTGGATTTAGTTTATTTCAGATGTACTTGGTGTTAGTTTATTATTGAATTGGTATTAGTTCAGTACTGATTTGTTATTAGCTCACTATTAGCTCAGTATTTTTGATTTACTGTAGTCATATATCTAAAGTATACTATTTGAAGAACTTTGAAATAGGGAAAATATTTTTAAGAATGTTAAAAAATACAGACTCTAATTTATTAGATGTTTTTTATAAAATTATGCTGGAATGTAACCTACTATTTTGCTTTCTGCTGATCAACTTCCTGAGGTGGGGGAGACTGATTATTTTATGTTTGTAATTTTTGTTAGTTGAGTAGTGGCTTGTAATTAGTTTAGTAACTTGTATTCACATAGTCTAGTATGTGTTAATTGGTTGATAGTAGTTCAGTTCTGGGGTAGTATTTGTTCAGTACTCTCCCTATATTAGCCCATTATTGGTTTTGTTTTATCTTAGATTTGATTTAATATTACAGTTGCAGTTCATAAATGTCTCAGTTCAATAGCAATTTGTTTGTATTGGGTTGGTATTAGTTACTTGATGTTAATTTACTTACATCTTGGTTGTTTCAATATTGGCTCAATGTTATTCATTATTGAATCGGTGTTACCATGGAAACAGATCAGTATATACTTGGTACTGATGCTGGATGTGTGTTTTTTCTTGTTTGTTAGTTTGTTTTGGTTACTTGTGGTGTGTGTTGTTGAGTGAGGGTTTTTTGCTATGGTTGATATGTGTTTTGTGTTATGCTAAGTATGTATTGTGTGCTAATCTAAGTATATTTATTTAATGCTGCGCTATGTGTATGTTGTGTGTTTTCCTGGCAGTGTGTTTTGTGTTAAGCTGTGTATGTGTTTTATGTAACCATGGAATCATTTGTAGGTGTTGTGTTATGCTGAATTTCTGTTTTGAGTTACCGGTACCTTGCTGCGTGTTAGCCTGGATGGGAGTTTTGTGTCACTCAATTCACTATGAATGTGTGTTGTACATTATACTAGCGAATTGCCCGTCAAAAAATGACGGTCATAAAATTGTAAGGCAGGTAATGCTGTTTGCCACACAAAGTAAGTATTTTGGTCGTCTGAGTACCTTTGGCGCTCATTGCGAGCCTCGCGCTGAATGTGTCAGCAATGTGTGAAGTGTGTAGTATAAGTAGGCTGTGTGCGCGAGAGCAAAGCTTTTGTTTAGGTGTGTAATTCTGCATTTTGTCATGGTAATGTTATTAGTTGCAAGTTAGCGTTGTAAAATGGCGGCGATTGTGCATGTGTTACGCGGGTGTGGAGCATGTTGCGTCCTCCCTAATAGTGTATTTTATACCTTGTACGGTCTTGTGTAGAAGTCTTATGTGTCTGGCGTGTTTTTGCGTGTTTATTGGTTGTGTAGCCTCGTTTTCTTCGTCCTCCATTTTTTTTGTCGCATAGGAGATTTTCGTGTGGGAAATTGTGGTTTAATTGTCGCGCAACCTGACTCCTAGATGTCGTGGCTGTCCCCACGTGCTGTGAGTGATGTATTTTTTGTATTTTTGTTAATTTTGGTGGTGTTATTGTTTTTGTATGTGCGTATTTTTTTTTTTTTTTTGTAAGTCTCGCTTTTTTTGTTGCAAGTGTTACGGGACGTAATTTTTTAAGTCGATTATTTTCAAACTTCTACGGGTCTCGCATTCTGAATTGTGTAATTGAGTTTTGTGTTGATGTGTAGTTCATCAGGTAGTAGGGATGAGCGCTATGGCGCTCATCTCCACCAGAGCAGTGAGCACCTTCAGTGCTCCTTGCCAGCAACTGCTCGCTATGCAAGCCCTCAAGCGTTAGCATCAACCCGTATTGCTGAGAACTATATATGTGATAAGGGATGCATTGTGATTTTTTTCTTGGTTGATATTAATTTGTGTGTATTTTATGTTATGAATGTGAGTGTTATTCTTTTTTGTGTTTTGTATTAAATTACGCTTGTATATTGTTGGGTACCTTGAGTGTGTACTGAGATTCTATATGATCAGCGTTTTATTTATTGTGTGAAGAGCTGGGTGTATATTTTTTCATTTCACACAGTGTGTCTATTATTGTATTCTTGTAGCTTGTTTTGCTCTATGATGAGTGTATATTATTTTCTAGTCTGGGTCAGGGTGTGCTGAGCTCACTTGCTGCAGTATCACACAGCTCTCTGGTATTCCCTCTCCCCTCGCCCCCGCGCTCGCCAGGCTCTTGGCAAGCTCTACCTCTCTGGCTGCTGCTTACATGTTGGAGAAACCTTCAGTCTGAGTGAGCAGCAGCTGCTACGTTATGCTCACAGTGCACAGGAGCACTGTGCTAGACTGTGAATGTTAGGGCAATGCTATTGATTAGATTAGCCTAATATACCTCTGCTCGTAACTTGTTATTAGGATTGTATCAATCTGTTATTAGTGTGGTACTAGTTATGTATAACATTGTTATGAGCATTGTATTTGCATGGTGTCAGACTGTGATTAGTGTGCTACTAGTAATGTATCAGACTGTTATTAGTGTTGTATTTGCATGGTGTCAGACTGTTATTACCGTGGATCTAGCAATGTATCAGACTGTTATGAGCGTTGTATATGCATGGTGTGAGACTGTTATTAGTGTGGTACTAGTAATGTCTCAGACTGTTATGAGCGTTGTATTTGCATAGTGTCAGACTGTTATTAGTATGGTACTAGCCATGTATAACATTGTTATTAGTGTGGTATTTGCATGGTGTCAGACTGTTATTAGTGTGGATCTAGCAATGTATCAGACTGTTTTGAGCATTGTATTTGCATGGTGTCAGACTGTTATTAGTGTGGTACTAGCCATGTATAACGTTGTTATGAGTGTTGTATTTGCATGTTATCAGACTGTAATTAGCATGGTTCTAGCAATGTATCAGACTGATATTAATATTATATTTGCATGGTGTCAGACTGTTATGAGTGTGGTACTAGCCATGTATAACGTTGTTATGAGTGTTGTATTTGCATGTTATCAGACTGTAATTAGCATGGTTCTAGCAATGTATCAAACTGATATTAGTATTATATTTGCATGGTGTCACACTGTTATTAGTGTGGTACTAGCCATGTATAACGTTGTTATGAGTGTTGTATTTGCATGTTATCAGACTGTAATTAGCATGGTCCTAGCAATGTATCAGACTGATATTAATATTATATTTGCATGGTGTCAGACTGTAATTAATTGGTTCTAGCAATGTATCAGACTAATATCACTATAGTTGTGAGCATACGAGCCGTTGCTCACGCTTGTGGGCTCGCGCAGCCGAAGGCGTTCCTGGCCAGCAACTGCGACCCTCGCAAACTTTACATCGTAACGCAAACAAAATACGAGACACGTTACGACCCATTACGACCTCGCAAAAAACGGCCGCAACATGCGCACATCAAAACATCAAAAATCCAACAAATACACACAACAAATACATAAAAAGCTTACCTACAGCAAGAGGGAGCATCCAGGACCTCGAAAACTAAAGTTACACCTCAATTTAACTGAAATTAAAGCAGTTTAGACACTAAAAAATTCTCTAAGCGAGAGAAAAAATGGCCGCCGAAAAAAACGAAAACAAGGCTACAGCAGTCTAAACACGCTAAACACCACCAAACACCTACGTATTTGCCGCAAAACACCTACGAGATTTGAAAACAAGGACGCAACCCCAAAAACATTACAAACACAACAAATACAAACAACAAACACATAAAAAGGATACTCACAGCAAGGGTGGGCACCGAGGACCTCTGCAAGTCAAGTTACACCTCCATTTAACGACAAATTTCGGAGTTTAGAGACCCGAAAATCACCTAAGCAAGAGAAAAAATGGCCGCCGAACAAAACAAAACGAGGCTAAAGGTCCCTAAACACACAAAACACTACCATAAACACGCAAAAAACCACCAAACAGCTACGGATATTCCAAAAAAGCCCACCAAACAGCTACGGATTTTACGAAAAACTTGCACGACATAGAAAACGAATATTACAAAAAACTTGCACGACATAGTAAACGAACGACGCTATATCAGCCACATTATATACACCAAACACCCTTAGCTCACTTACAATTTCATTGCCGTCGTTTTTTGACGGGCAATATTCTAGTTAATATTATATTTGCATGGTGTCAGACTGTAATTAGTGTGGTACTAGTAATATATCAGACTGGTATTATCCTGATATTTGCATGGTGTCAGACTGTTATTAGCGTGGTTCTAGCAATGTATCAGACTGATATTAGTATTATATTTGCATAGTGTCGGACTGTTATTAGCGGGGTACTAGCAATGTATCAGACTGATATTAGCATTGTATTTGCATGGTGTCAAACTGTTATTACGGTGACACTAGCAATGTATCAAACTGTTAACATCAGCACTGTATGAATACTGTATCAAACTGCCATTAGCTTACTATTATAACTTTATCAGATCATTATTCACATCACATTTGGACAGCGTTAGACTGTTATTAGTGCATTATTGGCACTGTATCATGTTATTAGCTTACTATTAGAACCGTATCAGACCATTATTAACTTCACATTAGGACTGCATTAGACTGTTATTCGTACAGTATTGGCACTGTATAAAGTTGTAATTACATTTATATTAGAACTGTACCAGACCATTATTAGTTATAAATTAATGCTGTACCAGGCTCTTATTTGTGTGATATTAGCACTGTATCTGGATATTATTAGCTTTGTATTAAGGCTATATTAGACTGTTATTAGCTTGGTGTAAAGGGTTATCGGACTGTGATTAACTTGGTATTAGGACTGTATCATACTGCTATAAGCTTGGTATTAACACAACTTAAACATTGTTATTAGCTTGTCTTTAGCACTGTATACGATTGTTATTTTCTTGTATTATCAGTGTATAATAATCTTATTTGCTTGGTATTAGCACTGTTATTAGCTTGGTGTTAGTAGCGTATAGCACTGTTACCTGCTTGGTATTAATACTGTATCAGACTGTTATTAGCTTGATATTTATTACTAATGTATCAGGCTTTCATTAGCTTTTTCTTAGTACTGTATTAGACTATTGTATTAGCTGGTGGTCAATATCGTATTAGACTAATATTAGTTTGCTCTTAATACTGTATAAGCCTGCTCGTACACTGGGGCTGACACTGCATCAGACTGTTATTAGTTTGGTATCATTGCTGTATTAGACTGTTATCCTCATATTATGCTTCTATCAGGTTATTATTAGCTTAGTATCATTATCTATAATATTTGCATAGTGATAGTGATAATACATTTTAATCATTAACATGTCATTAACACTGAATAAACACTGCATTAGGTTGGTATTAGCCAGGACTAGACACATTTTGGGAACGTAAATGACTGTGCTTCAAAAATTCCTAGCTTATATGTTTTTAAGGACATGCAGCAACAAGCTTCAAAGTTATGGTCCCTTATAGTCTAGGACACTAGACTGCACATCTAGACCTACAGAGTCTACAGTAATAACAATGTTTAATTGCTTCTTAATCAGACAAAATTATATAAGAGTAATCAAATACAAAGATGTATTATATACCCAGTAACATTCAGAGACCTTCCATATCCCTTTAACTTTTTTTTGCTAGACTTACAGTAAAACGTTTAAAGCCCACAATATGTGAGCAGAGTGAATTTAAGCAACATGGAGGCAAAGTGCATTTTCATTGGCTACAGTGCCTTGCAAAAGTATTCACCCCTTGACTTTTTACCTATTTTGTTACATTACAGCCTTAAATTCAAAGTTTTGTTAATCTGAATTTTATGTGATGGATCAGAACACAATAGTCTAAGTTGGTGAAGTGAAATGAGAACAATATATACATAAAACTATTTTTTAGAAATAGAAAACAGAAAATTGGCATGTGCGTATGTATTCACCCCCTTTGTTATGAAGCCCATAAAAAGCTCTGGTGCAACCAATTACCTTCAGAAGTCACATAATTAGTGAAATGATGTCCACCTGTGTGCAATCTAAGTGTCACATGATCTGTCATTACATATACAAACCTTTTTTGAAAGGCCCCAGAGGCTGCAACACCTAAGCAAGAGGCACCACTAACCAAATACTGCCATAAAGACCAAGGAACTGTCCAAACAAGTAAGGGACAATGTTGTTGAGAAGTACAAGTCAGGGTTATGTTATAAAAAAAATTCCAAATCTTTGATAATCCCCAGGAGCACCATCAAATCTATCATAACCAAATGGAAAGAACATGGCACAGCAAACCTGCCAAGAAACGTCTGCCCGCCAAAACTCATGGACCGGGCAAGGAGGGCATTAATCAGAGAGGCAGCACAGAGACCTAATGTAACCCTGGAGGAGCTGCAGAGATCCACAGCAGAGACTGGAGTATCTGTACATAGGACGACAATAAGCCGTACGCTCCATAGAGTTGGGCTTTATGGCCAAGTGGCCAGAAGAAAGCCATTACTTTCAGCAAAAAACAAAACCGCACGTTTGGAGTTTGCGAAAAGGCATGTGGGAGACTCAAAAAATATATGGAGGAAGGTGCTCTGGTCTGATGAGACTAAAATTTTACTTCTTTGGCCATCAAAGAAAACGCTATGTCTGGCGCAAACTCAACACATCACATCACCAAATTAACATATTTTTCAGCAGCCGGGACTGGGAAACTGTTGAGGGAAAGATGGATGGTGCTAAATACAGGGATTTTCTTGAGCAAAACCTGTACCACTCTGTGTGTGATTTGAGGCTAGGACGGAGGTTCACCTTCCAGCAGGACAATGACCCCAAACACACTGCTAAAGCAGCACTTGAATGGTTTAAGGGGAAACATGTAAATGTGTTGGAATGGCCTAGTCAAAGCCCAGACCTAAATCCAATAGAAAATCTGTAGTCAGACTTAAAGATTGCTGTTCACAAGTGCAAACCATGCAACTTTAAGGAGCTGGAGCAGTTTTGCAAGGAGCAAAGGGCAAAATTCCCAGTGGTAAGATGTGGCAAGCTCATAGAGACTTATCCAAAGTGACTTGGAGCTGTGATTGCCGCAAATGGTGGCTCTACAAAGTATTGACTTTAGGGGGGTGAATAGTTATGCACATTGACTTTTTCTGTTATTTTGTCCTATTTGTTGTTTGCTTCACAATTATAAAAAATAAAAAAAACATCCAAAGTTGTGGGCATGTTCTATAAATTAAATGATAAAAATCCTCAAACAGTCCATGTTAATTCCAGGTTAGGAATACTTTTGCAAGGCACTGTATGTATGCAAATGGGTTAGCATTGACAATAAATTAGGTAATCCAATATGTACTTTACTTTTCAGAATAGTCGCCATTATTTAGTTTGGCCCCTAAAACATGGTACTCTAAGTAACCGCTGGACTTTCTGAGCTAGCCTTACATATGTAAAACACATTACAAAGCAGATAAAAAAACAAGTAATTTTATGCAGAGTTTTACAACATGTTGGCCCCTTGTTAATAAATAATGATAGTGGTAATTATAATGAATATTACTGTTTAATTATAATGAGTTAAAACAAAAGAAAAACTGTGAACATTCAAGTAAATTAATATTTCAACATTTGGAATTTCTAATAATGCTTTCACTTGTTGTGAGCAATACATATGAATTATGAGATTAGTTTAAATGTAACCTTTAATCTTTTAATTACAACATTCTTTATAGTCTATCTATCTACTGTATCTATCTATCTATCTAGCACACATATATAGCTTGGTATTAGTAGGGGGGTAGAGATGGGGGGAGAGGGAGAGAGAGAGGGAGGGGAGAGAGAGGAGCCAGTGAGAGAGAGAGGGAGGGGGAGAGAGATGAGGCAGAAAGAGATATGGAGCGGGAGAGAGAGAGAGGGAGGAAAACAGAGAGAGAGCGGGAGGGAGGGAGACAGAGCGAGGGATTGAGACAGAGAGAGGGAGGAAGGGAGAGAGAGAAAAGAGGCAGGGAGGGAGAGAAGGAGGGTTAGAGAAATGGTGGGAAGCAGTGAGGGAGGGAGAGAGAGGGGGGAAGGAGAGCACAGAGAGAGCACACACAAAGAGAGGGTGCCCAGAGAGAGAGACAGCGCACAGGGAGACAGAAGGCTCACAGAGAGAGAGTTCCCTGGAGGAGAATCACTTGATCCACAAATTCTCTCTCCATTCTATATCTCATCTTTCGTAACCTCTTCCTGTTCTGGAATGTTCTGCTCCATGTATTACAGTATGTGCATATACATAGATTGTAGACTTCCCTGTATAGCAAATACATCAGAACATATTTCATACAAGTTAGAGGTGTTTCTCCAAAACCCAGTGTATTTCAGTGTATTCCTGGACATACAAGCAACTGCTTGTTGAAATTATGTTTATGACCAGTTTGAGTAAACATCACAATGATTTTATTGAAGGGCCAATAAAAATGTGTTTGAAAATGTTAAGTGTAAGAGAAAAATTAAGCAGAAAATAGTCATATATATATATATTTTTTTAGAAAAAAGTTAAATTTTGATCCCTGATGCACCCTGAAGACATCCATGATAGATTGGTGGAAGCTGCATTTTTTGAGGGCAACACTTGCATCTAGTTATAAGCAGCCGGTTTCTAGTCCTCCTAAGGGGAAGGGGTATGATGTCAATTTCAATCAGATCCAATTAATTAACAAACTCCAGAGCTCTCACTGTTCCCTTCTCACCACTCTTCCCTCCATCGATAATATAAAAATGCTCATGATCCAAAAGTGATGTAACAAAGCCAAAATGGATTTGTCTGTTAAAGGTATATGCAAGTGAGCTGGGTTATGAATGCATCTGATAGTGGAGAATTAGTAGTGTATGAAAACATGTGTTATTTGCACAAAAGTCATCCAGTGGTTTACCCCCACAGGATGCTTACATAACCGGGTACACACAGGAAATACAGCAGTGTACCCACAGGAAATACAGCAAGATACAAATTTTGACCTTTCTGGTACAGAGCACAGGAAGTAACTGTTGCAGTTCTTGTACCAAGCACGCCAGAAGTCACCAAGGTGAAGAATGATATAATGTATTATCCTGATTCTGAATTTAAATGTTATGCTGATTCAGGTGGGATTTTCTAGGGGTGTACACGATAAAATGCAAATGCCAAAAAACATAGGAAATTTTGCTAACTTCAAGGTAAGCTAAATAATGTTTATTTTGGAATGTTTTCATGTGAATTTTTTTTTTTATAGACTACTAGTTCTCCTCTATCAGATGCATTCATAATCCAGCTCACTTACATATCCCTTTAATAAACAGTCTACAAAAATGTTTATATTCTATAAAAATGTTTTATGTCCATGGCTTACACAGTTGTTAATGTTACTATATTTGCAGAAAGGAAAAATTTTGCAAACCTTTAAAATACAACAAAAAACGATCAGGAACCCACTCATAGATTCACTGATCACACTATAGCGCCTATCCACAACTATATCTAAACCACTTTTGTCCTTTAAAAACAGTTCAACTGGAACTAAAGAATGGTTCAACTAGTGGGACCAGTAAATGTGTCCAATAAATATGTCCAATAGATACGTCCAAATATCAGAGTTGCTCAAAACTATTTAGTATATCATAATAATACAACAAAAGTCTTCAATTAAAAGACAGGATACTCAAGTGAATCCCAAGACGTTGTAGTAAGGGACTTCAAATCTCCCGTCTGAATAGTCCATATCTCCTCCTACTTGGATATGGATGTAGAGCAGTTCATATGATCCTCGTCCAAACACAAAGTGGGGAAGCAATCTTCAAAGCTCTGGTCACGACAGAGCAGCAAACAAGATTCTAAAAATAAAAAACACAAGAGAGCGCACGCCACTTTCTAGTGCAGATCAATAAGATTCTTTAATATAAAACACACTTAAATAACAAATGTGCACTCACATTTAATATCTTCTAAAATAAGAGGTATTTCATATGCATATACAGATGAGGGTAACTCCTTCCACAATAACGTATCCACCTTCAAATTCATGTACTGTAGATATATACTTTATGATGTTGAAGCCGACATAAATTCCATGTCTACTATAATCAAAACCAATAAACCTCCAATGAGGATATCTCCGTCTACCTATGGAGTCTTCAAAGCTCCTATCTCTAGTCTCCTCGTTAAGAGTTTGTTAGGCCCCAACACATGGAGTCTAGGGTAGGTGACCGTATCCTCAATATAGGAGGTATATGCACATAATAAAATTTGTGTATATATAAAAATTTGTACTCTCAGGTATACATGCACACGGAGTAAAAAATCTTCTAAAAGTAAAATTAAAAAATAATACAAAAATACAAAAGCAAGCAAAGTACACTTAAAAAATATATAAATTAACAACTAAAAGACACAGAACAGTGTCAAACTGTTTCAGACGCGTTTCACCCTTTTTCAGGGCTTTCTCAATGGCTTAGTGCACTCCAAGATAATCAACTGAGGATATTAAATGTGAGTGCACATTTGTTATTTAAGTGTGTTTTAAATTAAAGAATCTTATTGATCTGCACTAGGAAGTGCGTGCGCTCTCTTGTGTTTTTTATTTTATTTTTATTTTTAAAACCTTTAAAATACATGTACCTTTAAAGAAATATCAGAATGTAAAATCAATATAATAATGGTATGCAGCAAAACAGCAATTAGTGAGAGCAACAATGAATCCAAACCATATTGTTTTACCTTAATATGGTAGGATAGGCCTCTATATAGAGGGTACTGGCACTGTCATGCTGCCACTAAAAATTTTCAGCCTTATTAAATTGCGATTTGGCAAATTTAAAAGGGCTCTATTTAAGCACAACTGTATTTATAAATAAAGGCCAGTATAAAGTGGGGAGGCGGTACCATATAAATTATTAAATACATTTTTAAACTTGCAAAAGTAAATATCTAAGTATATATATTGTATGTACCAACAGGAGTGGAAAAGTGTAAAAATATATTGAAAACACAGAAGAAAAAGAACACCTATATATCCACACCTCTATACCATCCGTAGTTATAATGAGCAATAATGAACAGAGTTATTTAAATGAGCTGACAAAAAATATTCAGTAAAAGTTCATAGTTTATTCACAAAATCAATCTACAATGCATATTCTAAAAACCTTTAAAAAGTAGGGCAAGGACAATCACTGGTTATATGCATTATCTCAGTATCTTATTATCTGTACAATACTTTAAACACCAATTGACAAATTTTATAGTAAATCACCGGATTTAAATTTAGTGGTAGCGGAGCCCACCATTTACTCCTTTTATACTAGTCTAAATACACTGTCTAGGAAATAAAATGTAAAAGTGAAAAAAAAGGAAAAAATGCTAAATAAACTATTCCTGATGGTGGAACTGGGGATCCACCAATTACCCCCCTAACCTGTGTTTAAGAACTAACCTACTCTAAACTAAATGTATTATTACCTTTTGTGATTGCATAAGTGCAAATAAGGTGAATATTTTTTGTCAGCTCATTTAAATAACTGTTCATTATTGCTCATTATAACTACGGATGGTATAGAGGTGTGGATATATAGGTGTTCTTTTTCTTCTGTGTTTTCTCTATTTAAGCACACAGCATATTTTTTTTACAGAAGTTTTTAGTTACTGAACACCTTGCTTTTGGATAGAAGTTCACTAACTAAAAACTTCTGTAAAAAAATATGCTATGTGCTTAAATAGAGCCCTTTTAAATTTGCCGAATTGCAATTTAATAAGGCTGCAAGACGATACTGAGTGGTCTGGGTAAATGTCTGAATTGTGGCTGTATAATCAGGAGGAGTTGAGACTGAATTACTAAAGCACTATGCAGCATTTATTTATTACTAGCACAGCATTACAAGCATAATGAACCGTATTAGAACATATTATTTTCTGAGAATAATAATGTATACGTAGTGATAGAGTATTGTTTCTGCAAAGAGGGTTACTACAGCACTAGACCAGTATTTCTAAAGGTTGTGTACTTCAGCTCTATAGCACTACACCTGTATCTCTTATTGCCACAATATTGTTATAATACTAGAGCATTATTTCCACAGAATTACTACATTGCAGTTCATGTTAATATTGGCACAGTATAACTAGAACACTAGATTAGAAGTTCTGCAGTATTGGCACAGTTTTACTTAGGCGCTAAAGCAGTATTTCTGCAGGTTGGTAGCTATTACTAGAGCATTAGATTAATAATACAGCTCCTGTACTGCAGAAATTCTGAAGTACCAGAACAGCATTTCTGCAGTTTGAGCACATTATTAATGTACTAAATCTGAATTTTAGCCATAATGGCACACTGTTACTAAAGCACAAGAGCAGTATCTCAGTAGTTTGAACACATCCTTACTGAAGAGCTAAAACTGAGTTTTTGCTATATTGGCACCATATTACTACCATGTTACTACAGCTCT
Source organism: Discoglossus pictus (assembly GCA_027410445.1). NCBI lineage: Eukaryota > Metazoa > Chordata > Amphibia > Anura > Alytidae > Discoglossus > Discoglossus pictus. Next base: position 141,675,770 of record CM050167.1, on the reverse strand, counting down.
AGAATGGTATCTCTGCAGTATCAACACATTGTTTCTGTATATCTAAAACTGGGTAGCATGACTTTAGCGCGCACGCCACATGCGCTCCAACAAATGCACGATGACGCATGCGTGAACACACAAAAGCGCGCCAGTCAGGAGCGCGCCCGACATCTGCGCACAGGAGTTAAGGTAAGGTGGGCTTAGGGGTGTTAGGTTGACAGGTTTTAGGGTTAGGGATCTAAGGGTTAGGGTTAGGCTAGGGGGTGTAAGAGTTAGGGTTGGGCTGCAGGGGGTTAGGGTTAGGCAGTGGGGTGTAAGGGTAAGGCTAGAGGTGTAAGGGTTAGGGTGCGAGGTGTAAGTGTGCGCGCTAAAGTCTGGGTACAGGGAGATGGAGAAGGAGCGATGAAAAGAGAAAAATTAGAGATAAAGTAGAACAATATCAAAAGAGAAAGATGAAAAGGTGGAGGGAAAGAGGCAGGAGAAGAGGCAGGAGAGAGGGAGAGAAATAAAGAGGATGGAGAGAGCAATAGCGATGAAACAAGAGCAAGTGAGAAGGAAGGAGAGAAAAAAAGAAGGAAACAGATTGGAGGAGAGAGGAATAAACACATAGGAGAATGGGGAAAGGAGTGATGGAAAGAGAAAGAGAGAAATGAATGATAAAGTATAATGACCTCAAGAAAGAGAAGGAGACAGATTGGAAGAGAGAAGGAGAGAGGAATAAACAGATAGGGGAATGGAGAAAGGAGTGATGGAAAGAGAAAGAGAGAAATGAATGATAAAGTATAATAACCTCAAGAAAGAGAAGGAAACAGATTGGAAGAGAGAAGGAGAGAGGAATAAACAGATAGGGGAATGGAGAAAGGAGTGATGGAAAGAGAAAGAGAGAAATGAATGATAAAGTATAATAACCTCAAGAAAGAGAAGGAAACAGATTGGAAGAGAGAAGGAGAGAGGAATAAACAGATAGGGGAATGGAGAAAGGAGTGATGGAAAGAGAAAGAGAGAAATGAATGATAAAGTATAATGACCTCAAGAAAGAGAAGGAAACAGATTGGAAGAGAGAAGGAGAGAGGAATAAACAGATAGGGGAATGGAGAAAGGAGTGATGGAAAGAGGAAGAGAAATGAGAGATAAAGTATAATGATCTCAAGAAAGAGTGGAAAACAGATTGGAAGAGAGGAATAAACAAAGATAGGGGAATGGAGAAAGGAGTGATGGAAAGAGAAAGAGGAATGAGAGATAAAGTATAATGATCTAGAGAAAGATAGAGAGAAGAAGGTGGAGGGAAATGGAGGTAGGAGGAGAGAGATATAGAGAGAAACAAAGAGATTGTTATATAATGAAGGGAAAGGGACAGTCAATCTTCCATAAGTAGAGTCTTATATAATCTCCTGTCTATAAAACTGATGCAAATAAAAAAGATACTAGAAAAATCAGACCCACATGCCCTCGCAAACCATCTTGTCACCCCAGATAAGACCAGTCTGCCTCTCAAATCAGACAGGCCAGGATTCCTCAAATCAGACCATCATGTCACCCCAGGGTTCCTGGTGTGACACTTGCGCCTTTTCTTCAGCGCCCATTTGTCCTAGACTTTACAACTGCGTAATGTTGTCGGTGCGCTGCAGTCGGTGCACTGTTGTCAGTGCGCATGTGGCGTGCACGCTAAAGTTGGAGTGTCCTAAAACTGTGTTTCTACTATATTGCCATCACTACAGCCCTAGAACAGTGTCTGCAGTTTCAACACATCATTACTGTAGCACTAAATCTGAGTTTCTGCTATACTGGTACCATATTACTTTACTCCAGACTAGTAAGTTTGCAGTTTGAGCAAACCATTGCTGTAGGACTAATTCTGAATGTCTGCATTGTTAGCATAGTATTATTACAGCTCCTGAACAGTATTTCTGCAGTATTGCCGTTACTATATAATTAAGTCAGTATTTCTGTAATATTGGCACATTATTACTACAACAAAACTACTTGAGTAGTAATTGCACAGTATTACTGTAGCAGTACTATAGTATTTATACAGCATGAAAGAAATTATTACCATAGGAAAATCATTAGGGTTTCTGCAATATTATAGGCAGGATTAGTGCATTATTACCAAAAGAGTATTGCTGTAGTATCCTTTTTATATAATTAGAATATAATATTAGTACACCATTAGAGCAGTATTTCTGCAGTGTTAGTAATTTACATTACTGCAGGAGTACTATTGAAGTAATGGCATATCATTGCCACAGTGCTAAAACATTTGTTTGCAATGTTAAAACAACAGTACTATAGTACTTGGGCACCATTGCTGCAATGATATCACTTCCTTATTACAACAAAGTATTTATGCAGTATTATAATAGCTTAGTATGACACTTGAAACTTTATAGCAGTATTTAACCAGTATTAGTAAAATACTGAGACAACACTAGAGCAGCAGTTTGAGGAATGTTGGCAAAGTACTACAGAAATAGAGTAGTGTTTTCTGCACCAATAGCCCAAGATTATTTAAGGTTAAGATCAATATTACAACAATAGTATTACTGCAGCCTTGAGCTTTATTATAATACTGTAGTGTTTAATATAACATTACAACTGGTGCATAATGAAAACATTATTACTGTATCACTGGAGCAGTATTTATGCAGTAATAGCACATCTGTAGTACAGACTAGTGCAATACTAGGGCATTATTACTTCTGCACATGAGCAGTGTTTCGGCAGTATAGGAGCAGCTTTACAGCAGCACTAGGGCAGCCTTTTATTAGAATTAGCATATTACCACAGCACTAGTGCATTAAATAGGCAGCATTATCACAATCTTTCTACATTATTGCAGTAATGTGTCTGACTGAAAAGATAACCATAGATTTTTTCAGTACTAGCGGTTAAGAAGAATTATATATTTGTATCATTAATACTTGGTGGACCCTTGGTGATGACAGCAGTAGCACATTTATATAGCACACTGTTATAAAAGCATTATTGTCTAATAACACTGCAGTTTTGCTACATCAACAGAAGTATTAAAGTTGCATAACATCGCTGCAAGATTAACCAGTATCACAATACAGCGAACAATGTAATACCATGCTATACTAGAAAGGAAAGGGCGAGAAATTGTCATGATTTAATTGTTTAAGGACTCATATTGTCAGTAATTTATGAATATGGCCAAGGGAGCATGACATTGTTGCATTGGGATTATGTGTTATTGTGTGGTTATATGTTGCCTGTACATACGTTATTATGTATCCTAGTTATAATCACATATATAGTTGTGAGCGTATAGTATAGTTGTGGCCGTTGTTCATGCTTGCGGGCTCGCACAGCCGAAGGCGCTCCATCCCAGCAACTGAGGCCCTTGCCCGCAGCGTACGGACCGTTGCTCAACGCTCAGACCCTGCAGCCACCTCCCCACAATACCCCGCCGCTGGAGAGAGGGAGCAGAACTCCATGCCCCATTATACCCATCAGACTACTTACATTCATCGAAGCGAGGGCTGCGGGCAAGGGCCTCAGTTGCTGGGATGGGGCGCCGAAGTTGCAACGCAAATAACACGACACACACATTACGACACTCGCAAACAACATACCACACACGTTCACACACATTACGGACTCGCAACACTCGGACGCAACTCGCGAACATTACAACATTAAAAACACAATACATACACACAGCACATACACAAAAAACTTACCTACAGCATCCAGGACCTCAAAAAGGCAACTTACACCTTCCTTTCAATAAAAATAAAACAGTTTGGACAATAAAAAATTTCATATGCGAGAGAAAAAATGGCCGCCGAACAAAACGAAAACGAGGCTACACACGCAAACACCATACGAAACACGTTAACAGACATTACGACCTCGCAAGCATTAGCTACCTTACGATTTCATTGCCGTCATTTTTTGACGGGCAATTCGCTAGTATATTATAAGAATGAACATGTTATATAGAACATATGTGGAATTGGTAAAAATGCTCTGCATAGAAGCTGCAGATCATTGCACACTAACACATACAGACCTTGGGTCAAGACAGATGTATGTACTTCAAGTAGTCCTAAGCAAACACTTGAGTTTAACATAAAGGTTTGTTCACTAGCCAGCTATAGATATCTGGTGAATTTGATCTCAAGAGCTTTGATAGCCCAAGGTTGCAAGCCAGATGGGCTGACATCACACATACGCAAATGTACACAAGGGTGTGGTATTGGAGAAAATAAATATATTGTTTTGATCATTCAATAAAGGTTGAGAGATAGTTTTCACATATCCACAGTGTGAGACTCTTTCTGTGTGTTGCATCCTGACTTGGGGAGTGGTCTTGCCATGGGCCACTAGTAACCTGTATGCAGTATTCCCTGCCTGTACCTCTTCAGAAGCCATCTTTTGTGCCAAAGAGAACAGGAACTACATGATTCTGCTGGGGTAGGTTTGAACTAGGTTCATATCAAGCCTCTTGGAAGAAGCAGATTGTGACACTATAGAATTAGTGCACTGTGAGGATGACTTTGCTATTATTATTATTATTATTATTATCATCCTATATTTGTAACGTGCCACCATATTCCATAGAGTTGTACAGGGGTTAAGTCCAAATCAAAAACAGTTTTAACACATTGCAGAGGGCCTTGTATTCTTGCAATATTCTGTAATACATTGCTGCAGTACTTAAGTAGTATTATTACTCTTGCTACAATGCCATTATTGAAGCATGCACAGTAACAGTACAGGATCTATTTTCTGTTTTTCTTTTATTTATTTTTTAAAGTGTTTGCAGTATTTGTGCGGTGCAATATTAGAGCCATATATTTGGATTATTGCTGCAGTATCAGCTCAGCCCCAGCAGTATAGTTGGAAACCCACTCGCAAACAAGCTCCGTGTGACAGTGATTCCTCTTCCCACGCAGTTTGGCAGGAGATCTCCTCTCCTCCCTCCCCCTTCTGGTCTAATCCTCAGCGAGTTGTATCTCTCTCCGGGGTGCTGCTGTTAGCACCACACCAGGTCTCAGCTGGGTCCCCTCTTGTTCAATATTTAATAAATGAGAAAGACAAGCTCTGATGCGGCGGGTTGTTTGATAGTAACGTTAATGAGAGAGACACAGCACAGTGCAATCATGTCACAGGATCACACGCTGGTCGCTCTTTCAGTCTGCAGCTAGTTATATGTGTGGACATGTGTGTGTCTGTCAGAGAATGCCCTTTATGTAGAAGAGTCTTTTATGTCTGTTTCTGTCTATCTGTGACTTTTTGTGAAGATTTAAGGGACATTGAACTGTTGTATTTGACTTGCATGCATTAAAAAGTGAAGGCTTTAAATATTGCTAATGTCTTTTGCATTAAGTGCTGCAAAATGTATAAAAACAGTTATAATGTGGAAAAAAATCTGTCAAAAACTCACACTGGCAAATTCAGATGCAGCCAATCAGTGAAGTAATAGGGTAAATTCTTTCTCAGTAGTCATAACATCCCTAATTTGGATGGTGCAGTGCCCTAACAGGGGATACTTTATCGGAAGGAAATCCTGATTTTGTTGAACATGTAGTCTGCAGATGGATTAAGTTTATTTATATTTTTATTTATTTATTGCAGAAAGCATTTGTCTATTTTACATGACCTATTATACATTAAATCAAAATCATTATTATAACATATCTCGGCAGACATGTCTTACATACAGCCTTACTAAATTGCGATTCAGTAAATTTAAAAGGGCTCTAATTAAGCACACATCATATTTTTTTAAATAAGTTTTTAGTTAGTGAACTTCTATCCAAAAGCAAGGTATTTACTAACTAAAAACTTCTGTAAATAAAATATGCTGTGTGTTTAATTAGAGCCCTTTAAAATTTACTGAATCGCAATTTAATAAAGCTGATAGAGTTTAACAATTTAACAGCCTATGCAAAGTAACTATGGATCATTCCATAAACAAATATTGTTCTCCCTTTTTATTTTATGTTGTATCTAATACAAAGAATTTTATAAAAACAGAAACTTTAAAAAGAAACACATATTCTGAAAATAATTACTAGATGTGAACTGTATGTACATAGTTTTAGGTGATTTAAAAGCATGTTTTAAACATTACAAAAGTTGTTTTTGAATCACATATATAGTTGTGAGCGTACGAGTCGTTGCTCACGCTTGCGGGCTCGCGTAGCGAGCCCGCGGCCCTCGCGAAGCGAGGGCCGCGGCCCTCGCAGCGAGCCGCGGCCCTCGCGTAGCGAGGTCACTGGGCAAGGGCCTCAGTTGCTGGCATGGAGCGCCGAAGGCGCTCCATGCCAGCAACTGAGGCCCCTCGCGAAGCGAGGGCCTCAGTTGCTGGCGAGGTCACTGGGCACGGGCCTCAGTTGCTGGCATGGAGCGCCAAAGGCGCTCCATGTCAGCAACTGAGGCCCCTCGCGAAGCGAGGGCCTCAGTTGCTGGCGAGGTCACTGGGCAAGGGCCTCAGTTGCTGGCATGGAGCGCCGAAGGCGCTCCATGCCAGCAACTGAGGCCCCTCGCGAAGCGAGGGACTCAGTTGCTGGCGAGGTCACTGGGCAAGGGCCTCAAACCCTCGCAAAATTCACGTCGCTACTCAAAAAACACGACACACAAATTACGACACTCGCTAAATTTTACGAGGAACGCAAACAACGTACGAAACACGTTACCACACATTACGACCTCGCAAACATCGGACGCAACACGCCGACATACAAACATTTAAAACACAATACATACACACAGCACATACATAAAAAAATTACCTACACCAAGAGGGAGCACCCAGGACCTCAAAAATGCAACTTACACCTCGATTTTACTCGAAATAAAACAGTTTAGAGACTAAAAAAAAATCTAAGCGAGAGAAAAAATGGCCGCCGAACAAAACGAAAACGAGGCTACAGCACTCTAAACTCGCAAAACACCACAAAACACCTACGGATATTCCGATACAGACCTATACCACACATTACTCGCCATTTTACACCAATGCGGAAGTACACGACTACGCTAACGGTTTGGTCTCGCGCACGCACAGTGTTACACTGCACACGTTCATCACGCTTACACAGCAGCTCAACACCACTAATGCTGCAGCAACATCAACACAGATTGCCAGCTCTTCATCACAATGCTTCAAAATAGGTACACTATATTCATTTATTAATTTAGCTACCTTACAATTTCATTGCCGTCATTTTTTGACGGGCAATTCGCTAGTTAAAAAATATTAAGCAAAACCTGTTTAAACTTCATTGAAACAAACTGGAAATGCAGAGAGCTTTATATTATAGATCTCCATGGCTGACTGAGGGCAAGACCCCAAGAGCAGTTATAAATCTGAATAATTGTTTGTGATTTGCAACCTTCATTTGAAAAAAGAAAACACACTGACGCATGATCAAATATCCTCTTTCTAATGCAACAATGAAAAAATATTTCCATGCCCACAGAGTTATTCACATTAAAGGGACATGGATCTCCTATTTATCTCAATGCAGGGATCCTCCATCACAGATTTAAGTTATCTCTGTTGTCATAGATTGATCATTTTTTATATCTAATACTAGTATGTAGTGAGACATTTTTATACTACAACAAGGATTAATCCAAGTTTCTTCCTTGATTTAATTTCCTTGTTCAGGCAAATATAGATTTAAATCTTTCCACTTTATCATTGATGATATAATTTTTTTTATCCATGATAAGAACATAATTGACCATATATATTAAATCATATATATATATATTAACACCATATAGGTAGGGATCACTGGTGGTCCAGTGGTTAGGATTTGGGGCTTTCATCGCTGCAACCTGGGTTCGGACCAAGAGGTCACACCACCCTGAAGCTGAGCAGAGTTGGGCAACCCAATCCAGTATCTCTGCCATGATAACCAAGTGGATCAGCATGACCATCAACATAACAAATATGCATGGTGTGTTACGGTCCATGAGGTCTTAATTTTTATATATAAAAACGGTTATGTATAACAATTAATGCATTCCCTATTTGACTTAAAGTTATATGCAAGTGAGGTGGGTTATGAATGCATCCTGTAGAATGCATCATAACCCACCTAGCAAAAAAGGTTTGCATGAAAAAATGCAAACACTTTTTGCAAAAAAAAAAAAATGTGCTGGGGGTGATGTAGACACCTCCAGCAATGGCACTGCGCATATTGGGTAAATCATTAAAAAAATGTACCCACTATAAAAGCTGCTGATTGGCTAAAGGAAAGGAAAGTGTCTGAAATCATGTGACTTCCCACAGTAGGGCTGACTTCAAGTGCTAACTGAGCATGCCTGCACAATCCCCAGGCCAAAAAGATACAATGTATTACTTATGCTAATATTCCCTGGGAATTTCAGGGTATGTCAACATTGAGAGAAAACAGTTTGCAAATGCGAGAAATTCAGCAAACTTCAGGCTAACAGTTTAACTGTTTACTTTGGATTTTTTTTCATGCAAACAATTGTTTTCAGACACTATAAATTGTCCTCTATCAGATGCATTAATAACCCAGCTCACTTTAATATGCCTTTAAGAAATTCTGATTATATTGTTTTTTTCTTCCACTTTCCTAAAGAAAAAAATAAATTATCAATATAAAATGTAGAATAACTATGTAATTGTGTTTAAATATAAGTAATACCAACTTTATGTTATCTACTGATTCCCATACAGGCACACACTTATTTAGGATAGAGCATTAGACTCAATATAGCATGAGCTAACTATATCTTGATTTAATATAAATTAAAAGCTATATGTGGGCCAGATGTCTTTTTTGCTCTATATTCATTCCTCTACATCCTACTATATCTTTCCTGCATCCCAGTGATTAGTCAGACATTCCCAAATCCTTGTGTCACTTAAGGGAATTATATTTTGAGAATCAGGTGTCTTGTGATGTTTCCTTTTCTATGTTTAATTCAGTCTATCTTTTTTAAATGTTTTTATTTTTAACCAACCTTCTGCTGCAAGCCGGCTAGCAAGAAGACAGGATGTCCTCGCTGGAAGCAGACGCAGTCACACGGTGGGCCTGGCACAACTGTGTAAGACTGTTGTGACATGTTGTGACAGTTGGCATATTCTACTAAAGCATTGTTTGACTGTGCCCTGTCACAATACAAGTGTGAGGGAGGTTTTGTTACAAAACAGTGCTGGATGAGACAGAATAACAGAAAAACACCAGCAGGGCCTTAGGAACTGTTACAGGAATATATTGCATCCCTCCTAAAACACGGGCATGACTCTAACGTCCCATAATACGTAGATATCCCGACACATACCTCGTTCTATATATCTGCTTCTTTCTGATGCAGAGAAATAAGGTCAGATACCTCTCACCCGCCCCTGTCAGAGAGACTACATATCTCACACACAGACATCAGGACATTCATATCTCCCTCCTGAGTACACAGACATCAACATGCATACCTCTCATCTCCTAATACACGGACATCAGAATGCATGCCTCTCACCTCCTCCTAATAGACATGCATACCTCACATATCCCCCTAATACACAAACATCAACACTAATGCACAGACATCAGGACACATTATTATCACCTCCTTCTGATACACCTTTTCCTAACACACAGACATCTGGACACGTATCTCACACATCTTCATTCAAATATTTTTAATACACACACATTAGGACTGATATTGCTCACCTCCATATAATACACAGACATCAGCATACATACCCTTACCTTTTCCTAACACACAAACATCAGGGCACACAGCTCACATCAACTTGAATTACACCGAAATACACATATCTTTCATCTCCTAATACACAGATAACAAGATATTTAACTCTCATCACATCCTAAAACACAGACTTCAGTATACTCAGATCTCACCTTTCATTAATGCACAGAAAGGAAGGAGACATATTGTCTATCTTTTGTTAAGTCACATATTTTTCACCTTCACCCAGTGCAAAATTAAAATTAAAGACTATTCTAAATGAGATGCACAAATTTATAATTAGACCTGGCTTTTCTTAGAAGATCCAGAGTATTGCTGTGTAAATCTGAGAATTCATGCATTGTCAGCTTTCTCGTTTCACAGCTTACTCCCAATCCATTTATATGTGTGAATTTCTGTGTGCTCCTGCAGTTGCGAGAAATTGTGTGTGTGTGCGTGGAAGGAGGTATCAGATTCAACTCCATTGATGCATATGAGAGAAGGAGGAGCAGCAGCAAAGAAACAACAGGTTCTGTGCAAACCTTTCCCTGCCAGAAATTCCAAAGCTTCGCACCATATTCCCCTTGAGGGAGACTGACACCAAAAAATGTTTTGTTTTATTTTGCAGCTGACCTTACTTGGGACATGAACCTATATCATACGCACCTGGAGCGCTTTTTTAGGAGAAAGTCCTCCCTGCACTTTTGCACTGCCCAAGATAGGGCATATTTGGAAGGGTGAGATGAGTCCCAAATCACTTTGACTTCAAAATGAATTAATGTAATATCTGTGTAAATATTTAAAAGGAGAGTTGCATTAATCAATACTGCTCTACATAATCAAACAGAGCACTGATAACCAATTAAAAAAATCTTAATTTTGAAAACTGAAGGAGGTTTTATAAGAGTTTCTGTATAACCCAGCAAATTTTAAAACTGTTCAAGCTAATGACAGTCTGGAGCTTCCTAGTTTTGGCAGTTCATGCAAGCGCCAAACATCACATGTACCCTAAAAATAGCAATACAATAAATATATTTGCTGCAACCAAAAAAATATCAGCACATTTCTTTGGATTCACTAGACATTGTAATCTCAAAGAGAAACAAATGTGAAATGTATTATTACAGTGGGAACAGTATAAAAGCATTTACATGAAGCTTGTAGTTTATCATGATGAGTCTTTATGGATGAGGAATAGTTAAAATATATTATTTCACCTGATAACTTTCTTAAAAGGACATCTTTTTTTTACCTGCAATAACAGGACACAATTTATAGGCTGTTAGCAGCCTTGGAATCACGGATTTCTACATACATTTTGAGTAATTTTATTAAGATAAACATATCAGTTTGTATGATATACATCTAGATATTAGATAGATCTGGATATTTAAAATTTACTACAGGAGATATTGTAAATATGAACCAACCTCATGCTTTTCTCCTGAAAGTATTGTACTAACCAGAATCAATGTTGTATTGTTCTGTCAAAATGTTTAGTCTTTCAATAAATAAATAATCAAAAAAAGCTTTTACACATTTTCTGCTTAATTTTGACTACTCTATAGAATGATTTATAGCCGTATAAGTGAGTTCAGAGTCCCTTTAAGGAACTATGCTGTTTGTTACTGATGTCTCCTTCCTACACTGCATGGGAGAAATACGGTAGTTGCATAATTGTGGGATCACACAACAAGCCATACCCTCTAGATTGTAAGTCCTCAACCCTGTTGCTTCAAATTGTCTATGGACTTGAATTATAGGGTATACAGAAATACAAAACATTGTTTTACCTTATGATTTCCTTATTGTACCCTCACTACTACCCTATCCATGTTAATAGCAAATGTTGTTTCTTTCTTAATAAATGATTATAATAATGATCTTGCTGCAAAGAATTGGCACAAATCCCATTGTTATACCTAAAGTAAGGTTCTACAGGAAGGTGGCACAAATATTCTAACCTGAGCAGTGAGAAAAAAAGAGTCTAATACCCACAGCTCACAGAAACATACATAAACAAATAGGAATAAGAATCTGATGCATTTAGGGGTGTTTTATCAATTGGTGTTTTAGCTTTAACTTTTGCAATATCTGATGCATTTATACCTATTGTCACAAAACACAGCCAGCTAGAGCAGTGAACATGAAAATTCCGCCGGTTAGAGCAGGGGTGGGCAAGTTTAGTCCTAGAGGGCCACACACAGGTCTGGATTTGAGGATTTCCTTTCTATGCACAGGTGCGTCAGTCTGGATGACCGAAGAGGCAATAGTCCGCCCTGTACTCATCAGGGAAATCGTCAAATCCAGGCCTTTCCGTGACCCACAAGAACCGAACTTGCCCACCCCTGGCTTAGGGTGATTGATGCTCAGGATCTAAAGAAGGAGAACAGCACACAGACCCAGTAGCAGTCAATTATACAAGCTCATAGTCTACTGTAATAAAATCCCAACAGGAAGCTGAATCACTTCCCAGCAATTAAAAAAGACATCTATCATGCTTGTTTTTTCAACCAGAAAGTAACTCTTTACTACACACAACCTAGAGAACTTTGTACAGGGTCAAAGAATAGAAGATGTAAAACATAAACAGAGGATACACAAATTTAACAAACATTGAACATATGCACTTAATAAATGTAAATCTGTAGTAATTGATTCTTTTATTAGCAGGCAAGCCTAAGTTAGGCTAGGGGCGTGCAAGTCTCTGGAGTGTGTTTGAGTCCCACTCCAGGAGGTCTAAAAGAGCTGTACTTTCCTATTGTTTATGAGAAGCTCCACAGGGCCTCTCTGAAACTAACTCGTTTACACCTTCATGACAAAGTGGCTTTAGAAGTCTGACAGTCTATGACAACTATTTTCCTGCATAAAATAAGTGATGAATTGTAGGAGAAACAGTATTTCATGGACCTATGACACCTATATACCATGCTTACCTGTTAAAATGTAATTTTAGCATATTGTTCTGAGCACACAATGACTTGGTATCACTTTTCATGTTTATTCCTTAACTACTATGCCATCTCACTCCTTTTGAATATATGATTTTAGCAACTATCATAGCAAATTGTATTGTTTTGGCTATGGAGCAGCATCTGCCAGAGGGAGACAAGACTCCAATGTCAGAGCGCCTGGTAGGTATAACCACTTAACTATACTGCAGTGAATGCTGACCAGGAGAGACTCTGATTCTCCAACTACAGGATGAAACTGTGACAAAGACTAGACAACTAGTACAAAACATACCAAGACTGGAGGAATCTATGGGACATGACATGGATAATGACAATGTGACATTCAGATGTGACTACTCTACAAATCTTTAAAAATTGCTCTCTTTGCAGGATGATACAGAACCATATTTCATTGGAATCTTCTGCTTCGAGACAGGAATTAAAATCATTGCCTTGGGGTTTGCATTTCACAAAGGATCATACCTGCGAAACGGCTGGAACATGATGGATTTTGTGGTTGTTCTGACAGGGTAAGGTTCTGAAAATCTTATTTACAGGGCCAGGAGAAGTTGAATAATGAATTTTACCCTTATTTAGGACAGATACCCCTTACCTCCTAATACAGAGAAATTTGGGTACATGCTTCTTATTTTTTTCCAACATACAGCTATCAGGATATATACCTTTCCCCTTACATATATACACACCCCTTATATATATACCTTATAAACATCAGGACACATACCTCTCACTTTATTCTATTACACAGACAACAGGACACATAACTCTTATTTATTTCTTGTATACAGATATCAGAATACATATTCCTCACTTCTTCATTATATATATATATATATATATATATATATATACATTATTTGTTTCTGTATAATGGAGGGCTTCCTTTGTTCTTTTGTTCACCATATTCTAAATGATTTATATATATATATATATATATATATAAATATATATATATATATATATATATATACACACACACACATCTGTACATATACCTTTCACCCCCACCTAATACACAGGTACCAGGACACATATCAATAATTTCTTATTAATATACAGATATCACGACACATATGTCTCACTTCTTCCTAAAATATAAATGCCAGGACACGTATCTCTCATCTCTTCTTAATACTGAAACATCAGGACGCCGACTTTTCATTTATTCCAAATACAGAAATATCAGAACATATAGCTATTACCTTCTACTACTCATACATCAGGACACATACTTCTTACCTATTTCTAATACACAAGCATGATGACACATACCTCTCACTTCCTCCTAATATAAAGGAACCAAGACAAATACCTCTCACAGACATCAGGACACAACTTTTTGACCTCCTAATACACAGACATCAGGACACTTACCTATTGCCTACTCCGTGCCTTATAACATCAACGACACCTATTAGACACTCATATTCTCCCTTCCTCTCAACAGTAAGACACTTTCCATTTATAAACACATTATTAACTCTTACCTCTCTAATTCATGTATACTAGATACCCATAACTCTCTGTTTCACACACCTTAGTAACACATACAACTCACACATTATAGTAAGCACACTTTTTGCCTATATCTTGTCTTTGACACATTAGTCACAGGTTAAGAGTAGCATACCACACTACCTCATGCACATTAATACCTCATACTGAATGGGGAGCAGGTGTGTTAAATTTGGTGTTATTGCTCTCTCACTCTCTAATATTGGTCACTGGAAGTTCAACATGGCACCTCATGGCAAAGAACTCTCTGAGCATCTGAAAAAAAAGAATTGTTGCTCTACATTAAGATGGCCTAGGCTTTATGAAGATTGCCAAGACACTGAAACTGAGCTTCAGCACGGTGGGCAAGACCATACAACGGTTTCACAGGACAGGTTCCACTCAGAACAGGCCTCGCCATGGTCAACCAAAGAAGTTGAGTGCACGTGCTCAGCGTCATATCCAGAGGTTGTCTTTGGGAAATAGACATATGAGTGCTGCCAGCATTGCTGCAGAGGTTGAAGGGGTGGGGGTTCAGCCTGTCAGTGCTCAGACCATACACCGCACACTGCATCAAATTGGTCTGCATGGCTGTCGTCCCAGAAGGAAGCTGTAACGGAACCCATCACTGTTTTACCCTGTTTTATGGTTATTTAAATATTATGGTTAAAATATGATCCTACTGTTATACTGTATGTATGTTGGTTTATGCTCTGCAGAATATTATCCCAGACTATTGCAGACCTTGGCATAATAGAAAATCCTATTACAAGGGCTCCTCATAAGCAAGAGAGGTCCATTGTGTGAAGTGTTCACATTGTGAAGATGGAACAAAGGGAAGGATGATCTAATCAATGTCTGATTGTATCAAAGTAGCCAGGTAGCCTCAGGGAGGTGTGACCACACCTATTGTCTCTCTATGTGTATTGTGTGGCCAACTATGAGGGATGTATATTGCCTGTGGGAAGAGATGTGTATATATATTTCTGCACAACAAAATAAAGACAGTATTATTTGACTCCCAATTGAGTGTCGTCCAATATGGGAGGTTGGGGATGGTGAGACTGTAGTGCTTCTTGGATATTTTACCGTATACCAGCGGAGATATTGGATTCGTGTTCCAACTCTGTTACATTTTGTGGCAAGTGGCGGAATTGTTCCCACGGTCAGAAGGACAGCTACAGGAGACACCATTCCGTGGAGTTACAAATTGAGGGCAACGCTAGTATCCGTACAGCGCCCCTGGCTACAGCAGGATGGAACCGGCTAGTTTTCGGACAGCGTTCCATGATGAGGAGGAGGAGGCGGCCGCGGACTACAGGGATGCAGACAGAGAGGAACTCATGGAGGGAGACCGGGCAGCAGCTACAGCACCTGTTACGGACAGCACACAGACTGGGTTTGGAAGAGAACTCCAAAGCAGACTGGCCTTTTTCCTAGTTACGATTCCCACAATAACCTTGGAATGGTTAATGACAGATGTCCACGAGTACATAATGGAAAAGCAGCGGGCACGGGGGCGGTCCATCTTGGGAGCTGCTAACCCACCTCCCACCATTAACCCCCCCCCCAGCACTGCATCCGGGTGGTGGGAACTACCAAAACCCTCCACGGTACATCAGGTGCCACACGTGTAACCAGCAGGGCCACATGCAGAGAGACTGTCCCAGAAACAGAAACCGCTCCACGTCCACGTCCTTCCTCCCCAGCTGCAGCGTGTACCCCAGGGAGCAGAAGGTGCCGTCCTTCCTCCCCAGCGGCAGTGTGTACCCCAGGGAGCAGAAGGTGCCGTCCTTCCTCCCCAGCGACAGTGTGTACCCCAGGGAGCAGAAGGTGCCGTCCTTCCTCCCCAGCGGCAGTGTGTACCCCAGGGGGCAGAAGGTGTCGTCCTTCCCCCCCCAGCGGCAGTGTGTATCCCAGGGAGCAGAAGGTGCCGTCCTTCCTCCCCAGCGGCAGTGTGTACCCCAGGGAGCAGAAGGTGCCGTCCTTCCTCCCCAGCGACAGTGTGTACCCCAGGGAGCAGAAGGTGCCGTCCTTCCTCCCCAGCGACAGTGTGTACCCAAGGGGGCCGAAGGTGTCGTCCTTCCCCCCCAGCGGCAGTGTGTATCCTAGGGAGCAGAAGGTGCCGTCCTTCCTCCCCAGCAGCAGTGTGTACCCCAGGGAGCAGAAGGGGCCATCCTTCCTCCCTAGCGGCAGTGTGTACCCCAGGGGGCCGAAGGTGTCGCCCTCTCCCCCCAGCGACAGCTTACCCTAACAAGGGGAGACACCAATCTCCCAGACGGCGCAGATGGGACCATGGTCTCTGTGCCTGACCTACCGGGATGCTGGACAGCCTGTCCAGATCCCCAACTACCTTCACTGGGACAACCCGAGGAGGGGGTAAGTACAAATTCCCCTCCCCAGCTAACTCCTAATGTGGCCCCAGGGTTGACAGAGGAAATGTTAACCCCCACTGACCCCCACCTTTCCCTGGCTACTGAGCCGGAATATGTCCCAATTACCCCAGCAGAAGAGCTGACAGCGCGGCAGAGTGCAGTCGGTCTCTGCCCTCCCTTTGTCCCTTGTACAGAGCAGAATGTCCTGCAGGTTATACCAGCAGAAAAGCTGGCATCAGGGCAGAGTGCCGCTGGCCTCTGCCCCTCAAGTCCCCTCAGCGTGTTGCCCCATCACCACAGCGAAATATCCAGGTGCCTGGTTAGACTTCCCCCCAAAGGGGAGATGGGTGACGAAGTGCCTTTTGCCACTTTGTCCTGGAGAGGACTTATTGCCAGCCTCCTGCCCTGCGACTATGGCCCTGGGACATATTGCCCTTTAAAAACAGTATTCGGTTATACCAGAGTGTATGTCCCTCATTCTGGCCCTTTAAATACAGGGGGGTCATTCGGTACTTGCCCTGTGGGACCGGTGATACCCCAGATAGCTATGCCATGGAGCCCATTCATATAATGAAAGACTATGGGAAAGACTTTAGCTACCTGGTAATTGAACTGTGTGAATAGGATCTGAGCGCTATTCGGTAGTTTTGTGCGCTCAGATCCCAGCTATCTGGGGATATGTGAAATGTCTGTGTGTTATGTGTAAAAGGTGACTTTATGTATTTTAAAGTGGTTTATGTGTTTTTGCAATCATGTGCTCAATAGAGTCTGCCTCTATCCCTGGATAATTGGCTTACTTTCCCCATTGTCTCCAGTACAGAGGCCTCTGTAAAACCAGTTTGTAAAATGTATTTTCCTCTCCTTGAAATGTTTATTGCTGTGAATGCTGTATGAAGTGTGCGTTTGTTTTGTTCTTGAAATGTGAGTAAAGGTGAATTGCAGTAACGCTGATGGGTTGTCAAACTAGAGAATTGACCAACAACTACTTTTGTCCAGACATCCCCAGGCCGATCCGTTGGGATCAGACCGTGTATGCCGGCTTATGGTCACGGGGGAGGTGTGTAACGGAACCCATCACTGTTTTACCCTGTTTTATGGCTATTTAATTATTATGGTTAAAATATGATCCTACTGTTATACTGTATGTTTGTTGGTTTATGCTCTGCAGAATATTAGCCCAGACTATTGCAGACCTTGGCATAATAGATAATCCTATTACAAGGGCTCCTCATAAGCAAGAGAGGTCCATTGTGTGAAGTGTTCACATTGTGAAGATGGAACAAAGGGAAGGATGATCTAATCAATGTCTGATTGTATTAAAGTAGCCAGGTAGCCTCAGGGAGGTGTGACCACACCTATTGTCTCTCTATGTGTATTGTGTGGCCAACTATGGGGGATGTGTATTGCCTGTGGGAAGAGATGTGTATATATATTTCTGCACAACAAAATAAAGACAGTATTATTTGACTCCCAATTCAGTGTCGTCCAATATGGGAGGTTGGGGATGGTGAGAGTGTAGTGCTTCTTGGATATTTTACCGTATACTAGCGGAGATATTGGATTCGTGTTCCAACTCCGTTACAGAAGCCTCTTCTAAAGATGATGCACAAGAAAGCCCTAACTAAGGACTTCTACTAAGGATTATTGGAAGCATTTCCTGTGGTCCGATGAGACCAAGATAAACGTATTTGGTTCAGATGGTGTCAATCGTGTCTGGCGGCAACCAGGTAAGGAGTACAAAGACAAGTATGTCTTGCCTACAGTCAAGCATGGTGGTGGGAGTGTCAGGATCTGGGCCTGCATGAGTGCTGCCGGCAGTGGAGAGCTACAGTTCATTGAGGGAACCATGAATGCCAACATGTACTGTGACATACTGAAACAGAGTATGACCCTCTCCCTTCGGAGACTGGGCCGCAGGGCAGTATTCCAACCTGATAAAGACCCCAAACACACCTCCAAGACCATCACTGCCTTGCTAAAGAAGCTGAAGATAAAGGTTATGGATTGGCCAAGCATGTCTCCAGACCTAAACCCTATTGAGAATCTGTGGGACATCCTCAAACGGAAGGTGGAAGAGTGCAAGGTCTCTAACATCCCCCAGCTCCGTGATGTCATCATGGAGGAGTGGAGGAGGACTCCAGTGGCAACCTGTAAAGCTCTGGTGAACCTCATGCCCATGAGGGTTAAGGCAGTGCTGGAAAATAATGGTGGCCACACAAAATATTGACACATTGGGCCCAATTTGGACATTTCCACTATGGGGGTACTCACTTTTTGTTGCCAACGGTTTTGACATTGATGACTGTGTGTTGAGTTATTTTGAGGGGACAGCAAATTTACACTGTTATACAGGCTGTACACTTACTACTTTACATTGTAGCAGAGTATAATTTCTTCAGTGTTTTCACATGAAAATATATAATAAAATATTTACAAAAATGTGAGGGGTGTATTCACTTTTGTGAGATACTGTATAATAGTAACTCATACCTCTATTTATCTCTATTCTCATGTCTCGTTATCTCTTATTATACAAATATACCTCCTTTTATTTCAGGCACGTTATTAAAACTTACCTATTTATTTCACACAGACATAAGTAACACATGCCTATCTCTAGCCTTTGAAACATTAGTAAAACATTAACATAGCATCTACCTCTCTAACTCGCAGACATTAATGCCATATTTTACTGTATATCTCACACTTTAGTAACACCTACCTGAACCATTCTCACACACATTATTAACACATACCTCTCCCTATCTCACGCACATAAGTAACACATACTTCTTGTCTAAGCCACATTAATCACATTAATAGTAGCATATATCTCTCTATTTCACATATTACAAACATATACATCTTTATCTCATGCACTTTAGCAAAACATACCTCTTTCTAATCACACTCTTTATTAACATGTAATTCTTCTTCTCTCTGTCTCATATATTTATAACTCACCTATCCATCTCATATATACTCAAAAACATTAGTAACCCATGCCTCTCTGCATCTTCTAGAAATTGTTCCAGCTTTATGCTGCCCTAGGCCATTTAGATTTGTGTGACCCCCAATGCCCCACTTGCAGCTCCTCCTTTCCCCTTTCTATATCTAAAAGCATACATTAATTTATGTATGTATGTGTATATATATATATATATATATATATATATATATATAATGTCAGAAATTGTCAAATCCACTTACAGACAGGAATACTGCATCTAGACATTTCTGAGTATATACATACATATTACAATGTACTGCAGTGCATCTTTAGGCAGCCTGCTGCCCCCTGAAATATGCTACCCTTGGCCGGGCCAATAGGGTCATAGCCAGAAACACACCCCTTAATTACTCTTACATCTTGCCATCAAACGCACATTCTTAACACACTTCTCCGCATCTCACAGAACTTAGTCATATGTCTTTATCTAATCACACACATTTGTAACATATATCTCTCTCTAATCACAGATTTGTAAGACATGTCTCTCACATATTAGTAACATATTTCTCTCTGTATCTTTCATATTAGTAACACGCACCTCTCTCTGTCTCACACTCATTTGCACAGTTGTAGCACATACCTCTCCCCAACTCGCACACTTTAGTGACATACCTTTATCTAATCCTACACATTTGTAGCACATACCTCTCTCCAACCTGCACACTTTAGTGATATACCTTTATCTAATCCTACACATTTGTAGCACATACCTCTCTCCAACTCGCACACTTTAGTGATATACCTTTATCTAATCCTACACATTTGTAGCACATACCTCTCTCCAACTCGCACACTTTAGTGATATACCTTTATCTAATCCTACACATTTGTAGCACATACCTCTCTCCAACCTGCACACTTTACTGATATACCTTTATCTAATCCTACACATTTGTAGCACATACCTCTCTCCAACTCGCACACTTTAGTGATATACCTTTAGCCAATCCTACACATTTGTAGCACATACCTCTCTCCAACCTGCACACTTTAGTGATATACCTTTATCTAATCCTACACATTTGTAGCACACACCTCTCTCCAACTCGCACACTTTAGTGATATACCTTTATCTAATCCTACACATTTGTAGCACATACCTCTCTCCAACCTGCACACTTTAGTGATATACCTTTATCTAATCCTACACATTTGTAGCACATACCTCTCTCCAACTCGCACACTTTAGTGATATACCTTTATCTAATCCTACACATTTGTAGCACATACCTCTCTCCAACCTGCACACTTTAGTGATATACCTTTATCTAATCCTACACATTTGTAGCACACACCTCTCTCCAACTTGCACACTTTAGTGATATACCTTTATCTAATCCTACACATTTGTAGCACATACCTCTCTCCAACCTGCACACTTTAGTGATATACCTTTATCTAATCCTACACATTTGTAGCACATACCTCTCACCAACTCACACACTTTAGTGATATACCTTTATCTAATCCTACACATTTGTAGCACATACCTCTCTCCAACTCGCACACTTTAGTGATATACCTTTATCTAATCCTACACATTTGTAGCACATACCTCTCTCCAACTCGCACACTTTAGTGACATACCTTTATCTAATCCTACACATTTGTAGCACATACCTCTCCCCAACTCTCACACTTTAGTGATATACCTTTATCTAATCCTACACATTTGTAACACATACCTATCTCCAACTCGCAAACTTTAGTGATATACCTTTATCTAATCCTACACATTTGTAGCACACACCTCTCTCCAACTCGCACACTTTAGTGATATACCTTTATCTAATCCTACACATTTGTAGCACATACCTCTCACCAACTCACACACTTTAGTGATATACCTTTATCTAATCCTACACATTTGTAGCACATACCTCTCCCCATCTCGCACACCTTAGTGATATACCTTTATCTAATCCTACACATTTGTAGCACACACCTCTCTCAAACTCGCAAACTTTAGTGATATACATTTATCTAATCCTACACATTTGTAGAACATACCTATCTCCAACTCGCACACTTTAGTGATATACCTTTATCTAATCCTACACATTTGTAGCACACACCTCTCCCCAACTCGCACACTTTAGTGATATACCTTTATCTAATCCTACACATTTGTAGAACATACCTCTCTCCTACTTGCACACTTTAGTGATATACCTTTATCTAATCCTACACATTTGTAGCACACACCTCTCTCCAACTCGCAAACTTTAGTGATATACCTTTATCTAATCCTACACATTTGTAGAACATACCTCTCTCCTACTTGCACACTTTAGTGATATACCTTTATCTAATCCTACATATTTGTAGCACATACCTCTCTCCAACTTGCACACTTTAGTGATATACCTTTAGCCAATCCTACACATTTGTAGCACACACCTCTCTCCAACTCGCAAACTTTAGTGATATACCTTTATCTAATCCTACACATTTGTAGCACATACCTATATCCAAATCGCACACTTTAGTGACA
This sequence comes from Discoglossus pictus, assembly GCA_027410445.1. NCBI lineage: Eukaryota > Metazoa > Chordata > Amphibia > Anura > Alytidae > Discoglossus > Discoglossus pictus. The sequence goes on along the minus strand of CM050167.1, from coordinate 141,653,732 downwards.
TACCTTTATCTAATCCTACACATTTGTAGCACATACCTATCCCCAACTCGCACACGTTAGTGATATACCTTTATCTAATCCTACACATTTGTAGCACATACTTCTCTCCAACTCGCACACTTTAGTGATATACCTTTATCTAATCCTACATATTTGTAGCACATACTTCTCTCCAACTCGCACACTTTAGTGATATACCTTTATCTAATCCTACACATTTGTAGCACATACCTCTCCCCATCTCGCACACCTTAGTGATATACCTTTATCTAATCCTACACATTTGTAGCACATACCTCTCTCCAACTCGCACCCTTTAGTGATATACATTTATCTAATCCTACACATTTGTAGCACATACCTCTCCCCAACTCTCACACTTTAGTGATATACCTTTATCTAATCCTACACATTTGTAGCACACACCTCTCCCCATCTCGCACACCTTAGTGATATACCTTTATATCTAATCCTACACATTTGTAGCACACACCTCTCCCCAACTCGCACACCTTAGTGATATACCTTTATCTAATCCTACACATTTGTAGCACATACCTCTCTCCAACTCGCACACTTTAGTGATATACCTTTATCTAATCCTACACATTTGTAGCACACACCTCTCTCCAACTCGCACCCTTTAGTGATATACCTTTATCTAATCCTACACATTTGTAACACATACCTATCTCCAACTCGCACACTTTAGCGATATACCTTTTTTCTAATCCTACTCATTTGTAGCACATACCTCTCTCCAACTCGCACACTTTAGTGATGTACCTTTATCTAATCCTACACATTTGTAGCACATACCTCTCTCCAACTCGCACACCTTAGTGATATACCTTTATCTAATCCTACACATTTGTAGCACATACCTCTCCCCAACTCTCACACTTTAGTGATATACATTTATCTAATCCTACACATTTGTAGCACATACCTCTCTCCAACTCGCACCCTTTAGTGATATACATTTATCTAATCCTACACATTTGTAGCACATACCTCTCCCCAACTCTCACACTTTAGTGATATACCTTTATCTAATCCTACACATTTGTAACACATACCTATCTCCAACTCGCACACTTTAGCGATATACCTTTATCTAATCCTATACATTTGTAGAACATACCTCTCCCCAACTCGCACACCTTAGTGATATACCTTTATATCTAATCCTACACATTTGTAGCACACACCTCTCCCCAACTCGCACACCTTAGTGATATACCTTTTTTCTAATCCTACACATTTGTAGCACACACCTATCTCCAACTCGCACACTTTAGTGATGTACCTTTATCTAATCCTACACATTTGTAGCGCATACCTCTCTCCAACTCGCACACTTTAGTGATATACCTTTATCTAATCCTACACATTTGTAGCACATACCTCTCCCCAACTTGCACACTTTAGTGATATACCTTTATCTAATCCTACACATTTGTAGCACATACCTCTCACCAACTCACACACTTTAGTGATATACCTTTATCTAATCCTACACATTTGTAGCACATACCTATCTCCAACTCGCACACTTTAGTGATATACCTTTATCTAATCCTACACATTTGTAGCACATACCTCTCTCCAACTCGCACACTTTAGTGATATACCTTTATCTAATCCTACACATTTGTAGCACATACCTCTCTCCAACTCACACACTTTAGTGATATACTTTTATCTAATCCTACACATTTGTAGCACATACTTCTCTCCAACTTGCACACTTTAGTGATATACCTTTATCTAATCCTACACATTTGTAGCACATACCTCTCTCCAACTCGCACACTTTAGTGATATACCTTTATCTAATCCTACACATTTGTAGCACATACCTCTCTCCAACTCACACACTTTAGTGATATACCTTTATCTAATCCTACACATTTGTAGCACATACCTCTCTCCAACTCACACACTTTAGTGATATACCTTTATCTAATCCTACACATTTGTAGCACATACTTCTCTCCAACTTGCACACTTTAGTGATATACCTTTATCTAATCCTACACATTTGTAGCACACACCTCTCCCCAACTCGCACACTTTAGTGATATACCTTTATCTAATCCTACACATTTGTAGCACATACCTCTCTCCAACTCACACACTTAAGTGATATACCTTTATCTAATCCTACACATTTGTAGCACATACCTCTCTCCAACTCGCACACTTTAGTGATATACCTTTATCTAATCCTACACATTTGTAGCACATACCTCTCTCCAACTCGCACACTTTAGTGATATACCTTTATCTAATCCTACACATTTGTAGCACATACTTCTCTCCAACTTGCACACTTTAGTGATATACCTTTATCTAATCCTACACATTTGTAGCACACACCTCTCCCCAACTCGCACACTTTAGTGATATACCTTTATCTAATCCTACACATTTGTAGCACATACCTCTCTCCAACTCACACACTTTAGTGATATACCTTTATCTAATCCTACACATTTGTAGCACATACCTCTCTCCAACTCACACACTTTAGTGATATACCTTTATCTAATCCTACACATTTGTAGCACATACCTCTCTCCAACTCGCACACTTTAGTGATATACCTTTATCTAATCCTACACATTTGTAGCACATACTTCTCTCCAACTCGCACACTTTAGTGATATACCTTTATCTAATCCTACACATTTGTAGAACATACCTCTCTCCAACTCGCACACTTTAGTGATATACCTTTATCTAATAATACTTCTCTTGATCTCACTCTTTTTCTCACACATTGATAACCCATGCCTTTCTCTTTCATACACAATACTAATACATACATGTATAGTAACTCACATCTCTATCTCACACATTGATAACTCGCACTCCTATCTATCACAGGCACACAAGTAATACATACCTTTTTTCATCTCACATTAGTCACATATTAGTATCATATATTTCATTGCATCTCATCTACATTAGTAATACATACATCTTTCCTTATTATCCATACCTGTTTTTACCATACAAGCTTTGACTAATTTTCCGGGTCAGGATAAATGTTTTGCTGTAACTAGTTCACAGTCTTTAAATAACTGTCCTCATTCTGTGGTCCTGGCTGAAGCATTGTGGGAAGCCAGTCCACTAGGGAATGAGTTTTATCTTCTTCCCATGCATCAACCAAGCTTTACTTGCAGATGCCTGTTGGTGCTCTGAGAACCAATGGGTTTTAGGAAAATAGCTTGTGGTTCACACACCTGATTACAGGAGCTGACAATCCAATTGTGGATAATAACATTACTTTTATACATAAGGTTATAATGTGAGCCACAGAGAACTGTTGTCAGAAAAAAAATCTTTGCATAAATAAGACCACCTAATGGAAAGATTTATGCAATATTTTCAAGCACTTTTCTCTAGAAGGAAAATACAGCTGTGTAGAGAATTTGTGAACACTTGGCATAACATAAATAATTTTCTTGAATAATATTCATTTCAGAGTGTTTGATTATCTGCTGCTACATGACTAAAATACATTATTTCTCTCTTTGCTGTTTAATGTATGCATTTTGCTTTGGTTGTTAGTTAATTCCTTCAGTTTGAAGATGCGGTATTGTATGTGTGGTGCATTACACTGACGCCTCTGTTTCTCAGTATGTGCATACTGTGCAATGTTCTCAGATCTATAGCACTGTATGTGTGCTGTGCAATGCTCTGTACATTTTTAGCACAGGATTCGTTCTGTACAATGATTTTCAGAACTAGCACTATATTCATGCTGTACAGTGATTTCCTGTGCGCTAGCACTTTATGTTTGCTGTGCAATTTTGTTAATGTGTCGCACTATATGGCATAGAAAGTGATCTGGAAGCCTAGCACTGTAGATGTCGTTATATTCCTCAGATTTAGCATTGGTTGTGTGTGCTGTATAATGCTTGGCAGTTGTAGTACTGCATATGACCATATATTCTGCAGATTTAGCATTGCTTTTGTGTACTGTACAGTGTTCTGCATGTCTAGCAGTGTATATCCTTATATTCTGTAGATTTAGCATTGTTTATGTGTGCTATGCAGAACGCTGCATGACTAGGACTGTATATATCCTTATATATTGCAGACTTATAATTGTGCACAGTATAGTGTTCTGCAGGTCTAGCATCATATATCACATATATAGTTGTGAGCGTACGAGTTGTTGCTAACGCTGCGGGCTCGCGCAGCGAGCCGCGGCCCTCGCGAAGCGAGGGCAGTGGCCGAGGGTCTCAGTTGCTGGCATGGAGCGCCGTAGGCGCTCCATGCCAGCACCTGAGGACCTCGCAAAGCGAGGGCCGCAGTTGCTGGCATGGAGCGCCGAAGGCTCTCCATGCCAGCAACTGCGACCCTCGCAAACTTCACGTCGCAAACCAAACAGCACAACACACACATTACGACACTCGCAAACAACATACGACACACGTTCACACACATTACGGCCTCGCAACACTCGTACGCAACTCGCGAACATTACAAAATGTAAAACACAATACATACACACAGCACATACATAAAAACCTTACCTACACCAAGAGGGAGCACCCAGGACCTCAAAAATACAACTTACACCTCGATTTTACTCGAAATAAAACAGTTTAGAGACTAAAAAAAAATCTAAGCGAGAGAAAAAATGGCCGCCGAACAAAACGAAAACGAGGCTACAGCACTCTAAACTCGCAAAACACCACAAGAAACTCGCAAAACACCACAACAAACTCGCAAAACGCAACAAACGACCTACGGATATTCATACCACACAGTGCACACATTCAGCATGCTTACACAGCAGCTCCACACCACTAATGCTGCAGCAACATCAACACAGATTGCCAGCTCTTCATCACAATGCTTAAAAATAGGTACAGTATATTCATTTAGTAATGTATTACATATTTCATTATTATACACCAAACAGCATTAGCTACCTTACAATTTCATTGCCGTCATTTTTTGACGGGCAATTCGCTAGTGTTATTATATTCTGCAGATTTAGCATTGTTTGTGTATGTTGTACAGTGTTCTGCAGTTTTGGATCTGCATATATCCTTATACTCTGCAGATTGAAAAATGTTTGTGTGTGCTCTATAGGTCTCTGTAGGTCTAACACTGTATATGTCCTTCTATTCTGCAGGTTCAGCATTGTTACTGTGGTTTATGTGTGCTGTACAATGCTCTGCAGGTCTAGTATTGTATACGCCAGTGACAAGCAATCTATTTGACTATAGATTTATTAAAATAAATGTGTGATACTTTTTATATTTGTGCTTTACTCATAGCAGAAATGGTATAATCACTGTGGGATAGAGGTAGCGATTGATTACTTGGTAATTGAAATATAGATAATGAGGAGAGAGTGAATTGCTAGTTGTGGAGAGATAATGTACTATGAGCTGCTGAAGAAGGACATACACTCCAACCCCAAAAAAATCGGCTGGGGGACATATGTCTGCGGGTCTCATTTAGTCTAGGCCATCTGTTGCTTTTTTGGATCTGGGTCCAGTCGATTACCTTCCAGTGCTCATGTGGACCAACCTTAAGATCCAGAACAAAATTGACTGATACATCCTGTTACACCTAGTTTTCATTTAGTTTAGCACTGAATTGAATAGAATACATATTAACAGTAGATATGTTCATCATTAATCTAAATATGTCACAACATTTGGTCAAAGTTATAGATAAAGTGTAAGGCTCTTCACATCTCTTCACATTCCTGAGAACCATCAAGTAGGGTCTCAGGGACTGGCACCTGTCCTAGGATCAGCTGCTTTATAGTGTACTGTTTGTGTACTGTACAATTCTCTGCAGATCTCCGCATTTGTGCCATAGGATTCTCTAGAGCAGTGGTTCTCAACCTTATTTGACCTTCCATTTATTTTCCAATCCTCAGGGGTACTGACTGGTTATCTCCCAATTCTTATGGAGATCCTGAACATTTAGAACAGGTTGATACTTCATGTGGCATACTACATATAGGCTCTCCTCATCCCTGAAGAAATGGCACAGGTCCATTGAGATCCACTGGCTCTAGATTATTCTGTGTGTGTTGTACAATTTTATGGAATACTATATTGTGGTGGTATAAGCACTGGATGCTTGTACCGTGTTATTTAGCTTTTGCACTGTATATAATATTGATGGTTTGTAGATCTAGAACTGGGTTGGTCCTTTACAATGCTATCCAGGTCTAGCACTGTATTTTTCCTGTACACTATCTCTGTCTCTGTGCTCCAGTCTTTATAATTCTATGTTTGTATCTATGCGTCTGTGTGTTTCTATGTATAGGATATATTGTATGTCAAAGTGTAATGTATCTTTATGAAATGCTTCCTTCAAGGCTCCTCGAAGTATGCTGTCTGGCTCTTATCAAATCTTTCAGGTTCTCAAGTTTTAGATGTTTTTGTCCACCCCTGTGTCACTGTTTTTGTCACTGTGAGTAAGTAATGGTCTTATATGTTATTAAATCGTTGCTGCCATATTTAAGTGATTTCTGTGTTCCATTTTGTATTTCTGTTTCCGTAACATTTTTGTGTTTCTATGTTTGTACCGTGTTTATCATATAAATCTTTTTCTCTGAATCTGTGTGGTACAGTGATTCTGCCACTGTTTACTGTTTATACTTTATACTAGCGACTTGCCCGTCAAAAAATGACGGTCAATACAATTGTAAGGCTGGGAATGCTGTTTGATACACAATGTAAACCGTTTTATACTGTGAGTACCTTCGTCGCTCATTGCAAGGCTTGCCCTGAGCGCCTTTGGTGCTCATCGCATGCCTCGCAATGTGCGCCTTCGGCACTCATTGCAAGCCTCTCCTGTCGTGTACTTTTTGTCCTCTGAACACCGTCATGAGTCATGATAAAGAGAGATATATATTTCTATGTATATGTAGTTAAGTAATAATTAATGATTTTTTCAATACATTTATCTACTTTAATTATTTCTAATTCTTATATTCAGCGAGCAATAAATAGGCTGAAGAGCTAACAATCTGTTTGTATTTTGCGTCTGCATATAATATACATTTTGAGTGTTAGTGCTCTGCTTATAAAGTGTAATGAATGTTTCAAGTGTGCAGTATAAATAGGCTGCGTGCGCGAGGTAAAGCCGTTTGTTTATTGTGTAAAGCGGCATTGTATAGTCGTAATGTTATTAATGTGTTACGCGGCTCGTGAGCATTTCCCGGCTTTTGTAATAGTGTATTTTGTATGTGGTAGTTTGATGTGTAAAGTGCTACGCATTTAGCAGTGTTTTGCACGGTCCGTGGTCGTGTAGCCTTGTTTTCATTTTTTTCGGCGGCCATTTTTTCTCTTGCTTTTTTCTATGTTTATAAATCGTCTAAATCGAGTTTAATTGGAGTTCCACCTCACTCACAGACGTCCTGCCTGTTTCCCCATGCTGTAAGTGATATTTTTGTAATTTTTTTATGTGTATTTAGTGTTTTTTTATTGTTTTTGTTCCGCCTCTAATCTCATAATTTTTTTCGTCTCGTATTTTTTTTCTCGAAGTCCCGCGTCTTGTGTAAGTGCATATTTTGTTTGTGTAAGTCCCGATAAGTGCTACGTGTTTAACGTCTCGCTATGCAAGGCTCGCCGGCAATGAGCGCCTTTGGCGCTCATTGTTTAAGTGCTACGGGTTTAACGGCTCGCCTCGCCAGCAAGGAGCACCTTCGTCGCTCTTTGCCTAAGTGCTACGGGTTTAACTGCTCGCCTCGCTACGCAAGGCTCGCCGGCCGCTCATTGTTAAGTCGTACGTACTACGCAAACATCGTGATGACGACTCGCAGTTGGACAATTATAATATGTGATACTGTTTATCCTTTTCTCTGTGTCTGGGACACTGTCTTGTGTATTGCTTTGTTTGTATTAGTATACCCTATTTGTCTTTGTTACTTAATCTCTATGTATATGAGGGTACATTAGTGTATCTTTCTGTGGGTGTTTTGTGATTGTGTTATTATATATCTGTATCTCTGTACCTGTGATTTTTATGATTGTGTTGTTATGTTCTTAATGTTTTCTGTGGATCTGTATGCCTGATTCTTCTTGTGTCGATGTGTTTTGTATCTTTGTATGCCTATTTTGTTATGTTTCGGCCCCTTGCATGCATATCCCATGCTTCTTAGTTTTTAGGCATTATTGTGTTTTGTGTTTGTTACTGGTTTGTATCTTTGTATGCCTTTGTCTCACTGTGTCAATACATTTTTGTCTTTCTGTAAGTCTGTGCCTTTTTCTGTCTCTTTGTGTTGCATGTATCTACACTGTGCATTTCTCTGTCAATGTGTTCTGTTTTTTCTGTGTGACTGCACATTTGTGTGTAAATGTGTTTTATTGCTAATCTATACGTGTGCCACTTGGACAACTTGTTTTGTGTCTCTGAATGGCTGTTTATTTTGTGTCACTGTGTTTTGTCCCACTTTAGATTTGTCTCAGTAATTTTGTTTGCCTGTCTGTCACTGTGTGCACTTGCCTGTTTTTTCATCATACTGCAGTATGTGTGTGTGTCTGTTTGCATATGTATTTCAGTGTCACTAAATGAGTGTATTTTGTGTGCCTGTGTATTTAGATACATGTTTGAGCCTGTGTACTTCTGGCTTGGTGCATCAGAGTTCTTATTATGCAGTGCTATATACACTCTGTATTTATATAAGAAACCTGTTTTTATGCTAAAGAAATTTGTTATAGGTAGTCCACATTTCCAAACCAGTCTGTGCATCTGATACTATAAAACATTTTGTACCCTTTATATTCATCTATATTGATGTCATGTACAGTTGACATTTTGTCACCTATATTAAAGTCGGTATAGGTGACAAAGCGATTGCAGTGATGAAAGTGTTAACCTGTCAAAGACAACTCTCCCAGGGGTGCTCTTTCAGCGGTCCTCAGTCATTCATAAAACCTACATGTCTCTCCCCCACACAACTATGCATCTCCATCCTCTGAGCATGTTAAGGGAAGGGGGAGGGGAGAGCCGGCCAAAGCTGCTTTCTGGTCCCAGCAAGATGGTATCAATGAACAGTGGTCCGTTGCCATGGAAACGGGGCGAAGGTAGCCGTGGAAACCGTGTGAATGAGGCATGGCCGGTTGCCATGGAAACCTGCTGAATGGGGATAGACCCGTAGCCGCCTGTCACCTCCCCCTACTTCCCCTGCCCCGTCTTTCACCATTTCCAGAAAACCATAATATATGGGATTGATGATAGGATATTAATAGATTGTCCCATTCTTAGCCAGTAAAGTCTTAAACAATGGGGTGATCATCTGCTTTGCCTGGGAAAGAGTAATTGGCATATCAAATATTAGACTGCAGTGGAAGTCAGCATATTAAAGCAATACAATAAATATGACGTAGAAGTAGCATATCCAAAGCCTGCAACATTTTACTCCAGTAACCTAGCTTTCGAGTCCTTATTGCCCTGTAACATCATATTGCAAAATCCTATCTCTTATTGCTTTGTAACTCCTTATTTCAGAATATAAAATAAATAAAATGAATATGTAAAAGTAGCATATCCCAACCCTGTAGCATCTTTCCCAGCTCCTGAGTGCCCTATTGCTCATGTAGCATCTTATTTCAGACACCCAGGACTTGAGTATCTCATTGCTTTGTAAGTCTTTATTTTATTAACAATAACAATATCTCCTCTCCTGAGTGCCTTATTGTTCTGTAAAATCGTATCGGAGTAACCAGTTTCCTGAATTCATTATTGCCATGTTGCACCCTCTTGCAGCAACCCAGCTCCTGAGTGTGGTATTGCTTTGTAATTCCTTATTTTAGTACCCCAGCTTCTTATTGGTCCAATAACATTGTATTGCTCTACCATAACTCCTGAGTGCCAATTGCCCTAAAACATATTATTACAGTAAGCCATCTCCTGAGTGCCTTATTGTGCCCAACGTATGATAATTCAGCTCCAGAATGCCTTATTGCAATAACACAGATTTTCAGTATTTTCTTGTCCTGTAGTATCCCACTGCAGTAACCCTGCTGCTGGTTTGCAATGTAATAGAGCAGTAGAGCTTCATACATTTTAACTTTCTGGGTTTGGTGTATGTTCTTGTATCTGAACATCCCGCATTGCACCGAGCTGATATCCCGCTGCACAGTGATGCTTGGTGGAGTGCATAGAGGTCCAGCAGTGGCTCTGCCAGCTGAGTCAGCCTGGAGATTAAAGTCTTGCCAGATAACTCTCTGAACAGGGATGTGTCTGGGAGCTTGGAGGCTGCTCTGTTCTTATAATCAGTGATTATTAAATTTTAAACACTCCACACTTAGCCAGATCCCTTACTAAGGGTGCAGAGGAGCGCCTCAGTCTGGTCACTGTTGGTATGAGTACATTTTAGGGCCAATCTATAGGTCATGCATAACACATTGCACTGTATTATTATACTTATACGCTGATAATGAACATACTGCACTCTTTAATGATGCTGAGTATCTGTGTACTCACAGTGAACTTGTTACACTTTATAATAATGCTTTTCATCTCTACACTGATAATGTATAATGCACCGTATAATGATGCTTATCATTTATACACTGATAATGAATGTGCTGCATAGAACTGTAATATTGAGCTTCCTTGGTCTCATTATGAATACTGTACACTGTATATTGATGCCGAATATCCTTATTCTGAAGACGAATATGTTGCACTGTATATTGAAAATGTGTGTATCTATACACTAGCAAGGAACACACTGCAATGTGTATTAATGCTGAGAGGAATATTTAGGAATATAAATTGATCTTGATTTTATTGAACAGCCTCAAAGCCCTGTAAGATCCTACTTCCCTACCATGATATATGTTCCCTGAGGGTGTGTGTATGTGCTGACTCATCTTTGTACTGTGCAGCAGGAGGCCAGGGAGGTAAATGACTCTGACCCTTATGTCATTTTTACTAATCATCCTAAAATGTTTAACTCTTTAGTGGTAAGATGTGAAGCCTCATACATGCTGTGTTTCAAAACTCAGATTCAACTAGTTACATTTTAAAGTTATTTTTTCACTCATTAGATTGAGTACTCCAATTAAATATTACACAGGCAGTAAACCACCCAAGTGCTTGGTTTCTATAGTAAGAGGTTACAGGAACAATAAGGCATCCAGGAGCAGGGTTATTGCAACAAAATGTTACTGGGCAATAAGACACTCAGGAGCTGAGTTACTACAGGGATAGTACAATAGCCATCAGTTATTGCAATAAGGTGTTACATGGCCATTATTGCACCCATTTATATATTCATCAGGTATAGTTATGTTATACAGTGCCTTGCAAACGTACTCACCCCCCTTGACATTTTACCCTTTTTTGTTACATTACAGCCTTAAGTTCAATGTTTTTTTAATCTGAATTTAATGTGATGGATCAGAACACAATAGTCTAAGTTGGTGAAGTGAAATGAGAAAAATAGATTCATAAAACTATTTTTTAGAAATAGAAAACAGAACATTAACATGTGCATATGTATTCACCACCTTTGTTATGAAGCTCATAAAAAGCTCTGGTGTAACCAATTACCTTCAGAAGTCCCATAATTAGTGAAATGATGTCCACCTGTGTGCAATCTAAGTGTCACATGAACTGTCATTACATATACGCACACCTTTTTTTAAAGGCCCCAGTGGCTGCAACACCTAAGCGAGAGGCACCACTAACCAAACACTGCCATGAAGACCAAGGAACTCTCCAAACAAGTAAGGGACAATGTGATTGAGAAGTACAAATCAGGGTTAGGTTATAAAAAAATATCCAAATCTTTGATGATCCCCAGGAGCACCATCACATCTATCATAACCAAATGGAAAGAACATGGCACAACAGCAAACCTGCCAAGAGACGGCCGTCCACCAAATATCACGGACCGGGCAAGGAGGGCATTATTCAGAGAGGCAGAACAGAGACCTAAGGTAACCCTGGAGGAGCTGCAGAGTTCAACAGCAGAGACTGGAGTATCTGTACATAGGACGACAATAAGCCGTACGCTACATAAAGATAGGCTTTATGGCAGAGTGGCCTGAAGAAAGCCATTACTTTTAGCAAAAAACAAAATGGCACGTTTTGAGTTTGCAAAAAGGCATGTGGGAGACTCCCAAAATGTAAAGAGGAAGGTGCTCTGGTCTGATGAGACTAAAATGTAACTTTTCGGCCATCAAAGAAAAGGCTATGTCTGGCGCAAACCCAACACATCACATCACCCAAAGAACACCATCCCCACAATGAAACATGGTGGGGGCAGCATCATGCTGTGGGGATGTTTTTCAGCAGCCAGGACTGGGAAACTGGTCAGAGTTGAGGGAAAGATGGTGCTAAATACAGGGATATTCTTGAGCAAAACCTGTACCACTCTGTGCGTGATTTGAGGTTAGGACGGAGGTTCACCTTCCAGCAGGACAATGACCCCAAACACACTGCTAAAGTAACACTTGAGTGGTTTAAGGGGAAACATGTAAATGTGTTGGAATGGCCTAGTCAAAGCTCAGAACTCAATCCAATAGAAAATCTGTGATCAGACTTAAATATTGCTGTTCACAAGCGCAAACCATCCAACTTTAAGGACCTGGAGCAGTTTTGCAAGGATGAATGGGCAAAAATCCCAGTGGTAAGATGTGGCAAGCTCATAGAGACTTATTTATGCACATTGACTTTTTCTGTTATTTTGTCCTTTTTGTTGTTTGCTTCACAATAAAAAAGAAAAACATCTTCAAAGTTGTGGGCATGTTCTATAAATTAAATTATGCAAATCCTCAAACAATCCATGTTAATTCCAGGTTGTGAGGCAACAAAACACCAAAAATGCCAAGGGGGTGAATACTTTTGCAAGGCACTGTATTAACCTGTTTACCAAAATATATATATTTTTTAAGGATTTAATAAAGAAGTGCTGACAAAATTGTACAAAATGTCTATTCTCACTCTGTGCCAAATACATATCACACATTTGTTAGCCAATGTTGTTACATAACATAATGTGTCTGTGGCTTTATAGTTGGAGATGGAATAGTGTAACAACCTACTGCTTCTGGAACCAGTAGAGCCTCCCAGCTAATGTTACCGACTGTAACAGAGTCCAGTACAGGCTCAGCAGTAATAATCCCAGTAAGAAGGGCAACAAAACTATTAAGGGGAATGGAGGGCCTAAGTTATGAAGAAAGACTAACCAAATTAAACTTATTTTCTCTAGAAAAAAGGCGTCTAAGAGGGGATATAATTACCTTATATAAATAGGTCCAGGGTCAATACAAGGCTTTGTCAAGTGAGCTTTTTGTGGCAAGAGGTTTTCAACTGGCAAGGGGACATCCCTTTGAGATTAGAAGTAAAAAGATTTCACCTTAAAGAAAGAAAAGCGTTCTTCACAGTAAGGGTGGTTAATCTGTGGAATTCTCTACCAAAGGACGTGATGATATCGGATTTGATAGATAACTTTAAAGGGATTGGATATATTTTTAAATAAAAAGGGCATTCAGGGTTATCCTAGATAATTAGAGAGAGAGTACTGATCCGGGAAGGAGTCCGATTGCCAGTATCTGGGGTCAGGAAGGAATTATAAAAAAAAATTGGCAAAGTTTCCCTTTTTTTCTTTTCTTTCTGTTTGCCTTCCTCTGGATCAATTAACAATTCATCTGCATATCGCATATTAGAGGAGATCTAAAAAGGTTGAACGTGATGGACTAAAAGTCCTTTTTTCAACCTCAATTACTATGTAACTATGTAACTATTTCCTCAGAATGAAACCTACACATAATTATGTAGTCTAGACTGACAACACCTTTTTGATGAACACAGCACATTTATACACAGCACAGTCCAACAATCTCCACCAGTCTCCATCCTGACCACCCGGGGAAAGTGCAGCATTTCAATACCAACCATGACTGGTTGCCACCAATACATCAATAAATTCACAGAACAATACAATATGGCTCCCCCATCCAACAGGGCAAACAATAAGAATGTAGCTACCACAGTTCAAATATTCAGGCTGGGAGGACAATGACTGGGGAGAGAAGGAGGAAAGAATATCAGTAGTAATTGTTCCAGGCTGTGCTCTTATAACAAGGCTAGTAAATACAGCAAAAAAAGGAAGAAGAAAAATTTCAAGTAAATAAAAGATTATCAGTAATTGCTGTGTTGCCTTAGTACATGGTACTCTACAATCTCATTAGTTTGCACTAATTCTTTTTCAGAGTAATTGCTGGTTACTTCAATAGTAGAATAGTGTCTATTTTATCTTGGATTCATTAGAAACCTAGTCTCCATCAAGCTGTGTTTTAGAGGAGCATTAAAGTTCCAACGCTTCTATTATGTATTTAAATCACCATATACAAAATATATGTCTGAAATCCAGTAATCTCCAGTTTTAGAAATTGTTTGCTAAACGGTTTAATTCACCCAGTCAGCCAGAATCTGTTCAACAATATATTCATCTTATGTACCGTTGTTTATAGTGAGCATGTAGTGTATTACTGGCAGTGTTGGTGACGATGCCACTCCTCTTTTTAAGACTAGGTTTGTGTATCCACAACTTTAATTTTTTTACCTTTTACTGTGTAAATAACCTTAAGGTGTTAAGTTCATCCTACCAAAATCTTCATATGGGTCATATGGGTATATTTATCAAATTGGAGATAAGTGGGGTTAAAAAAATAGAGTGAAATATCCCTACTTACTATGGACTCGAACAAAAATGCCACATAGGCCCTAACATAGCTATTACATGTTAACCTTAACAAACCTTTATGTGTAAACCCTGACAAGCGATTGCTACATGTGACATTGTCACGACTGGATTTTGGGAGGCACAAGGGGACCCTTTGCCACCCCATTTATTTATGCCCGGAGCTTTACTGGACTACTATGGACTGTGTATTGGCCCTGGGATTTGGGAACTTCCCTGGGTTAAAATATGATTACAATATTATTTGTATTTTGGCTTATGAGTATACTAGGTTTTGTATAGTTTCAAATGCCAGGGTACCTATGCTACTTGTGGTCATGCCCAGAGCCTACAGAGTTTGCTACAGTAATGTGCCTAGGCCTGAGATGTTAAGTTCCTGCCCTACACAACTCAGTGGGACATATATTGTTTATATTGTGTATGATTAGAATATAAATTGTATTTCATGTTACTGGTATTGTTGTAAATAACATATTGTTTATCCTGTAAGTGATTGAGGTGTGGACATGTTAGAAGTAAACCCTAAGTTCTGGGGAAATGTACAGAAAAGGTCTCACAAGTTAGTGCAATGCAGCCTGTGCTAATAAACTCATACAAGGGGCGTTTTGCACATTGACAGCCTTATTAAATTGCGATTCAATACATTTAAAAGGGCTCTATTTAAGCACACGCATATTTTTTTACAGACGTTTTTAGTGCGTGGTGACCATGCTTTTGGATAGAAGTTCACTAACTAAAAACTTCTGTAAAAAAATATGCTGTGTGCTTAATTAGAGCCCTTTTAAATTTACTGAATCACAATTTAATAAGGCTGTGAGCTTTTACGCACACAGAAATAGGGGTTCTGGAATGCATCCCAGTAAGGGCTATAGTAAAAACTATATAGAATGCTCTGCAGATGGACAGCTCTGCAGAATATTGCAGTTAAACACATATCTCACACATGCTATTGCCCAGACAGATGGCTTATCCTTCAGTATACTGCTAAGTCAACAATCCTGATATAGTGACCCTGGCTATTACAGAGCAGACGCTGTCTTGCACATACACCTGAGATGCTCTGTTTGACATGTAGGCATGTGTTCCTAAGGCAACTAAGAAAACACCTTGGCCTGATTGGTGACTACTAAATGTTCCATCTCACACATAGGCATTCCTTTATTGGCTACTTAAGAATGCACATTGACCTTATTGGGGAATCTTAATTTACATGTAGGTTGGCACCCATTGGTTACCAAAAAATATGCAATTCTCTGAATGGTTGTTCTCCACTGGAGAAACTGAATACATATGTCCATAGTTCATCAGAAAGGTTGTCAGTTCTGGTTTTCACATAAACAAGGTGTGAGACTATTTACTGTATGCTTGTATCCTGAGTGGGGAGTGGTCCTGTTTTGAGACCACTGGTATCCTGCATGCATTATCATCTGCACATATTCTTTCTCGTTGTCCCTATCCCAAAGCCATCTTTTGTGCCAGAGGTAACAAGAACTACACGGTCCTGCTGGGGTAGGTTGGAACTAGGTTCTTATCAAGCTCTATTGAAGAAGCAGATTGTGACAGAAATTACCAAAGAGAGGTATCCTATTTTAAAGAACCTTTTAGATAAGCAATGTAACCACCTTTTAGGTATGAGTAACAGTTTGACTCTAAGTATATACACATATACTCACTATTTAACTAATTAGTTTTACTCTAGTCTATAGGATATTAATATAAAGTTTGGAATTAGGAATAGAGTGGAGGGGGGCCCTTTTGGTCAACCCCCCTTAAGGAATGTGATATTCTTGATCTGAGCATGGCCATCATTGAAACAGGTGCGATCTGTATTGGGCTCAGCAGCAGTGTTTCCACTGTTGTAAAAACTTGGAATTTTCTGTATTTATTTAGGAACAATGCAATAACTGCCACATTAGACAATTAGATAATAATAAATAGAAGTATTGAACTATCCCTTTATATTTCATATGATAGGGCCCTTGTGGATCCATAAAGATCCCAATCTGGGATCGGGATATGCGTGGGCAGATGATAGGGCTAGTGTAATGTGTTAGTTAGTTGATAGTGCTGTGGAGACTATCAATTCTCCTATGGGTATACATAAGGCAGGTTGCAATCACACATTATAGTTAGAGAGCTACAGGCAATACTCCCTGGGAGTGACTCAGTAACTTTTACATAGGAGACATAGGAAGTTATATTATGTTAGTTTTAAACTAAGCAAGGAGGGGAAAGGGGGAACCTTAAAAGGCATGTTATGAGGAAAATATATTGTATGTTTTAATTACACTTACAGGACCACAAAGTTGTTATATGTACTCTGCACCATTAGATAGAGGATGAAAACATGTAGAACATATGTTTTCATGTTTAATATTGATGGTTATGATCAATTGAAGTTAGGCTTTTTCAGTATGTTGCCTCGGCATGAATGAGTAATCAGCTCTGTACAGCACAGG
Source organism: Discoglossus pictus (assembly GCA_027410445.1). Classification (NCBI taxonomy): domain Eukaryota; kingdom Metazoa; phylum Chordata; class Amphibia; order Anura; family Alytidae; genus Discoglossus; species Discoglossus pictus. The sequence goes on along the minus strand of CM050167.1, from coordinate 141,636,563 downwards.
ATGTAATGAATATTAATAAGAATCAGGTGTAGATGCTTTGAATCAGGCAATGGCTAAGTGATTTGCACCTACTTGAAAATATTCTAGCAGCTAGTGTAGCAATAGAACAGATAGCACAGTAGGCAAGGCTTAAGTCTGTGGTGGTTAAGGACCTGGGTCAAATCTGATTAATTCGGCACCCTGACTTTAGGGCGCAGGGCAAATGCTCGACGACAAGACGGCGCCGCTAGAAGCGCGCCGTAAAAATTTGGGGGGCAAATTCGAGTGGACAAAAAAACGCAAGTTGTTGAATCTATCAACTAATGCCCCGAACCCCTCCAACCCTCAGACCCCATGCCTAACCCTAACCACTCAGACCCCATGCCTAACCCTAACCTCTCCTACCCCATGCCTAACCCTAAAACTCAGACCCCATGCCTAACACTCAAACCTAACCCTAACACTCAGACCTAACCCAGGCCTAACCCTAACACTTACCTATAGTCGATGCAGGCCGCACCTGTCGGGGGTATGAAAGTTTGCTTTATTTTACTAGGTATATAATATACCTGTTTATCTTTTTACTTGTATGTACTTTATTTTATTACGTACTTATAAGAAGTGCTTAAAATCAAGACCCTTTTTAGGTCTGACCACTGCAGCGTATTCAGACACAGACTCTATAGGGCTATATAGTTGTAGAATGTTGATAATCATTAATTGGTTAGTATGAGCCAAACATTTGTTCCCTGGTGGTCCAGTGGTTAGGATTCGGTGCTTTTACTGCTGCAACCTGATTTCTACTTCAGTTAGGGAACCAAGAGATCACACCATCCTGAAGCCAAGGTTGGGCCTGGTTAGCAGTTGGATGGAAGACCACTTAGAAATAACAGGAGCTGTATAGTGTGGAAAGTCGGACATAACTGAACGATGCAAACAAACAATTAGACAACTACTACAGAATTTGTGTCTGCATGAGATGCAGAGGGCAGATTCAAGCAAGTATTTTAGATTTTAGGCAGTAAAAACAGCTTATAAACATTTCTTAATAAAACAAAGTACATAAAAGTAAATAGATACACAGGTATATTATATGCCTAGTAAACTCCAGGAGCCATCCATGTCCCTTTAAATAACGAGTTCACATAATTACTAAATACAGTGCCTTGCAAAAGTATTCACCCCCTTTGACATTTTTCCTGTTTTGTTGCCTCACAACCTGGAATTAACATGTATTGTTTGAGGATTTGCATCATTTAATTTACAGAACATACTCACAACTTTGAAGATTTTTTTTTTTTATTGTGAACCAAACAACAAATAGGACAAAATAACAGAAAAAGTCAATGTGCATAACTATTCACCCCCCTAAAGTCAATACTTTGAATACTTTGTAGAGCCAACTTTTGCGGCAATCACAGCTACAAGTCGCTTTGGATAAGTCTCTATGAGCTTGCCACATCCTACCACTGGGATTTTTGCCCATTCCTCCTTGCAAAACTGCTCCAGCTCCTTCAAGTTGGATGGTTTGCGCTTGTGAACAGCAATCTTCCAGTCTGACCACATATTTTCTATTGGATTGAGGTCTGGATTTGACTAGGCCATACCACCACATTTATATGTTTCCCCTTAAACTATTCAAGTGTTGCTTTAGCAGTGTGTTTGAGGTCATTGTCCTGCTGGAAGGTGAACCTCCGTCCTAGCCTCAAATCACGCACAGAGTTGTACAGGTTTTGCTCAAGAATATCCCTGTATTTAGCACCATCCATCTTACCCTCAACTCTGACCAGTTTCCCAGTCCTGGCTGCTGTTCTTTGTGTGATGTGATGTGTTGGGATTGCGCCAGACATAGCATTTTCTTTGATGGCTGTAAAGTTCAATTTTAGTCTCATCAGACCAGAGCACCTTCCTCCATACATTTTGGGAGTCTCCCACATGCCTTTTCGCAAACTCAAAACATGCCATTTTATTTGTTGCTGAAAGTAATGGCTTTCTTCAGGCCACTCTGCCATAAAGCCCAACTCTATGGAGCGTATGGCTTATTGCTGTCCAATGCACAGATATTCCAGTCTCTGCTGTGAAATTCTGCAGCTCCTCGAGGGTTACCTTAGGTCTTTGTGCTGCCTCTTTGAATGCCCTCCTTGCCCGGTCTGTGAGTTTTGGTGGGCGGCCGTCTCTTAGCAGGTTTGCTGTTGTGCCGTGTTCTTTCCATTTGGGTATGATAGATTTGATGGTGCTCCTGGGGATCATCAAAGATTTGAATATTTTTTTATAACCTAACCCTGACTTGTACTTATCAACAACATTGTCCCTTACTTGTTTGGAGAGTTCCTTGGTCTTCATGGCAGTATTTGGTTAGTGGTGCCTCTTGCTTAAGTGTTGCAGCCTCTGAGGCCTTTCAGAAAAGGTGTGTATATGTAATGACAGATCATGTGACACTTAGATTGCACACAGGTGGACATCATATCACAAATTATGTGACTTCTGAAGGTAATTGGTTGCACCAGAGCTTTTTATGGGCTTCATAACAAAGGGGGTGAATACATACGCACATGCCAATTTTCTGTTTTCTATTTCTAAAAAATAGTTATATGTGTATATTTTTCTCATTTCACTTCACCAGCTTAGACTATTGTGTTATGATCCATCACATACAATTCAGATTAACAAAACATTGAACTTAAGGATGTAATGTAACAAAATAGGTAAAAAAATCAAAGGGGTGAATACTTTTTCAAGGCACTGTAAATATTGTGATATCTCTGCTGTCACACCTGTGGTTTGTGACCTTGTATCCGGCACCACAATGGAGTACTCAGGAGCCCTTTTTAAAATATCAGATTTTGTATTTATTTTCTTACAGCAAAATAACATAAACAGTGCAAAAACAAAAACCTAGCTTCAATTGAAGCGCTGACTAACTCTTTGCTGCAGTTCCCCCACTGCCCAAAATATCGTCCAAACAAAATATAGGCCTTGGAACTTGCTTGATTTGAAGACTCCATTGTTTCAGTGGATTTCCAGAATTGTCTCTGGAGCCCTCTGATCAACTCAGACTGAGCTCCCTCGGCTGGGTGCTCATCAGACTTTTAAAGGCGGAACCCAGATGGGCTTGATTAGCCTGTTGTGTTGACCCTGTCATCCCCTAGTGGACACCGGGCTCTGCTCAGTCTGTCCCCCACATATACTCCACGTATGACTCTGTTACATATCCCCCTCCCCCGCTCTACACTATGGGGTTGAGCGGCCAACGCTGTGAGGCAGTGTACGCGGTATAAGGCATCCGCATTGCCATGGAGGCTGCAAGCTCTATGAAGAACAAGCAAGTGGAAGGGTTGGAGGGAGAGGAACCATCTCGTCACCCAACTGTTTTTCTCCTTGTTCTGGTGAATCCACTGCAAAGGGGCATGGTCCTAAACCAAGGTGAACCTTCTTCCCAATAGGTAATAATGGAGGGCTTCAGTGGCCCATTATAAAGCCAGGCATTCTTGCTCTATTACGGAATATTCCTGTTCCAGTGGCATTAACCTGCTGCTAAGGAACAGGACGGGATGTTCTTCACCATTCACCTCCTGTGACAATATTGCCCCAAGTCCAACCCCTGAAGCATCCGTTGTTGGATAAATTCCTTCTCGAAATCAGGGGCTATTAACACCGGACCTTGACACAGTGTAGTCTTTAGGTCTTCAAAAGCTTCCTCAGTAGCCTTGTTCCACTTGACTACGTCAGGTGCCTTGTTCTTAGTGAGCTCTGTCAGCGTGGTGGCTCTCGTGGAGAAACGGGGGATAAACCTCTTGTAATAGCCCATGATTCCCAGAAAGGCCCTCACTTGCTTCTTTCTCAGTGGGCGAGGCTATTTCTGGATTGCTTCCACTTTTTTGAGTTGCAGCTTGAGCATCCCTAATACAATAGTGTAACCCAGATATTTGGCTTCACTAAGACCAATGGCACATTTTGCAGGGTTCACTTTAAGGTTTGCCCTTCTTCTTTGTAATACAGGCTCCACCTTTGGAAGATGTGTCTCCCAATCTGTGGTATAGATTACTATATCATCATACTCACCTGCATATTCCGAATGTTCATGTAATAACCTGTCCATCAGTCTCTGGGAGGTGGCTGGAGCTCCATGGAGTCCAAACGGTAGCACTTTGTAGTGGAAGAGCCCATCTGGGATCAGAAAGGCAGTTTTGTCTTTTGCTGCTTGTGTTAAGGGAAGTTGCCAATATCCTTTTGTCATGTCCAGGGTTGTTAAAAATCTTGCTTTCCCGAGCCTCTCTATCAACTCAACCACCCTAGGTATGGGATATACGTCAAACTCTGATACGGAGTTTAATTTGCGGAAATTTCTGCATTATCTAATGTTGCCGTCAGGCTTTTGGATCATCACGATAGGACTGCATCATTCACTTTGGGATTCTTCAATAACCCCGAGATCTAACATCTTTTTTACTTCTGCTCTGATTTCTTCTCTTTTAGCCTTGGGTATGCAATAGGGTTTCATCCTTACCCTGATCCTGGGCTTAGTGATGATGTTGTGGTAAATGGCGGTGGTGCGACCTGGTTTTGCCGAGAAGACATCGCTGTTTCGGTTTACCATCTTGTAAGTTTCCTCCTTCTGTTCAGAAGACAGGTCTTGTGACACAAATGCTTCTACTTGCATTGCCTCTGTGCTGGGAATAGTTCCTCCAACATCATCCAACTCTTCATCCAGACAAGCAATATTCACCTTTACTATCTGCTCTCTCCAAGGCTGTACCAGGTTTATGTGGTATATTTGCTCCGTCTTTCGTCGCTCCGGTTGTCTCACCTTATAATCCATGTCTCCTATGGCCTCAATAATTTCGTATGGGCCTTGCCATCTGGCCAGTAATTTGCTTTCGGCTGTGGGTACTAGTACTCTGTCTCCCAGTTGGAACTTCCTCACCTGTGCTGTGCGGTTGTAATAGGTTTGCTGATGTTGTTGGACTTTTTCGATGTGATCTTGTACTAGGGGGCCAACTTGGGAGATTCTTTCCCTCATTTTCCCCATATACTCTATAATCTTCTCACCGGGCATAGTTTTCCCATTCTTCTTGCAGTATATCCAGTATTCCTCTGGGATGGTGGCCATAGAGGAGTTGGAAAGGGGAAAACCCAGTGAAGGCTTGTGGTACTTCTCTGGCTGGAAAGAGCAAATAGGGTAGAAGTAAGTCCCAATCTTTCCCGTCTTGGGCTACAACCCTTCTGAGCATGTTCTTCAAGTTTTTTTTAAACATCTCGACCAATCCATCCGTCTGGGTATGGTAAACCGAGGTTCTCAGTGTTTTCAGCTCTTTCATCAACCTAGGTACAAAGGGTGTCCCTTGGTCAGTCAGAATTACCTTGGGTATCCCCACCCTTGAATATAGCTGTATGAGCTCTTTAGCTATATTTTTAGAGGTTACTATGCGTAGTGGTATCGCTTCTGGATATCTTGTGGCATAGTCCAGTATTACCAGTATGAACTGGTGTACTCTGTCTGATTTTTCTAGAGGGCCAACCATGTCCATTGCAATCCTCTCAAAAGGCTCTTCAATCATGGGCAAGGTTATCAATGGGGCCCGTAGGTTAGGTCGAGAGACAGTTATCTGGCATTCTGGGCAGAATGCACAATACTGGGCTACCTCAGCATGTGTACCAGGCCAGAAAAATAGTTTCAGGATTCTTCCCAGTGTTTAATCTTTTTCAAGGTGTCCCCTGAGGAGGTTACGATGAGCCAGGTCATGGACTTACCTTCTATGTGCTCTAGGGACTAGGAGCTGCTCCAGTGTCTCTTTCCCTGAGGGAACAATTCTGTACAACAGGTAATTTCGTAAAAAGAAATATGGTCCTTTTCTCCTCTGCCTGTCACGGACAGTTACCCCGTTCACTTCTGATAGTTCATTACGTACATTTTGTAAAATTGGGTCCGAAGCCTGGTCACGTGCAAAATGATTATTGTCATGGAAGCACTGCTGCGGAGTCAGCTATACCGGTCCAGGTTCTTCTGTTTCATCCCCTCTTCCATCATTATGAGCTGTAGAATCCGTTTTGTCTGCCCCTCGCCTTTCCTTATCCCGGCTTGTGGCTAAAGCTTCTTCAAAACCTTTCCTCTGTATTTCCGTGCCCATACGCTTTCCGCCTTTCACGTTTTGTGTTTCGACCTCTTCCGGGTCTGGGGAATAAGCCATCATCTAAGCATGATAGATGTCGCCATACAGATTTTTTTGCAGTTTGGACGCTCTCCACAGACTCTTTTTTGTTTTCCCATTGGTCAGTAGAAAGAAGATCTTTGAAGTGGGGAACATCTCTGCCTAGAACTACCGGATAAGGCAGGGTAGCTAAGACTGGTGCAGTGATTACCATCTTCCTCTCCTGTATCTCCAGTGGTAGGATAGAGATTGACCGTACCAAGTACGCATTTTATGCACACTCTTCTTGAGGTTTTTATTTCACCATGTCTTATGAGTTTTCCTGAGAAGATAGTCACAGCACTTTAGGGTGGTCGTTTCTTTACCGTTAACTTTTATAGGTTTGGTCAAAATATGCTTTATGAGCCTCCTCACACAAATGCGGAGCAACTATACTGGCCCAGTGTCTTTGGGCCACACTTCTCTGATGGCAATTATTTCGAAGGTCAGAAGAAATGGGTTCATTTTCTGTAGAAACTGATTTGGGTTGATGTTTCCACTGGTTTCTGGCATTGGGGTAGGTTTTGCAGGTATCAGGTGCTCTAGCTGGGCAAGCAAGCTTTCGGTCTTCTGCAGCTTTGGCTGTTGTTCCGCAAAGACTTGTGCTGCCTGGGCCTGTTGTCTCAGTACTGAGTAGTCTCTTGCTGGCATGCAGTGGTTTGTATTAGAGCCTTCACTAGTTCCTTCATTGTTTAATTCCCAGCGCTTCCACCATATGTGATATCTCTGCTGACACATTCAGGGTTCATGCCCTCGTATCTGGCACCACAATGGAGTTCTCAGGAGCCCTTTTTAAAATAACATATTTTGTATTTATTTACTTACAACAAAATAACATAAACAGTGCAAAAACAAAAACCTAGCTTCAATTTAAGCGCTGACTAACTTTTTGCTGCAGTTCCCTCACTGTCTAAAATAACATCCAAACAAAATATAGGCCTTGAAACTTGCTTGATTTGAAGACTCTGTTGTTTCAGTGGATTTCCAGAGCTGTCTCTAGAGCCCTCTGTTCAGTTCAGACTGAGCTCTCTCACCTGGGTGCTCATCAGACTTTTAAATCAAGCTGGGCTTGATTAGCCTGTTGTGTTAACCCTGTCATTCCCTAGTGGACACAGGGCTCTACTCGATGAATGACTCTGTTACAATATATATATATATACAGTATATATATATATTTTTTTTTTTTTCCACTTACCGCTGCTTATCTTTACTTTAAACTTTTTTTTATAAATGTAACTCATATTGTTAAAGCAAGAGGAAAGTAAGTATGAGGAATGGTTGTAATGGAGAGGATAAAGAAAAATAAAGAGATATTAAATGGTAAAGCCACTTTGCTGCTTCTCTGAAATGCCAGCAGTATATGTTGTTATTATGTCGTTCAATCATGTCCGTCTCTCTGTGACCCTATGGACCGTAGCACGCCAGACACATATATCATTATGTCTCTGGCTTTGCCTATCCTTAAGGTTTTTTTGGCAAATATACTGGAGTGGGTTTCCAGTTCCTTCTCCAGTAGCTACAATGGTATATAGATTGTAAGTCTGCGAGTTTTCAATCTTGCATGGTGCTCTGGGGAAAGCACTATGGACACCGGATTCTAAGCTCAAGGACAGGGCCCTCCATTCTTTGCAATATGTTAATACTGAATGTCTTTGCCTGGAAATTAACTTATGTATAGCGCTACAGAATATGTTGGCGCGTTACAAATAAATGATAATAATAATAATAAATACAGTGGTACCTTGGTATTCAACCGTAATCCGTTCTGGACAGCAGTTTGAGTACCAAAAAAGTTGAGTACCAAGGTAGCATTTCCCATAGGGATCAATGTAAATTAAAATAATCTGTTCCGTTTCCCAGAAATTTCACATTTTATTTTGAATTGAGGGTGTTGTTTTTTTTAACTAAACAGACATAAATAAAACCAATAGATCAAATAACAAAGAATGTAACTTTACTTTAACTGTAAGGAGGGGACTTGAGGGCCTGATGGGATGGTGGTGATGTAGAGGAGGAGAAGGAGGAGAGAGGTTATTGTTTGGCACTTTGGTTCTTATAGGCACAGGCTGCACTTTGGTGCTTATTAGCACAAGCAGCACTTTGATTCTTATAAGCACATGCTACCCTTTGGTTCTTGAAAGCACAAGCTACACTTTGGTTCTTATAGGCACAGGCTACATTTTGATTCTTTAAGGACAGGCTGCACTTATACACAACAGTATTTTTCATTTTTAATACAGCTGATTAACATTTTAGTTTGTTGCACTTCTAAAATATTTGCTCATCACTTACACTTTTTTACTTAAAAGGATAACTTGCTGGTACTCGTGTTTTCTGCATTTCATAAACAGTTGAATTTATTGTCAATATATCATGGTTATATTATGTATAAATACTAATTTGTGTTTCACTACTATATTGTTATTTTTTCTTATCCCCAGAATCATTGCATCAACAGGACCAGAGTTTGACCTACGGACCCTCCGAGCGGTTCGAGTCCTACGTCCCCTGAAACTGGTGTCTGGAATTCCAAGTATGTGAACTCCTGAGATTCACAGTAATATATAACATGATATATATTTAATAAGAAAACATGTTTATGGTCAATTCAGTGAAGTTAAATGGTATAGGAAGTGAGCATGAAGTCACTTATGTTTCAGAGTCACAGTGTTGTGAATATTATTAATATCCTTTAGCATACAGAAAGTTCCCTGAGTCTTACTCATTGATGTCATATCTCCTGAGATGGCAGTCATCTACAGTTTGACCTGACAGGAAAAATACATTTACTGCAGAGTAGTAACCATTACCGTAAAACTCATCATGAAGTGTTAATATTTAAATTCATTCTTTCATTCACCCCTTTCCCACTCTCATCAGCTTGTACTTGTCATGGAAGCAAAAACCTGAGGGAATCCTGGAAATCCATCAGTGATAAGGACTTAGCTGGATTACTTTATTGATGTTTAGATATTTAGTCATTGATTGATTTATTAAATGCAGTTATTACCGTACATGAAGCCATTCAGATTACTGTTTGTCTTCAAGGTTGGAGAGTTTTTCATTGATAGAAAATAACTGTTTGCTTTAAATGCATGCAAAGGCCAAATTATTAATTGGTGAAAAAGACCCCCAAATCCTACTCTGTGAGATGGGGTTCTCTGCTTATATGTTCTACTCTCCCTGTTAAGGGGTCTAATAATGTGTCTCCTTTCTGTCAGCGCTGTGTAATATGAAACGTTCTTTATATGTCTTTGTTCTTATGTGTCTATTTATGTGTATGTTCCTCTGTGTAGTAAAATTTCATATTTATGGGTCTGTTTCTATGTGTGATATGGTCTTCTATTTATGTATCTCTGCTTCTCTAGAAGTCATGTTATATATTTATTTATGTTTGCCTCTTTGTGTGATGAGTGTCTTTAGTTATTCATCTATCTTCTTCTTTGTAATGTGTTTTGTATGTATCTGCCTCTGATCCTCTGTGTGATGGGGTATTTTTTTCTGCGTTCCTCTTTATAATGATATCCTCTTTTTATATATCTCTTGGCCTCTGTTTGATATGCTTCTATAGTTTGTGTATTTGCCCATCTTTGGATTATGTTCTCTTTTAGTGTTTCTGTACTCCTATGTGTAATGTGCGTCTCTGCCTCTTCTCTGTTTTATGAGATACTACATGAATGTGCCTATTTTCCTCTACCTATATTTCCTTTCTAGTCGTCTTTTTATGACTTTCTGCTTTTATGTGTGGTGTATGTTTTTATTTATATTTGTGTCGGTTCCACTCTGTTATGTGCTTCTTTATTTACATCTCTTCTCGTCTGTGTGATGTAATACTCTATGTTTCTCTACTCCTCTATGTGATTTGGCTATGTATTTGTAGGTTCCTGCTCCTTTTGTGGTGGTATTCTCTTTTTTGTGTCTACTCCTCTGTGAGTTATGATCCTCTCTGTTTCTCTGCTTAGTTTATGATACTCTTCATATGTGTCAGTGCTCATCTGTCTGATGTCCATCTCTGGTTTTGTGTGCTTTTGCTCCTCTGTGTGATGTGATCATCTATGTGTCTCTGTTCCTTTGTGAGGTGAAATTGTCTATTAGTATGTTAAGAGTATGTTATCTCCTGTGTATGTTAAGATTCTCTCTATATGTGTCTCTGCTGCCTTGTGTGCTGTGTTGCTCTATTTATCTGTTTCTGCTCCTCCTGGGATGGGATTCTTTCTTGATGTGTCTGCTCTTCTGTGAAATGTGCTTATCTAATTATGTACATCTGTTCATCTGTGTAGTTTTATCCATATATGTTTCTTTGTTTCTCTTTGTTGGTAGTCCTCCATTTATTTGCCTTACTCTGTGTACAACATTTGCAAGATTGTAATGTGGTCCTCTATGTTACATGTTACTTAAAGGTATATCTAAGTTTCCCTGTTTTTACCTTTTACTAATCTAACACAGGTAGCTTATATCACATTACATGGAGTTGTTCTATATACATACAGATTTATTTTATTTAAAAATAAAACTTGTTTTCCACACTCCCAGAGCTGTTTGCAGGTGGTATAGCTGCCCATTCGTCTTGGCAAAATGCCTTCAGATTATGCAAAGTCTTTGGTCATCTTGCATGAACCGCACTTTTGAGATCTCCCCAGAGTGGCTCGATGATATTAAGGAGACTGTGATGGCCACTCCACAACCTTCACCTTTTTCTTTTGTAACCACTAGTGGGTCAACTTGGCCTTGTGCTTAGGGTCATTGTCATGCTGGAAAGTCCAAGAGCCTCCCATGCGCAGCCTTCATGCAGAAGAATCTAAAGAATGTAAATTGTCTGCCAGTATTTTCAGGCTGCATTCATCTTCCCATTCATTTTCAAAAGATTCCCCGTGCCTTTAGAGCTCAATCCCCCCCCCCCCAAACATCAGTAAACCACCACCATGCTTCACAGTGGGGATGGTATTCTTTTCCCTATAGGCTTGTGGTTGTGACCATAAAGCTCTATTTAGGTTTCGTCACTCCAAATTACAGTGTGTCAGAAACTGTGAGTTGTGTTAAGGTGTTGTTGGGCATATTGTAACCAGTTTTTTTGTAGCATTGGCGCAGTAAAGGCTTCTTTCTGGCATCTTGACCATGCAGCTCATTTTTGTTCAAGTATTGTCGTATTGTGCTCCTTGAAACAACCACCCTTTTCACCGAGCAGCCTTTATTTCTCCTGAGGTTACCTGTGGGGTTTTCTTTGTATTCCGAACAATTCTTCTGGCAGTTGTGGCTTAAATCTTTCTGGGTCTACCTGACCTTCAAGAGATCCCCACATTTTCCACTTCTTAATAAGTGATTGAACAGTACTGACTGGCATTTTCAAGGCTTTGGATTTCTTTTTATATCCTTTTCCATCTTTATGACGTTTCATTGCCTTGTTATGGAGGTCTTTGGACAGTTCTTTTCTGCTCCTAATGGCTCAGTATCTAGCCTGCTCAGTGCATCCACGTGAGCGCTAACAAACTCATTGACTATTTATACACAGACACTAATTGCAATATAAAAAGCCACATGTGTGGGAAATTAACCTTTAATTGCCATTTTAACCTGTGTGTGTCACCTTGTGTGTCTGTAAGAAGGCCAAACATCAAAGGGTATCTAAACTTTTGATCAAGGCCATTTGGGTGATTTCTGTTATCATTATGATTTAAAAAGGAGCCAAACAATTATTATTATTATCTTTATTTATATTGCGCCAACATATTCCGTAGCGCTGTACAGGCGTTTAGTACATGGCAAAAAACAAACTTAACACCTTACAAAAAATGGAGACTATGTGATAAATGACTGCATATGATCACTATCCTTCAATAAAAGACACTTTTTTTTTGCATGATCAGTCATATTTTCAAAATAAATGCCAACATTTCACAATTTCTGCCACGGTATGTACTGTATATCCATGTGTGTGCATTGCTTTGTGAATCATCCTTTTATTTTAATGAGTATATGTCTCTGCAATATGTTGTTTATTTGTGTTTTGTGGTGTAGCATTTGCTTGTCTCTGCTCCTCATTGTAGTGTGGTCCTTGTTTGTATGACTCTGCTCAACTGTCTATGTGTGACATAAAAGAAGGAGAAAACCATTCATGTCTCAAGCAGGCCAGGAGTCCTGTCTTCCCACAGAATTGCTCAGTGTACGGCGCTCCCTCTCTTGCTAAGGACTCAGGGTTGTTATATATAATTTAGGCTTAAAATATAACACCTTTTTGATGTGGCTTTCGATTTATTCTGTAAATTTAGACTCCCTTGTTTAATTTTCCTACATATGTGCTATACAGCTTCTTTGTAATGTATTCCTCTATGTTTGTGAGTGATTCTTTGTGTGAGATAGTATATTCATTGTGGAATTTTACAGACTGTAGCTGTTTTTATTCAGTATAACATGGTCATCTGCTTGTGTGTATGTCCTCCTTAGGTTTTATGTGTTCAGTTATTTTGACCGTGCTCCCCATTGTGGGGTTGCGTGACTGTCCTCTTTTGTGCTGTGTATTATTTGTGTCTATGCTCTCTTTGTGAGCCTGCCGCATTTTTGCGTGTACTCCTCCATGTTTTTATACTTTATTTTTAATATATGATATATGTTACTAGTGTGATTATAGACTCATAAAAAAAGTTACATTGGTTAGTGGGAAGATGCTAATTCTTGGTAGTGGTCAGATCCAATGGTACAAAGTTATCCATATTTTTCTGCCACATAATATGTAACATGTAGCATTTCATTTAGTTGCTCAGAAAGTCACAAACTGTCTTACTTTTTTACTATTACGACATCCCTGTGCCAACCCTGAAGAAATGACACTTGGCTACAATGTAAAGTAGTAAGTGTACAGCCTATATAACAGTGTACATTTGCTGTCCCCTCAAAATAACTCAACACATTAATGTCTAAACCGTTGGCAACAAAAGTGAGTACACACCTAAGTGGAAATGTCCAAATTAAGCTCAAAGTGTCCATATTTTGTTTGGCCACCATTATTTTCCAGCACTGCCTTCACCCTCATGGGCATGGAGTTCACCAGAGCTTCACAGGTTGCCACTGGAGTCCTCTTCGACTCCTCCATGATGACATCACAGAGCTGGTGGAAGTTAGAGACCTTGCACTCTTCCACCTTCCGTTTGAGGATGCCCCACAGATGCTCAATAGGGTTTAGGTCTGGTGACATGGTTGTCCAGTTCATCACCTTTATCTTAAGCTTCTTTAGCAAGGCAGTGGTCGTCTTGGATGTGTGTTTGGGGTCATTATCATGTTGGAATACTGCCCTGCGGCCCAGTCTCTGAAGGGAGGGGATCATGTTCTGCTTCAGTATGTCACAGTACATGTTGGCATTCATAGTTCCCTGAATGAATGCAGGCCCAGATCATGACACTCCCACCACCAAAAGTATACATCTATACTGAGGAAAGATAGTTAAAAATAATCCCTAAATGACAGATAAACGGATAAGACACAAAGAACACAAAAAACACTGATATGAAATGAAACCCTCAGTTTCAGTGATGCAGAGACAGTGGAGGCAGCATCTGACATCAGCAGGTAAATGCATATAGGGGAAATCAACACAACATATTATAGAAAACATATATACACTTTTATAGACATATGTGTATATATGTTCGGTCTGTTATACAGGCTTTACACTCACTAGTTTACATTGTAGCAGAGTGTAATTTCTTCAGTGTTGTTACATGAAAAGATATCACATATAATAGTTGTCAAACTGCAAGACGTCGTCACACTTTGCGTGGTGCGTACGACTGCGACGCTAATCGCTGCGATCCTCGTGAATCGAGGCGAGACGTTAACGCAAAGGACTTTGCGATGAGCGCCAAAGGCGCTCATCACTGGGAGCCTCGCGAAGCGAGGTGAGCCGTTAACACATAGCACTTGGGCATAGCGAGGCGAGCCGTTAACCCACTACAACGCACTACAACTATCAGCACTAACACGAAGAGGCAATGAAACACGCGGGACTTAGCCGAAAAACACTTCCTAAACGCGGGATTGCCTTGGCGTGCAAGCGCTGGACAAACGCGGGACTTAGAAAAAACAAATTACGAGATTAACAGCCACAATAAAAACACACTAAATACACCCAATAAAATTACAAAAACATCACATACAGCACATGGCAACAGCCAGGACGTCTGGGAGTGAGGTGGAACGCAAATTTAACTCAATTTAGACGATTTTCGCCCCTATCGGAAATCGCCTAAGCGAGGAATAAAATGGCCGCCCAAAAAAAAACGAGGCTACACGACCACGGACCGCGCAAAACACTGCCAAACGTGTAGCACTTTACACATCTAACTACGACCTACAAGATACACTATTACAAAAGCCTGAAAAAGCTCACGAGACGCGTACCACATTAATAACATTACGACTATACAATCCCGCTTTATACAATAAACCAACGGTTTTACCTCGCGCACGCAGCCTTTTTAGAATGCACACTTGGAACATTCATTACACTTTATCATCAGGGCACCAACACTCAAACTGCATATTCTATGCAGACGCAAAATACAAACAGATTGTTAGCTCTTCAGCCTATTGCTCGCTGCATATATAAATTATAAATAATTGAAGTATATTAAGTTATTTAATAAATCATTCATTATTACTTAACTACATATACATAGAAATATATCTCTCTCTCAGAGGACCAAAAGTACACCACAGGAGAGGCTCGCAATGAGCGCCGAAGGTCCTCACAGTACAAAACGGTTTACATTCTGTGTCAAACAGCATTCCCATGGCTTTAAATTTTATTGCCCTGTCATTTTTGACGGGCAAGTCATAGTAATAAAATATTTATATATATGTGTGTGTTTAAAAACTTTGAATCTGACTAAGAGCATAATTAAGCAAGCATAAAGTCATAAATTAGTCTAACTTGTGCATGAGAGAGGGGTATTTATATTCCTGGAGAACTGTAGTTTAATTTCCTGGAGCCTGCTTCTGGGTCAGGGAGGGGGAAGATGTGTGTTGTCAATGTCAGTTTAACTGCAATGGTCCTTTAAAAGGACAGCAAATGGTCCTCCATTTTTTGTAATTGTGTTGTGGACCTTTCTGTTATAGTTTAATTACTTGTCTTATTCTGTTCCACTTTATTGAGTTCTTATAGGGTTTTCTGGTAGCGGCTGTATTCAGAGTAGAAAGGTCATATGTGTCTTTCATTGTGTCCCTCTGTATGACATGATTTCCTTAATTTCCTTCTTTTTCACTGTGTACTTGACTGTGTTTACACTATTTGTAGCTGTGTGTATGATGCAGTTTTTTATTTGTATGTGTATGTGTGTATTTGTGACTGTAAAAACATTATATTTCTGATACTTCAGAATCGTATTTTTGTGTTGCTTTGAGGTTCTCTGTACTGCACTGTGTATGTGTAGCTGTGGACTTCTGTGTTCTTTGTTCTTACATGTGCTCCACTTTGTTTATGAGTGTGCGTGTATTCTGTATTTATGTAAGAGGATCTGTGTACTCGTGACTCATGTGTTTATTTATGTAATTGTTTATCTTATATGTATATGTAAATGTGTATGTGCTGATTGTGATGTGACTCTTATTTTACTCTTGTCATTTTAGGTTTACAAGTGGTGCTGAAGTCCATCATGAAAGCCATGATACCTTTGCTCCAGATAGGACTCCTGCTCTTCTTCGCTATCCTCATCTTTGCCATCATTGGTCTTGATTTCTATATTGGCAAATTTCACTCTTCTTGCTATGACTTCTCTGGAGGTGGGGCCTGTATAGAATATGTCACTCTGTGAGAAAGAAGTGGATGGAGTACATTTGGTCATACTATGTATCCACTTTGTGGCATCATTTTCTATGGGAGGAGTAGACTATGTGTCCAATAGCTGCCTACTATCTGTGTCACATTGCAGCAAAATATTTTTAAACCAATGGTTCTTAAAAAGTGAAGTAAAAAAAAGAGTTAATATACTACAGATAGTGTGCAATATTATGTTTTTGCTCAGACTAACTTAAAATGGGCGTTTTAGCTTAACTTTTAGAATTTGATAAATGTAATCCGGTATCTCAAATCTCCCTCCTGCCTCTATGACCCTGCAGTAGGAGGAACATCCCTAATTTTTCATGCCTCTCTCCTTGTCTGTGTCACTTTTCCACCCTGCAGCAAGAGGGACAAATTACATACCCAATAGTTATATTCTGTATTTGCCATTGCCTCATCCTAAAGTTGAAGATTAGACTGCATGCCTCCGAAAATCCCTTCTGTATGTGTCACTGTCTGCATTTCCCATCTTTTCTAATTCAATGTTATGAGATAAGTTGGTACATTTTGTCCCTATCTTGTTATATTATGATATGTCATTGCTATTTTGCTTTCTTACAGAAGATATTAAAGTGGAAGGTCTCTGTGGCAATGACACAAATTCCCGTCACTGCCCCAATGATACCAGATGCCTCAACAAATGGGAAGGCCCCAACAATGGCATTACACAGTTTGACAACATCCTGTTTGCAGTGCTCACTGTGTTTCAATGTATAACCATGGAGGGCTGGACGGATATTCTGTACTATGTAAGTATACCCTATTGTTATACCTTTATGTATACATGTCAATTATCTTGAGCAATGGCATAACATATGATTAATAAAGTTATTATTAATAAAGTATTGTATTATGTATTATATATGATTATCTCTATATATTTCATCCTCCATGCTTCATTTTTTGATAACATAATGTTTTTCTTCATAATTTTTATGTAAATCAAAGGTATGACAAGAAATTAGGAAACATCAATACTTTTATTAATGACTTGACTTGAAAAGTATAACATGCCTTTAACAAACTATGAGTATTTAAGCTTAAAATATATTTTTGGCCTTTTGGTATGTTGCTTGTCTTGGAACTCTAAATGGACTTACAAGGCTACGATGTGATAACTAAAACTATCTTCAATGCCTAAGTTTAAGGTTGGGACAAGCAGCAAATAGCAGAGTTGACTTTACAGTTATGAGAGTCATGATTGGTGATGAAGGTTGGGGGCAATGTACAGAACTAAGGTCATAGTTTGTGGTTCAATGTAACAGCAAAGTTCATTACCAGAATCATGGTCCCCTTGCAGAGGTGATATCTGCAAAGAGGCCATATCAGATGGCAATGTGGTGAAATCAGGTAAAAAAAGAAAGATAAGGTATGGAATAAAACTCAACGGTCATATGCACACCTACAGTAATTTGCAGTGGGCACAGTGATCTGATCCTGAATCACTGTATTTATAGGTATGCAATTTCCTTAGTCCATCTTTGTTCAGTTTCAGATGAAGCAAGTTTTTCATATTGCTTGAGCATAACCTCAAATCTCTTGGAGACACGCCCCTATTTCAGTCATGTCACTTTTGATTTCATATGACACCTCTTTTGCATCTTCATGGTGTGCTTTTCCATAACTGCTTTAACTGTGTGGATCATGACAGTACCACCATTCTCTGGGTTGATGTCCAAATTAAATCTTCGTTGCTAAGAGGAAATATTTTATGGAATGCCAAGATCACATACCATTTTACATACAGCATTTAGCCAGTGCCAGATCCTTCTTATTGGAATCATATACAGTGCCTTGCAAAAGTTTTCACCCCCCTTGGCATTTTTCATGTTTTGTTGCCTCACAACCTGGAATTAACATGGATTGTTTGAGGATTTGCATCATTTAAATTACAAAACATGCCCACAACTTTGAAGATGTTTTTTTTTTTATTGTGAAGCAAACAACAAATAGGACAAAATAACAGAAAGTCAATGTGCATAACAATTCACCCCCCTAAAGTCAATACTTTGTAGAGCCACATTTTGTGACAATCACAGCTCCAAGTCACTTTGGATAAGTCTCTATTAACTTGCCACATCTTACCACTGGGATTTTTGCCCATTCCTCCTTGCAAAACTTCTCCAGCTCTGTCCTAGCCTCAAATCACGCACAGAGTGGTAAAGTTTTGGCTCAAGAATATCCGTGTATTCAGCACCATCCATCTTTCTCTCAACTCTGACCAGTTTCCCAGTCCTGGCTGCTGAAAAACATTCCCACATCATGATGCTGCCACCACCATGTTTCACTGTGAGGATGGTGTTCTTTTGATGTTAAGATGTGTTGGGTTTGCACCAGACATAGCGTTTTCTTTGATGGTCGAAAAATTCAATTTTAGTCTTATCAGACCAAAGCACCTTCCTCCATATATTTTGGGAGTCTCACACATGCCTTTTCACAAACTCAAAATATGCCATTTTGTTTTTTGATGAAAGTAATGGCTTTCTTCTGGCCACTCTGTCATAAAGCCCAACTCTATGGAGCGTACGGCTTATTGTCGTCCTATGTACAGATACTCCAGTCTCTGCTGTGGAACTCTGCAGCTCCTCCAGGGTTACTTTAGGTGTCTGTCCTGCCTCTCTGATTAATATCCTCCTTTCCCGGTCTGTGAGTTTTGGCGGGCAGACGTTTCTTTGCAGGTTTGCTGTTGTGCCATGTTCTTTCCATTTGGTTATGATAGATTTGCTGGTGCTCCTGGGGATCATCAAAGATTTGGATATTTTTTTATAACCTAACCCTGACTTGTACTTCTCAACAACATTGTCCCTTACTTGTTTGGAGAGTTCCTTAGTCTTCATGGCAGTGTTTGGTTAGTGGTGCCTCTTGCTTAAGTGTTGCAGCCTCTGAGGCCTTTCAGAAAAGGTGTGTATATGTAATGACAGATCATGTGACACTTAGATTGCACACAGGTGGACATCATTTCACTAATTATGTGACTTCTGAAGGTGATTGGTTGCACCAGAGCTTTTTATGGGCTTCATATCAAGGGGGGTGAATACATACGCACATGCCAATTTTCTGTTTTCTATTTCTAAAAAAAATTGTTATCTATAAATTTTTCTCATTTCACTTCACCAACTTAGACTATTGTGTTCTGATCCATCACATAAAATTCAGATTAACAAAACATTGAACTTAATGCTGTAACATAACAAAATAGGTAAAAAGTCAAGAAGGGTGAATACTTTTGCAAGGCACTGTATTTCAGAGGATTTAGATGCATTTAAAGCCTTAATGAAAATAGCCTTAGGAGGTGGTGGGAGGGAGTGATGTGTTGCAGATTGAGAGTACCTGGAGAAATATATAAAAAAAATAAGTTCTAAAGGGTCGATTACATGGCCCCTGTAAGAATTTCTGTATGGTTCCCGCAAAAACACTTCTGTACGATTTACTGACTTGCACAAGGTGGTTTTGCAGTTATCTCTTTAGCTCTAGCTTTGTGCTGTCTTGGACACATCGAGTTGGCTGATTCGTGTTGTCAGCAAAAGCAGGAATTTATATATGTAACTATTAAAAACAGCATAACAAATTACCCCTTGATCAAAACAAATATCTAATCATTGCCAATATGCATTGCTTGAGTACTCACAATGAGTAAGAACACACACACACACACATATATATATATACTGTATATGTATAGTCATATGTGTATATGTATATGAAGATGTGTAATAAGAGAATGTTTCATAAAACAGAATTTTTAGTCTATTGTTAATAATTATACCAAAATCAAACAAATCATAATTAAATTCGTTTTTTTTTTTATTTCTTAAAGATTGTGACTACTGTTTGAAGCACTGTCAGGGATCATCCACAGTAATTAATACCACAATTTAAAAAAAATCTTTAATGAACCACCTTTAATAATAAGGGTACCATTCCTAAATTTAGATGGGCACACCTAGAGTAATCAGCACATGCATTAGTATGATATTGAAGGGATTTATACATGTGACCAAGTGCCTTCAAGTTCCTGCCTCCATCTTTGTAGGAGGCAAGTTAGACCCGGTATTCTACCTCAGAGCTTAACTATAAAAGAAATAGTCATTAATGAGCTACTGTACATAGCCAAGAAACCATTCACTAAGGCACTGATATGGAGGTTCATACTGGGTAAAACAGGACTAGAGAAGTGAAAAGTTTTGTTTATTTATTTATTTATTTTGCGGAAGTGAATGATATACAGAATCTGGAGCATCTAAGAACCTATTTCAGCAGAATTGTGCAAAGCTGATAATGGATAGAACATGTACTTCTGATAGCGCATATAGATGGTTCTCTCCTTGTGAGCTAGATATAAATCAAGTTATTTCCTGATTACACATAGAAGGGGTTTTTGTCAGATGAGAGAGTATAGCATTACATTGTCTTTTTACATTTTAACAGGGAAGAAGGAAAACATCTGACTCAATTGAAGCAATAAGATATATTTGAATAGAACCAAAACTATATTATTTAGATGAAGGAGAAAGCCTAATATACTGAATTATGTCACAATAGTACTTTATTCAAAATAACACAACAGAGCAAAATGCATATTTATTAGGTTATGATGGAAACACATCATTGTATGATTGTAGTCTTTAAATTTTCTCTAAAAATACTTCATGCAAAAGGTTTTTGTGGCAGCCATTTTAGAAGATTTTTTTATTTGTATAATGTGTAAAAGTTGTTTTCGTTTTTGGAATTCATCAAGGTACTTAATTATTAGTTGCTGAGTGTGTGAATCTTCTCCTATTTAAAATGAAGCTGAACCACTAGAACCTGTGTGTAAGGCTGTATTCGTACAGAGTTGGATTTGTGGTAGAACATTTGTCGGCTGTGCTATAGCTCTAGTTTTTAAATATCCCTTTATTTTTATTGGTTTTAATAATTTTATACAGGAAATAATACATAACAAATTTGCAAGATATAAAAAATGAACACTTTTTCACTATTACAATGTTATGTCAAAACATATAACAAACATTGGTATTCATTGTGTCTCTTTTTGATGTTGCTGTTAAGTACCGGAAGACAGCTGTAGCTGTATTTCTGCTGTTAATCAAGTCTCTGTCCCCACTCTCTTATAGCATTCTCTGTTACTGATGTATCTAATATGTATATACAAAACAGACTGTGGACAACATCAAATCTACAAACAACTACATTGTAGTATTTTCAAAATTTCTGGATCCTTTACCTATTTTCTCTCCTAGCGGCTGGCTCAACATTGCTCAATCCACTTAAAGCTGCTCAGTACCTTCATAGCTGAATTTCCATTCTCTTTGTCTATGCAGCTGTTTGTGAGAGGACTTCAGAGGTTAAACAAGCAAAAAATAAAATGTCTATTAGCAAGTTGAATTCCATATCTCTTAAAGGTTCTTAACATAATATCTTGTATTTATCATGCCAAAAAATAACTTTTCCTAATGGATCAAACATGTACTTTTAAAAGCATTATATTTTTAATCACGTTGTCCCTTTAACGTTATTTATGTTGATAAAACAAGTATCACACAATGGGGCCACAGTACTTTGAAAGTATGTCTTTTTAAAAAAGTCTAAATTTTTACAATCATTCAGAATAATAAAAAAATGGATGATTAATGGCTCTGAAGCTAAAGTGAGTAATATTTTGGGAGATTTCAATTATTTTTAGGTATATGTCTGTCGGCTCCTACGCCCCATCACTGAACTCATCTTGTTATTGATACTGCTCTCACAAGGAAGGCCTAAGGAAATGGATGTTGCCATAGACAGAATTCTTATAATCAGCCGCTTCTGAGAAATAATTTCTCTTAGCTCATTCAGTTTATAAGCAGCTGGAAGCAGAAATCACTTCTAGTGAAGTAGCTATTCTATGGAAACTGTACAGCTTTGCAACACAGCCATTTGGTGCAAAAGCTGAAGCTGCCATAAGCTCTGCAAAATGCCACTTTCTGTGTAAATTGCAGTTATAATTGATTTTGCTGGAGAATTCATTGTGAGTAGTGCTAATTACTTAGACTTACAGTGAATGATCATTTTTTCATGTGCTTGGTGGATTAGTAAGCATAAGATAATTCAGAAGAAGTCTGTAGTTTTGAAATAGATGCATATCATAACTACGATGACTTCCATTTATGTTATCTGGCAGCAAAATAATATAGGAGAAAGCAGGCAGTAAACATGACTCATAAACCAAAAGGATCATTAGTACTATTTGCATACTTTTATGTGCATGGACAGGTCATGTCAGGGCACAATGGGTTCATCCCCATATTGGAGCAAAACATTATGACAGTGACTGTTTCGTTGGTTTATGGTATAGGTCTGTGAAGGGGAAAAGCGGACTGATGGCAGTGATATGTTTAATGGTTAACCAACAAAAAGTGTCAGCCTTATAAAAAAAGCCAAGTGAACTAATAAGGGTGACGTGTTGAACAGGTTAAGGGTCAGCAAATTGGGAAGATTAGTTTAGTAATAATCTGTCTATTACTTGCAGTAACTTTAAAATCAATTAATGTAATGTGTTCATTTATTTCTAAAGGGTTCAACAATTTCTGATCAAGGCAAGACATATCATACTGTCCTAGTATAAACCAAATTTAACATTGTTTTAATATTGCTTTCTTTAGCCACCCTTTTGTGCAGCCCCCATGTGTACAGTGACATTGATCCTGCATGGATCTGCTTTCTAATATTTCTGCTTGAATTCACAAAAAATATGGGGAGGAGGGGGAGGAACTGGTCTCACCAGCAAAGAGTAGAGACATGTTGCTCGTTGAGGCGAAGGATGGTCCCGTATCCAGAACAGAAAGGCTTGCTGCACACGAGTGAGGGCTTAATGAGCCTGGATTCTGCAGAGTCAGGAGAAAGAGAAGAGAGAGGGAGGAGGGAGAGAACAAAAATGTTCTGTGAAAACACAGGGAGATGCAGGAGAGGAAGGATGGAATTGAGATACTGGAAATGTTTGAAAAATAAGGATTAAAATAGAGGTAGATACAGGAGAGTAAAGGAAGAGGCATGGTAGAAATAGAAATTAAATAATTTTTGCTTTTTTATACCTCTTATTTGTCAAATGCAGGTGACAACCCAATGTCTCCACTAACATAGCTGTATATAATCTGAAAAATGTATAAAAATACAATATAAATATTGTTAAAAATGTTGTAAATGTAAATATAACACCAGCATAAGCTACAGAGCAAGTCAATAATTTGATATTTATTTATTTTTTATATAGCTATTACAGATTATGGAGTTGATGCTCATAATAGGAGTGGTGAGGATATTTGTCACTGAAAACTTAATATATGTTATAGTATCTGCACCTTGCAGATCATCTCCCATAATAGGTCATCCACCCTTTTCTGTTTAAGAATATTAGCCCAATCTTCTAATTTATCATACCAGCCCAATAAACAGGTTTGGACTCACTCTGATGGAGAAGTGTAGAATATGTAAAGAATGGTGAGAGTATAGAAAGATACAATAAGGGGTGAAATATATAATAGAATACATAAGTATCACATATTATAATTGTCCAACTACAAGACGTCGTCACGCTGTTTGCGTGGTGTGTATGACTTAGCGATGAGCGCCGCAGGCACTCATTGCCGGGCGAGGCGAGCCGTTAAACTCGGAGCACTTAGGCAATGAGCGCCAAAGGCGCTCAGAGCCATTAAACTCGGAGCACTTATCGCTCATTGTGAGGCATGCGATGAGCGACGAAGGCGCTCAGCGCAAGCCTCCAATAGCGCCAAAGGTCCTGAGGCTCGCAATGAGCGCCTGAGGCTCGCAATGTGCGCCAAAGGTCCTCACAGTAGAAAACGGTTTCAATTATGTCTCAAATAGCATTCCCATGGCTTCAAATTTTATTGCCCTGTCATTTTTGACGGGCAAGTCGCTAGTACAGTATATATTATTCAGAGATAAATGCAAGAAACAGTAAAGATTTTGGACCCCATTCCAATCTTTAAAATAGCTGAAATTACTACCTAAAAATTACTTGCATACAAAAATAGGTTAAAAAGTGCAAAACAAACCTCAATCCACATGCAGATGTCCCATTCAAATTTTCCACAAAGCCATTCCATTCAAAAATTTTAGTTAAACTCGCTACCCTCTGAGTGCACATAACTATAAAAATGGGGTCTCCATAGACCCACATGACACTAAAAGTTAACCCCCTTCTATGGAGATCCTTAAAGGATCTCTGTGGCAGCTAACAATTAGCCCCATCATAATCATAATTCACAGATTGACAGTACAAGACCTCCATAGAATAGGGGTTAATTTCCTTGCAGAACTTCCATGCTGGCTGTTCATGTTGGATGCCACACGGTCCTTCGTGACATGGGGGTGTATGGAGGCGCCCATGGTTTTAGTTAGTGCAGATCGGGAGTTAGTGCATGGGAGGAGGGAATCCCCAGGGCTCCCCCGGATTATAGCAGGTATTGGGGGGAATCTTGGGGGTCGGGGTTCCTGGATTCATGATATAGTGGATATGGCTAGTGTAGTGTGTGTGTGCACACTACGTTGGGCTGAGAGCAATGGCAAATAGCCCTGGATGTGTATCAGTTACGTTGAGGTGAGCTGCACTGGAATGGCTTCCTAGATAACAAAAAAAAAATAGTGATGGAGCCATTTCTCGCAGCTACATAGTGAGTTGGAATGGGTTGCTATGTCTTGTTGTCAGAGTGGCATATGCATGATTGAAGAAGGGGAGGTAGGAGAGAAAGAAGAATATGTGGAATGCAAAGAGGAAATGTGATGGGGGAGATTGTCAAGAATATTAGTTCAGGAAGAAGTATTTTTGTAAAAGATGATTCAAAAGGCTTGCAAACTAAGGAGCATGTGTACAAATAATACTTTACAAAAAATATGGTAGACAAATTGTCCAGCCTTCAGTGGTAAGGACAAATACAGTGATGTTTTCATGCATGTTCAGATGTTTTGTTATGCTGAATATTTTAAGATTTAAAGAAGACTTGGTTAGTTGAATGATACTTGCTGCTGTCATGTGTTCTATGAGAGGAAGGTAATTGTAAAGGTAAGATGTGGAGAGAAAGAGAATAAATAGTTGCAAAGGTGGGATGGATGGAAACATTATATAGGGTTGGATAGAGATGAATTTGAAATATATTAAAAGGATATGCAAAAAAAATGTCTGGAAAGGAATGAAAAAATGGAGTGGCTAAATAGAAGAAAGGTAGAAGAATAAAAGCAAACAAATGAATCTATAGAAGAGGAGGAAATGGCGCTGTATCTGTATTGATTTTCTGTATCCGAGAGGTTCATACTTCCCTGAGTGGCAGTCTGTGTGTGACAGGGTAGTGGTCTCGAGGCTGTCTCTCTCTGCTCAAGGACAGTATCTTTAGATAGAGAGATGTGGTTCTCCCCTCCCCCTCTCCTCAGCTCTTGCTCTCTGACAGGAGAGTCGCTCTCTTTCTTAGGATGCTTTCTGCTGCCGGTTGTATTTTTAGCATCAAGAAATGGGCACAGAAACCTTTTGCCGCTCACGTAGATAAGAGGCCCCCCTCCCCTCTTCTCCCCGCAGGGAAGTGAGGAGGGGAGGAGGTAGCCCTCTTACTGCTAGGGACCTGAACAGCATTCCATTATTACAGTGATCCTTCGCCCTGTAATTTTCTGGTACCTACCCCTGCTCTATTACGGAGACCCTCAACCAATAACTGTCCTTTAATTTTCACTGAACCTGTCTCCATATTATTGTAATGTGCCTATCACTGCTCTATTACCAGACCCTTGTTAATATTTTGATTTGTTCCTATCACTACTGTTAAAGGACCATTCTCCATATTATTGCCAAGTGCCTATCACTGCTGTTATACAGGACCCCACCATGTACTTGTCTTGTACTTATAACTGTTCTGTGAAACATTTTACTTCAGTGTATCTATCACTACTCTATTTACGAACCCTTGCTCTTTTACAGGACACCTCATCCTACTACTGCACTGTACCTGCTCCGTTTTCTCGCCCTATAACCTATAATTCTGTAATGCTAGAGGTACAATAAACCCATGTATAATATTGAACATACATTCCATTTTTACTTACACACTGATACATGATGAGTTAAGGACGTCTTCTGCTTCTGCATTGTACCTCTCACTGCAGTGTTACACTACCCCTTACTATATGTCCTATACGTCACTATCATTGCCTTATTCAGTACGTCTTTCCCTATAAATGGCAAGTCTTAAACAGCTCTCTTTTTAGACAATTTTAACACCTTGAAAATCATGTATGTTTCATTGACCTGCTACGACACTTGTTATTTACTTTATAATTATACCAGTCTCTGGTTTTATAAAGTAAGAACTCTCCTTATTGTTGCCTCAGTGGCTACTATCCCAAATGTTTCAACCATGAAGCAAAGGAAAAGTCATAGTTGTGACAATTATAAATCTTTCTAACTTTTTGACCTTAAGGAACAGTTGTTTCCCATCACTTCCTTCTCCCTTGCCCCCTAACACCCCTGTTTCAGGGGTGGGAGGGGCCAGGAATTAAAATAAAATCATTATTTTACATATAAAATTGTAATAATTATTAAACATGCCTACTTACCACACAATAAGCACTATTTACTATGTTTGATCTAGGGTTGACAAGCCACCCATAAAAAATTATTCATAACCGTATCTAATCCCTGGAACCTCTATTAGCACAGTCAGATAGAGGATGTTCAAAATCTAAATCCCACCACCAATATCCTCTCAAATAGAAGTACTTTGAGTCACCATCTATCACCTCTGGCCTAAGTGGGGTAATGACTAGTATCCCTCACCACCTCCACCGGTCTGGTGAGATGGGAAAATCTATTCTGAAATCATGTAGGGGAAATATTATTACTCACTTTTCCAGTGTTACTATAAAATTACACCCTTGAATCCTCGCTTCAGCTCTTGGAAAAGTGCCAAGTTTAATAAGCTTTTTATAATCAGCCAATATTTTCATTTTATTGGTGGAGTTCCTCATAGGATGAGCTACATTTATGTTTTGTAATTTTTTTCAGTTCATAGCATTTTTTGGCTTGGCCTGTATTCAGAAGCCAATGCTGAAGGCTTGAGGGTGTAATTTGACAACACTGAAAAAGATAATGGAAATATTACTCCTTATATAAGAGACAAGTTGTGTATGTAGCTAGTAATGGCTACGGCCCCTATTTAATTGGCCAAATCACAATTACTTGAGCCCATAATGGAGCATGTAAATGTTACTGATATTTAATTGGCTACAGTTTGCTACTTGCATTCCAATTGCGAGTTACAGGCTTAAATGCACTGCGGTTGTCAAAAACGTAACTCCATCCTATCTCCTCCTTTGATATTTCAAGCCCGTAAATGTTACCAGTGCTAAAGATACAAAATCCATATTTAATTACAACAATTCAACAAGCCCGCAATTGCCTTCAAACCCATAAATGGCAAATGTATAAAAAATTCTATGAGTACTCTTAACTGGCTTAAACACCTGTTCATAACACTGTAAAAGCAAATAAACACACAATACTGTACTTAAAAATACGGGGAAATCAACGAAGGGCATTATAATTAACCGTACAACAGTCTCAAGCTCGCAAATCTGCAATAAAACATTATTTTTTTTATGTTTTATTTCCATGTTCGATCCTGGAAATAAAGAAGTTAATACATATAATGGAACCTGCATGGACTAGAACAGTTGAGTTATTCATGTTCAGGTTCATGGTTTGCATGTTGGGGCTGTGACCCAGTAATTGCAGGCTTTTTTTTTTTTTTTTTTAATTTTTATTTTTAAATACAAAAGATAAACATAAATAACATAACAACCAAAAACAAAAGGACAAAATTACACAATCTTCCAAAACAACACTCAGAAAATCACAACAAGATTAATTATCGATAACTTCTTTTAAACGAGATTTCCTTCACTACAAGTTTATGCTACGTTCCTACTACTCAGCCCTCAACCTGGCCAAACAGCAGTACTTCACATCACTAATGTCAACTCTGTCCTCCAACCCCAAACATCTGTTTGCCACTTTCAATACTCTCCTCCGCCCACCACCTGCCCCCATCCCTTCCTGTCTCATGGCTGAAGACTTTGCCAACCGTTTTACACATAAAATCAATTCTATCCACAATTAACTCTCCTCTCATCGTGGCTCACACACTCCTCCCTCTCAACTAACCAACAGTTTACCCCTTCCCCATTCTCACAGCTACTTTGAAGTACTTTGCCCCTGTAACAGAGGATGAAGTATCCATCCTAACATCATCCTCTCACTACCTGTCCTTTGGATCCTGTTCCATCTCCGCTCACCCCTCTCCTCTCTACTACACTAATCCCAGCTCTCACACACATCTTCAACCTATCCCTAAACACTGGCACATTTCCATCATCCCTAAAACATGCCATAATTACACCTGCTCTCAAGAAACCCTCATCCGATTCTGACGTTGCATCTAACTATCGCCCTGTCTCTCTACTTCCCCTGGCTTCCAAACTGCTGGAGCGGGTCGTCTATAACCGCCTTTCATCTCTTCTAACTCTCTTCTGGACACCTTCCAATCTGGCTTTCTGCCTCAATACTTCACTGAGACAGCCCTCATAAAAGTCACCAATGACCTGCTCACCACCAAGTCTAAAGGCCACTTTTCCATTCTGCTTCTTCTGGATCTCTCTGCCGCCTTTGACACAGTTGACCATCCGCTTCTACTCCGCATTCTCTCCTCCCTTGGCATTCGAGAAACTGCTCTCTTGTGGTTATCATCATACGTCCAAGAACGATCATTTAGCGTCTCCTTCTCTGGCACCTCTTCTTCTCACCCCTTGTCTATTGGCGTACCCCAAGGATCAGTCCTAGGCTCCCTCCTCTTCTCCATCTACACATCCTCACTCAGTACCCTAATAAACTCTTTTGGGTTTCAGTACCATCTCTATGCAGACGACACTCAAATCTACCCCTCAGCACCAGATCTATCCCCCTCTCTTCTAGCACACATCTCCGACTGCCTCTCTAGTATATCCTCTTGGATGTCCGCCCACCATCTAAAACTCAACATGTCTAAGACTGAACTCTTAATCTTCCCACCCTCTACTACAGCTTCAATTCCTCACATCTCTCTCTCTGTCAACAATGTCATCATCACTCCCACCTCCCAAGCCCAATGTCTTGGGGTTCTACTGGACCCTGCTCTCTCTTTCATCCCTCACAGACAGTATCGATCCAAATCTTATCTTCTCCATCTCTAAAAAACATATCCAAAATACGCCATTACCTTACACAAGACACTACTAAGATTCTAATACACTCTCTCTCACTCTCTCGACTATTGCAACTCGCTCCTTGTTGGCCTGCCCATCACTCGCCTCTCCCCACTTCAATCCATAATAAATGCCTCCGCCAGACTCATCTTCAGTACACATCGTTCAGTGTCAGCAGCTCCTCTCTGTCAAGCACTTCACTGGCTTCCCTTAGCCTCCATAATAAAATTTAAAATCTTGACCCTCACTTATAAAGCCCTCAACAACAGCGCACCCCCATACATCTCTGCTCTCATCTCTAAATACTCCCCCACACGCCCTCTTCATTCTGCTAACAACCTTCTTCTTTCTACCACTCTTGTCACCTCCTCTCTCACTCCCGCCTCCAGGACTTTTCACGTGCGGCCCCTATTCTCTGGAACTCCTTGCCTCGCTTCACAAGACTATCCTCCTGCCTAAACTCCTTCAAAACTTCAATAAAAATACACCTCTTTAAAGAAGCCTATGACCTTCCTCCGTAACATGCTCAGCACTACTCTCTCCCTACTTTACCAAATACACACTTTAACCTTTAGATTGTAAGTCTGCGAGTTTCAATCCTGCGCAGTGCTTTAGGGAAAGCGCTATGGACACCGGATTCCAAGCTCAAAGACAGGGCCATCCACTCTTTGCAATGTGTGAATCTTAAACTTGTCATTGCCTGTAACTAAACTTATTTATAGCGCTATGGAATATGTTGGCGGGTTACAAATAAATTATAATAATAATTGAGCTTATTGGTACATTCTCACAAGTCCTGTAAGGACCATGTATTACACACTCTCTCTAAATGCTAATATAACCTATTCTCAAATTAACAATTTTTACTTTAAAATCACTAATTAACCTAAAATAATAAGATTACATTAAATTGTAAATAATATATTGCCATTTGCAGGGTTATTGTGAATGTTGGTCCTTGCAGAACCCTCAGGGTGAAGAAGCTGAACGAAGTTTAACACATTTGTTAACTACATGATATAAAAGCTATGCATCATATATATCAATTGAAATGAAATGCATCAATTTTAAAGTTCTTTAACTTGGTTTTCAGTACTCTGATGATGTACAGCAGTAATTCTGAATTCTTTGTCCCTTTAAAAAGGTTTTTAACAGTCCAGGTGTAATGAGAAGGAATAACTTGTTGTTCCAAACAAAAAAATAGTATGAAGTTGTGCTTTACTATCTTAAAATGAAAAGTTGATTTTTTTACTTGATAATGCTTGTTTCATAATGATGGAGCACATATCTAGAATTATTTAATTCCAATGTAATACATTGCACAAGGGTATAATCACTTGTAATTTTAATTTCAGTTACACATTTTCTGCAAAAAATGTTAAAATTCCAGATTAGACTCTGTTTCCATATTTTTTCCCCACTAAAAATTGTAAATATGTATTTTTGTATTTCTTTCTGTAACAACTGTAAGCATTTGCATTGTTAATTAATTATTAAGGTAAAATTGAATAGCTTGTCTGGTGTGGTTAAATTCTCCCTGATAAGGTCTGGTTACTTGACACTGCCCTATTACAAAATCTATTACACTATAACTGTCCTATTTATTACTGAAGTCCTCATCGTTCTTGGGAACCTTCTTGATGAGTTTCCCTGAGACATTTGAAAATATACCATCATATATATATAGTTGTCAGTGTTGGGGACATTCGCAATGTTGGTGAGGGATGCCTGCGAGCACTGCAAAACGAGGCAAGGCGAGCAGTCGACTGCGAGACTCTCGAAGCAAGGCAAGCCATTGACGCATGCACGACTTAGGCTTTTACGTCCCTCGCACAGCGAGGGATGCCTGCGAGGCGGACCATTGAGGCACGCAGCACTTAGGCTGCAATGAGCGCCAGAGGCTCTCTTTGCACTGCGAGCCTCGCAGGACTTTGGCATAAATGAGCAACTAAGGCCCTCATTGCACTGCGAAGCCTCGCAAAGCGAGGTGAGCAGTTGAAGCATGCAGTTTTGTTCAAACGTGTAACTAAAAAAAGCCCAAAACAGGGAAAATAATTGTATAAAAAAAAATAATAACACACAGCACAGGGGGAGAGCCAGGAAGCCTAGGAGAGAGGTTGCAAACGAATTGGAGCCATATTTGCAATTTTCCGTCTCTCGAAAATCGTCTAAGCGAGGGAAAAAATGGCGGATGAAAAAAGTAAAAATTATGAAACATGATGTAAACGAGGCTCAGCAATGCCAGGCATGCAGAACATAGAAAATACACAACAGCGAAAACAGTAAAACTTACACTAAAAATGAGGATCAAAAGCCTCACATTGTATGCCAACCAGCATTGCCAGCCTTACAATTTCATTCCTGTCATTTCTGAGGGGCAATTTCCTAGTGTTAAATAAATACTGCATATCAACAAGTTATAGCTGTTTTATACCTATTACTACCAGGACACCACAGTCTATAATCGTCCTGTATATATTACTGTTTATTATGGGTTCATAGACTTAAAGTGTCCTTTATTTATCAATTTTTAGGCTTTATAATGTTCTGTACCTTTCACTGCATTATTTCAGGACTCCTCACATTATAACTGTTCTATGTCTATCACTGCCCTATAATATCTGTCTAAAATCTACCTATTCATATATTTTATGAACTGTCACCCTATAAGCTCTTGTGCATAACACTCTCCTCCTCCCCCCTTCTCCACAGAGTAATGATGTGTTTGGCAGCATGTGGAACTGGCTGTACTTCATCCCTCTTATCATCATAGGCTCCTTCTTCATGCTGAACCTTGTTCTTGGTGTCCTTTCTGGGTGAGTGTATTTATTCTTAATCTCATAGAGGCCATGCATACATTTTTGAGTTATGCAAAAAGAACAATGATATATTTTACTTTTAATTGAAACGCGTTTATTTGTACAGTATCTGTTTAGCATTACTAATTTTCCAGCAGGGGTGTGGAAATTAACACATTCTTGGAAAACATGAATTCTGACTAGAAAAGAGGCTATATGCTGTAATGTATCTGGGACTGCAAGGCATGTAGACATATTAAGCTTAGATTAGTTAGTAAATTACATTTGTTAAAAATGTAGATAATACAGTATGTTAAATAATCACTGTAAATTGGAAGAAAAGGTTCATGGCATGAGTGTGTCGTCTACACTTCCTGCTAGCTTGCTGACTGAGTAGGAGTGCTCTATTCACTTTTAGACTCAGATAAGATTTGAACACAAGATACCTTACCTCTCCCTCCCATAGCCAGATAATTACAGGTAGAAATCAATTAGCAAGGGGGTAACAGGAGGCCAAAGCCAAATGGGCCAGAGGCAAAATCGTAGTCCAGGTAGGGTCAGGACACGTGGATAAGGTTCATTTACGTGAGGCAAGCCAATGTGAGGGACAGAAGCACATGTTAAGAATTCAAGAGCAAGCGGTGGTCAAGAGAAGCCAAATAGAGAAGTCCAAATAACAACGCCAACGGTTTAGAACCTGTAAATCAAGCAGAGTTCAAAGGCACACCAAATCTGCCAGCACAAAGTCAAAACAACTAAGTAATGCTGCAGCCCATTTGTACTTCTTCATTCTGACAAGAAGCAATGACTGGAATGGATTAATGCAACAAATGGAATGGAGTCAGCAAATGTAAAATCTAGGCCCAATCAGACTAGTATGAATCTTACTTTACCCAAACTGTATCTCCAGCACCAGAAGGCACTGCACACATACAGTGCAATTGCACCCATATACGCTACACTAAGCAAGAAGAAGTAAAAGCCAAAGCATGGCTCTCCTATACCATGCACTAGTGGAGTCTGCTAAAACGACAATGCTTTTTTATGGCCATGACAGACATAGTTGCTAATGTTAGTTCATTCACAAACGTGACCCTGGTGCTTTATATATATATATATATATATATATATATATATATATATATATATATATATATATATACACACACATATATATAGTAAATAAATAGTACATCTGTGTTCACATTTGAATGTCTAAAACAAGTTAAAAAACCTCTTCCAGCTCAGAATTCAGAGAAAAACAGTTATTACACTGCATTCTGGGAAGCCGAGCTGGGACATGCAAATGTGCCCACAAATATATATATATAAAGAGTGAGGTAGCCGTGAGTGCCATAATTATTATGTCGAGCTTTCGAGAGATGACCTCTCTTTATCAAGTCTGAAACAATACTAAAGGGATGTACCAAAAAAAAATGTAAGATTATGATGGTACACAGAGAAGCACCATAAATAATGCCCTGTGAGTCTGTGGATCATGTTTAGGTAAGAAAATACTAGAGCCCCACAATTTGAGGATTAGAAAAACACCAATTGAACATGTGGAATGTGTCTGAGCCATAAAACATGTTGGCAATGAGACAAAAATCCTAAATCAATATTACATTATGTTTTGAGTCAAAAAAATTAAAAGTTTTCCTCTCATGGATAGTTTAGAAATTTCCTGAGTACTTTGGTATCACTCACTATATACTGCAATGCTCTGATATATATCTGTGTGTGTGTTGCTTTAAAATATTGCTACAAATTTGACTCTAAATAAAGAAAGATTGACAGTAGGTTATAATGACTAATGCATTAAATATGTGCATACTTAAAAAATCTACTATTAGATGAAAATATGAAAAAAATGTGTTTTAGAAGAAATGTGTTTTTTTATGTTAAAACTGGACTTTGGAGTGTCTGTTTGTTCACTTTGCCTAAAATGTTATAGGATTGTATTACAATCCATCAGCCTTCATAGGCAATGTTTTTTGAATATCATATATGTAAGTTACTACTTCCTGCAATGTTGCCTGCTGTGACAGGAAAAATATAGTCAGCTGATCTTACAACTCCAATGCCAGAGGGATGTGGACTGCATTATATTGTTATGGGATTGCAAGCAGCTCAGGTGATGTACTTAAGAGTAAATCTTCATGTTTAAAAGACAGTACACAAAATATATAATTTCTTCAACTCTTGCTAAAATAAGCATGATTCATCTAACATTTAATATCCCATCCTGCATGTGCATTAAGCAAAATACGTTTGAAACAGTTTGTTACAACAATACAGTTTCATTATAATGTTGTGTGGCAACTGACTTTAAGCTGTAACGTTTGAATGATGTGACCTGCAGAGTGCATCTGCGGATTTATATACACATATTTATTAATCAATTATTTACGCAAAACCTGTCAGTGTTTTTAAGGCCACAATATGGCGTAGACATGCAAACCCAATAGGATACATTCTACAGGCAAACTCGCAGTCTAAGATGTAAGTCCTCATTACACAGGCAGAGTAAACTAAATTTCCGATTTTCTCTAAAAATACATAATTGGTGATGTTGTAAGTTTGTTATATGCTTCACAAACATGATTTTTTAACCTACACTAAAGCGATCCTTTAAAGTGTCAGGTTTTTTACAAGTGAGATGAAAAAGGTTTGATGTCTTCTCAAATTGAAAAGAAGGTCTTACCTCACTAGTAAGACAATTGTTACCTTGGTAAATATTGTACTGTGATCTGTTATGTTAAGATTTTTCTTTTCTAAAATAACCCCCCCCCCCCCCCCCCCCCCATATTGCTGTGACAATGCACTATGAGGATGTGCAAGGTTACATTTGTCTTATTTTGTGCAGGGAATTTGCCAAAGAGAGGGAACGCGTGGAAAATAGGAGAGCATTTATGAAACTGAGACGACAGCAGCAGATTGAGAGAGAGTTGAATGGCTACATGGAGTGGATATCCAAAGCAGGTGGGACCACTCGTGTCCTCTCTAAGAGGCAATAATCTGTCTTTCCAATTTGAAGTTGAGGGTAGTGGCAAAAGTATAAACTGCGACATAAAGTGCTTGTGTCCACTCACTCATAGGCATTGTGATTTTGTCCAAAGACTAGCAGGACCTATTCTTTGGATACCCAATTTAGAAGCTGGAATTACATCAGTAAGGTACATTATATATCAGAAGTAGGACCTTAGATGCTGATGTTGCTCTACTGAGATAAATAGTTAATGTTCTTATTGAATAAAAGAGTTATGCACATTATTGAAGCATCAAGAATAGCAATAATAGCAGTCTATATTTGTATTTTACACTTTTACAATTTTCAATTGTTACATATGAAAACACCATCAGAAAACATTAACACAAATAATACATCACTTAGCATTGCAACCTGATACATTTATCACTACTCTATAGAAGAATGTCAGAAAAGTTTCCTTTTGTCTTTCTGTACACCTAAGTCTCTCCATTACCCTGTCTTTCTGCTTTATTGTGTTGGTCTATTGTAATTTCTTGCTGGTCCCTATTTTATTTTGACCATTGATCTGAGTTTATCTGTCTTTCTCAGTGTTTTATTTGTATCTGTTGATCTACCTGCTTGTCTGTATTTTGTATTCTTTATTTTTCTCTTACTGTCTGTTTAATACTGCTTGTTGACTGATATATATATATATCCATGTCCATGTGTGCTCCTTTATGTGTATCTACCTCTTGATCTTTCTTTGAGTTTTTTAAAGTGAGTTTTTTGCTGTGCTGCTCACTTTCTCTTTTTCATTTTCTTTCTCTTCCCATTAACACTCTCTCTTTCTCCAACTCCCACCCACACTGGTTTCCTTCCCCCACCCTTTTTTCTCTATCTATCTATCTATCTATCTATCTATCTATCTATCTATCTATCTATCTATCTATGTGTCTGGCTGTGTATCTATTCTGCCTTCTTTCCACCTTGCTCCATCCTCTACTTCTTTCTCCATCTAGAAGAAGTTATCCTGGCTGAAGATGATTCAGATGTTGAGCGTGGACTCCCATATGATGGTAAATTAATTATTTGATCGAGAGTTATTGAGAATGTTTTCTGATTGCTAGCTTATCTATGTAGCAGTGTGTTATTGCTGGATTATGAGGATGGAATATAATAGTGTGGGATGTTGGGAAAGCAGCATGAGTGCTTGATATTGGGCATGCAGAATATAATAACTGCAGTGAAATAGAACAGAATGTACAAGATAAGTATAAGAGTGCAAGCCATAATGAGCCATGTAAATGTGCAGGATGCTCCCGGAGTAGTAAAATAGTATAAGGTGTTGCAGGAACAGTGTAAGCGTGTAACTTCAGAGTGCATTATAATAGAGCAGGGTGTTGTGTGAACAGTGTAAAACTCTAGTGTATTGTAGGAGCTGTGTAATGCAGAATGTGGGTGGAAGTATAAGACTACAGGCTGTTGTTAGGTAACCGGGTTTAAGATGTGTGGGGATGCAATGCAAGAGTACAGGATGTTGAGGGAGCAGTACAAGAGGTCAGGATGTTGTAGAAGCTCTGTAGGATAGCAAGATAATAATGGAGCAGTATTAGAATGGAAAAAAGTAGGGGGAACAATCTAAGCTAGCAATCTAAAGTAAAGCTGTGTCAGAATGCTGTCTGTAGGGGAGCAGTGCAAGATGTCTGATTTCAGTGGGACAACATGAGGGTTATAGTTGTTGGCAGGCGTAGTATATGAATTTAATTTATTGGGAGCAGGGTTAGAAAGGTAAATACCGTGGAGGAGTGCCAAGTGTTAAGAAGTTGTTTAGAAATGCTGTATCTAGGGCAGTAGAGTATGTGTGTTAGGTATAGTAGGATAGTGTAAGAGTGCCGGATATAGATGGGCAGTATAAGAGTACAGGATATAAGAAAACATTTTAAAAGTGCTGTGTATCACCTCTTTTGTATCATTAAGGAGCCCTTCGGAGGCCGACCATCAAAAAGAGCAAAACAGAACTGCTGAATGCAGAAGAGGGAGATGAGCCCATTGGAGACATCTCTTCTGTGGGTATGTGCTTCAGCCGATGCCAAAGCATCACTAGATCACACTACTTCTGTAAATGTGTACTAAAGTATGAATGTAGATTAGCATAATTTGGTTTTTAAAAGAAAACCTTATTTGGGCAAAATTTACATAATTGTTGCAAAATTCAGGCAACCCAACACATTTATAATTATACATGGTTCACAAGAAGAAGAGTATTTAAAATGTAATTATGAGTTTTATGAGAACAGGGTATACTTTTTGTTCCATTGCTAAATTTTACATTTGTAGATATATTTATCACATAATTCAAGCCCATATCATGTGAAGTCAGATACATTTTGAACTTTACACAATCTTAGATTCAGTTAGTCCTTCTGACATTTAGCTAGTAGCTGGTAAATATTTGCCATTATTTACCATTGCAGTTTTTCATATTAAGGCATATTTGCAAATCGGAGCTGGACAAATATAGTTAAAAATGACACAGATGAGTATGGTATAATTAAAAGCTATAGTAAATAACAAGCACTTCTGTCAACTGGATATTTTTAAAACATACATTTAATTCAATAAACACATATTGAAGTCTGCAATTATCACCTGTCAATTAGCCTTAATCTACCCACCAATATTATGCTGTTATCTCATTCTAAAGGGGCAGGGATTGTTAAAACATGCCAATTATTCCATGAAGGGCTGCATGTATTGTTTTCAATGTAAACATTTTTGTGGTCATTGATCTGTGCATGTACAGAATACAGGGATTTTGCTACTCTCTGAAGCCTTAAAAATTACATAGAAAGCCGAAAGAGACACTGTGGTCCAATATTTTCTTTCTTAGTATGTTACAGTGTAGTAAAATGTCATTATGGTGAAATGGGGTGGGGTTGTTTCTCTTCTTCTCATTTTACGTGGTAAGAATCCTTGTAAATCTCCAAACTGCTTTGATCCCCATTATTTTTATTATAAACTAGATCAGCTAACACAGATAACAAGCTATCTATGAGTACTTGTTTACATTTCCTCTCAAGTTTCTTTCAATTCCCTGGTAAGCATATGGTAGAACAAATACCATGCTTATTATATGTTTCAGTGGTGCTTTAGTCTTAATTTCCCCAAATACATATAGTTTATTTTCTAAAAAAAAAAAACTTTGGGAATTTATTGTGGGCCACTGTTGTGCATTTACAAGTAAAGCTCATTTGTTTGTTTGTTGGGCATAGACTATGAGAAACAGTTTGCAATTTAAAACAAATAAAAGTTAATATTTTTTGTCTTACTTTTGATTAGGTTAGTTTTCCTTCATAGTTGCTTATCTCCACCTCCCTATCAGGGGGAGTGGCCAGCTCTGCTTAGAACTTATCCGATTCTGGTTCAGACTGAGCATGGTCAGTAAAGGGGGTGAAGCTAAAATGGCTCATGCCCTGTCACTGAGCACGGCCTATGGTCCAGCCACGAGCTGGTTACAATGCAGCTGGTACCTCTGTGTAGGCAGAGGAGGCAAAGCTAATCATATAACTAGGTGGACCAATAAAATAATAGCCCAGCCTGCTTCCAAGCTATATGATGGTGTAGCCACCAGGCAGAGCTGGCCACACTCCCTGACAAGACAAAGTCAGATGCTCATAAACAGTTTTGCTTGAGAAGAAAACAGACAATTTAAGAAAAAATATAAACTTTTTTTTTATTTTAATCTACCTAATGTCTTTAATAGTCTATGCCCAACAACCAAACATATGAGTTTTACTTTTTAGTGGATTACAGTAGTCCTTTAAATTCACAAAAAGAAAGCTTGGGACCACAGTGGCCATTTAACTCCAAATTTTACCTGCTGTTAATACATAGTTTCATGAATTGTCACTTTTTTACATGTATTTTCCCCTCTTTATCTCTCTTGTTTTCTATTTCCTGTTGTTTTTCATTATTATTCTCCTTTACCTGCCCATTTCTTTCTTTATTCTTCTAAATATTTTCTAAATGTAACATCATCTAAACTCTTCCTACCCAACATTGATTTCTTGTGATTTGCTCCAACACCTGCAGGCTCACCTTTTGCCCGTGCAAGTATTAAAAGTGCCAAGTTGGAGAATGCCTCATACTTGCACAAGAAGGAGCGACACATACGTTTCTTCATTCGGCGCATGGTGAAGACTCAGGCCTTTTACTGGGTGGTCCTAGGCCTCGTGGCTTTGAACACGCTGTGCGTGGCGATCGTGCATTATGGCCAAGATGAATGGCTTTCTAATTTTCTGTGTGAGTCACAACTTCAGGGAGAGCAGAGACGGAAATCAACACTTTTATATAATGTATTTTGATGTTAATTAACAAAGACACATATAAAAAGTACAGTTAACAAAGCTACTTGCTATGTTATTGTCTGGAGCCTTTTTTCTTTTACGAGGGTATATAAATGTTAAAACTTTTATAAAGGCTAAGTTGAATTATGTAGGTGATTGAGATGTCCACTGTCTCAAGTCTAGAGATCTTACATTAAAGAGACAGCAATAAATATGTTTAAAATATTGGGATAATTGTTATAGAATGTAAAAAAAAAAGCAGACCTTAACAGGACCACTGTGGTCATATTTTCAAAATGTAATCTTTTGAAGAACTACACTTAAAAATAGGGGAAATTATTTTGGACTGTAAAAAAAAGAAAACAACAGCCTCCAATGTATTATTTTTATATATAGTTACTAGCGACTTGCCCGTCAAAAATGACGGCAATAAAAACTAAAGCCTGGCAATGCTGTTTGCCACACAATGTAAGCCTCTCCCCCTCTACTTTACTGGCCTTGTGATGAGCGCCTTTGGCGCTCATCACAGGCCTTGCAATGAGCCCCTT
The DNA here is from genome assembly GCA_027410445.1 of Discoglossus pictus. Taxonomy (NCBI): domain Eukaryota; kingdom Metazoa; phylum Chordata; class Amphibia; order Anura; family Alytidae; genus Discoglossus; species Discoglossus pictus. The sequence continues at coordinate 141,596,626 of CM050167.1, read as the reverse complement.
TGGAGCTCATTGCGAGTCTCTCCCTCTGTCTACTTCCTCCCTCGTGTCTTATTTCCCCCCTCCTCTCCCTCCCTTGTGTCTCCTTCCACCTCGTCTACCTCCTTTGTATCTCCTGCCCCCCTGTGTTTTTACCTCCCTCTCCCTCCCGTGTCTCTAAACCCCTCCCCTGTGTCTCTTTCCCCCTTCTCCCTCCCATGCATCTCTTCCCCCCCCTGTGTCTCCCCCAACCCTCCCCTGTGTCTGTCCCCCCCTGGCCTGTGTCTCTTTCCCCCTCCCCCTGTGTCTGTTACGGCCTTCCTCGTGTCTCCATTTCCCTCCCTTGTGTATCTTCCCCCCTGCACTCTCTCCCCTGTGTCTCTTCCCCCTCCTCTCACTCCCCTGTGTCTCTTCCCCCTCCTCTTTCTGTGCCTCTTCCTCCCTGTCTCTTCCCCCTCACCCTCTGTGTCTCTCCCCACTCTGTGTCTTCCACCCTCTCCCTCTGTGCCTCTTCCCCCGCCTCTCTCTGTGTGTCTCGCCACTGTGTCTCTTCACCCCTTCCTCTGTTCCCCCCCCTCTGTGACTCTTTCCCCCTCTCTCTGTACCTCTTCCCCCCTTTCCCTCTGTGTCTCTTCCTCCCTCACCCTCTGTATCTCTCCCCCCTGTGTCTCTTCCCCCCTCTCCCTCTGTGCCTCTTCCCCCCTCTCCCTCTGTGCCTGTTCCCCCCTGGCCTGTGTCTCTTTCCCCCTTCCCCCTGTGTCTGTTCCCCTCTTCCCCCCCCCCATTTCCCTCCCATGTGTATCTTCCCCCTGTTCTCCCTCCCGTGTGTCTTTTCCCCCTCATCTACCTCCCCTGTGTCTCTTTCCCACCTATCCCTCTGTGTCTCTCCCCCCTCCCTCTGTGTCTCTTCCCCACTCTCCCTCTGTGCCGTGCCTCTTCCCCACTCTCCCTCTGTGCCTCTACCCCCCCCCCCCTCTTCCCCCCACTTTCATCTGCTCTGCGCAGAGCGCGGCTCGCGCTCTGCGCAATGCGCAGCAGTTTATAATTGTCAAACTGCGATTCGTCTGAAGCGTGACGACGAATCGCAGTTAGACAATTATAATATGTGATACTACTGTGGAATCGGCCATTTTGCTTTCAACAGATTAACGTCCCGAGGTGGCAGGGGACTTGGAATCTACATGAAGTATGTGCATAAAGGGAATATAGCAGTAACATCTGCAATGATCAGCACTAAAGGACATGTAATTAGTTTACAATGACACACCCTCCTCAAGAAGTAATGTGCGGCAGCAGGAAGAAAACAAAATGAAAGCCTGCGGTAAAGATTAATTGCATAAAAAAGATGCAAAATGTAAAGTTTGCACTTATTTTTTTGTAAGATTTTGCCCACTATCATGTTTAGTTAAACAAAATACCACATAGAAAAAATGTGATCAGCGCAGTCCTTAAAGTTATAAATCCTTCAAATTTCTATAAACCTTTGTAAGCTTAATATATGTGGACTGGCAGGGAGGTTTGTGCCCCTAGATTTACAGTGTATGTACGTCTATTTGTGCTTGGCCTTTTTGTGGTCTTATCCTAGAACCAGATAACCACAATATGAAGGGGTTCACAACATAGGATATAGAGTGAAGGACACTGGATGCCTGCCTGCAGCTGATTTCCCTAGATCTACACTCATGTCCGTGATATGAGTGTTTAGTTTAGCAGGCACATGCATAGTAGCTCTGAAGCAATCATTCTTACAAAAGTGTTAATCATTTTCTCTTTTACTTGCCTCTATGTTAATCAAATGTACCAGCAACTTTTTCAGCAGGCAGAAAAATTTAGGAAGAGAAGAAAACAGGTAGCAGCTTGATATCACATATGGATCTATATTAGATGTGGGTGAGGGGAAATCTTTAGTAGACAGGGGCTTACAAGTATGTCGTAACACATTGAATGCCAGGATCGATACAACACAAAAAATAATCATGAAATAAAGTATTTTTCTGGGCCGATTTGCAGACTTGAGAATGTTGTGCTGTTAATTCTAAGACCTAACATCACTTTCCCTTATAATAACTGTACAGTAGAGTGATTTTATTTACATTACAAGTGCTACGTTTTGTACTTTACTGCACCTTGCGGGTGCTCTAGAGCACACTTTGGCCTTTGGGTTCCATTTGGGTGTTTCATGCTTGCATGTGAGTGACCACGTTGCACTTTAATAGCTGAATTAAACAATTAGCGGTTACGGTCATGACAGATCAATGGATTTACGTGTGCAAAGTTTAGCGTTGCTCTCCAGGTAGCCAATTCTCAGCTGTTCTGTATGTTAACTCACAAAGCCCTCTGCGAGCAACGTTACGAGGCATCTTAGCACGCAAATAGCCCTAAGATGACAGTGACGAGCTATGTTATAAAACGTAGCTCCAATTTAATAGGGCTGTTAGTAACAAGTTTTCTTCTTTTCTTTACTTATTGCAGTTTTGACATACTGCCTGTAGTTTTAGCTTGAGGTATCATAGATTAACTTGTAGTGTTAAAATGTTATTTAAAAGAAACAGACATGTAACTTATATGATACTGATTGTGCTGCCTCCTTTAACTGCCTGAAAGGACCGTGGTTGGAGCCTGATAAATTATTGTTGTAATCCTTCATTGAGACAAAGGATTCCAAGTAATGGCTGTTAGGATTGTGTAACGCTCTAACTTTGCAAATCACATCTGTAGTATAATCAGACATGGGTAGTACAGATAGTTGCCACCAGGCTTCCTGTGGTATCTGGAAAATTGTATGTTTCATTTAATTTTTTTTAACCTTTAGAAAATGTTTTCCACATATGTTCATATTAAAATTGATTCTGTCTTCATTAACATGCATTTTCATTTATATTATAAAAAGCGCACAGTTGTGTTTTTTAATAGTCTTACTACTAATTGCTTGTCAGTACAATCTGAGTGATAAAATATAGTTACTGGGAGCATGTGGAATGTAGGAGTGCTATAGGCCAATGGCTTGAAGAAAAATAATGATAATGTGAGAGGAATAGGGTGTGATGTAATGTGTCTATCCCGTTTGAAATAAGGACACATAGAAGTGTACCACAAATATCCAATAACTGAATTTGTTGATGTAAACAAAATATTTATGGCATATTGGATTTTTTTTTGAGTACTTTTTAAATAAGACTCTGGCACTCAAAACATAAATGTATTACTAAATAGAAGAAGATTTTATAAATCCCCTAAAGTTGGAGTACTTGACATTTGTTAGTGTCATTTTAGTGTGTTGTCATTTGATTCTCCAATTTAAGAGTAGATTGTGAATGTCTAACTATTGCTTTTTTTTTTGCAGTCTTTGCAGAATTCATTTTCCTCGGGCTCTTTATGTCTGAAATGTTTATAAAAATGTACGGTCTTGGGACCAGGCCTTATTTTCATTCATCGTTTAACTGCTTTGACTGTGCCGTGAGTATTTATATATATATCTTTGCCACCTCAGGGGTACAGGGGTGATTAATCAGCTGCAGTGTGACAGACATGAAGGGTCTGTAGATGATGCTATTAATCGACAGAAAGGAAGTTAATAACAAGGAAACATAAAAGTTGATGTTTTTTAATAATTACTTGTTCCATCTAGTCTGCCTGTAATTCTAAAGAGGTTTTTTTTATGCCTCTTTTGTCCAATTGAATGAGAAAAAGTAAATTAAGTGGAGGAGCAATTATAATAAAAGCAAATTATTTACATACTCTAAATTCACCCTAAAGCTTCCCCACAAGGAATGCACATCCAAATGCTTGATCCATCCACTCTGCAGAATTATAATTTTTTTTTAACTTCATAGCCAGTCACAGGTTACAAGACTCAAGAATGTTTTTGTTTACCATGAGTGGCTGTGATCTGGGGAACTGGCATACTAACTGTACAGTAAAAGTTTCAGGAAACAGAAGGACATAGAGCCTTGTAAATCTCTTGACTTTAATAACATTATTACAATTCCATGAGACTTTTATTGAATTACACAGTCAGGAGGAAAACGGAAGGAGTGAAATATAGTACATGGTTACTGTCCCTCCCACTGCAGGGTGACTAACTGATACTGGCAAGAAGTAGCGATGGAACAGACTCAGCAATGGAGTATGGAGTCTGTCCCTTCCACTGCAGGGTGGCACAGTGTCACAGACATGGAGGAGCTATGAGACACAGATTGCATTCTACAGCTGTGTAAAAAATTGTAGTTGCCCCCTGCACTGAATGCAAAGCATTAATCATAGATAGGATGCAAAATAACTGTATATTTTCTGCTTGCATCCCCAGGTTATCACCGGGAGCATCTTTGAGGTTGTGTGGGCAATGATAAAGCCTGGAACCTCCTTTGGGATCAGCGTCCTAAGAGCCCTCCGTCTGCTGCGCATCTTCAAGGTTACAAAGTAAGAAGCTTTTCTTCAAATCCAAAAGTGCAGACCAGCTGATGAAATGACCATTTCACAATTTTATTTTCTCAATTCTCTCACACCTTCTCACCCTCTGTAGAATTTCATTTGTGAACTCGATCAACGGTCCTTATAGACCCCTGTGGCACTAAATATAAAATTGTTATCATGGAGGTCCCAATGGACCCCCATGGTATACTAAACTATAACCATGAGTATTCTCATGGACCTCCATGACACTTAACAACCCATATAAAACAAACCTAATATTGGCACCTAATGTTAATCCCTAAACCTTGGGGGTCTCCAGGAACTCCATTCCACCTAACATTAACTCCTGTACCATTGTGGTCTCCATGGACCCCAATACTATACTAAGGTATAACCATGGGGGTCCTCTATGATCCCCATGGCACCTAACATTAATCCCAATAATATGAGGGTCCCTATGGACCTCCATAGCACCCTTGCTACCACCACAGTCATCCATATTGGACCTCCATAGAACCTAACCCACTCAATGGGGTCCATAAGGACCCCCATAGTCCCTAACACTACATACACAAAATAAATAAAGAAACACACCTTTAAGGGGGAAAATAATATATTACCTATTGTCATGGACTCCTTTTCCAATCCCTGGGTCTTAGCACATTAAAGGGCAGACAGCTTGGCTCCAGCCACTGGATTATGTACGTAAACACCTCCATTGTATTTGTAATCTATTTTGTCAATTAATAAAGTTTTAATGGGGAAATTAGGACGTTTAAATAAAATCCAGGAAAGAACACCGGTAATATATTAAAAAGAGGTGGTGTATCATTCCTAAAGTTTTAAATAAATGTCAATGGGTGTCACTGTCCCACAATATTCTGGGATATAATTAGTGATAACCTAATTTGACAAGTAAATATAATAAATTAATGTTGTTATAATGGTTGGGCCTATTATTAATATAGCAATAGTATCAGAAGTATCTATGATACATTTATGCAGGCCTCATATGCAAAATATTTGCTAATCATCGGTATGCAACAGAAGAAATGTATTATTATATATAGGAATAAGACACACTTTTTTTTTTTTTAAATAGTGCACTAAATACAAAAATGATTAAAAACAAAAAGACAAAAAAGGGAAAGGAATGGTGCATATGAATACGCTGTACTGAAGTATACAAGGGAGGAAAATATATATATCGCTAAGGATGCATACATGTCACCTTAAACATCATTAAACCATAACACAATGTTTGGTTTTACTGTTTAAGTGCAGAAAAAAGAAGCATCACTTATATCCCTTGCTGGCATTAAATATGCCTAAGTACTTGCGTTTTATATGGAGGGAAAATCTCTACTAGTACACCTCACATAGACTTAGGTTAAATGCACCATCCTTCCCTTCCTCCCTATGGTTTTACCCCTGTATTGGGCTTCCTCATGGGCTAGGGAATAGTAAAGATTGTGGCCTTTTTAAGGCCTGAGCACTTCTGGGTCTCTCTTCCTGGTGTGACGCGCGTTAGCGTATGATGTCATCACGTCTATTGAATCGGACCAGCTTTATTTATAATGTGGAACAAACAACAGGTTCTACATTAGAAATGACATACCCTGAATTTTACTGTGTATATATAAGATAATATTATGTATACTATCAATCTTTGAGACTATATACCATACAAGGAACATACTTCGTTGTTCCCTGTGAGAAATATATATATATACCGTATAAGCCGACCCGAGTATAAGCCGAGGCACATATTTTACCACAAAATACTGGGAAAAATTAGTGACTTAAGTATAAGCCGAGGGTGGGAAATGTGCTGCCCCCTGTGTCCCTCTTGTGCCCTCTCTCTTCTCCCCTCTCCCTCCCCTGTGTCTCTTCACCCCTCTCCCTTACCTGTGTCTCTTCCCCCCTCTCCCTTCCCTGTGTCTCTTCCCCCCTCCCTTCCCTGTGTCTCTTCCCCCCTCTCCCTTCCCTGTGTCTCTTCCCCCTACCTTATCACCCTCCTCACCCTTTCTCCTCATTCTCAACCTCCCTCCTCAACCCCCCTCCTCATCCTCAACCCCCTCCTCAACCTCAACCCCCCTCCTCATCCTCCCTCCTCATCCTCCCTCCTCATCCTCCCTCCTCATCCTCAACCTCCCTCCTCATCCTCAACCTCCCTCCTCAACCCCCTCTTCATTCTAAACCCCCTCCTCAACCTCAACCCCCCATCCTCAACCCCCCATCCTCATCCTCAACCCCCATCCTCAACCGCCTCCTCAACCCCCCTCCTCATCCTCAACCTCCCTCCTCATGCTCCCTCCTCATCCTCCCTCCTCAACCTCCCTCCTCAACCTCCCTCCTCATCCCCAACCTCCCTCCTCATCCTCAACCTCCCTCCTCATCCTCAACCTCCCTCCTCAACCTACCTCCTCATCCTCAACCTCCCTCCTCATCCTCCCTCCTCATCCTCAACCTCCCTCCTCAACCTCCCTCCTCATCCTCAACCTCCCTCCTCATCCTTAACCTCCCTCCTCAACCTCAACCCCCCTCCTCATCCTCAACCTCCCTCCTCAACCCCCTCCTCATCCTCAACCCCCCTCCTCATTCTAAACCCCCTTCTTAACCTCTCTCCTCAGCCCCCCTCCTCAACCTCAACCCCCCCTCCTCAACCTCAACCCCCCTCCTCATCCTCAACCTCCCTCCTCATCCTCCCTCCTCATCCTCAACCTCCCTTCTCATCCTAAACCCCCTCCTCACTTTACCCCTCTAAATACCCCCTCTCCCCTTACTTACATTCATCTGCAGCTTCACCTACGGCCGACGGCTCCTTCCTGTGTCGGCACCCGGTATATCCTAATGACGTGGCAGCAATGTGACGTCACGTCATTAGCACGTCATTGTTGAGGATGAGGAGGGGGGAAGGGAAAGAGACACGGGGGGGTAGAGAGACACGGGGGGTGTAGAGAGACACAGGGCGGTTAGAGAGACACGGGTGGGTTAGAGAGACACGGGGGGGGGGGGGTTGCGTCGGCACCCGGTATATGCTAATGATGTGACGTCACATGCGCGCCACGTCATTAGCATATACCGGGTGCCGACACAGGAAGGAGCGGAGGCCGGAGGAGCAGCTGCAGATGAAGGTAAGTGAGGGGAAAGGGAGAGGGGGAGGTATTTAGAGGGGTAAAGTGAGGAGGGGGGTTTAGAATGAGATGGGGGGATTAGAATGAGGAGGGGGGTTGAGGATGAGGAGGGGGGAGGGAAACATACACGGGGGGGTTAGAGAGACACGGGGAGGAGAGTGACTCGAGTATAAGCCGAGGGGGCCCTTTTTAGCCTTAAAAGTCTTAAGAGTCTCCTGGAAGCGCTGATTCCTGATGGAGAGACTCTGACTGATACAGAAGCCAGATATCAGGGTGCTGGTGCAGAGATTTCCAAGAACCCAAACGGTCATTGTGGGTAGTTAACTTGTAGTCTAAAGCAGGTGGCCCTGGCCAGTAATAGCCCCTACCTCCCGATCATCACAACTGGTTGGCAGTGCTGGAATCTCGGTGCAAGAACCAGCAGCAAGGATGGGATATGGTGATCTATGCAGTTTTGAAGTCCAGTACTTTTGGCGGCTTGGTGGGGATGCAGAAACCATTAAGCGATTTTGCCAAACCTGCAAATCCACGTCCAAGTCCAAGGAAGGCCATTAATGGATAGATGGGATCAGGGACCACGTGAACGCCTGCAGAGCACAGGTGATTAGGGAGAATAGGAGTCTGATCACCAGGATGCTGGAGCGGCGAAGGCAACGGATTGCCACAGACGAGGATAGGTGGGCATCTATTCTAAATCAGCGGATGTTTTCCTTTGGGCTTCAGCTGGGTGAGAAGCTAGCAGAACGGCTTGAGGACCTGGTTTCGTTGGAGCTCGACTTGGAACATGAGTATGTGGACCTAATGCTTCCAAATTCTGCATCACAAGGGGCCTCCTTCTACAGGCTTGGACTGGTGGAAGGGCTCCTGGCCTTGGAACCGCAGAGCGCTGGAAAATCCTTTTGGTACAACACCTAAAGGAGGGTGGATATAGACCCAGGGACAGAAGAAGAAAAGTTGCTCAAATCATTGATCCATAAAGAAAGGAAGTTGGAAAAAGAGTATGAGGAACTGCTTCAGGAGGTGGGACCGGGCACAAGTACTTGGAGTTACCCCATGCTTCCCCAGGTGAGCTAGCAGAGGATACACTGCAAGAGGAAATGAACTGTTCGCTACACCCCTATAAGGTGGAGTAAGGAAACCAGAAGGTACCTGGAGATCTGACCACTACAGAACAGGTGAGATCAGAGGGACTGCTGGGAACGCACCAGGATAGGGAGGCTGGGAGAACAGTCCAGACCCCGGTAGATGCAAGACCTGGGAGCAGTGTACAGCAGCACCAGCCACTGGGAGATGGCCAACAGCCAGAAAAGTTCCAGCCGCTAACCAAGGGCGAGGAGCTGGAGACTGAACAGTTGGCAGAGGAGGGTGCAAGCCCTGAGAATCTGCCCAACTACCAATGGACTGTTACCTGTCCTGAACCACAGACTGCTGATGTCCCGGTGCCAAGGCTGACAGCCATGGAGAGTGTAAAGCCAGATCGCGGCATGAGGCTATCAGGGGAGCGGGCGTCCCTGAGACCCTGAAGCTCTTACCAAGCATGGATCAGGTGAATCCAAATAAGTGTGGGAGTTCAGAAAGGAGCAAGTTGAGGTTCCACTCCCAAAAACTGAAGAGTTGCCAGCAGGGCTGACAGTGATCGCTTCAGTCCTGAAAGCCCCAGAGTTAAAGGATATGGGCAAGTGGCTACCGAACCCAGCGAAGTCTGCTACCATGGGTGAGCCTCAGCCAGGAAAGGGGCTCCATCCAGAGATCCTAATCCTGAGTCCGGCTCTGTTTTTCCCCAACCCTGCCTTGACAATTGACCCTGATGAGATTGTTCTGGTGGGGAAGTGCTTTTTAGCCCCACCTGAGCTGCTCCCTAGATGGGATACCCCAGAGCCACTACCTGCTTGTGGCCAAGGGCGTAGCAGTGTCCCCAAGATTAATGCCTGCAATTTGGGGAGGGTTATTGAATGAGCTGGGCTGTGTTGCTACCTTGGACCCTGAGGATTGGTATCCCAGATGTTGTGAAGAAAAAGGGGGTACGGTGGCTGAGAAGTGGGTGCTAGCTCAGATACCCCCTGGAAGGACTGTACAATGGACTATGTGCCCAAGACCCTACAGAAATTGGGGTTAGAGACTGTGGACACTTTCCTAAAGGATGAGCAACCACCCTCCAAGAGCAGTTCATGCACTGGGACTTATGCTTGGGAAACATTTTTTATTTGGATGGGCACTTGGGCTATGGGCTGCAGTTCAAGACTATCATCTGTTAAAGGAACATAGCACCAGAACTGCTGTCTGGAAGGGGGGAGTAATGTCACAGACCACTTTTACAGTTCCTGGGTCTTTGCCCATTAAAGGACAGATAGCTTGGCTCCAGCCAATGGATTATGTACGTAAACACTTCAATGGTATTTGTAATCTGTTTTGTCCCATTGTTTGCAAGATTAAGTAAATCACATCTGATATGTGTTATGCTCCTGGTGGCTTCAATACTGAACCTATCTCCACCCTGCAAGTAACCTGTCCTGATCACTACCACAGGAAGGTTACAGAGACTCCTGTAAGTGCCGATTCCTGATGGAGAGACCCTGACTGATACAGAAGCCAGATATCAGGGTGCTGGTGCAGAGATTTCCAAGAACCCAAATGGTCCTTATGGGTAGTTGACCTGTAGTCTATAGCAGGTGGTCCTGAGCAGTAATAGCCCCTACCCCCCGATCGTCACACCTATACTTTGACGCCCTCCAGCATTGAATTTCTTGTCCTCACTCTTTGTCCATTGAAAAGCTGCTCTAGAAAAATATGCCGCTCTAGAAAAAATACTATATCTAACAGAGCTCCTCCTCTGAGGAGCTCCTGTGTAGACTAATTGTTTTTGAAATGCGCCTTTGCCTTATATACTAATTTTGAGGATTCTGGTTGGCTGAAATATACATCAATCAGATTTCAGCCAATCAGAATTGATTATTTGAATTACCACCGCCCCCATATCTGATTGGCTGTGGGGTGAGGAATAGGTGGAGGGAATCATAACCACTCCATACTATTTTTATTTAAGGTTAACCCTTTTTTGCCATGGGAAAGGGATTTTATATATATAGGATAGTGTTGCTGTAGGAAATTATTTGTGCACACAGAGCAAGGAGAACAAGAACTGCACCGGTCTGCAAGCAAAAACAGTTGGAAAGCATCATTTACATTGGGAATATAATCAATACCATAGGATAGAGGATTTCTATGAGGACTTCTTCTTACACTTCTTCCTGTTAAGTGTTACATTAAAGTGGTAGTCTTTCACTTTAACTGAATGGAGACCACACACAGATAGATATGTATTTTTATATTTATATAAGGAATAAAAGCAAATTACACCTCCAATAAAAAAATCTGAATACAACAGTAAAATAAAAATAAAAATCATATTCAAGACAAATTGCCTGTTATTAAGTGAAGCCATTCAAAAGAATATATTATGAACATGAAACGTCAGTGGTGCATTAATGTGATGTGATAATAAAATGTATGCTTTATTAAGCAATCCTTTATTAAGGATTTTTTTTTTTTATATGTGTATTCATGTATATAGGATGCTAATCAGTGATGGGGTTGCCTATTTGCTATAAAATTAGGTGAAAGGAAAAGCCATGATGTACATATATGGAAAGGATCTATGTTTAATATGAACTAGAGCAAAAAGGTGGTATGTCTTGTGGTTCATTTACATATCACTAGCTGGGATGCTTTGTCACAGTGGAAACATAGAGCCCGATTCAATTGAGCAATCATAAGTTACTGGAGCCCGTAAGTGAGGCCGTAAATTAACTTGCTATTCAATTGAGTCTTTTTGCTTGGTCCGAACGGGTTACAGGCTTGAAATCCTTGTGGTTGTTAAACCCGGAACTTACAGCCTCCCGAAGCCTTTGATCTTTCCCATCCGCAAGAGATCTCTAATTGCAAATTGCTATTCAATTGTTACAATTCCCCAAGCCGCAAATGTTTTCACACTCGTAAACAGCAAATGTAGGAGAAAATCCTACGAGTACCCGCAAGAGGGTTTAACCCCTGTCCGCAGCACTGTAAATGCACATAAAAAATCCATACTCCACTGTAAATGACGGTGAAAGCGATGAAAGACATTAGAATTAATTGCACAACAGTCTCAAGCTTGGAAATGTGCAATAAAAAAATCCTATTTTTTTTATGTGTAATTTCGGGTTATATAGGTCTCGGGAATCAATGAGTTAATACAAATCATGGACTAGAACAGTATTGGCATTCATTTTTATTATTTTGTATTTTGAGGGTTTGCGAGTCCCATCGCATATCGGCCCCCCGTACCAAATTGCTTGACATGTAACCTCCATGTTTTACTGCCGTAATGATGGAGGTCTTATCTTCTATTGGCTGTTTCTAAATGGGTGGTTACGGCCTTGCTTAATTGATAATATTCCCGCCCTGAAATGCGATAATATTCCCGCCCTTTGGCGTTTTGCCCGTAACTTGACGGCTTGTTCAATTGAATAGCACCGGAATTGAAGACGAACAGGAGCCCGCAGCACGCCCCCAGACATACAGCCTGTATCCCGCGAGATGCATGCTTGCAATTGAATTAGGCTCACAGTTTGCGGAGTAATTCAGCTTTATAAAAACAAAACAAGTTTGTGATCGGGTTTTTAGCACTATTGCGCAATCCAATCCAAGCCTTTGTTTTAAAAGCTGACTGCGAGCAACATGCATATTATGAAAGGATCCATATTTAAATCAGGCCAGAGGCAAAAGGTGTTTTAACATAATTTGCATTTGACTCCCCAGAATCCTTAGCTTAAGTGTAAGAACTGTTTGCTAAGTAGTTCAACGGAAAATGGGCATTTAGTACTGATTGTTACTTGTAGGTGTAATCAGAATTAATTTACTTTCCTTACTGTACATACAGTGAAGGGTACTTCAAGTCTAATTTCGAAAGAGCTATATTTTGTGTCTGTGCCTTTCTTCAGATGGTAACAGACTTTATTCCAACATAAAGGTTACAAACCAATGAATCTGTAAAAACAATTTGTTGAAACTCACCATAACACTCCTCAAGTAAAAAGCGATAGAGTTAAGTATTACATATTCCTTTAATCAAGAATCTAAAATTCAAAACTTACAGTGCGTAACATCTTTGTCAATTAAGTACAAAATGTATGTATTAACCAGTAATATCCCAAATCTGATTTCACTTTTTACAGATACTGGGCTTCGCTTCGTAACCTGGTGATCTCCTTGCTCAGCTCTATGAAGTCCATCATCAGTCTGCTGTTCCTGCTCTTCCTTTTTATAGTTGTCTTTGCCTTACTGGGGATGCAGCTGTTTGGTGGGCAGTGAGTACAAGTGTCTGTCCCTCTTACAAAGGTTAACAAAGCTATAAAAGAGCTTTGGAACATAGAGTTTGTGATTTTGAACGTGACATAGTGGCACACAGTGAAGAGTTGTGGGGAATGGAGGCTGCATTTCCCATTGCAGAGTGAAACAGACAGGTGGAAACTGGCACATGGATCCCTCTCACTGCAGGGTCACATATTGATGCAGACAGATGGGAGCTATGAGACATAGGTACTACATTTTCCACTGTAGGGCATCACAGTGACACAGAGAGGGGGTGGTATGGAGAAAGGATTATGTCCTTCCTACAACAAAGTGAAACTGTGACAGAGTTATGGGCCTTGAAGTGTTCACCATCCAGTGTTACACAATGACAGAGTTTTGATAAGGAAGTAAGCAGGGGCTTGGATTAAGGACATTCAGTTAATGTAGAGTTTGACAGTGTTATGAACCTTTCATTTTCTTTTCTTTTTTAACAGGTTTAACTTTGATGAAAAAACTCCTTCTACAAACTTTGACAATTTCCCAGCAGCAATAATGACAGTATTCCAGGTATCAAATTCAGATGAACGATTCTATACACATAATTACAACTATAGGGAAATTCCATAAAAGTATAAACTTATTTCATGTAGTGATGATATTCTGGCAATTTTCTGCAAACAAATATATATTTTGAAAGTCTATGTCACATTTTAGATCACTTTTAGAAATCGTGCACAATATAATATATATAACTACAATGCATACCCATTTGTGAAAAGGCTAAAGTCAGCTCTTGCAAGTGCAGTACTATAGGTGAACATATATACATGCATATTTTGGGGTATTATAGTTTATAAACACAGTATGGATATCTCCTCACAGCTGCAACTGAAAAATTCTTCTATAAGAAGCTCCCTAAGAGCTTAATGCAATTAAACTCAACATTTTCACAGTAATCTAAAGAATACTTACAGTTAAAGGACCACTGTGATCTTAAAGATAAAGTATCCTCTTTTCGCACTTGAAAATAGGCAACATGTTTTTAGAATTTAAAAATATGATGCACAATTATGCTACTGGGGAACTTACCATTTTAGTTTCCAATGATCTACTTCTGGAGGTGGCAGGATACTTTTGATATAGAGAGGACACTTCTATCTACAAAGTGGGAATGTGAAAGCTACAACTGCTAGGGTTTTCATTAACGCTAAGTAGTTTACAAGCACACACCATGTTGAGACAGATGCTTTCTCTAATCTAACACATGCTGCTTATATCAGACACAAACATTCAATTATATACACATACAGATTTATTTTATTTAATAATAAAACTTGTTTCCCACACTCCAGAGCTGCTTACATAGGAACAGTGATCTCTCAATAGAATCACTGCATTTGGTTATGGATTTAAACCCTTTACTAACCTTCAAGACAGCAGAGCTCAATTCAGAGATCTAGAGATCAGTGCCTGACTCCTACATCCTTCTACAGGGAGACTACACATCCTATGATTCTTTCCTGCAAAAACTGCCATCATCAATTGTTACATTGAATTAAAATGTATAGCTGCTTCTGATTCGCCAAAACAAATTATGAATTTTATGCTAATTTTAGCAGGGATTTTCAAGGGTGTCAGCTGTTGCTTGCAAACGTAAGAGATTTAGCAAGCATTAGGGTGAGTTTGTAAATATTTATTCTGGTATTTTTTCATGCAAAAAAAAAGTTTGAATACACTACTGACTCTCCTCTATCAGATACATTCATAATCCAGGAAATTTAGATATGCCTTTAATAAAGCCAGTGGAAGCCTGCAGTAAAGAATAAAGGCAAACAAAACATTATGAAGAATGGATTTATCTTTTATTTATCTTGTGATTTTTACTCAGTTGATATAAAATGTTACTATTTCATAACTATAAGCTTTAGTTTGGAACATGCACCAGTACACACATTTTACTCTCAATCCATATCGTCCTGCACTTGAGATTTTATTCTGCTCTTATTACCCTCAGATTCTGACCGGGGAAGACTGGAATGCAGTGATGTATGACGGTATCAAGTCTCAGGGTGGTGTAGACTCTGGAATGATTTTTTCTATTTACTTCATCATCCTCACACTCTTTGGAAACTGTATCCTGAAAAAGAAGTGTTACATGGGGTTGTTATTTATAGTTAAAAGGCAGTTTAATTAATAATAAATTGGGGGATGCAGCTCTCCCTAAATGGCATACTAGCCTGAAAATGTCTATATAACCAAACTAGAAGACTTTTGAAATGGTATATACAGCTATAAAATAAACACAAAATTAAAAATATAACTGTGGGAAGTGATGCACATCCAAGACCCTGAATGTTGCTGGTGTAAAATCAGCAATAATATCTTTTTTATTTGCACTTGAATGTTAGAAAGGCTCCCAACTATGAAATTACAAAAAAAATATTTTACAACAATGCAAGACACACACACACACACACACACACTAATTTTTTTGTGTTAAGTGGTTGTGCAGTAATTTTAAGATATTTATTTTTTTGTCATAAAAGTGAAAATAAACTAAAATTGGGTAACTTTAAATTTGACCAGATATATTGTAAATAAATAAATGATGAGTTATGTCTTATAAACAAGTTAAATATTTTGTTTATTTTAATAACAACACTGATCTTTGCTGAATAAAATTCAACTTTAGAGTTATCTGTCCAATGTGTTTCACATAAAATGACTTTCTCAGGGATGAATTCTGCAGGTATTTGCATTGAACAATTGAAGATGTTATAGGGGCATAAAATATGGAACAACAACTGGAATTATGGAGAGGATCAATAGGGGTTATAAGGGGATGTTTTATAGAGCTTTAAGATGAATTGGAGTAATGGGTTATATTGAGCAATACTATAATTTAATAGCATTTTTTGGCGATATGAGTTATTATTGCCGGATGGTAAATGGAGCTGTAGTATGAGATCTATCCTAAGTACAGGGTGTGGTTATGTGGAGCAACATGAAGAATTATAGGGCAGCAACATTTTCTCTGTGTTTTGCTCCTTACCTCACATCTCTAAGACACTTTACTCAATGTCTTCTTGGCTATCGCTGTGGACAATCTTGCTAATGCTCAGGAGCTGACCAAGGTATAATCGAGTAGTAAAAGGGTTAATGAAATGATTTTTTCACCTCACACTGCATTAGTTATAACTGCTGCCAATTGATTCCATAAACTGTCCAAGCTTTGATAGATCACACAACGGGATATGCTATATGAGCCACTGGGTGCAGATGTTGAGATATGCCTTGTTTATTCTAAGGAAGTTAGCCCACTTTTGTTTGGGGCCTTGATAAATGGTGGTGCCTAAAGGCTTGTCTTCCTCCCTCCCACTCTATTATTGTGTAGAGCTTTTCATGTTTTCTAGAACTGAGTAAAAAAAGTTAGTTCAGAATAACAGGATGCCCTAAACTTTTGTTTCATTGATTATACAGGATGAGCAGGAGGAGGAGGAGGCAGCCAATAAGAAGTTGGCACTTCAGAAAGCAAAAGAAGTGGCAGAGGTCAGCCCTGTGTCTGCTACCAATATGTCCATTGCAGCGTAAGTATTTTAGGTGTATATATTTATTTACTTATCTCTGAAAAGATATTGCACAAACATAGTATAAATGCAGTTAATACTGTTCTTCACTGTGGCCCATCTCATGCACAAAACACACACAGAGATTGAGTGAGGGACACACAATATTACATAGTTTTATATAAAGATTCAAACAGGTCGATTGAGTCAGAGTACGAGCCCTGTTCAATTTGCTCAAAGGTTTTCAATTTAAAAATACATTTAAGAGATATATAATATTGAATAGTTTTAATCTGTAAGTAATACAGATTTATCAATTTAAAATTGTTAAAAAATAGATTTTTTTTACCTTTCAATCATTCTTTCTGATCTACCTAGCAAGTAGTTAGGGGTATCTCTTGCTAATGGCAGATCATCACCAATTATTATTATTATTATTATCTTTATTTATATCGCGCCAACATATTCCGTAGCGCTGTACAGGGGTTGAGTACATAGCAGAAAACAAATTAAACACCTTGTAAAGAATGGAGGGCCCTGTTTTTGAGCATAAAATCAAATGTACATAGAGCTTGTTTCCAAGGCCTGACCAATAATTGCTACTTACCCCTGGGCCATGCACAAATATGAAGTAGTGTATCAGAATGAAATAATCAAAATTAACAATTTGGTCAATTGGCTCTTTCCATGTCACCTCCCTTCCCGATAGATCCATTCTCATTAGGAGAACTAGAACCTGCTTCATGAGGACATGTATACCATTTGCAACACTAGTGACTAGTGAGCCCACTATAGAGAAATGAATACTGGTGGACCTTAACCCCAGTCCTGCAAAGCTTGGCAACCCTATACAAAAGATTAAGTCTTATATGTTGACCATTTATTTCAAATACTTATATACATAATCACACCAACCTGTCTTGTCCCTTCAGGAAAGAACAACAGAAGAACCAGAAGGGATCCATGTCTATTTGGGAGCAGCGTACAAATGAAATGCGTCGTCAAAACATAATGAACAGCCGTGAGGCTCTTTACAGTGAGATGGATCCAGAAGAACGATGGAAGATGTCTTTCATGAGACCAGATGTCAAAACCCATCTGGACCGGCCACTTGTTGTTGACCCCCAAGAGAATCGCAATAACAACACTAACAAGAGTCGGCCTGGGGAAGGAAAGACTCCACTGGAGCAACGCCTCTCCCACCAGCGAGCAGAGGACTACCTGCGAAAGCAGGCTCGATTTCAAGAACGTGGGGGGCGGGGGTATGATATGGGGCCAGAACCCGGCCGACGACAGCGAAGCAAAGAGCAGGACATCACCAGAGAATGCCAAGATTTGGGGCCACCGGACAGGTTGGGGGAGATGGATGGAGGCATACGTCCTCCACAAGATCCTCACAGGAGGCACAGGGGTGGAGGGAGCAAGGAGAGTAGGAGCGGATCTCCTCTACCAAGGGGTGATGGAGATCACCGCAGACACAGAATTCATCGCAGGACAGGAGAGGATTCCGAAGATGTGGGAGGAGGGAGTGGAGGAGGAGGGAGGGGTGGTGGTGGTGAGAGGAGGGTTCGCCATAGCAGAGAAGGTGGGAGGATAAGGGATGGTGGCGGAGGAGGGGAAAGTGAGGGCCCAGATGGGGAGAGGAGAAGGAGGCACCGCCATGCCGCACAGTCCACCTACGAGAGTGATGCAAAGAGAGACGACAGGGAGAGAAGGCATCGGAGAAGGAAGTGAGTTGGGAAATGTGTTTGCTCTTTGGGGGAGGAATGGGTAAAGTAATAAGCAGTAGCATATAATTGATCATTTCTGATGTTAAAATGGTCTGTGCGAGATGCATTTTAGTTTAGGAGTGATGGTTTAAAATATGTACAATATTGTGCAATAGGTTAGGGTATTATAGAGAATTGCTCTTCATGTCAGATATCAGTACTCTATAGGAGAAGAAGGTATTCAATAGAAATTAAGTTGTGAATGTTCTAAGATTTTATATAAGCGAGTAAAGTTTAAACTGTTCCTAATACTCAAGTCTTAACCACTTTCTCTCTTCCTTCCCTAATTCTCCTTGAAGGGAAACAGCTGTCCCTGTTCACAACTCTGGTCCAAACCTCTCAACGACACGGCCCATTCAGGACCGTTCTCGCCAGGAGAACCAGAACCAACATCCTGAGAACATGGATAACATTCGTAACACAAAACTGGTGACTAGTGAACCTCCTACAGGGGGAGGAGGAGGGGTTGGACTTAACCACAGTCCTGCGAAGCTTGGCAACCATGCCAACTGTGCCAACAACAACAGTGTGCCTCCTGTGAACTCTGCCCCACGACGGACACCTCACCCTACCAACTCTGGGCCTCCCCCTTCTGTACCTGACCCTGGGCAGTCACTTAGCAATCCTGCAGATAATAGCAAGGGGGCAAAAACGACAGAACAGACTGCTGTGGACATCCCACCTCCTTTCCCCGCACCTGTGGAGAACGCCGTTGGGCAGGGTAACAAGAATATCTTTGAAGATATGCATGCCAAAGTCTATATCTCTGTATCTTCTAACCTCAAAAGTATGACCAGATTTAACTGTTGCCCCTCTTTTGGAAATCTGATATCTATTTACCAGTACCTCATTTTCTGCTAATGGAACATTTTAAATAAGAATATGCACCTGTCTTCATCTCTTTCATTCTCTTGTTTGTATGCACTGCACTTCATCAAGCACTATTATTTGCCTCCATTTTCTTCTCTCACACATACTTTGTTTCTATTTATCTTTCCATTTTCTCTCCCTACTTACATTTGTTTTTAAACTTCGTTACTATTTCTGCCATCCCGACTAGTTGTTCCCCAATATAAAATTATTTTCATATATCTTGCAGTTAATCATCCTCTTCCCTATCTAACCCATGTTCTGCCCCTTTAAAGGGCTAATGAAGTGTCATGTTTATAATATGCTCTATTAAAGCGCTTTTATAATGTATTTAATTTTATTTTATGGGAAGGACCATTTTCTTTTTTTGCTAACATAAATTGTTTCCAGGGACTGACATTGGATATAGATATAATGACAGTTCAATTCTGTTGAAAGACTACCACATTGTTGTGGCAGGTTTTGGGATTAAATATTAGTGTAAATCACAGTAAATTAACACCCCTTTATGTTTCAACAAGCATTTTCTATATGTCCTAAATGGAAACTTACACCTGAGTCTACAAAACCATTTCCCCAAAAAACTGCATTTATGCTCGTGGCATACATAACTGCTAATACTGTTAATTTGTTACATACTTTAAGCATGACATTCTTCCGAAACTACAAGGGCCCTATACTCTCTCTCTCTCTTCCCTTTCCCTCACTTTTTTGCCTTTCTCCACCTCTCCTCCAAACACTGCCTCATTTTCTCTTATTCCCTTTGTCTGTTACCCATTTCCTTTCTCCTTGTGTCCCTTTCCTTCCAGTCTATTTCCATTCCTATTTTCTCTATTCCTCATTTCACCTTCTCATCTCTGCTGGTCTGCTTCTTTCTTTTCTCTTTCCACATGCTATCGCTCTCACTCTATGTTTAATGCAATAATGAAATCTGTCCTAGAACTGGAGTGTCACCTATCTTATTATGTAGCTTTTCATTCATAATGGGATATGCTTGTACAGATTAATGTATTTTGATCTGGAACCTGAAATCGGTTCTCTTTCTTTCCATTTATCATTTTGATGAAAGGTAAATTACGATGGCCTATGTTGTTTTATACTACTTTACTTTGCAAAAAGTGTGATATTTTTAATTTAACTTTGCTACACTTGTTCTATGGAATAACACAAGTTATATAATGGATACCATTTCTTTCTCCCTTTTGTTATTGTATAGCAATTACTTTATAGCTGGATTAACACTCTGAGGCTAGAAAACAAGAAACAGTGGGACTAGACAAAATGTACTGAAATACTGTACATATGTAAAGTGCAGTGCTATTTTTATTAGTATTTTGTATGTGCATTCTTTTCATGAAGTGTTTAGGTCATATCGATTAAAGTGTGAAGTAATGAAGATGCAGAATTTTAGTTTTCATATGCCCCATGGGATAACATAAACATGTAAAGTTTGCTTAAAGCTCTCTAATACGTTACTCTAACACTTTTTAGCATATGTGTCAATTTATAAAAGCACATATGGGAAGCGTGTCACACTTGCAAGCAAGACTTAAAATAAAAATTAGAAACAATTTCCATATATATGAAAACACCCTTGTAAAAGTGCTGTAAGTTCACAAGTTAACTTGCACAAAAGCTACATTTTGCTCTTGTTAGCATATTGTTATCTCACTTATTGCAATCTTGCTTAAAGGACTATTGTACTAAAGATTAATGTCTGTTAAAATTAAAGTACATGCATGAGTATACTTGATTTATAATGTTTAAACTTTGTATATTTTAAAGCTCTCTGCCCGATGCTCTGTGGTACTTAGATCAGCCTCTTTTGAATAATTAGAGATGGGACAGCTGTAGCAGACTTCCTGCTGTGTGCTCTGTTGTCTGACTGGATGTAAATCAGACCTCATGTCTACACCAGTCAGACACTAGAGCACACATCAGGAAGTCTGCTACAGCTGTCCATTCTCAATTATGCAAAAGGGGAGGAGCTAAGCACCACAGCTTATTTGGCAGAAGGCTATAAAAGTTAGAGCTTTAAAGTATAACTACTCGCATTACAAAGTTTAAACATTATAAATCTAGTATACTTATGGTCGTACTTTAATTTTAACAACCATTATTTTTATAGTGCAGTGGTTCTCTAAGCAAGATTGTAATCAGAGATAATAATATGATAACTAGAGCAACTTGGCTTTTGTGCAAGTTAACTATGTTTAGCATGCAAAAGAAAATCTAATATGTCTTATCAACTTTTTGTTTATTCACAGTCTGTCTCTTATTCTGAGCTCTATTTCTTTATTGTATGCTGTATTTGATTCTGTTTTTGTGATTATGTCTAACTCCATATTTCCCGGTGTACCTGAATCCCATTTACCTATTTTTCTGTAGTACTCCCCTCTTGCTCAGTGAATTTCACTTTTTAACTCCATTTATCTTAATTTTCACTGTTATACATTTCTGTGTCTTACTACATATTACTGCTTGGCATGTTTTATTATCGTTTTCTGTTTTTCACTCACTGTTTATCTGCAACCCTCTCTGCTTTGTTTTTTTTCTCTATTACTGTCTGATTCTCTCACCTTGTTGCACTGAATGGGGTGTATTTAGCAAGCAGGGATCAAAGTAGATTAAGCAAAGTTAAAACAAAAAATGCCTGACCAGCCCACTGTCCCTAAGGATCATTCTTTAATGTCATACCCACCAAAACATGACATATACCCATACACACATTTTGGGTTTTGTGCTTCCACTTTTATTAGCATGAACAAATAACGTTATAACAATGTTAACTCATAACTAATACATAACAAACAATCACAAAAAAGATCTAATGAGTGCTAGAGAGGACCCACAAGGGGTGTAAAGTCCAATCCGTAGCACTGAAAATGCAAATATACAAACAATACTGTACTTTTCTCAACAGGGAAAGTGATGTTAGGTCTTAGAATTAATAGCACAACATTCTCAAGCTCGCAAATCGGCCAAATAAAATACTTTATTTCATGTTTAATTTCCGTGTTATATCGATCCCGGCAATCAGTGTGTTAATACATATACTGTAACTCGCATGTGATAGAATATCATATTTACGGCTTTTTCAATATTGCATGATAACTGGAATGTGGGTCCGATCCTAACTCGGATTTGAACCCCGTAAGAATTATGTTGATTTCCGTTTCCATTGGCTCCATCTAAACCAGTAACTACGAGGTTGACTAATTGTTCACGGCCGCACATCTAACAAGCGACAAATGGCTTACAGGCTTGACTCTCAAGCTCGTATCTCGCAGCATGTTCTAATTTAATAGCTCCGTTTCAAGCCTGTTGTACGAGCTTGGAATTTAATGTGGCTAAATGGGCCCTATTCTATTGCCCAATACGTACATTTATTCACACTTAAAACCACTCCTAAAATTGCTGCATATTCTATTAGCTACTCACAATCAGATTACGAGTTACCTGCCCACAATCACGGGCCAGACACAGACGCAAATTTGGGCTTACAACTCCATTGGTTTTAGCAAAGCTTGAATATTATGAGCGCTAAATAATTAAAGTTACACAAAATTGATATTCTATTAGACCCGTAGCTCTAGCTTGCAAACTAAGTCTGACCCGCAACTAGAAAAAGTATTAAGTTTATGTCAAAAATAGGACTCGCAAAGTCTTTTTCAAACACTTATTATAGCTGTAGCAGCAATTAAACACACAATACTGTACATTAAAAGCATGGAAAGGCATGGAAACACATTCAAATTAATTGCAGAAAAGACTCAAATATGCAATTAAACAATATTCTATTTAACTTCTTTATGTGTAATATCGATACCAGGACTCAAGAGGTTGATACATATCATGAAAACATGGACTAAAACAGATGATCTAACGCATTTTATAGAGTGCTTTATTACGAGCCCAATCAGCAAATATTACTTACTAGCGACTTGCCCGTCAAAAAGGACGGGGTATAAAATTTGCTACACAATGTAAAGCTTTTTCTACTCTGAGGACCTTCGGCGCTCATTGCGAGCCTCTCCTCTCGTGTACTTTTGCTCCTCTGAGCACCTTCGGCGCTCATCACAAAGACAGATATATATATATCTACATTTTGTTAACTAATAGTTAATTAATTAGTTACTTAATAAATTAATATACTTTACATATTTGTAATTAATATATCCAGCAATTAATAGCCTGAAGAGCTAATAATCTGTTTTTATTGTCCTGCAGCATATAATGTACAGTTGGACTGTTGCTGGCCTGAGGAGAAAGTGTAATGAATGTCCCAACTGTGCATTAGAAATAAGCTGCGTGCGCGAGGGCAAACCGTTGGTTTTGTTGTGTAAAGCGCCATTTTAGATTCGTAATGTCATTAGTTGCAAGTTAGTGTTGTAAACTGGCGTCGTTTGTCTATGTGCTACGCGGTTTGCAAGCATTTTCCGTCATTTGTAATAGTGTATTTTGTACCTCGTATGTTCCTGTGTAAAAGTGATACGCAGTTGGCGGTATTTTGCGCAATCCATGGTCGTGTAGCCTCATTTAAATTTTTTGGGGCGGCCATTTTTTTTCTCGATTAGGCTAAATCAACTTAAATTTGCGATCCACCTCACTCTCAGACGTCCTGGCTGTTCCCCCGTGCTGTGTGTGATGTTTTTGTTGTACTTTTTGTGTTTTTTGTTTTGTGCAGTTCGGCCGTTAATTTAGTATTTTTTGTATCTCATATTTTTTTCCCTTTTGTAATAGTGTATTTTATACCTCGTACATTCCTGTGGGAAAGTGCTATGCGGTTGGCGGTGTTTTGCGTGGTCCGGGGTTGTGTAGCCCCGTTTTCATTTTTTTGGGCGCCCATTTTGTTTCTCGCTTATGCGATTTTTGAGTGCCGAAACTCGGCCAAATCGACTTAAATTTGCATTCCACCTTACTTCCAGACGTCCTGGCTGCTGTGTGTGATGTGATTTTTTTTTTGGTATTTTGTGTGTTTTTAGTGTTTTTTGCTTTGCACGGTCCGGGCGTTAACTTTGTCCTGCGTTGGTCAACTGCTTTCAGTCTAAGGCGATCCTGCGTTTAGTAAGTGTTTGGTGGTTAAGTCTCGCGTGTTTCAATGTGTGATCGACGCTCCTTTGTAGCTAAGTCCTGCATGTTTCATTGACTTTACTGCTCGCCTCCTCGCAGGCAATGATTGACTTTTCAGGGAAGGAGGGAAACTGCTCTTTTTCAGCCCCAGTAGTGTGTGTGAGCCTCTGCCCAGCAAGGCTCCCTATCTCCCCCTTTTCCCCTCCCCCTCCCCCACAGAGGCCACCTTTTCTACACCCCCCCCCCCCACACACACACACACACACACTTCCACCAATTCCTTTTCAAATAGGCTATCACCTACTCCTCCTTAGGTCCAGGCCCACCCCCCTCCACTTGCTCTGTTTTGGGCTTGCTGCTTAAAGGCATATATAAGTTTCCTGGATTATGAATGCATCTGATAGAGGTGAATATGTATTGTATGAAAACATTTTGTTGCTTGAAAAAATACCAACATAAACATTATTATACTTACCCAAAAGTTTTCTAAAACTCTTTAGTTTACAAGTAGTTGATCCCTTCTAAAATTACCATAACATTCATAATTTGTTTTGGCTAATCACAGGCAGCTAATACATTGTATCAATCAGTGATGGCAGTTTGTACAGATAGGAATCATCGGATGCGTAGTCCCCTGCACAAGGAAGCAAGGAGGAGTCAGGCATTGCTCTGTAGATCTCTGCATTGTGCTGCTGCTGGCTAGTAAGTTAGTAAAGGAATAAGATTCATACCCAAATGGAGTGTTTATATTGGTTGGTAAACAGTGCCTATGTAAGCAGCTCTGGGCGTGTAGAAGAAAAAATGTGTATGCGTATAGAATGAATCAATGTAATGTGTGTGTCTGATATAAGCAGCAAGTGTTAGATTTGAAAAAGGTAAAACAGGGGAACTTATATACATCCTGCAAACAAACAGAATACTGGGTGGGGAGGACACACAAAAGTATACAGCACAGAGAAGGGAGGGAGTTGACCTAGTCCAGTAATGACTGGGAAATTACAGCCTGAAGAGCACCATCACCACGTTAAATGCTTTCTAGGAGCTCATCCCACATTCCTCCTACAATCCTTCCCACTTATGGGGCAGGTCATGCCCCTTATGTCCATTCTGTTCTCCAGGGGGCACCTTCACTTCCTATGTTTTCTATGTATGTATTCTAAACCTTAACTCTATTTGATAAATAGCCCCTATAGAAAATATAGGAAACAGGAATATTTACCCACTCTTTATTATCTCCACTTTTATCCATGCTTGATAAATATACTTTACCCCAATGTTTTCTGACACCCTGTCACTATTTGCTATAGTTGCCTATATAAAACATACTATTTTTGCCTCTGTCTTTTTACTCATGTTTCTGTATCTTCCCAAATGCTTGACTGTAGTTTCCTATTTACACTTTTCTTTATAGTCAATAAGACAATTGCTGTCTCCCCATTACCCCTGAAGGAGGATGAGAAAAAAGAGGAGGAGGAAGATGACGATGAAGAGAAAGGCCCAAAGCCGATGCCCCCCTACAGTTCCATGTTTATTCTGTCTACCACTAATCCGTGAGTATTTCCCTCTTTATTAGACTTCTCTTTCTAATCGTGTCTAATCACATCCAGTTATTTTTGTACATGTTAGGTGACTTGTGAATTTGTATGTACGGTAATTTAAATATCAAATTGAAAGATCAACTGAAAAAGTATAGAATTGTGTATTATACACTATGGTCACAGCAGTTACATCACAACTAGTGTTGCTATAGATCAAACTCGTGGCACTGGGGCTGTTCCCATTCCATCATTGCATGCAAAACAATATCTCTTCTTCAATTCCAGTTGAGTGTGACTGAAAGAGGGGGAAAAGGAAAGTAATAACTTAGTAAATGAAAGTCCCATATCCAAGAACCTCCACGTACTAAAATAATAATTTTACTGTTTTACGCACCTCAGAGTGCCATAAAGTTCTTCAGCTATGTCTTAGCCACTTCTATTTGGATATTTGTGTTTGAGTTTACGTATTGTGCTTTTAAATCCCCCATCTTATTTTATGTATGTCTGTATGAGGATGTAGTGTCAAATTTGCTATCAAAATCCAGATACACAACATTAACTTATTATATATCATCTATTACTTGTGTAGCCAGTTTTTTTAGTTCAATATATCATCCTGATCTTTACAATCCACAATTTTAATACTGTGTAAGATGTTGGATAATTCTTTCCTTTAAAATTGTTTCCAAGTATGTTCACACTACCAAAATCCAGCTCAGTAGCTTGCCATTCCCTGATTCTGATTTACGTAAAGGTGCACTGAAGCCATAAATAATCTGTGCATTTATCATGCATTTAAAAAGTAGCAGGTTTGTAAACATTATAAAAGTTATTATTTGCAAGAAAAATTTGTGTTGCAAGGGTTAAAAGTTGTATTTCACAAATATTAGAGTAGTGCTACTTGGTAATAGAATTAATTGAATGAATCCTAAATCCTCAATATGTAACAATGTCATATTTGTCAATATATCTTTTAAAAGGTATAACTTTTAAAATGTTTGAACTTGATAGACTAAAAGTATTTTTTCAATCTCAATGACTATAGATCATGTAAGTTATATCAAAATGAAAGTGTAATAAAACATTAACTGTTTCAGTGTTTCGATTCACAAAACCTATTTATCATCTGTTCCTGGTGATAAAAATATTATTACCTACTACTGTTTATAAATGTGATATTGTTGTAGAATTGTATAGCGCCAGTGGATTTGTATTCTTTTACAAACTGCTTTTGGAATAAAGTCTGGACCTCCTTCTCAATTATTTTATCTGTATTCGATTCAGATAGGAGTTAGAGTAAGTGATTTTTCCATAAAGATCTATGAGTCGACTGGTGCAGTGCACTGACACATCCTAATTATGTTTATTGAAAGGAGGTCTTTCTGTAACAACTTTCAGGCACATTTTTTCTATAGCTTAA
Organism: Discoglossus pictus; assembly: GCA_027410445.1. Classification (NCBI taxonomy): domain Eukaryota; kingdom Metazoa; phylum Chordata; class Amphibia; order Anura; family Alytidae; genus Discoglossus; species Discoglossus pictus. The sequence goes on along the minus strand of CM050167.1, from coordinate 141,569,533 downwards.
TCCATGCATTTACTTAATTTTTATGTTGTTTTTCTCTGAACCCTTTTGTTTTCTATCATTTTATGAAAAAGACTATCCTAACCTACATTCAAGTTTTTTTTTTAATACTTCCTCCCTCATAAACTGACTTATGTAAATAGGTACCAGATTTTTTTTGACTGATCCTCAATATATACAACTGCATACTCTACAACATAATATAACTTGCAACCACAATCTAAAGTGCAAGACACAGCCACCTATACTTGCTTGAGCCTATTGCCTTACAAACTGCCATCTTGCACCTTATCACACCCAAATCCTTTCTTGTGTTGGTGCTTTAGGGAAAACATTGTATGTTTGATTTTAAGCTCACAGACAGGGCCCTCCATTATTTTGCAATGTGTTAAAATAGTTTTTTGCTTTGTGCTTTATTAACCCCTGCATAGTGCTACGGAAAATGTACAAATAAAGGATCACATATAATAGTTGTCAAACTACGAAACGTCGTCACGCTTTGCAAGCTCGCAAGAACTGCGCGAGGGATGCAGTTTGGTCCGCAAATGTGGACCCTCGCGAAGCGAGGGGCCGCATTTGCGGAAGGTGGAGGCTCAAAGGCGCCTCACACGTGGTTAAAAACACACACACGCACGACTTATAAAAAAAAACGACCTCGGAACCAACCTTAACGGCACAAACACCCACACGCACGACTTAGAAAAAAACATTACCACTTTGGAAAAATGCGACCATAACGGCCCAACTGCACGCACCTAAAAACAGTAAAAACACAATAAATACCCCCAAAAAATACATACAAAGCTTACCCATAGCAAGGGGGGGGGGGGGGGGCACCCAGGACCTCTGAAAGTGAAGTTACACCTCCATTTAAGTCCAAATTCCCGTGTTCAGACACCCGAAATCCCCAAATCAAATCCCCAAATCAAAAGAAAAAATGGCCGCCGAAAAAAACGAAAACGAGGCTCACAGCCCCAGGACTGCCCAGCCACGTCCAATTTAGCCAAGAAGGGATCCGAGATAAGCTCGGAAACCCGCATTAACCCCACGGGATCCGAGATAAGCTCGGAGACCTGCATTAACCCCACATTAACCATCGCAGTGGGGGTCCGGATCGCACGCGATCGGGGACCCCTGTGGCAAAATTCCCTCGTTACGGGTCCTTAAAGAACCCGTTATAAAAAAAAATATATATATATACACTATCACGCATGGGGCTCTATACAGAGCCCCATTAACCATTAATTAACCCTGTCACTCATGGGGGTCAATACAGACCCCCATAAGCCCTTCATTAACTGTGTCACTCATGGGGGTCAATACAGACCCCCATAAGCACTTTGTTAACCCCCTCACTCATGGGGGTCAATATAGACCCCCATAAGCCCTTCATTAACCCTGTCACTCATGGGGGTCGATACAGACCCCCATAAGCCCTTCATTAACCCTGTCACTCATGGGGGGTCAATATAGACCCCCATAAGCCCTTCATTAACCCTGTCACTCATGGCGGTCAATATAGACCCCTCCATAAGCCCTTCATTAACCCTGTCACTCATGGGGGTCAATTTAGACCCCCATAAGCCCTTCACTAACCCTGTCACTCATGGGGGTCAATACAGGCCCCCATAAGCACTTCATTAACCCCCTCACTCATGGGGGTCAATATAAACCCCCATAAGCCCTTTGTTAACCCTGTCACTCATGGGGGTCAATACAGACCGCCATAAGCCCTTCATTAACTGTGTCACTCATGGGGGTCAATACAGATCCCCATATGCACTTCATTAACACCCTCACTCATGGGGGTCAATATAGACCCCCATAAGCCCTTCATTAACCGTGTCACTCATGGGGGTCAATACAGACCCCCATAAGCCCTTCATTAACTGTGTCACTCATGGGGGTCAATACAGATCCCCATATGCACTTCATTAACACCCTCACTCATGGGGGTCAATATAGACCCCCATAAGCCCTTCATTAATCCTGTCACTCATTGGGGTCAATACAGACCCCCATAAGCCTTTCATTAACCCTGTCACTCATGGGGGTCAATACAGGCCCCCATAAGCACTTCATTAACCCCCTCACTCATGGGGGTCAATATAAACCCCCATAAGCCCTTCATTAACCCTGTCACTCATGGGGGTCAATACAGACCCCCATAAACCCCTAATTAACCCTGCCATTCATGGGGGTCAATATAGACCCCCATAAGCCCTTCATTAACCCTATCACTCATGGGGGTCAATACAGACCCCCATAAGCCCGTCATTAACTGTGTCATTCATGGGGGTCAATACAGACCCTCATAAGCACTTAATTAATCCCCTCACTCATGGGGGTCAATATAGACCCCCCATAAGCCCTTCATTAACCCTGTCACTCATGGGGGTCAATACAGACCCCCATAAGCACTTAATTAACCCCATCAGGAGGGTCAATACAGCCCCCTATAAGCCCTTAATTAACCCCCTCACTCACGGGGGTCAATACAGACCCCCATAAACCGCTAATTAACCCTGCCACTCATGGGGGTCCATACAGACCCTCATAAGCCTCTATTTAACCCCATCAGTCCCATAAGGGTATATTAAGACCATTATGGGTCTGTTACAACCCAACATTAACCACATAAGTGTCATGACAGTCCTCAAGGACCATCATGACACTAAGTATAAACACTACACTGCACTATACCCCACCAATAAAACATTAAATATCAACTAAACACCCTCTACACTAACCTATTAACACCTACACTACCTACCTACCCCCTAATAACCCCCACCACTCTAATTACAGAAAATAAAAAAGCCTAAAATAAAAAATAAATAAAAATCTACATTACAGAAAATAAAAAACCTAAATCACAAAAAATAAAAAATCTACATTACAGAAAATAAAAAAACCTAGGTCACAAAAAATAAAAAAGGAACTTTACAGAAAATTTAAAAAACACATTACAACCCCCCCCCCTCCACTACAGAAAATAAAATAAAAGTTACACACCTGAATAGGAAATACATACAATACAAATGCATACAATACAAATACAATGAAATACAATACAATACACCCCTATCTAATATACAATACATCCTATCTATATAATATACATCACACAATCTATGTAATATACAATAAATACTATCAATCTAATATACATCCTATCTATCTAATATACTTCCCCCAATCTATCTAAATAAATACCACAATCTAATATACAATACATGCTATCTATATATAAAATAATCTATTTCTGAACTAAAATAAAATAATTAAGACCACTTACCTTTGCAGATGTCCCTTCCGATCAGCCACCTAGGGAAAAAAATAAAAAAATTAGTGCAACACATTTACAGTAAAAAAATAAACATTCTAAATATTCTAAACATTCTAAATATTCTATTCACCTTTCCAGCATGTCCCCGTCCTTCTTTCCTTCTTCTCCGATGCGGCCACTGTTAAAAAAAACATAACATTAATACACATACATAAGCATAAAAACAAACGAAAATAAACATAATCTATATTGTACTTACCTCCCCGCGATGTCTCCGGCCTCGTCCTCTTCTGCCCCGCCCTGGAACCGCGCTCTAAAAAAAAAAGAACACACATCCGCACTCGCGGACAACTCCGACGCCTAAATAGGCAATGGCGCCTTCTGATTGGTTGAAAACGTTGTCTATCAAATTCACCCAATCAGGAGGCGCCAATGTGTGAGCCAATCAGAAAGGGATACACCCTAAAATCCCACTCTGATTGGATAATGCACCTGTCAATCTTTATTTAAACCAATCACAAGGCACAGATGCCTTCAGCCAATCACAATGGAATACAGCCCCACAGGGTGATTGGCTGGAGGCATCTGCGCATTCTGATTGGTTGCACTGACAATAGCCAATCACAATGGAATACACCCCCACGTACTGATTGGTGAAGGCATTTGCGCCTTTTCATTGGCTGTTGTCAATGTCAATCAGTATTAGAGCCAATGGGAAGGCGCAGATGTCTTCAGCCAATCACCGCGTGGGGGTGTATCCCATTGTGATTCGCTGATGGCAATAAAGCCTTCGGATTGGTTCAAATAAAGATTGACCGGTGCGTTATCCGATCAGAGTGGGATTTTGGGGTGTATCCCTTTCTCATTGGCACACAATTGGCGTCTTCTCATTGGCTGAATTTGATAGACAGCGTTTTCAGCCAATCAGAAGCCGCCATTGCCAATTTTATTCTGGAACACTCCGTAGGAAGCTCATTTGCGTCTGGGACATCCGCGAGTGCGGATGAGTGTTTTTTTTTTTTTTTTAGAGCGCGGATGCTTCAAAGGCCCATCCGGGGCAGAACACGAGGAGGCCGGAGACATCGCGGGGAGGTAAGTACAATGTTTATTTTACTTGGTTTTATGTTTATGTATGTGTGCTAATGTAATGTTTTTTTTAACAGGCACTGGAGAAGAACAAAAGAAGAACGGGACATGCTGGAAAGGTGAGTAGAATATTTAGAATGTTTAGAATGTTTATTTATTTTATGTAAACGTGTTGTAGTAATTTTTTAAATCCTTTTTTTACCCTTGGTTGGTTGACCTGAAGAAACATCTCAAAGGTAAGTGGTCTTAATTATTTTATTTTAGCTTAGAATTAGGGTTGCTATATAGAGATAGCATCTACTGTATATTAGATAGATTGGGGGATGTATAGTATATAGATAGTATTTATTGTGTATTAGATAGATATGGGATGTATATTACATAGATAGTATTTATTGTGTATTAGATAGGGGGATGTATTTTAGATAGATAGTATTGTATATTAGATAGGGGGATGTATATTAGATAGGGGTGTATTGTATTTAATTGTATTGTATTTACCGGTAATTGTATTGTATTGTATGTATTTTATTATATGTATTTCCTTTTCAGGTGTGTAAAAAAAAAATTCTGTAGTGGGGGGGGGGGGGGGTTGTAATGTATTTTTTTATTTTCTGTAATGTTCCTTTTTTTATTTTTTGTGACTTACGTTTTTTTTTGTAATGTACTTTTTTATTTTTTGTGATTTCATTTTTTTTTTTTTTTTATGTAATGTAGATGTTGGATGACTAGTTTTTTTGATTTCTGTAATTACAGTGGTGGGGAGGGGGTTAATAGGGGGTAGGTAGTGTAGGTAGGTAGTGTAGGTGTTAATAGGTTAGTGTAGAGGGTGTTTAGTTGATATTTAATGTTTTATTTGGGGGGTATAGTGCATTGTAGTGTTTATACTTAGTGTCATGATGGTCCTTGAGGACCGTCATAGCACTTATGTGGTTAATGTTGGGTTGTAACAGGCCCATAATGGTCATAATATACCCTTATGGGACTGATGGGGTTAAATAGAGGCTTATGAGGGTCTGGATAGACCCCCATAAGTGACTGGGATAAAATGGTGTAGTGCTTACACTTTGGGTCATGAGGGTCCTGGATGACCCTAATGGCACTTATAGTGTTATTACATGCGTTCATTAGTGTGTTAGAGGGGTCTATATAGTTGAGGCACACAGTACACTCACATTGTGTGGCAAACAGCATTTCAACACTTTCTTTTATTGACCGTCATTTTTTGACAGGCAAGTCGCTAGTAATCACATATATAATTGTGAGCATGCGAGTTGTTGCTAACGCTTGTGGGCTCGCGTAAACTTCGACCCTCACAAAATTTACGTTGTTACGCAAGGAAAATACGAGACACGTTATGACCCATTACGACCTCGCAAAAATCGTCCGCAACACGCGCACATGAAAACATGAAAAATACAACAAATACATAAAAAGCTTACTTACAGGAAGAGGGAGCATCCAGGACCTCGAAAACTAAAGTTACACCTCAATTTAACTCAAATTAAAAGAGTTTAGTCTCTAAAAAATTCTCCAAGCGAGAGAAAAAATGACCGCCGAAGAAAACGAGGCTACAGCAGTCTAAAGACGCAAACCACCACCAAACACCTACGTATTTGCCAAAAAACACCTACGAGATTAAAAAACAAGGACGCAACCCGCGCGACCCCAAAAACATTACAAACACAATAAATACAAACAACAAACACATAAAAAGGTTACTCACAGCAAGGAGGGGCACCCAGGACCTCTGCAAGTGAAGTTACACCTCCATTTAAGCACAAATTTCGAAGTTTAGAGACCTGAAAATCACCTAAGTGAGAGAAAAAATGACTGCCGAACAAAACTGAAACGAGGCTAAAGTCACACGACATAAAAAACGAAGGACGCTAAATCAGCCACATTATATACACCAAACACCATTAGCTCACTTACAATTTTATTGCTGTCATTTTTTGACGGGCAATTCGCTAGTAATATAATAATAATGAGTAGTAAGGCCTATGGCAATACATGCTCATGTTTCACCCCTTGCCTATAGGGGTGGGTCTAAGAGGCCAAGCCCCTGAAGTAAACAAATTAATATTCATAGAAAATTGTCAAAAAGTTATTATTTTCTTGTCAAGATGACTGATAAATTAGGTTCCTTTCCCAAAGTAAATGAAGCGATAATTCAGATATTACAATATTTACAGTAAATAACAATTACGTTTTTGGTGTGAAAAAAGGATTGAAAACATCCAGCTAACATTTACATTCTAAACTGATATAATAAACCTTTTATCAAAGCAATAAAGGTGTATGGCATGTGCATAGCATAGTATAGGGTGTTCTTACTACTAGTGCCATTTAGCTAGACAGCAAGCAAAAAGTGAATGTTTTATTTTAGAAGCTAAAAACACTAAACTGGCAGGATTTTCACATTTTCAGAGCTCCTTTTTACATTCTGTACCAGCAGTGTGTTGTTGTAAATGATTTCATATTATGAAACTGGTAGTGTGATTTCCATGCCCAGTTGCAATGTCCTTAGCAAACAAAATATGCTCAGTTGTGCAAAAAGCAGGAGAGAATACAAGTAGTAAGCGTAGGTCCCAGAAGCTGTTACTTTGTGAGTCTCGTAGAAATAAATGAGTGTAAATTTTATATGAAAATTACACTGAGGAGATCCAAAACATTAAAAATTCTAGATAAGACATTAAAACCTAGTCAAAACATATTTTGTTTACCTTTAAACTCTCGCTGTTCAACACAAATTGTATTACCCCATTTGTATTACTGTAAATGCAATGGTGCAGACTTCCTAAAAATACTCAAAGTTATTAGCCTTTACAAATTTGCAAACCATTTAATAATAATTAAAATAATGCTAATATTTTATATAGGAATTGCAGATTTGTGAAATTCAGAGGTGTGTTTCACCAAAAATTAGTTTGACTTTGCAATAATATATATATATTTTCTTTGAATAGCAGAGTTTAATAAATTTCAGTCTTAGTTGAAAAATATCATGTACACGCATACATTTTCCTATTTCAGTAGATTAAAAGAACACTGAAAGCTGGCTGTTGTTTTTACATTGAATCAAAATTAATCTCTTAGATATATTTTATAAACATTTGTGTTAACTATTTTGGGCTTACTTTATTTTGCCACTCATATAGCTCAGTATAGGGGAAGCCATTTTACCCTCATACTCTCCCTCACTGAGATCCTCCTCCGTCTTTTTTGGTTAGATGCAGCTTGCAATAGAATTTGCAACAGTGATATCATGCTTGGGGGGGGAGTCATCAACACAGCTGGGCAGGGCCCACTTACAACATGACAGGGGGAGTCTCTGTTTAGTCAGCTGTTCGAGTGATTCATCTCCCTAGCGGGAACGGTGTACTTATTAAATAAATAATGTGTGATATATATTATTGTATAGCACACAAAACTCTATGAGTAAAATATAATGATTATTATATAATACAAATAAATACAGATAGCTGGGTTCAAAATAATATATATATATATATATATATATATATATATATATATATATATATTAAATAAATAGCACATCTGTGTTCACATTTATATGTCTAAAACAAGTTAAAAAACCTGCTTCCAGCTCAGAATTCCGTGGAAAAAACTTTATTACACTGCATTCTGGGAAGCTGAGTAGGGATATGCAAATGTGCCTACAAATTCCTCACTCTTCAATCCTTAGACCATTTCAAACATGGCTTCCTTTAAGCTTATGCCCGCTGCATTACACAGCTTTTATGCAAAGCCAAGGTTGGATTATACATAAGCTGGGAATCCTATCTACTTATATATATATATATATATATATATTTATATATATATATATATATATATATATATATATATATATATATATATATTTTAAATAGTGGTGTGTGCTGTCCAATAATATGTATTATGCATTATTTATTTAATAAGTACTCATTTTGTGCCAGGGAAATGAAACACACTGACTGAAGGCTCTCCCTGTAATGTTGTAAGTGGAATCTGCCCAGATGTTTGGATGGCTCCACCTCCAACAGTGACATTATCTTTGCACCCAAAAAGCTGGAGGAGGATATAAGTGTGTTAGAATGTGAGGAGCAAAATTGCCTCTCATATACTGAGCAATAGAAAGTAAGTAAACCCAAAATATCTCACATATTTGACAACATTTTTTATAAAAAATATAAAAGAGATTAATTTTGATTGAATGTAAAACAACCAAATTTCCAAATTCAGTGGCCTTTTAATGAGGAAGCTATGATTTAAACTTCTTGTAGCCATCTTGTATCAGTAAAGTCAGGGTGCGGATTAGTGATGTAAACGGGCTGACACCACTAAGTTACTGGTGGGAGCAGCAATTATATCACAGTTTATCACCACAGAAATGTCCCATACTATTTAGAGTGTACAGTAACTATCAATGAATTACAGGGTTATAAGTTGATTATTATTATTATTACTAGAATATTGCCCGTCAAAAAATGACGGCAATGAAATTGTAAGGTAGCTAATGCTGTTTGGTGTATAATAATAAAATATGTAATAGATTACTAAATGAATATACTTTACCTATTTTGAAGCATTGTGTTGAAGAGCTGGCAATCTGTTTTGATGTTGCTGGAGCATTAGTGGTGTGGAGCTGCTGTGTAAGCATGCTGAATGTGTGCACTGTGTGGTATGAATATCTGTAGGTCGTTTGTGGCGTTTTGCGAGTTTCTTGTGGTGTTTTGCGAGTTTATAGTGCTGTAGCCTCGTTTTCGTTTTGTTCGGCGGCCATTTTTTCTCTCGCTTACAGTTTTTTTTAGTCTCTAAACTCTTTTATTTCGAGTAAAATGAAGGTCTAAGTGGCATTTTTGAGGTCCTGGGTGCTCCCTCTTGGTGTAGGTAAGGTTTTTATGTATGTGCTGTGTGTATGTATTGTGTTTTACATTTTGTAATGTTCGCGAGTTGCGTCTGAGTGTTGCGAGGCCGTAATGTGTGTGAACGTGTGTCGTATGTTGTTTGCGAGTGTCGTAATGTGTGTGTCGTGCTCTTTGGGTTGCGACGTGAACTTTGCGAGGGTCGCAGTTGCTGGCATGGAGCGCCTTCGGTGCTCCATGCCAGCAACTGAGACCCTCGCCCAGTGCCCTCGCTTCGCGAGGGCCTTGGCTCGCTACGCGAGCCCGCAGCGTTAGCAACAACGCGTACGCTCACAACTATATATGTGATTACTATATAATGTGTAGATGTACCGGCTGGGCATGCTCTTGTGCATTATTATTATTATTATTATTATTACTATATAATGTGTAGATGTACCGGCTGGGCATGCTCTTGTGCATTATTATTATTATTATTATTATTATTACTATATAATGTGTAGATGTACCGGCTGGGCATGCTCTTGTGCATTATTATTATTATTATTACTATATAATGTGTAGATGTACCGGCTGGGCATGCTCTCTGTGTGTGCGCTTTCTCTATCTGCACCCTATGTGCACTGCTGTCTGTGTGCAATCTCTGTCTCTGTACCCCTCACTCTCTTTGTCAATCTCTCTGCACTCTCTCTCTGTGCGCTCTATCTGTGAACTCTCTCTGCGCTGTCTTTGTGCTCCCTCACTGTCTGTGTGTGCTCTTGCTCTGTAATTCTCTTTATGTCTCCCTCTCTCTCTGTACCTGACTCCCTCTCTCTCTGTACCTGTCTCCCTCTCTCTCTGTACCTGTCTCCCTCTCTCTCTGTACCTGTCTCCCTCTCTCTCTGTACCTGTCTCCCTCTCTCTCTGTACCTGTCTCCCTCTCTCTCTGTACCTGTCTCCCTCTCTCTCTGTACCTGTCTCTCTCCCTCTCTGTACCTGTCTCCATCTCTGTACCTGTCTCCCTCTCTCTCTGTACCTGTCTCCTTCTCTCTCTGTAGCTGTCTCCCTCTCTCTCTGTACCTGTCTCCCTCTCTCTCTGTACCTGTCTCCTTCTCTCTCTGTACCTGTCTTCTTCTCTCTCTGTAGCTGTCTCCCTCTCTCTCTGTACCTGTCTCCCTCTCTCACTTTGCTGTCTTTCTCTGAAATGCAAATGGCCGCCACGCTTCTGTTAAGATCAGGTGTTAGGCCCACCTCCACTTACATCATGGCCACGCCCCCTTTATGATGTCAGCGTTAGCAACATTTTCTGCTGCTCACAACTATATATGTGATATGCCATAATTCTCATAATGTGGCAATGTGACTACATTTGAATTCTGATTTAGAGGTTATTTTAGTCAGTTTAAAAAACTCTATTTTGCTGATTCTTGCAGCCAATAGCTTGTCTTAATAATAGTGTAAGTTTTATAACATATATACAATGGCCAGCCACATCAAATGTAATCCAGACAAACCTGCCATTAGAGTTTTTGTTTACTTGTTAATATATGCCTATTTCTGGGATCTAGAACTAAAACCATGGCACACAGACAATTCTGTTTTATTATTGTTAAAGTTTTTATGTTACAGTGTATTACATTATGTATATATGTTGGCGCATTACAAATAAACGATAATATTAATAATTACATTAATTTGAACATGCTTTTAAAGCACTGTGATATTGCTTGAAGCACTGTGACGTTTATTCAAATATGGCCAAACCCAGTTGGTAGATGTATACATTAGATTAGAATAATTATAAGGACTTTATGTTCTTGTATTTTAATACTTAATCATTCTTCTGATCTACATTTGGAGACCTGCCAACTGGGGATGACCATGTGGGTTATCACCCCCACTATAAAAGATAACATAATATGTGGGGTCTTTCCTGTGGGATGGCCGGGAGCAGTGTTGGTAGCAGAGCGGCGAGGGGCCACTCAATCTGCAACCTTAAACTGTTACCCTAACCCCTTACCCTAACGCTGTGAAATTAATTTAAATTTTAGATTAACCTTTATAAAATGGGCAGTAAAGTATCGGCATCACCATGCTAGCGGCCACTCAACAGGAAAGGTCTATTATGTGAGAAACTAATTAGGAGAACTCTGTAATTTTATTTAAGCTTCAAATACCCAACATTCAAGCTAACGTTTTTGAGACTTCCCCTCAAAATGTTTAATAACAACCAATTGTGATTATCTTTTTTGTACTTCTTATTTCTCCAATAGCTGAATCCTATGCTGTGCCACTTTAAATGGGATTAATAGTAATTTTATCAATCCATTCTGATTTGTTAACAAATTGGATGATATTTTTTACCTGCAAAACAAAAAGTAAAGAAAATTGCATTTGTAATTAATAATAATTCAGACCTAGAATACATTCTTTGCTGAGCTATACTTGCAATGAGTATTTTATTTTAATACATTGTTGTGTTTCACTCATACACAAGTAACATCTGTAGTAAGTATTTTTAGCATACCAAATGAGTTGTAATGCAGTTGTTAAATAACTTAGCATGTCCTCCTCTGTTTTTCACACATACTGTTTCCTTGTAGTCTTCGTCGACTCTGTCATTTCATTGTCACCATGCGGTACTTTGAAATGTGCATCCTGATGGTTATTGCCATGAGCAGTATAGCATTAGCAGCAGAGGATCCTGTGGACCCTGAAGCCCCCCGAAACAATGTGAGTGTTAGCATTTCCTCTCTCATCTTTCTCCTTTTCTCTATACCCTACTACAAGTCAAATCTCAACATCACCTAATCCCAATAACCTATTTGTGGAGATCTCAGCACCTCCTATACATATTTGTCTATTATTTTTTATTACTATTTAGTTATTTGCACAAGTAGTTTCACTGTGCTTTTTATAAGAGTACAAGGTTCCAGTAGACTCAAATGGCAAAGGTAAAACAAAACTATGAGGTAATACAAAGGTAATATGGTGTAATAAAACAACAGACAAGTTTGTGCAGCAGAACTGAGGTATCTACTCCAAGAGCTTTCTTTAATGTATCTCTACAGCTCCCACATTCCCCATGTGCCCCGTAGGTGAAAACACAATACAAGCATATATATATATATATACAGTGCCTTGCAAAAGTATTCACCCCCCTTGACTTTTTACCTATTCTGTTACATTATATATATACATTTTACCTATATATTACAGTTCAATGTTGTGTTAATCTGAATTTTATGTGATGGATCAGAACACAAAAGTTGGTGAAGTGAAATGAGAAGAAATATATACATAAAACTATTTATTAGAAATAGAAAACAGAAAATTAGCACATTCAAATGTATTCACCCCCTTTGTTATGAAGCCCATAAAAAGCTCTGGTGCAACCAATTACCTTCAGAAGTCACATAATTTGTGAAATGATGTCCACCTGTGTACAATCTAAGTGTCACATGATCTGTCATTATATATATACACACACAGAGACTGTAGCACCTAAGCAAGAGGCACCACTAACCAAACACTGCCATGAAGACCAAGGAACTCTCTAAACAAGTAAGGGACAATGTTGTTGAGAAGTTCAAGTCGCGGGTTTGGTTATAAAAAATATCCAAATCTTTGATGATTCCCCAGGAGCACCATCAAATCTATCATAACCAAATATAAAGAACATGGCACAACACCAAACCTGCCAAGAGACGGCCGCCAACCAAAACTCACTGACTGGGCAAGGAGGGCATTAATCAGAGAGGCAGCACAGAGACCTAAGGTAACCCTGGAGGAGCTGCAGAGTTCCACAGCAGAGACTGGAGTATCTGTACATAGGACGACAATAAGACGCACACTCCATAGAGTTGGGCTTTATGGCAGAGTGGCCAGAAGAAAGCCATTTCTTTCAGCAAAAAACAAAATGGCATGTTTTGAGTTTGTGAAAAGGCATGTATGAAGGAAGGTGCTCTGGCCTGATAAGACTAAAATTGAATTTTTCGGCCATCAATGAAAACGTTATGTCTGGCGCAAACCCAACACATCACATCACCCAAAGAACACCATCATGCTGTGGGAATGGTTTTCAGCAGCCAGGACTGGGAAACTGGTCAGAGTGAAGGGAAATATGGATCGTCCTAAACACAGGGATATTCTTGAGCAAAACCTGTACCACTCTGTGCCTGATTTGATGCTAGGACGGAGGTTCACCGTCCAGCAGGACAATGACCCCAAACACACTGCTAAAGCAGCACTTGAGTGGTTTAAGGGGAAACATGTACATTTGTTGGAATGGCCTAGTCAGAGCCCAGACCTAAATCCAATAGAAAATCTGTGGCCAGACTTAAAGATTGCTGTTCACAAGCACAAACCATCCAAATTGAAGGAACTGGAGCAGATTTGCAAGGAGAAATGGGAAAAAATCCCAGTGGTAAGATGTGGCAAGCTCAAAGAGACTTATCGAAAGCGACTTGGAGCTGTGATTGCCACAAAAGTTGGCTCTGCAAAGTATTGACTTTAGGGGCTGAATAGTTATGCACATTGACTTTTTTTTTGTTATTTTGTCCTATTTGTTGTTTGCATCACAATAAATAAAAAAAAACATCTTCAAAGTTGTGGGCATGTTCTGTAAATTAAATGATGCAAATCCTCAAACAATCCATGTTAATTCCAGGTTGTGAGGCAACAAAACACGAAAAATTACAAGGGGGTGGGGGGTGAATACTTTTGCAAGGCACTGTATATATATGTAAAGAGAGAGAACGTAAAGTTAGATTTGCAGGAGTTCATCGTACACTGTATACTGTATTATGTGCTGGAAGAGTTAAGCAGCTCTAGCCGCAAAGGGTGAGGTGTGCTCGACTGACAGCTCCGTTAATCACGCTAGGCCTCCTACTGCCACTGCTTACCTTGCAGTTCCTTTCTCTATATATGTACTGGACAGATCCCGTGGGGAGAAAGAGAGAAGAAAAGGGGGAGGGAGAAAAGAGGCAACTGATTGAAATAATGGGAACATTGGCCCCGATGGGAAGAGAGGAGTTATATTTATATGTGTGTAATAATATAGACAGACAGATAGATGGAGAGATGGAGAGATAGATTGATAGATAGGTTGATAGATCGATAGATAGATAGATAGATAGACAGATAGATAGATATACAGATAGATAGATAAATAGATGAATAGATAGATGATTTTGCTATCTCTCGTATTTATCTATTTTTTTCTAACATTGCTCCGTCCCTTTATATATCCCTTGCTATATTTACATGCCTTTGTCTTTCTTACTCTCCCCCTCTTTTTACATCTCCAGGTACTGCGGTATTTTGACTATGTCTTCACTGGAGTCTTCACTTTTGAGATGGTTATCAAGGTATAAAAAAAGCAAAACCAGCATATTATTTGTGCAGTGGCTGACTGCATTATATTACAATACAGTTTTAATCTTGCTGGGTTTTGTAACACAGAATGTCCTTTTCAAAATATGATGATGATTTAAGTTCATAGAGACTTCATGGCAAAATCGTGTATGAATACTATAATCATTCTTCAAAACATCAGTGTAAGATGTTGTTTTTAGTTACAGTTTTGTAAAATATATAACATATATTATTACTTTTCTAAGGTATATTAATTGAACAATACATGGCCCACTTAGATGTAATTTTATGCTAACAGGATACATGCACTGAGCCACATTCAGTTGAGCAATTTTGAGATCTGGTAGCCCGTAAGTGAGGTCGCAAGCTATTTTGCTATTCAATTGGCGTCTTTTTGTGAGCTCGGAACGGCTTCCGAGTTACAGGCTTGAAAATATGGCAATGGTGAAACTCGGAACTTACAGCCTCCAGAAGCCTTTGATCTGTCACTTTCGCACCAGTAAATGGCAAAAGAAGGAGAAAATCGTATGAGTGCTAGAGAGGACCTGCAAGGGGGTTAAATACCTATACGTAGCACTGTAAATGCAAATTAACACACAATACTGCACTGTAAAGAACGTTGTAAATTAATTGCACAGCAGTCTCAAGCCCGCAAATCTGCAGGCAATTAAATTAATTTTATGTTTCATTTTGGGGTGAAATCGATCTTTGTTATCAATGAGTTAATACATATCAGGCCACCCATATGGCATTAATTTTCATAATTCTTTATTTTGCAGTTTTGCGAGTCTGACCCCCTAGCACCTAACATTAACATCTATACTGGACCCCCGAACCTAATTGATTGACATGTAACCTCCATGTTTTACTGCGTAATAATGTCTAATTTACCGATTCAAAATGTGCGGTTACGGACTTGCTGAATTGATCATGTTCCTGCCCTGAACTGCTCCAAACCAATCTGGACCCCCTAGCACCTAACATTAACATCTATACCATGTGGGTACCTCCTGACCCCCATAATATACAATTCTGTAACCCTAAAGGACCCCCATGGTACCTTACATAAAAACCCCTATGATGGACATCTCTATGGACCATTATGCATGCACCATAACTACTACCATAAGGGTCCTTATGGAACTCCATGGACCCTATCCCCCATGCGGCTTCAACAAGGATGACAATAGTCCCTGCGACTACCCTCTCAATTAATTGAAAAAAATACATAAAAAAGAATTACATAAAATAAAAAAAGTATTGCAAATAAAATATAAAAAAATGCAAAGAAAATAAAAAAGATATCTTACAAAAAAAACTATTTACAACTGTTTGACGGGGGGAGACTGGGTGCTTACTGATCTGTCGCGTCCTGGGCCCCGGATAAGTGTGCACATCTATATTAAGAAATTGTTCATCTGCACCCTTGGTCCTCACTCCTGCCCCCAAAAAAGGGCCTTCACCTGAAAAAACACACTGCTCTATAAAAAAAAAAGTGCAGTGTTACCACTGTATTAGTTTCTGCATCAGATCCCATAGCTACTGACTTTTTATCAGTAGTTACAATTGTTGCAACCATAACTTTATTATATGCAAGAATTATGTGAATGTAAATAGTGCCAAAATGTATCCAAAAACTTCCTACCAACAACACCTCTCAGTGTAGACTATGGATATTTGGCTGCTTTGCTCCTTTTCATTCTTGCCAAGCTACACAACTAAAGTTGGGATAGCATTGTAGCAAAAAACTTGGGGCCTCATTCTATTAGCGGCCGTAAATCGGCCGTAAGGCTGCGATTCCTTGCGGGGGTTCAGTTAACTCGCGATTCTATTATACGGCCCCGCAAGGATCTCCTTTTACGGCCGGCCGCATATCTTGGAACCGGCCGTAAGCTGTGAAATATAAAAACTCAAAAATAAATTCAAGCCTGCACTGTACAGCTCTGTAAATGCTAGGGATCATATTGGGGGACATGAGGATTAAAAGGAACCCACTCTCAAGCTTGCACATTAGCCCAAACCCGAGTTCAAATTAACTGTTTATTTTCCGGCTGCGGCGTGGGCATGTCTGAGGTGCTCCAAGCACTCTGGACTTTTTACATGGATATTTTACGGATATTAAAAATAAAATATTTTACGGATTTGAGTATAGGATAATTATGTGCTATTTTTTCTAACACCTAAAATCCCTTTATAGTCTTCTCAAAATGCAGGATGGCTTTATTTGAGCTATTTTATGTGCTTAATTGGTGCTAGCGGGACCTCTTTCCTGCAAGTAAGCAGCGGCTCGTTTTTAGCCTTGCAGAGAGGGTTCCCGGAGCAATTGAATTGCAAATAGGAATTTCTTACTGCCGAAACTCTTGCGGCCGTTTTAGATCAAAGGTTTTCCTCTGGCGCAAGCGGCCGCAAGAGATAGCAAGGCACCGGCCGCAAGCCTGCCGGAGCCTCCGGCCGTAAGGGAATAGAATAGCCGAATAGCTTGCGGCCCCGCAACGGCTGTAGCCGCTAATAGAATGAGGCCCTTGGTAATTAAAAATCTTAATCTTTTAATCAATTGATTTTCACAAACTTTTATGGGTGTCACATTACGTAAAATCCTCTGTAGAAGTGTGGAACAGTTCATACGTAGTGATCACTGGTAAGGGTTTACCCATAAGGGTTTGCTGCAGTAGGAATGTAATAGCTACGTGGTTCCGTAAGTTTAAGTTCACTCACAAGATTTCCTACAGGAGCCATGTAATTGAGCTCTGTCAGCAACAGAACACTTTTTGGGTTCCAAAAGTGTTTATGGAAAATCGGAATTATATATTTTTTCATTTAACTCCTGCTAGATATCACCAGATACAGTCCACATGTAGGTAACATTAATAGTAACACTGTCTTCTGCTCTAGATACTGCCTAGGTTTTGACCCTCAGATCCTGCAGAGTTACTGTGAAGGTACTGTTCATACATACTTGTTTCCTTTCTCCTCTCTTCTTAGATGATAGATTTGGGTCTTATTCTCCATCAAGGAGCCTACTTCCGGGATTTGTGGAACTTTCTCGATTTCATTGTAGTCTGCGGTGCTCTTGTGGCTTTTGCATTCTCGTAAGTAATCTGTTTTACTATAATGTTCAGCAACCTGCCTTGGCCTGAGTTCTGCATGGGGATATGATGTGGGGAAGTGGGTGCTTGCAACATATCTCTAGGGTTACAGAGTCCTTTCTCCCAACTACCTTCATTTTCCACTCCTAGAAACACAGGGGCATTTTGTATAGAACTAGTTTTACTGTCTGTAATGTTATCATCCTGTGCTTTGACTCATTATCAAGACTGTAAAACAAATACATTATAACACTGTGTAAAGCGCTCATGTTTTGTGCCATAAATAGCTGCTATGCAGGTGTAGGACATTAACCCAAAAACAATAACTTGGAATAGAATACAGGATAAATATAGGTGTGCTAATCTGCAGATTTAACTTGATTAGTTGCACTTTTTACTATGTATAATAAAGAGGTCTCAGTCTAGTTCAGACAAGTTATGATGTAGAGCATTTCCATGGCAACTTGTCTCAGAAAGAGAGACTCTGTGAGCCATTTTTGGATTATTTATGCACAGGTCGAGATTTCTTAGATTGAATATAGTGGCATGCAGTATAACAATATGAAACAAGAGAACATCCACTTTTCATACAACAATCAAAATAGTTTGTTGCTTCTTCATATTTATGCCCGTTCAGAGTATTTTAAGATGTCACAAACACTGAGTTACTCATTGATTTTTACATGTGTGTTAAAAAAGATTAAGTATTATCGTCCCTGATAAAAAAATTGTAATAGCACAGAGAAATCTGCTTGAACGTTTTGATACAAATCCTCCAGAAAAGGGAGCATAGACTAGACTAGAGACATTCTCTGTTTCCACTGTGTTTCTTTGATAAACATTCTGCTTTTCCATATCCATGATGCATAAAATGCTTGTAGAGGCATGTGATTGGCTAGAAGACTGCATGTGATGTTCCGAATATTTTTTTCTACCATACCAGAATCTACTTTAGGGTGACACCGTAATGTAGACATGAATGTGCTATAGGATATACAGCATATCTATCTATCTATCCATCCATCTATCTTTTGCGCAGTTATGTAATCTGACCAGACATTCCCTTTCCATTTCTCTGGAAAATTCTTGTCCCTGTTTTTGGTAGCAGAATGGGCAGATGAGAGCCATTAGAAAGGAACTGTTGATGTAACTGTTGCCTCGGTTCCTGTCCTCACAGACCTGCATAGTCCACTATATATGTGTGTATTTTTCCCTTATATGTTAAAATTTTATTAAAGTCTTATATATACAACATGTTCTTTTAAAGAACTTGAGCATAGTCATTTTAGAAAGTTAAAACATGAAAACAATCTTCAACTTTTATATGCAGCTATATGCAGTCCTGAGATCATTAATTCCATCACTATATTTTAGTCTCCATTTCCAGGCTTCTGTCTGCTTTATAAGACAATTATCTCAGTTATATATATATGTAGAAAGATATGCAATTCACCTTATTGGATTGCTCTCGGTATCAAAGGTTTCCCTTCTTCATAAACACATAGAAAGGGGAGTTTTAAAAGATGTCAATGAAAAGGGCCAGGACTATATTGAGCATTGTGTAATAGGTAAGAAATGAAAGTTGTTATTTATATATATTTCCTTTTTTACTTTATAAACTGTTTAATCAATTCTAGTTCATCAATGAATATATCATGTACAAGACATTTATCATTCTCTAAGTTCAGTACACTATAGGCCCTATTAAATTGTCAAAATCGCAATTACCGAAGCCTGTAATGTAGCCCGCAAAAGTTACTGATATTCAATTGGCCTCCTCTAGCTACCCGCAATCTATTTGCGAGCTCCAGGCTGAAAATTCCTGTGGTTGTCAAAATCGTGACTACTACCCGTCTAAGCCTTTGATCCTTCAAGTTCCGCAAATGTTACAATCGCTAAAATCGCAAATTGCTATTTAATTGCAACAATTTCATAAGCCCGGAATTGCCTTCAAACCTGTAAATGCCAAATATAGCAAAAAATTCTAAGAGTACCAGATAGGACTCGCAAGGTGGTTAAACACCTCATTGTAACACAGTAAAAGCCAATACAAACTCAATAGTGGACTTTAAAAGACGGGGAAAGCGATGAAAGACATTAGAATTAATTGTACAAGAGTCTCAAGCTCGCAAATCTGCAATAAAAAATATATTTTTTTAACTTTTAGTTTCCGTGTTATATCCATCTTGGGAATCAAGGAGTTAATACATATCAGACCACCCACATGGAGTAGAACAGTTGCTTCATTATTTTTTTTTTTTATCATATAAACTTTATTGAGAGTAGAATGAATGACAGTAACAAATAAAACATTTCAGGAATGAACATACATTGACACCTGAACATAGATATCCTCCAAAATGTAATACTGGGGCCATTCTATATTTCCTCAAAGTAACTTATTTTCAAAATTTTTAGTGATATTTATAATACATATAGATATCTAACAACTCCGTAGAGATAGTAAACTAGCTGAGCTTAAATAGATTCAGTGTAAAGAGTAAAGGGGAGAAAGATAAAAGCTTACTCTCGCTTGCCATACTAAAGGGAAACTCAACATTCCTCGGATCACTCCCCCTCTCCGCCGCCTCCTTGGCACTTTTTTTTTTTCCCCCAATAGTCATTTTATTATTACCTTACCTCCAGCAGAAAAGTCAGCCTTCTTCCAATTCCGTCCAAATCGTACCGCCCCCCTCTCCACTCCTCACCTAGCTGCACAAGAAAAAATAAGCCCCACCCGACCTTCCAGACTATCCCTCCTCAAGGAGTACTGTTTGGTGATCTAATTCAAGGCTCCCATATTTCTAAAAATGCAGGAAGAGAGTCTAAAAGAGTATAAGTCATCCTTTCATTAATAAACAAAAAATTTACTTTATTAATTACTTCTTGAAAAATGATAGAGTTGTCTTTCCATCGCCTGGCAATTATGTTCTTGACTGCAAGATAAATCATTTGAGCCAGCCTATTGCCTTTTCTCCCTAATTCCAAATGGTGTATTCCTAGAAGGCATTTCGCTATTGAAGGTGTAATTGAGGTGTTCAATAATCCTGAAATTAGTGTGACTGCCTTATCCCAGATCTCAGCCACGCTGGGGCACTGCCACCATGAGTGAATTAAATCCCCCCTACCTTGACACCCCCTAAAGCACTTATCTGAGATTGTTGGAAAAATCTTGTTCAATCTAACTGGAGTCATGTATGCCCGGTGCAGAATTTTTAGAGAAGTTTCCAAGAGACTGAAATTAAATGAACCCTCGGCCCAAGTTTTCCCCTCCCAAGTTTGTTGTAGATCAGATTCCCACTTTATCATGAAGGAGGGCTTTGTAAGATTTGGGGGAGAGTTTAATATGTCATAAAGGTTTCCCAGGGTTCCCTTAAAGAGCGGTACATTCTTGCATATTGTAGACAGCCAGGAAGCCATGGGGGGTCCATGTTTCCTCACCGCCTCCCCTATCCAATATCTTATTTTTATAAGGTTAAATAGCTCTCGCCGGGGCACTATGTGATCCCTTTTCACCGTATCTAAAGTTAAGATTCTGTCACTGTCCACCCATGCTCCCAATTTGTCCAAGTTAAGCGAACTCCAAAAATTTCTCGATTCCACTGACAAAGAGGTTAAAAGGGTGGGAGATGAGAATACAGAAGTTAGGGGAGACAAGGCGTGGGCTAATTTGTGTTCCCGTCTGGCCCGATTCCAGATCTTTAAAGTGAAGCTAGTAATAGGGTTACTAATCCGGTCCCCGTAGGTCTCCGAGGGAGGAGCCCATAAAATTATTCCCCAAGTCAGGGGAGCCATTAATGCGTCCTCAATAAACACCCAATTTGGTTGGTGAGGGATTGAGTGTACCAAGCGGATAAAAGCAAGCTGCGCCGCTTTGAGGTAGTTGGAAAAGTTAGGGCATGATAGACCGCCCTTGGACTTGTGCCTAAACATTATCCTCCTGGCTATCTTTGGAGGTCTATTCCTCCATATAAATTTAAATACCAAGGATTGGAAACGGGATAACTCTGCATTGTTTATTTGAATGGGCAAAGTCCTGGCTAGGTAGAGCAGCCTTGGCAAGATGTTCATTTTGACCGTGGCAATCCGACCCGTCCAGGAGATATGCCGCTTCGACCAGATGTTTAGGTCTCTCTGTAGTGTTCTAAAGAGGGGAGGGAAGTTAGCTTTATATATTTCTGCTAGTGTGCTGGTTAGATTAATTCCCAAGTATTTAATGTGGGAGGCAGGCCACAGGAAATTATGTGTTAGTTTCAATTGGTTCAATATGTCTGGGGGAAGACCAACACTAAGGGCCTCTGTTTTGTCCTGGTTCAGCCTGAGCCCTGACAAGGAACTATACTGCGTAATCGTTTCCATCAGAGCTTGAATCGAAGGGCCCGGGTTCGTTAGGGTACACAGGAGGTCATCAGCAAATAAAGAGCATTTCACATGCTGATGTCCCACCCGCACACCACCTATTTTGGAATTTGCTCTGATCGCCTGGGCTAAAGGTTCAATTGCTAGTGCAAAGAGAAGTGGAGATAGTGGGCAGCCCTGCCTAGTACCATGTTCGATATTGATATAGGCTCTCTGAGAACCAGGCAGCTTAAGGCAGGCTTTGGGTGATGTATAGTATGAGCGCAGCAGGCTGATGAACTGGCCCTTAAACCCAAATTTAGATAATGTGGCGAACAGAAATGGCCATTCCAGCATATAAAACGCTTTTTCAATGTCCAAGGCTAGAATACACACGGGGGGGCCCACCTGATCTAGCCATGTGTATGATATTTAAAGTCCTCCTGATATTGTCCCCCGTCTGCCTGTGTGGGATAAAGCCTGACTGGTCTTTGTGAATCAGTGCTGGGAGAAAGGCCGAGATCCTTTTGGCAAAGATTTTTGCTAGCAACTTAATGTCTCCATTCAGGAGTGCAATTGGCCGATAGTGTTCTGGGGTCGTGTTATGAGAAGAGTAAAGAGATTGGTAGAAGTCCCTAAATGTCTCTTGGATTTCATTCTGGCTAAATGTAAGAGCACCCGTCCCTGCCCTAATTTGGGAGATTCTAGATTGTGCGTACCGCTCCTTCAGACTCCTTGCCAACAGTTTATCGGGCTTATTCGCTTTCGAGTAAAATAGATGCTGTGTTCTCCTTAGCGCCTTTTCAGTCCTAACCGCTAGTATACCTTCCAGCTCCAATCTAGCCCCGTCTATCTGACTCCTAAGAGAGGGGGAGGGGGATAGCTGGTTCTGCTTCTCTAGCTGCGCTAACTTCGTCATTAGATCACTCTCCCGTTTGTGGGTCATTTTCTTATGATGGGAGGCAATTTTGATGCAAGTCCCCCTTATGTAGGCCTTATGGGCCACCCATACCCAACCTGACTCCGACTCCCCACCCGCATTGATTTCAAAGAATGCCTTCAGCTCGGCTGCAATTTGCTCCTGAACTGCAGGCAGCGCTAATAGATATTCATTTATTTTCCAGGAGTAGGGCAGATGAGTCTGGGTCCCCAGATCCACTTCCAGAGAGACTGCTGCATGGTCTGACCAAGTGCACGGGATTATGTTAGCTTCTCTGGAGTGGTCCAGTAGTGCGGAGCTCACAAGAAGAGCATCAATGCGGGAGTAGGTCCCATGACTTGAGGAGTAAAAAGTATATTCCTTCCCCCGCGGATGGTGCCCCCTCCAAGCATCCACTAGGTCTAAAGAGTGCAGGAGCCTCCTAATCTGCTTGATTTTGTAAGAGAAGAGATTATGAACAGATGGTTTAGACCTATCTGCCACTTGGTCCAGGACCAGGTTAAGGTCACCCCCTATTATTAGTTGTCCCCAATTCCCCCCCTCTAGGGTTTATAAAAATCTTATCAGAGTCTTGTGGGGAGCTACAGTGGGCGCATAAAACGATTCTAAAGAGATCGGGTTTCCTTGAACCGTACCTTTTATGATATAAAAGTACCCCTCCCGGTCCACTACTTTTGCTTCCAGTTGGAACTGGGAATTCCTGTGGAGCAAGATTGCTACCCCTTCCTTCTTAGATGTTTGGGTTGTATGGTAATATTGGGGGCAGTCTTTACTAAAATAAGTAGGGGCCTTGTTATTGGCAAAGTGAGTTTCCTGAAGAAAGATGACTGAAGGTCTAAAATTTTTGTAATATAGGAAAGCCTTCCTTCTTTTGAAGGGGGAGTTAAACCCCTTCACGTTATGGGTGATTATCCTGACAGGAGCAGTCATGTGTAGTCAGGTGTAATAAGCCTATACTCTGCGTGTCCCATTATACCTTTCTGAAGCGGCCGTGCGGAGGGAGCGGGGCGCGGCCCACCCGGTCCAGGACTGGAAGTCGGCTGGATCTCTATAGCTACCTGATCTGCTGGAAGCATAAAAGAGAGAGAGTTGGTTAGTCAATTCTAAAGATGTAAAGATATTTGCAGAGCTCATCACAATAAACAACTCTTCAAGGGAACAGTCCCCGCCTAGACTACAAGTGTTTGGGAATAAAAGATTATAATTCAGGCTGATTGTAAACCAGCAGCCCCAGTAAGGGTGCCCTCTACCCCATTGGGTTGCAATTACAGAAGCGATAGGGGAGTAACTGGGGTCCATTTGTTGGCCTCTCGTCCACAAATAGGAGGGGTGGTGGAAGGAGGGGCTGGAGAAGGAAAGAGAGCGGCGGACGGAGAGGAAGAGTATGGGTATACAGGAAAGCAGCGAGAGGGTGGGCAAAGCCCGCAAAGGTAGAATGCAGGCGAAAAGAGAGAATAGAGAAAGAGTAAAGGGGGAGAGCACTCTCCCTGTTGGGTTACAACTTAGTAAAGCTAGCTTTTTTATCCTAGCCTGCATAATTCCTGGCTAGAATCATGGGTCCTCCCACCGGCGGGGGGCTAACTAAATGGTGAGCAAATACAACAAGAGCAAACAGAAAACATCCTGGCGACTGACAATTATGTTCTATGCACACATTTTTAATGGTTTAAACCTTCTAGGAGAGGGAGGAACAAGATAATAAAAACATACTACTTTATAAGGCATTAACAGTAGCTAAGACTATTGCTAGCTAAACCTTCTTATAGGGAGGAAAAAATAAACAGGTTAAAATAAGTCTCTAACAGGCATGCAAATCCACTCGCAGCTTTAAGGATTCCGTCCGTCTTTATAGCTTTGGGGGGTAGTGCCCCTAGCCCTGGAGTCGGTACTCCCACTCAGGCGTAGATACTGTTCGAAATCAGCTAAGGTAGGGACAGCAAGCTCCCCCCCCCCCTCCCCCCCTCCGCTGCAACTGTCTTCTGCTCATCAAAGGTAGGGAAAAAAAGGAAACTAGGAAAGGGTTTTATACCCTCCGAGTGTTCCTGTCTTGGTCCGGTCTCTGGGTGAGGACCCCAGATGTCTGATTTGGGGTTTTCTTTAGTCTAGTGACTTCCGTCCATTGCCTCTGAGGCAGCTGAGTGATGAGGGGTGCTGGGGGCCCAGATGCAGGTTCCTCTGTTGTTAGCGCCAGCCTTTTAAGGAGACCTAGGCACTCCTCCAGAGAGCGAGACGAGTGGTGCGCCCCATTTAAGGAGAAGGATAGAGCAAAAGGAAATCCCCATCTATATCTGATGCCCTGGCGTTGGAGTATCTCCAGGGCCGGTTTCATTAACCTCCGCTTCTGGAGTGTGATAGGGGAGAGGTCTGCATAGAATTGTAGCTTGGATCCGTCCGGACCAACAATCGATGCCATCTTGCGTGTAGTAGACAATATTAGGTCCCTGAAGTGCTGGCGTAATAGCCTAACAATGATGTCCTTGGGGAGGTCTTGATTTTTGCTTCCTCCTAGGGCCCTGTGGGCACGCTCCACCTCCCAGACATGATCCGGGGTTTCCGATAGGATCTTGTCGATGGTAGCTTTAAGGTAGCGGGGGAGATCAACCACTGCTGTCGGCACCCC
The DNA here is from genome assembly GCA_027410445.1 of Discoglossus pictus. Taxonomy (NCBI): domain Eukaryota; kingdom Metazoa; phylum Chordata; class Amphibia; order Anura; family Alytidae; genus Discoglossus; species Discoglossus pictus. The sequence continues at coordinate 141,543,951 of CM050167.1, read as the reverse complement.
TCTTATTCTTATATTGAACCTTCTCGACCGATTCTCTAGATCTTGAAGTTTATCTTCAATGCTAGAGATGTGGGAGGTGTTCTCTGCAATGTTTACCCTATCATTCTCTTGAGTCGCTACTATCTGGTCCACTGACTCCTCAAGGAGATTGGTCCGTTGCCCTAACTCATGCAAGTCTTTTTGAAGGGCTGTAACTGCCCTATTAATATGCGTCTCCAAAAGAGCTTCAAACTTTGCCATTGAATTCTCAGTGATATTCACCTCTAGTTGCGAGGATGCGGCCTGCAGCTCTGAGTCTGAGTGATCAGAGTGTTCTGATTCTGAGCCCTAGGTTCCAATGTTGGAGGCCCCAGCTCTCTCGAAATGTTCCTCAATCCTCTTAGTTGAGAGGGATTTCTAGAACAGTTGCTTCATTAATTTTTATTGATTTTTACATCACTGGATTTTGAGCCCGATCGCATATCGGACGTCTAAACTCTAATTGATTGACGTTTAAACGCCATCCTTTACTGATGTCACGATGACCGTCTCATTTACTATTGGATGTTTCTAAATCGTTACTTACGGCTTGCTAAATGCTACATACGGTTACGTTGTTTAAGTATTTGGATTTCGGACATGTAATTGTAGGCTTGTTCAATTAAATCGCTCTGTAACTGTTGCAAATTTCTAACCTGCAGACTTATGGCCTGTATGAAGACAACTGCAGGCTTGGAATTTAATAAGGCCCTATGTGTGTGTGGGCTCTTCTCAGTGTGTGTACTACCTGACAAAAGTACAGTGACTAATTTAATGTTAAGGGTGGACAATGCTGGCAGTCTTCACAAGAGATGTGTATTCATGCTATATTAATGGTGTATTAGAATGTTTACATCAATATCCAATCCCATCATAAAAATCGTATCACAGAGCTAAAGTAGACACATCTACAGATCTTTAGGCTTTGAGATTTGCAGCATTGCTGAAAGCAGCACCAAATAACTTAAGTGGAACCTTTTAAAATGTAACCCTATAATAAATATTGTAAAAAGTTATATTTTAATCTACTTATAGGTATGCATACTGTACACTCATAACAGCTGTTTTACCACCAGAAATCAGAAATAAATTGTTTCTGCATATCATAGCTTTTGCTAACAAATAAATTCCGCGAGTGCTGTCCATATTAACTATTAATGTTCTTGTTATTATCTGTCTATGGCACAGTTAAGTGTTAAAACTAGTAACTAGTTACTAATCTATTTACAAGGCTCGTCTATTTGTTGGTCAGATACTAAAAAAAAAAGTATGCAGTTCAAAATAATTAAAAGTTAATATTCTTCTTATTTTTGAGTGTGTCCGTTTTGCCCCTAAAACAGGGCTGCTTATCTGCTGCCTGTACCTATTAGGGAGCGCTACCAGCTCTGCAACCAGTCAGACTCCGGTTCAGACTGAGCATGCACAGTAAACGGGGCAGGGCTGTGATGGCTCATGCACTATCACTGAGTGGGGCCTAAGAGGGAGCTGCATGTAGCTTACAATATAACTGTTAATTCTGTGTAAGCCATAGGGTGGAGGTAATTATGTCACAGGGTGGAGCCAGTGACATTATAGCCAAGTCTGATTCCAAGCTCCATGATGATCTAGCCCCCAGACAGAGCTGGCCACTCCCCCTGGAGGTGAAGACATGTAGCTCTGCTTGTGGAAAAAAACAGCCAATTTAAGAATTTGGAAAAATATAAATTTTTATTTATTTTAAACTGCATACTATTTTAATAGTCTATGCCCAGCAGCCAAACACATGACCTTTACCTGTTAATGCAACACAGTGGTCCTCTGCTAAAAGCAATAATACTTCCAGATTTGGCTACAAGCAACCATGCGGTAAGAAAGAACATTGCATTGTTAGCTATCCTTAGATTGTATCTCTATGATTTTAATACATGCGTAGGTATATTATATACAATTATATATATTCATACATAAGCAGATATATAAGCAGCCAATTTAATGAATGGCAGTTATTGGTACTGGTCCGGTACATTTTGAACTACCTTTGCATGTAGGACATTTCTGAATTGCCAGATAGCATGTTTAAATGAACACTTGCCTTTGCTTTGTAGAGTGTCATTATGTCAGTCCATCAGGACCGTTTAAAAAAAAGCACATGGTAACAGTGTGGCCATTGTACAAAGCATTAGTACAAGGAAGCTCTTTCCCCAGGAAAACTAGCATGCTGAAGAAAGTTAACTCTTTAACTTAGGATAGCATAAAGATAATTTAAAACATTAGGACGCAATCCACAAGCACCCTAGTATTGTTTTCAAATTAACATTGAATGCTCAAACTTTATATGCCATCTTATTGTTCTTTTTCTATACTGATAAGTCTTTATTAATTAAGTAGTTATTTCCCTACAAATGTCCACCTTAGTTAAGCTCTTCTGCTCACCGCTTCCTTGCACACCTCAGTTTGCTTTTTGAGTCTGTACTTGGAGGGTGTTTCTTGACAATCCCTAGAGCTATCCTTTCCTGCATGTTAGCCTCCCCTTTTAGGGCTCTCCTTTTCCCGCTAGCCTCTATCTTCTTTCTGCATTGTCCCCTTGTCTTTTAAACTCTCATTGAATAGTGTGTTGTGGCACTTCAGGAGCTTTGGCCCTGGAGCTCATCGTCATCCAGGTCAACCCCCTCTCTCTTGGCGTGCCCCTCCTCCTCGACCGCCCGATGTCATCTCCATCGCCTTAGTCTCCACTGTCTCCCCTTGTCTTTCGGCTCTCATCAAGCCCTATGTTGCTGCAGCTCTGCAACTTCACGCTCCTGCTGCACATCGGCATCCAGGACGATCCCCTCTCTCTTGGCATGCATGCCCCGCCTCCTCGGCCTCCTGCTTCCATCTCTCACGCCTCTGTCTCAACTGTCCCCCTGCAATGGAGGTCTCTTATGAAACCCTCCATTGCCATTTTTTGCCTCTCATCAAGTCTTACATTGCAGTGTACGTCTGTCATCCAGCCCTCCATTGCAGTTTTTTTGTCTCTCTTCAAAACGTGCATTGCAGTGTTCTCTCATCAAGCCCCATGTTGCCATGTTTGACTCTCATCAAGCCCTACATCAACGTTTTCTGGCACTCATCAAGCTCTATGTTGCCGTTTTTGTAACTCTCATCAATCCTTACTTTACAGTTTCTGCTTCTCATCAAGCTCTACTTTGCCACCGCTCATTGGCTTCACAACCAAATTGCTTTCATACACCACCAATGCTCTTCGCCCCTCATTTCACACAACCTAGTACCACCTTCGCTACCCACAACATAGTTGCTACCACTTCTACCTACAACATAGTCGCTACCCAGTCTTGCCTAAGACCCCTGGGAAAACATTCGTCTGTGCCCATGACCAAGGAATACCTTTTCCCTACCACGACTATCTGGCCCTCTAGGCTAGGTTCACATAGCTTTGGCCACAACGTCAGCTACCACGTGCCACAATAGAGAGATCTGACCACAACTAAGGACTATGTCCATTACTTTTACATTAATAATTAATCTCCAGTCAGCCTTTAGAATATAGTCTTGGATTGGAGTATTGTGGAATGCATGTATATATATATATATATATATATATATATATATATATATATATATATGTCATAAGTGTATTAATATATATTGCCTTGTTATCCTTTTGTATCAGCACAGATGTTTATAAGATTAAGTCCTAATCTTATAATGGTCACACATGGCAGAATTTCCCTTGTTTGACTCATGATATGGACCTCATGATGTTTGCCCTATACAAGATTGTTAAAAACATGACTATTATTATTATTAACTTTTATTTGTATTGCGCCAACATATTCTGTAGCGCTGTAAAGGGGATAAGAACAAGTAAAATACAATATTAACAAATTCAGAAAATGGAGGGCCCTGTTTTGAGCTTAGAATCTTTGTAGAATGTGCTTTTTTCCAAAGCGCACTACAAGACTGGAAACTCACTACTTACAATCGAAAGGGAATGTAAGGGGCAGAGACCTGGGGAAGAGTAACAGATAAGGAATAACAAGGGTCAGGAAGAGAGTGAAAGTTAGAAAGATTATTATATAATGGGAGAGGCGAGGGATCTGAGGTGAAAGGCTCTAGTATGTAATATGTTGTCTGACCCTTAGTGGTGAGATAATATCTGAAAATAGGAAGTGAGGTGATTTTCATGGCTCTATAAATCTATAAATAGAGAGAGGAATGAGAGAGTGAGATAGAGAGACTTATGAGACATAAAAGGCTTGAGAAATGTGAGATGGATGAGATTTAAGGAAATTATGCAAGCCACGAATGGGGGGGAAGCATAGGGTACAGTATGGAAGATCACTTAGGATATAGCATACATTTGTTGGGGTTTAAAAAATTCTGGAAATAATCTCCCCAGATATAACAACATGTATACATACAGTAGTAATATTAGTAGTGATAAAGGCTCCAGGGATGGGATGGTATATAGGATGTTCTTGGCATCTTAGATTGAGTAGGCCTGATTGCAGGTTTAAATTAGCATGATTTGAGGAAAAACTCCTGCTAAGGTAAATATACTTCACTAAATGCAGTTCACTGAATGGGGGATAGCTGAGGACAAGCCCACGGGACTATTTCACTTAATTTTTTTTATTAGAGGCTGCTGTCATGTTTTTGGTAAGCTCCCCAAGCAAAAATTCACTGAATAGCCTCTCTATACTCTGTGTACTTTTCATTGACTGTGTGTATATGTACCGTATGTATTGATGGTACTTTTAAGTCCCTTTTACCTTATAAATGGGATATTAGTTTCCATTACAGGGAAGAATGATTGCAAAATACACAACTACAGAACAGGCCTAAGTTTATACTCAAACCTGTTTTAGGTGCCAAAAATAGAAGGCACTTTTCTATCCAGTTTTGGACCTCAAGGTTTTGAACTGGTTTCTGTGCCAGTTTAAAAATGGAGTCAATTAGATCAGTTATTCAAGCTCTAGAACCATTAGAATTCACAACCACAATAGAAATCAAAGATGTGTATCTGCACATCACAATTCACCAGGATCATTGCAGATATCTATACTTTGTTTTTGGTCAACACCTATGGGTTCTGAGGCCTTGCCTTTCCTCTTGCAACCTCACCTCAAATATTCACTAATGTTTTGGCATAGGTCATGGCTTTTATACATCATCAAGACCTCTTAATCATGTCTTACATGGAAGAGCTTTTGATCAAAGCGTCTTCTAAGAAAATTGCTTATTTTCACATAGCTCACACCTTAGAGGTTCTTCAAAGTTTTGGGTGGCTTATCAATCATCCAAATAGTTTGTTTGTTCCATCTCATAGGATGATCTTTCTGGGAGTAGTATTGGCTTAACAGAAAACTATTCCCCCACCTGACAAAATTACAAAACTCAGAAAGGGAGTGATTTGTTTACTTCAGGCCTCCTGAGTCACAGTGGTGCACTTTCGTGAAGGTCATTGGTACAGTGCCTTGCAAAAGTATTCACCCCCTTGGCATTTTTCGTGTTTTGTTGCCTCACAACCTGGAATTAACATGGATTGTTTGAGGATTTGCATCATTTAATTTACAGAACATGCCCACAACCTTGAAGATGTTTTTTTGTTTACTGTGAAGCAAACAACAAATAGGACAAGATAACAGAAAAAGTAAATGTGCATAACTATTCACCCCCCTAAAGTCAATACTTTGTAGAGCCACCTTTTGCGGCAATCACAGCTCCAAGTCGCTTTGGATAAGTCTCTATGAGCTTGCCACATCTTACCACTGGGATTTTTGCCCATTCCTATTGCAAAACTGCTCCAGCCCATTCAAGTTGGATGGTTTGCGCTTGTGAACAGCAATCTTTAAGTCTGACCACAGATTTTCTATTGGATTCAGGTCTGGGCTTTGACTAGGCCATTCCAACACATTTACATGTTTCCCTTTAAACCACTCAAGTGTTGCTTTAGCATTGTGTTTGGGGTCATTGTCCTGCTGGAAGGTGAACCTCCGTCCTAGCCTCAAATCACGCACAGAGTGATACAGGTTTTGCTCAAGAATATCCCTGTATTTAGCACCATCCATCTTTCCCTCAACTCTGACCAGTTTCCCAGTCCCGGTTGCTGAAAAACATCCCCACAGCATGATACTGCCACCACCATGTTTCACTGTTGGGTATCAATGTCTAGTGTATCCCATATGCAGAATTGTAACAATAAGTCCTTATTACTGCTTTATTAGTCTTTTATGGTCTACCACGGACAATGAGGATAAGGTCTCTATCTGCAATTTGCATACAATTGCACTGGTGGGATATACTTGTGAGATATGCTGGTGGGACACAACAATCTATGTAATTACCCCCACTCGTTCTCCCCACACTTCTTCGCTCAGACGTAGAAACATGTGTTAGGAAGACAGACGCAGCGTGGATGTCATTATGTTTAAAACGCAGGCTCCAAACAGGAAGTGTTAGCATCCGCAATCAAATGGAGATGCTGAGACACTGAAATTTCTTTTGGGGTGATATGTAGGGCACTAGCCACCGAAAACTAAGCATACTCGAGCGGATTAAGTGTGGGGAGAACGAGTGGGGGTAATTACACACATTGTTGTGTCCCACCAGCATATCGGTGGTAGACCATATAAGGTCCCCTTACATGTAATAAAGCAGTAATAAGGGCTTATTGTTACAATTCTGCATATGGGATACACTAGACATTGATACCACTGTAACTAGAAATACTTATTAGAATTACAACATGGCAATATTTCAAATAATGCTCCAACAACCCACTCACTATAGGTTACTTTAGGCTGGCAATTCACACTTTTCTAATATTTACAAGTGGAATTAAGAATTGCAACAGCCAACAAAGGAATCTGTGTTCTTGCTTTTCATTTCCCTTCAATTTTTTTATAATTTTATTTATCGCTGTCTAATATTCCATTAAAGTTTATTTTTCACAGTACTCACTTTTGTTCTTTATCCAAACTGTAGTGTTAAGCACTAATGGGAATAATTCCCCTAAAGGTATCTTCTACACTCTGCCATAAAGCCCAACTCTATGGAGCGTATGGCTTATTATCATCCTATGTACAGATACTACAGTCTCTGCTGTGGAACACTGCAGCTCCTCCAGGGTTACCTTAGGTCTCTGTGCTGCCTCTCTGATTAATGCCCTCCTTGCCCTCCGTGAGTTTTGGTGGGCGGCCGTCTCTTGGCAGGTTTGTTGTTGTGCCATGTTCTTTCCATTCGGTTATGATAGATTTGATGGTGCTCCTGGGGATTATCAAAGATTTGGATATTTTTTTATAACCTAACCCTGACTTGTACTTCTCAACAACATTGTCCCTTACTTGTTTGGAGAGTTCCTTGGTCTTCATGGCAGTGTTTGGTTAGTGGTGCCTCTTGCTTAGGTGTTGCAGCCTCTGGGGCCTTCCAAAAAGGTGTGTATATGTAATGACAGATCATGTGACACTTAGATTGCACACAGGTGGACATCATTTGTGACTTAGTTAGTTCCACAAGAGCTTTTTATGGGCTTCATAACAACGGGGGTGAATACATACGCACATGCCAACTTTCTGTTTTCTATTTCTAAAAAATAGTTTTATGTATATATTTTTCTCATATCACTTCACCAACTTAGACTATTGTCTTCTGATCCATCACATACAATTCAGATTAACAAAACATTGAGCTTAAAGCTGTAATAGGCAAAAAGTCAAGGGGGTGAATACTTTTGCAAGGCACTGCATATCGCTGTTCCTGGTTTCATATTTGACCTTTGCAGCTAGCATTCCTCAATCTTTATAACAGCAATCCATTCCAGGGGAATCAAGACATTTACCTCTGCTCAACCACGAGGGATGCATTTTAATGGTGGATAGATGTAAAGCATCTCTTACAAAGAAGAAATCCGGTGCCACTCTATTGGAAAAAATGTATTACAGATGCCAGTATCAAAGGCAGCAGAGCCCTTTGTGGAGGAAGCCTTCAAGGGGGCAGCAAAACTCTGACAGTGATGGTAAATGTTTTTTTAAAATCCTTTAATGGGTAGAAAAGAGTTTGCTGGACATTCCCACAATTTTTATCCCAGGGATAGAACTAGGAAGCTGGTTATCTCAGTCACTATTCACCCAGAGGTTTTTCATTCAATTTCTTGAGCATGGGGAAGACAAAACATCATCTTGATGGACTCCAGAATCAACCACAAGGTCCCAAGGCTCCTCTTCAGATACAGGGATCCTCAAGAAGCGCCCATGTGGACGGTATAATTTTACCATGGAACGTCAAACCGATTTGTGTTCTTTCCTATCCCTGCATTACCAAAGGTCTTAATGAAAATCAGCCATGCAAGTAACAAATATAGTAATTTTTCCATACTAGCTAAATTAACAAACATATCAGTTTCCCCACTATGGATATTGTGAATGCATCCAGATCTTCTGGGAAAACCAGACATAACAAGTCTCGCTTTGATGGCCTGGCTGTTGAGAGTAGTTTTTTTTTTATTCAGTCATCGCTACAATCTTGAAGGCAAGACACCTTGTATATATTATAAAGTTTTACATAAAATAATGTACAAATTCTCAACCTCAGTGCCTAGCACTCAACCTACCCAAATGGAAAAAACAACAGAGCAAGGAATATTTTTGTAGTTTATTATAACCGTGAATTAAAAAATGCAATGATTAAAAACAATTAAAACTCGAGTATAAACCGACCCAAGTAGGCACCTATTTTACCACAAAATACTGGGTAAAATGAGTGACTCGAGTATAAGCCGAAGGTGGGAAATGTGCTGCCCCCTGTGTCCCTTTTGTGCCTTCTGTGTCCCCCTCTCTCTCCCGTGTCTCTTCTCCCCTCTCCCTTCCCTGTGTCTCTTCCCCCTCTCCCTTCCCTGTGTCTCTTCCCCCCCTCTCCCTTTTCTGTGTCTCTTCCCCCTCCTCATTCTCAACCTCCCTCCTCAACCCCACTCCTCATCCTCAACTTCCCTCCTCATGATCCCTCCTCATCCTCAACCTCCCTCCTCAACCCCCTCATCCTCAACCCCCCATCCTCATCCTCAACCCCCCCATCCTCAACCCCCTCCTCAACCTCAACCCCTTTCCTCATCCTCAACCCCCTCCTCAACCTCCCTCCTCAACCTCAACCCCCCTCCTCATCCTCACCCCCTCCTCAACCTACCCCCTCAACCCCCCCATCCTCAACCCCCTCCTCAACCTCCCTCCTCAACCTCAACCCCCCTCCTCAACCTCAACCCCCTCCTCAACCTCCCTCCTCATCCTCAACCTCCCTCCTCAACCTCAACCCACCCATCCTCAACCTCAACCCCCATCCTCAACCTCAACCCCCCCATCCTCAACCCCCCCATCCTCAACCCCCCTCCTCATCCTCCCTCCTCAACCTCCCTCCTCAACCACCCTCCTCATCCTCAACCTCCCTCCTCATCCTCAGGCCCCCTCCTCATCCTCAGGCCCTTCCTCATCCTCAGCCCACCTCCTCATCCTCAGGCCCCCTCCTCATCCTCAGGCCCCCTCCTCATCCTCAGGCCCTTCCTCATCCTCAGCCCCCCTCCTCATCCTCAGCCCTCATCCTCAACCCCCTCCTCAACCTCCCTCCTCAACCTCAAGCCCCCCATCCTCCACCCCCTTCTCAACCTCCCTCCTCAACCCCCCATCCTCAACCCCCTCCTCATCCTCAACCCCCTCCTAAACCTCCCTCCTCAACCTCCCTCCTCATCCTCAAACCCCCCCCCCCTCATTCTAACCCCCCCTTATACAACCCCCAACCCCTCTCCCCTCACTTACCTGCTCCGGCCTCCGCTCCTGCCGGCACCCGGTATATGCTAATGATGTGGCGCGCATGTGACGTCACATGCGCGCCACATCAAGACCCGGAAGGAGCGGAGGCCGGAGCAGGTAAGTGAGAGGAGGGGGGGGGGGGGTATTTAGAGGGGTAGTATGAGGGGGGTTAGAATGAGGAGGGTGGAGGGAAAGAGACACGGGGGGGTTAGAGAGACATGGAGGGGTGGGTAGAGAGAAACAAGGGGGGGGGTTAGAGAGACACAGGGGGGGAGTGAGACAAGGGGGGGTTAGAGAGAGGGGGGGGGGGGGAGTGACTCGGGTATAAGCCGAGGGGGCCCTTTTTAGCCTTAAAAAAAGGGCCTAAAAAACACGGCTTACACTCAAGTATATACGGGGTATAAGATACTGTATGATATTCACAACATGTGGTATAAGGCAAACCATCAGTTATCAGGGGTATAATAGCAATATGTGATATATATAAATTCCCACTCTATTGTGGACTATGCTTATTGAATTCCTTGTTTTTTGCAAAATGTAAAATGAGCGTCAGTTGGTACTGTTGCTGTAACACCCACGATTACCCATGACAGTATACCATAGTTTGGCAGGTAAATCTATAAGGGACAATATTAGTAATACTTGTATATCTTTGTAAGTCAGAACCAATAATTGCACCGAGTGTTAGTTGGTTAATGTGGCATTGAATTAATAGCACTCAATACAGCTGTAAGGGATACAAATAGATGTATCAAATTGATACATAAGTAGCTAGACACTTCATTTGTAGTACCCAACTAACACTTGGTGCAATTATTATTGGCTCTGACTTACAAAGATATGTTAGTATTACTAATATTGTCCCTTATAGATTTACCTGCCAAACTATGGTATATTATCACGGGTATGTCAGCAACAGTACCAACTGATGCTCATCATACATTTTGCAAAAAACAGGGAATAATCTAATAAGCATTATTATTATTATTACAATAGAGTGGGGATTTATATATATATGTATGTATATATATATATATATATATATATATATATATATATATATATATATATATACAGGTAGACATCATATATTGCTATTATACCCTTGATAACTGATGGTTTGCCTTATACCACATGTTGGGTAATATCATATCTTATATAGCTAGCCAGTTATCAAATTTGTTTGATTTGTTTTAATCCCGTCATTCAATTAATTTACAGTTATAATAAAGTATAAACATATTCCTCACTTTGTTGGTTTTTCCATTATTATAAAAAAAATGATTGTGCCAACGGGCTTCAATCTCAGACATCCTACAATTTTTGTAAAGTGTTTTTGATACAGGTCTGGTTCCAAGTTCTGTAAAAATTCAACTATCTGCTTTGTCCTAGTTACTATAGCAAAAGTTGGCTTTTCATGATGTGAAAGTTTTTATGCAATCTCTGAGGAATATCCACCCAATGTTTAATGACCCAGTTTCACCATGGCACTTAAATTTGGTCCTAAATGTGTTTAAGTCAATATATTTTGTTTGATGTACAGATAAGATAAGAACACCAACAACAAATGAGCCCTCTACTGCTCTAGTTGACGTCACTATGTAAGAAAAAAAGAGTCTTTATTATTCTTTATAACATATTGTTATGTTTCTTTTTCCATCTTTGGACTCCAAAACTCCTTTTAAATGAATTGTTTATTCACTGCATTTCTTTGGACTTTACCTTTATTCATACACTGACTCAATAGCCATTTTTCTGGCTCATACAGTTTATCTTTCCAGATTTCAATACTATATTGTTCAAAATCATTTGAAACTACAGTATATATCCTTTTGCTACCAATAGGAGCTGTAACAATTTTTCAACATAGAATTTATCTCAATAGCTTCTATTAATATTGGCTATTGTCTAAGCTGTGTTTCCTTTAATTGCTTTTACAAACTGATACTCTGTCAGTTTAACACTCCAGCTTTTTACCATTGTTGATATTTCTCACATACTTCCATTAATATTCTTATTCAACGTAATTTCTTAGTTGGATGGTTGTAAATGTTACAATTCAAACTGTTTCATCAGGCAATTAATAGCACAAATCTCCAGAAGGTTTATAAACCTCATTTGTTTATGGTTAGCCCTAAATGCTGTGCCTTGTTATTTTTATTATAAGCCCATTAATCTTTTTATATATATATTTGGGTATCCTTAATGGAGTTTCTTAGCCACAATGCAGAAAATGACAGCTTGTCCTTCAATAGTCACTGCATACACACATTCATCTTTCTGCAACGTTATATATATGTGTCGTTTTGCAGTATAAAACTATGTGGCGGGGTCCTGCAGCGTTTTCATGCTGCTCAGAGTGTCTTAAGCTGTCTGTGCACTTAATTGTGACGTCATCAAGCCCTTGACAGTTACTTGATATTTATGCATGCTTGTCAAGCCAAGCAATATCATAACATCATACAATATTTGAAGAACAAGCTCAAAGGGGCTTCTATCATGTATAAGCTATTTGATGATTTAATTGCATAATTTTATTGTGGAAAGTTATGATGTCATGATACAAAAACAAAAACCTATAAGGTAAAAGGCAAGTATTTTATTTTTTAGGATAATTTTCATGTAAGATAAAGAAGAAGAAAACCAAAAAAAAGTATTAGGCAAAAGCAATACGATGCATGGAAGTTTTAACTAAAAATAAATACACAGAACATAATTGCCGTTTTAAGTTTGTTTGCTTGTGCATGAGGACAGACATGTGTAATGCTATATTATTTAACAGCTGGTTAAACACACTATTCTATATGTTATTGTTGTTTAAAACAGTTGTTGGCATAGTTGTGTTAGAACAATTCTAACAGTGTGCTAAATTTCAAACATTATTATAATGGCATTATAGTGACACAATCATCAGACATTTAAAATGTTAACACAAGCAATAAATAATATGGCATAGCATCTCTGATTCGCATTGAGAGTGAAATAAATGGTGGCTGATCATCTCAGTTGTTGGGAGGACGTAATGAATAGTGCATGAGAGGATGACTTGTGGAGGGACGTTTGAATTGCTCTTCATACTGTAGTTTACAATGCTGGATGGTCAAGCTTTTTGTAACATTGTGTGTGTATCTGTATGACTCACTGTCTCTTTCCTCACAACTGCCGCCTCCAACAGGAGCAGTCAGCGGTAATGTCTGTCTGTTCTCTTTCTGTCCATCTCCTTTCTGTCTCGCTCACTCTTATGCTTATGTAGTGACATTGTCTGCCTCTAGAAATGCAGGGTGGTAAAACAAAAAAGGAATAAATAATTTTTCTGTAGACCAGGGTTACAGAAACAGAAAGAAACCTTGTAAATAGACGTCTGTCCTTCTAAACTAGAGTGACATTTTGAGGAGGAAACTGTCCACTTTGTTCTTCCCACTAGACTGTGACACATAGAGGTGTCTTGTGATATGGAGTCTGTTGCTCTTGATGCAGGATGACACAGACAGAAGTGAGCTATAGGAGATGGTACCTTTTCCTCTCACTCCAGGTTGATACAATGATAGATATGAGAGAACTATGAGACATGAATACTGTCTCCACCCACAGCAAGGTGATAAAGACAGGATGGAGTTATTGAGCATGAAATCTCAGTCTTAGTTTATATAACACATTTCCTTGGTTTGTGGCAAGCAGGTGTTTCACATTCATCAGAGTTGTAACAGGCTTTGGGAAAGAGGATATAAAGTAATTGTAGGGGTTGCTTACAGTTTAGACAGTTAGAAATTTCAGCCACTAAATTGAGGTTTTAGATTGGAGTCCTGCGGGACAGGAAGTCTTGTCTGAGCATCTGGTAAATGCTCCTGGGAGCAATCTATGTATAATATCCCAGGGACTACTAACAGGACTCTTATTTCTTCTCTCTCATTTCTCTTTCCCACTCTTTATCTTTCCTTTTATCCATCTCTCTTCTCACATGTTCTGTTTAACTATGTCTGTTTCTGCTCTTGGAATCTGCAAATTCATTCTTCTTACTTTCAATGACTTTTCTTCTATTCTTCTATCTCATATTTTTTCTAATTCCTTCACCCCATTCTTTATTCTTTTCCCTCCTATATAAAAATCTCTGAATATATCTTTACTTTTCCTTCTGTCTCTTCATACTCTTTCATGTTAATTTCCTTGTGGTACTCTATTTCTGTCTCCTGCTTTTAACTTTACTCTTTGCATTTCTTTCCACCCTTTGAGTTCCTGACTTTTTCTCTCTGTCCCTCTTCCTGACAATCCCATTCCTCTTCCTGATTACCTCCTCCTCTCTCTTTCTCCTCTTTTCTCTTTCTCTCCACCTGTCTCACAACAGAGGCAAGGGAAAAGATATCAGTACCATCAAATCGCTACGTGTGTTGCGTGTCCTCAGACCTCTGAAAACAATCAAAAGGCTGCCCAAATTGAAGGTAAGTGACATGGGGTATGCATGTGAGTTGTAAATTCTTTCAATCATAATTTGCATGTGGGTGTATTACATGTTGTACAAATTGCTGATGTCGTTGTGAACAGTATTCACAATTAACTCTGATCTTCTATCATTATTAGTCTGAGGTTTCTCATGAGTCACTAATTGATACACGAGTTCTGACAAAAACTCTGGTCTTTTGGGGTGTCCTAAGGAATGGAGCTGAGGAACACTCCTGTAACAGAACTAAAGTCTGGGTCTCGACAATGTCTCTTTTCATCACTTTCACTTCTACACTCTAACATTATAACTCAATATTTTCTCATGCTTTCTCACCTTGTGTGTCTCACTTACAATTTGCTTGTTCTGTGACTTATTCACTTACTTTACTTTCCACCTCTCCCAGGCTGTATTTGACTGTGTGGTGAACTCACTTAAGAATGTCCTGAATATCCTTATCGTGTACATGCTCTTCATGTTCATCTTCGCTGTGGTGGCTGTGCAGCTTTTCAAAGGAAAATTTTTCTACTGTACAGATGAGTCCAAAGAGTTCCAGAGAGACTGCAGGTGAGATACTTATCAAAGTCCACTGACGAGCAACCTATTTCAGTTGGGTCCTTAAAAGGGCCTCATTGTGCTTTAAACCCTTTTCATTTATCCAAAGCAGAATGGTAAAATTACTGTTGGAAAATAATTAATGGGTAATAGAGTTATAAATAGTGAGGAGAGGTATTTGGGAGCACAGTTTGGGTATTGTTTGCTAGTTTTAGAGAGATGGAATAGGCTGTTTATTGTTGAAAAAAAGGCACGCTCTCCCATTCCAGAGAACAGATTGGGGGCACATGGGAAGTGCCTGAGTGTACATCCTGGCCCTCGGCCTCTTTCCTACCACTGCTGTGGTCTGTAAGCATTGAATGCAGAGAAACTCTAGGTGCTTACGGGTGAAAGACTGAAGTTTATAAATTGTGTAGAATGTTAAGGGACCAAAATATCAGTCTCACACGATATTAAAGGCCCTAAGATTTTAAACACATTTTTACAAACATGCAATTCATGACAAAAGATCATCTATATTTCTTTGTATACCGTTGTAATTCACTTTCCTTTCTTTTTATATCTGATTAAATTATACTTTATCTCATTATTTCCTCTTTGTTCATTTTCCTCCCCTCTATTTTTAATTCTCATTAATCTTTGGTCCTCTTCTGATGAGTTTAAAGGAGTATTGTTTATGTTTCCTCTTCCCAGGGGAGAGTACCTAGTCTATGAGAAAAATGAGGTGAAGGCACAGAAGAGACTGTGGAGGAAATATGATTTTCACTATGACAATGTACTTTGGGCCCTACTTACCCTTTTCACCGTGTCAACAGGAGAGGGCTGGCCAGAGTAAGCAGACTGAACTGTCATGTTGTAGCTGTGTATGTGTGTCCATGTATATGAGCAAGGAATGGTTGGACTAAGTAGCTTTATTTGTCTATGTGTACCTTTACATTTCTATATGTCTGGGGAAGGGATGGTCAGAGTATGGAGCTCCACCTGGCCAGTGTTTTTTTATCCACGTTGATGTGGCCAGATTTATGTGCAAAGAATGGCCAGCATAACGGTCCCTTGTGTCTATTTGAAGCTGTGCATGTGTGCTCATCTTACGGAGGAAGGTATGGCCAAATAAAGAGTCTCATTTTATTGCTTATACCTGTATGTGTGCTTAAGTCTATCGGCAATTTCAGAGTAAGGAATTCCATCTGTCTGCATGTACCTGTGTAGTTTTAAGAATTATCTCTTTGTGTGCACATATTCAATACAACAATTAATCAGAGTAAATGGCTCCATCGGTCTTTATGTAGCTGTGTGTTTGCCTACATGTTTATGCAATGAATGACAACAAAATAACAGTGTTTTCTTTTCTTTTTTGTGAATGTGATTAGTGTGAGTAGTGCATATATCAGACGTTGTGTCCCATGGCTCCCTCATCTTGTGTCACTGAAATAGTAGAAGTGATCCTGCATGTTCCAAAATCTCATTTTGTACCTGACATTGCCGCTCTCCTTGCAGTGTCCTCAAACACTCTGTGGATGCCACATATGAAGATCAAGGTCCAAGGCCTGGATTCCGCATGGAGATGTCCATCTTTTATGTGGTGTATTTTGTAGTCTTCCCCTTCTTCTTTGTCAACATTTTTGTGGCCTTGATTATCATCACTTTCCAGGAGCAGGGCGACAAGATGATGGAGGAGTACAGCTTGGAAAAGAATGAGGTGCAGTAAGGCTCTTTGGAGCTATTCAAAATATGTAACTGGACAAAAGACACCCCGGAGCCGTGTTATTACTACGAGATGTTACAGGGCACTATGCTGGGCTACTGTAATAATATGTTACATGGCAATAAGACACTTACTATAATTAGATGCTACAGGGAAATAACGAGTGTGATTATTGCAATAGGGTGCAATAGTAGTAATAAGGCACTCAGAAGCTGAGTTACCAGAGTATGAGGAGTTACCAGAGTAACAAAGCACTCAAGAGTTAGGTTACTGAAATATTTTTTTATGGGGACAATACTACACTACAGAGGAAATACAGTAATGAGGAATTGGTAATTAGGAGCTATGTTAAACGACCAAAATAGGCATGTTTTTTTTATAAATATAATAAAGACTCTAAAAAAACAACCTTTCATTTCATATTTTCTATAGCCAGTAATACTGCAGTGAAAAAATGTATTTGTGTTTCGGTTAAAACTGTCAAGTGCTTTCATCAGGAGTTGTGGAAAGCTAGTTTACAACTACATGCCATTCTGAGAAAGTAGCAGAAAGAATTAGGTAAAAAGAACAAGGGAACACTGCAGTAAAAAATAATTGTATTTTTAGAGTAAAAGATGTAAAGCCTTCTATTTATTTCATATTTACTTTGTATATACATTTTGCCTATTATGAGTTTTGAACATTAAAAATACCATAAAGAAAAATATTTGCACAATGGTCCCTTAATATAATATAGCCCTATGGGGAAGTGCCTTTTTACTCATATTTTAGGAATATTTCTGTATATATTTAATATTTTGGTGTTCATTTTGTTATTTCTGTATTTGTGAAATGATATGATTATACATCCTTTTTTCTCTCCCTTCGTCCTCTTCCTTTCCTGTTCTCTCCATTTACACCCTATATCTTTTCAATGTTCTCTTTCTATTTTTTCTATCTCTACACCTCTGTATTTACAGAGAGCATGCATAGATTTTGCTATCAGTGCCAAGCCCCTAACCCGCCACATGCCACAGAACAAGCAGAGTTTTCAGTATCGCATGTGGCAGTTTGTGGTTTCTCCACCATTTGAGTATACCATCATGGCTCTTATTGCACTGAACACCATCATACTGATGATGAAGGTGAGTCCACATTAAAAGTGATTATTACAGAGATGAAACGACATTTTCAATGAGTTATTAATAGAGATTTTATGGAGCAATAAGAGTAGTTATAGTATACAGAATTTATTGGAACAAGAGGAGAAGCGATTGAGAGAGTTTTCATGGAGCAACAGAAAAGGTTATATAGTAAAGTTATTTGGAGCAATAAGAAGATGAATAAAGTTAGCTTATAATGTATAACAGGATTAGCTTAGGGAAAGGCTATATGGAGCAATATGAATTATAGGGAGTGGTTATATGGAGCAGCATGAACTATAGGCTGAGGTTATTAGAGCAATACAAAGAGGGATATAATTCGGTTTTAGGGTGTCGTAAGATTAATTCAGTTATAGTTTATATGGAGCGATATGAGATATAGGGAAAGGTTATTTGGAGCAATAGGGAGCTATGTGGAGCAAAATGAGCTGATATTTCTAACAATTTAAATATTGGAGGATATCTTTACAGTTCCTCTTTCATCTCATTTCCAGTTTCATGGATCTTCTCAAACCTATGAAAATGTGCTGAAAACATTTAATGTGGTTTTCACCTCCCTCTTCTCTCTGGAGTGTCTTCTCAAGATTGTGGCTTTTGGTGCTCTGGTGAGTTCACCGCAATCAGCACCCCACTGTTCTCTCCCATTATGTTATTGATCTTTGCCTTGAACATGCCCTAGAAATGTTATATCAATACACATCTTTCTAGAATTATCTACATTCCAACAGTTTGGTCCTAGAAGATTTGTGCAGTATATTACCTGAATAAATGATAGGCTATGCACCCCACCATAGAATTTCCAGGCTGAATCCCACCCACAGTACAAGAAGTTCAATGCTAAAGGGTCAGGGCTCCATATTCTTTGTGTCCAGCCCCAGAGATCCCACACTATAATTCTATGTGTAACATCTCATAATCTCTCTGTTAGAATTATTTCCGAGATGCCTGGAATATCTTTGATTTTGTGACGGTTCTGGGGAGCATCACAGACATTGTAGTGACAGAGTTCTGGGTAAGTGCAGATCAGTGTGGAATGATGTATTTGTGTGTAGTATGTGCTATGCCAGTCTTTGTGTAGATGGTGTGGTGCTCTGGTGGCTGAGTGTTACGATGCTGTACAAACTTCTGTGTAAATTATATGATACACTTGATAGACATGTGTGATGGTACCGGGTTCTATGCAGCTGTGTAATGTAATATTTTTATGCAGGACTATGTATGAATTATGGTCAAGTATGTATGATGTGATGCTCTGCTGGGCTGTACTGGGTGGTGCGATGCTCTGTGGGTCTCCCTGTCCCCTATAATGATCAGTGTATCTCTGTCTTGTCTTTTTCATGTCTCTCTCTATCTCTCTGATATTTTGGCCCCCGGCAAAAAAAAAACTCATCCAATCAAAATGCACTATGAATCTCATGTGTCCATCCATGAAAACTGGTCTGTGTCTTCATGCCAACTACACCCCACCTCCCCCCCACTACCCCTTAACCTCTCCAAAAATAACCCCCTACCCCACCCTAACCCTACGCACAATTTCCTGCCGCAACCTCCTCCATCTACAACTGCATCGCAGAACCCGGTTGGTTTGTAATTTATGACCTAATGCATAAACATTACCTGCTGCATGTCACCGGCTGTGCACTCAAATCCAGCCCTTTCTTCCCACACGTAATGTAAAGTGCTACCCTCCTTTAAAGCTCTTTCTGTTCTTACTCTTATCTATACCTTCTCATGCTGCTTTTATGTTTTTAGGCAACTATTGTGACTTCTATACTAAATTTATCTATGCCTTATTCACCTTCTGGATACCAACAGCTATTTTTCCCCACTACCAATAAATATATCTATTTTGTTACTCAAATGCTCTTCTCAACCATGGTAATGACTTTCTTTCTGCCTCATCATTGCCCCAACTCGCTATGCATTTCTTCTCAACATTTCTTCTCTTGTCTTTTCTACCACTGAATTTCCATATTTCCACCATCGTGATATCCCTTTTATATCCATTTAGTGCCTAATCACCTTATTATTTCCTGTGTTATCTTATCTTACTATTCCATCACTTGATGGATCTCTGCTTATCACTTATGATCTCTATTCACTTATCATCTTATCATCTCTATTCTAAAGCACTTAAATGGCCAGTGTAAGCTATTTTCATATTAAATCTATTTTAGTTCACCATTAATCAACATTCCAAATACATATACAAAGAGCAGCAAAGCTTTAACCAGAAAATATAATTTAAAAAACACAGTTTAGCACATTAATGGCTGCTGCAATACACCTACACATGTCCCTCACAGTCATAAGCATTACTGAAAAGAAAACAAACATTTTAAACTGAGATAGCATTACATAGGTCAGGTGGATAACCTGGAGCATGCTCACTTTGGAGATGTAGGGGGTTATGAGATTTTTACTATAGCCCCTTATCCTACAGAGCATACTCTGGGTTAACCACAGTGCCTTATTAATGCTAGCTTTGTTGAAAATGTTTGTTTTATTTTCAGTGGGTTTTAGAACAACGAGAGAGACGGTGAGGAGTACATAGCAGCCATTAATGATGTAAACTGTCTTTTTAAATGATATTTTCTGGTTGAAGCTTTGATTTGCTGCTATTTGCACATGTATTTTTGATGTTAGTTAATGGTGAACTAAAAATAAATTTAACATGAAAAGATCTTACACTGGGCCTTTAAGTACTCTCTCGCCTTTCTTTGTTCTATCACCTATCTCTCCCTCTCTCCTTTCTTAAGAGGCTGTCACATTGCATGTCTGCCTCTCCACCCCTAGGTTTTGGTTGTGCCTCTTGCTCTGCATGTTGCATTGCCCCAGGCAAATAGCAGGCAGCTTCTGGGGTCCATTTAACATGAGAAATATGTTGTGGACCCTCTCTAATGTGTGACTCTATGTAGCCATCTCTACATAATACAGCACTATATCATAGAATAAAGCAAAATAATTCCAGATGTATGAACAGAATATTACACTTTTAGCCCATATAAATATTTTTTTCATACAATAAAAACGTCTGAAGCAATTAATAAGAATGTGACATAATGATAGTTGTATTTTAACAGGTAAAGATCATTTCTATATAATAGAAGATGGATAAACTGACAAACATTGGTTTAATGGATAGGAATAAAGTGATCCTTAGGACCACATTTTGACTGATTGGTTTATAGGATCAATTCCACATAGTAGCAGAGTGAGGGAGTAACTATTTTTTGTTGATATTGAATGTACTGTGGGTAATACCTTCACTACTTCATCTGGTGACCCCAGAAGCACCTGATTTTTGGGGGGACTTACATACAACGGATCCCTTGCTATTTTAGGGGAGTGTGAAATGAGAGAGGGTGACAGCTGCAAAGTTTTGTAGGCTTTCTGACTGTCCCACTCCTTCACCCAAGTGAGTGATTCTTAGGGTTCAACAATAATATTGTTATATTTTCCCCGTGGGGAATCCGTTTCATGTTCAGGTTGGGGAGCTATATCCCTTCTCCACCAATCTCCAATGAAGCACAATCTTTGTGTAGGGGAAATGTGGGGATCCCATGCCCTGCATGTGCTGAACACTCCTAATGAATATCGCTGCTTGTTTCTGAATACAGTGCATTTGGTTTGATTTTTGTTTCTCAACCGGAAAAAAAGCATAAAAATCACATTGGCTGGGAACATAGGAGGCAAGATGGTAATTCTTGCACATCCCCCAACTCTGCTCCCCTTTCACGTCCCATGAAGGAGGGCACTAGGTACCAGAATAATCTCAAGTCTAGAAGTTCAGGAAGTGATTGCAGAATAGGAAACAAATAAATAAAATTATTACAATTAATAAAATATGCTCAGGTTTTATTTCATTGAGTTTTTTGTTTGTTTTACAATTGGATTGTGAGAGTCTTTACTCTTCTCTTCGACCAATCTCCCTCACCAGTCTGGTTGATGATTGTATTTTACCAACTGTGGGAGGACGTGGGGTGTCTGGGTGGAAGGGAAGAAGATTAAATTTTTTGTTGCTTTTGTTTTGATAAGAAATGTTCTTTTAACAATAATTTTATTTATTTATTTCCACTTCAGGTATGTGATTAAAGTGTATGATGCTTATTCTTCTTTTTTCTCTCTTCCCTTATCCCCTCATACCCGTCCCTATTTTAGGATAACTTCATAAACCTCAGTTTCCTGCGTCTGTTTCGAGCCGCTCGTCTTATTAAGCTGTTGCGGCAGGGTTACACTATCCGCATCCTACTTTGGACATTTGTACAGTCATTCAAGGTCAGTTTGTAAGACAGGGACATCCATTACATCGCATTATGACTGGTTATTTACTTTTAACTGGGAGGTGTCATGGCTGAAGCATGCCAAGACACCAGCTGTGCAATACCTTACAGACTGAGGCCCTCATCCTTATAAGATAGGCTTATTGTGCCAGGGGAAAGGGGCCCACTGAGATGGGTTAACATTGGGGATGTTGTAATTTATGTGTTATTCCTTGTCATGCCTGTGTAGAGTTGCTTGGGTGCCACTGAGCCCATACTGTGGTACCCATGTGTATAGTTGGGGTGTGCGTATGAACATGATGGGATGTATGTCTGTGTTGTGCTTTGAGGGGACTAGCACTTACATTATTGTATATGCCCAATATTTCATAATAATGGACTATTCCCTTATTAACAAGATTAGGGAGATAATTGACCCCTAGGAGTCACATGACACCAGTATCTCTCTCTATGTATCACAACCCTCATACTGGTGTCTACATGCCTATTGTAAGTAATTGCCCCCTACCAAGAAAACAGCAGTGGAAAGGGAAAACAATGGGTAATTCTTCTTCGACTTGCAGGCAGGGTGATAACGTGAGCTAGAAGGCAATTAAAGTATCCATGGATGCACATTTAAATTGATTGGATTCTCGTTGCTAAGTGGTATAAATATGTCTGTTTTTTTCAATAAATGTGTTGTTATACTGTTTCACATAATTAAAGTTTGAATTTCGTTATTGAGGCTGGGATTTCTGTTTGCTGGAGTAAGTTCTTTTCCGAACTTAGAAAGATCTTTATGCTACACAAGACCACAGACATCTCTCAGTCTAACCTAAGGGCTGAAAATTCTTCCTGCTGTACAGAGGTAAAATGAACTGGTCACACCTGTGGGGAGAGGTTTGGGCAAAAGGCTCTTATCATACCCCATTCAACATACAGGTTGTCACAATTGCTGGCAGTCGTGGGATCTCTGTGGAATACAGGAAGATGGCAACTTACAAGGACATGATGGAGCTGGTGGAGACAGATGAAGACAAAATCACCCGCAGGTTTCAAAAATGGAAAGAGATCTTCCCAGAGGGAATGACTGTGGAGCAGGCGGTGAACCTCAGAGAAAGTTTAGGTCAGGAGGTGCGGGAGGAATACAATAGAACCCACAGACAGGCTAGTCTTAGGCCTGTCCAGAGGAATGGGGGTATGCTACCTTAACTAAGGGTGGCATATCAGAGTTTTAAAACTTTTGTAGAGGAGAAGGACACTATGGATGGGTTCCTGCAGGAGTTTGAGCGACAATGTAACTTGCATCACATTCCACGTACAGAATGGGTGAAGTTGCTAGTTAGCAAACTCAATTTGGTGGGCCGGCGAGGCGTATAGAGCTATACCCACAGAACTGGCTAAAGACTATGCGCAAGTGTACCAGGTGCTATTGGCAAGGTACGCTAGCACACCGGAGACATTTAGAAGAAGAACTCAGATGTGACAGCAAAGGGTCAGGGGATACCTAAGCTGAGGTTAAGTGTAGATTGAAGCACGCCTGTCAGAAATGGTGGGCAGCTAAAGGAGCCACCACGGCTGCTGCACCCGTGTCCACCACCATTACGCACTTGGCTTCATGACAAAAAAAAAACAACCAAAGGGTATGGGGCAGCATGTATGGCAGATCATTTTGTGGACACTAGAGGGCAAGAGCTGGGCCAAGGAACCCCACCGGTGCCTACTCAAGGGCGTTTCCAAACAAAGGTGGCTGCTGGAACTAAAACTGGAGCATGATCCAGGCACCAACAGTTCACCAAGGCAACATACATTATGTGTGGGGCTCTCAACCTCCCCCTCCAACATCTGCTATGCGTCCGGGCAGCAGGAATACCCGAGGGGAGTGTTATGGATGCCAGCAGTCGGGGCATATGCTCAGGGATTGCCCTCAATGACCGTCTAGACGAGTGGAGTCCACTGCTAGACCAGTGCTTTTCTGGGTGAGTGGGACCTAGCCACAGGGCACTCCAATGCAGCTCAGCCAGAACCAGAAGCAACTGAGGGGTGCGCCCACCTCCACACTCTCCAGAAGGACCAGAAGTACCATGAGGGACCGCATTTGCAACCTGTTTGGGTACAAGGGCATAAGGTGACTGGCTTCAGGGATTCAGGAGCCGCATTCACAGTCGTACACCCTGATTTTTGTCCCACTTTCTGCAAAATTACCTAAAGACATGATGGTGATGGTCGCTAGGAGGGGAGAAATTTGCCATCCCAGTTGGCCGGTTGCATTTGGATTGGGGCACTTGGAAAGGAATCCGGGAAGTGGGGGTAATGGAAGGGTTGCCAGCTGAAGTTTTGTTGGGCAATGATCTAGGGCACATGGAAAGTCTGTATGTACACCCTATCACCAGGGCTCAGGCCAAGATAGCAAGGAATACCACTGAGAACCAGGCTCAGATGGAATATCCAGACCCTGAGGTAAGTCCATTGCCTGCTACAAATTTGGGAGGAAGTTGAGCTAGCATAGAGGAATTAAAAGCAGCATTAGCCCAGGATGAGACACCGGCTGGGGTAAGAAAGAAAGCAGATAGGCAGGAAATTGGTACAGAGAAAGATAGTTATAAATGGGACAAGGGATTGCTATATAGGATGACTGCAGTAAGTAAGGAACAGGCTGGCAGAGAACCAGGCCAGCAAACGGTGGAACCTCAGAAGTATAGAAATAGCTTATTGGCTTTGGCATATGAGGTACCTTTGGCTGGGTATTTAGGGGAAAAAAAGAACTGGGGTGTTTTATTGGCCTGGGGTAAACAAGTATGTGAAGGATTATTATTGTAACTCTTGTGATGCCTGTCATCACCATGGACACTTTGGAAAGGGAACTAGAGCTCCCCTGCAATCCATGCCTATCATGGATGTGCCCTTCCAGCGGGTAGCTATGGATATTGTAGGTCCCTTGGCTAGACCTAGCAAGATGGGGAAACAGTTCATAGTTATCATAGTGTATTATACCACTCGGTATCCAGAAGCTGTAGCCCTGTCCAATATATCAATATATCAGCTCCCAAGGTAGCAGAAGCTTTAATGGGGGTATTTTGTAGGACAGGATTTCCCCAAGAGATCTTATCTGACAAGGAACTCAGTTCATGGCCAAGGTTACTGAACAACTATGGACCTTTTGTGGTATAAAGCACACCACGTCCTCTCCCTATCATCCCCAGACCAATGCACTCTGTGAAAGGTTTAATTTAACTCTGAAACAAATGATCCATACTTTTACGGATCAGGAGAAAGACTGGAAAACGTTATTACCCTATCTTCTCTTTGCCTATAGAGAAGTGCCACAGGAGTCAACTGTGTTGTCTCTATTTGAGCTCCTGTATGGCAGACAAGTTAGAGGTCCATTAAACATGATAGATAGATGCCAGTAGCCACCTATGTGGTAGCGTTTAGGGAACAATTGCCCATGCTAACTGGTTTAGTCAGGGAAAATATGCGTAAAGCACAGGCCAAGGATTAGAAATACTATAATCCAGGTATCAGTGAGAGGGAATAAGAGGTGGGAATGGAAGTATTAATGATGGTAGCCAGTCCCCAGGATAAACTCCAGGCTATGTGGGAAGGGCCCTACTGAGTTACCAAAAAATGAATCCCCCATTCGTATGTGGTGATGACAGACCCGGATAGGAAAATCGCTAGAGCAGCCCACTTAAATAGTTTAAAGGTATACCAGAGACAACCTGCCAACCTACTAGCCATCCGTTTACCCTCTGGGAGTGATCCAGAAGAAGGGCAATTGCCAGATATGCTAGCTTTACCAGAATAGGGTTCTCTGGCAGAGCGATTGAGGCAAATCCAGAAACTAGAAAGTTCCCAGAAGGAGCAGCTAGCACATAGTTTGGGCCCATTTAAAAAGTTATTTACTACTGAACCAGGGTGCACCCAGCTAGCGGTGCACACAGTAGTAACAGAGGAGTGCCCTCCCTTAGAGCAGCATGCGTATAGGGTCCCTGAGCCGCGAGAGCCAGCATTTATGCCAAATTGCGTAAAATGTTACAGTTAGGCGTACTTGAGCCATCCAGTAGTCCCTAGGCGTCCCCAGTAGTATTGGTGCCCAAGAAAGATGGCACAACCCGTTTCTGCGTGGATTACAGGAAGCTAAATGAAAAAACTAAAATAGATGCTTACCCTATCCAATGCATGGATGAGTTGTTGGACCGTCTAGGTACTGCCAAGTATTTAACCACTCTGGATCTCTCCAAGGGATATTGGCACAATGCCTTTAGGACACAGCTAGGGAGAAGTCTGCATTCATCACCCCATTTGGCCTATACCAATTTAAGGTTATGCCTTTTGGTATGAAAAATGCCCCGTCCACCTTCCAGAGATTGGTAGATAAGTTATTGCAGGGACATCATGGGTATGCACAGGCCTATCTGGATGACATAGCCATTTTTAGTCAGACCTGGGGGACCATCTAATGCACATCACGAGTATTATGCAGACGGACGGTCAGGCTAGGCTTGACAAGTGTCAGTGGGCCAGGGCAGAGGTGCAGTATTTGGGCCATTGGGTAGGAAATGGGAAGTTAAGACCAGAGCCAGCAAAAATAATAAGGATATAGCTGCTTGTCCCACTCACAAAACTAAGAAGCAGGTAATGGCTTTCTTGGGTACCACTGGATATTACCGTAAATGTATTCCTGCGTACTGTGGTACAGCCAAGCCCTTGACGGACCTGACCAAGAAGAAATTGTCCAGGGAAGTGGCATGGACCCCTGCCTGTGAACTTGCCTTCCAAGCCCTGAAGGACGCCCTAACCTGCTTGTCTGTACTAGCCCCTCTGGATTACAGCAAACTATTTGTGGTACAGACTGATGCATCTACCTATGGCATAGGAGCCGTTCTGAGCCAAACTGACGACCAAGGACCAGATCATCCTATTGCCTACCTTAGTAGGAAGCTGCAGAACCGAGAGATAGCCTATGCCACTATTGAAAAGCAATGTTTGGCTGTGGTGTGGGCACTCAAAAAACTCCAGCACTATCTTTATGGGAGACTGTTGACTGTAGTTACTGACCACAATCCACTTTGCTGGTTTTCCAGGGTGGCTGAGGAAAATGGGCATCTCCTAAGATGGAGCTTGGCGTTACATTTAGATGCTAGTTGTTTACTGGTATATTTTGATATGTCTTGGTGCTGTTTGTTTTTAGATGTTTTCTGGGACTGTTTAGATGCTTGTGTATCTGTGCATGTTTGATTGGTCTTTGGATGTTTGTATTGACTACATTTTAGGTAACTGAAAAGTCTCTTTTGATGTTGGTTGTTACAGGCAGTTTTTCAGTTCTAGTGCTTGTGTCTTTCCATTTGGATTGGAAGGTTTTCTTGGTATTTATTTGCAGAGTCTCTTTCAAAATGTAGGTGGTTACAATATATACCTCAATGTTAGCTTTAGTGTGTGTGTGTGTCTCTTTATATCGTTCTCTGCTGGGTCTCTTTAAAATTTGGATTTCTCTGAATGTTGCATATTTGTGGATTTCTCTGAGTGTTGATTGGAAACAGGGTTTCTCTTGGTGTTGAGTGCTGTGTATTGCTCTGGAAGCTGGTTGGTTGATGAATATCACTGGAGCTTGATTATACTAAAAGCTGCTTTATTCTTTCTACCCTCTGTTTTCTTACTATCCTCTTCTGTTTATTCACAGGCTCTGCCCTATGTCTGCCTCCTGATCGCTATGCTGTTCTTTATTTATGCCATAATTGGCATGCAGGTCAGTGATAGACGCCCCCATGTGTGAGTCTACAATCTTTGTGTTTCCATGCAGACACATTTTGTGTGCGTACATGTCCATCTCTGTGAATATGTGTATCTAGTCATGTAAAGTACAAGTGTATGTATTGAAGTGAGTCTTGTTTGCCTCTATGTATCTAGTGCATGTATATTTTCCATTGTGAATCTGTTACTTGCCATTTCTGTATTTTATTTCCATTCACTTCTTTATTCTCCTCTTTTCTTTCTTTTTTACCTTATTTCTCACGCCGTTTACATACATTTTTTTTCTTTTCCCTGTCTTACTATTTGTGCCTTCTCTCTCCTTTCTTATTGCATTTACACCCCCCTTTGCAGGTATTTGGTAACATTGCTTTGGATGAAGAAGATGAGGACACAGCTATAACTGAGCACAATAACTTCCGTACATTCTTTCAAGCTCTCATGCTCCTCTTCCGGTGAGACTGGCCATTTATGTCTGAGAATTTCCTCTTCTATACCCAAGATATTATCTCTCTTGAGCTTTTATTCTTCCTCTGTACCTGATATTCCTTCTGTGTACTTGAGGAATGGATCCTGCTTAATCCCCAGAAAGAAAAAAAAACCTTTAAGCCAGATAAATGGATTCATTTTGTATATCAAAAAATATTCCTTCTCCATACTTTAGATTCCCCTCTATAAGAGATTTCTCATCTATACCCAACTTATTCTCTTCTTCTCCTGTGAGATTCTTCCCCAATACCTCAGACACTCCTGAGAGATGAATCCCAGCCACCATAACTGACAGGCCTGCTCCTGAAAATAAGGGATTCACCATCTATAGCTGACAAATGTGTGAGATTTCCACTCTCTGCTTGAGAGATTCCTCCTCTGTATCAGATATTCTTTCTCTGCATCCAAGACTCCCCTTGTATAATAAAAATATGTATTTCTCCTTTATACTTAATAGATTCTGCCTTGATATCTGTGAGATTCTCACTCCATTCCTGAGGGATTCCTCTTTCATTACTGAGATGTTCCATCCTTTTCCACTTATTTATTGGGAAGGAGTGGGCCAACTAGAAGGGGCAGTTTTTACTACCTGTCATATTCATATTTTTGTGCATTCCTATCTCCTTCAACTGCCTATGTTTAAAAGAGTTTTTATTTCTACTAAATATTGCGATTTCATTGGGGTATTAACATTCCAATACTTTTATAAATATGCTTCCCTTTAAATATATCTTTTGTTTTGTTGCTACATGACCAACATTTTGAGTATTTTAGAACTATTTATTATGACCTGACTTTGTTTTGTGTTACCATTTACAGCAGTGCCACCGGAGAGGCCTGGCATGAAATCATGCTGTCCTGTTTGGGTGGGAAGCCCTGTGACGCACTTTCTGGAATACAGGCAAAAGAGTGTGGGAGCGAATTTGCTTATTTCTATTTTGTATCCTTCATCTTTCTCTGTTCCTTTCTGGTGAGTGAGTGGAGTGGGTACTTTCATAAGAACAGACAGTAAAGTGGATGAAGATATAAAGAGGAAAAAAGACAAATAAGAGACACATGGGGGGAGGGAAAAGTAGTACCATTGGAGCACAGGGAGGAACAATAAATGGAAAAGCAAAGGGGAGGCACAAGAAGGGGAAGAAGAAAGTGCAAGAAAAGGTAAGAGTAGAAAATAGACGAGGAGCAATGGGGGAAAGAAAAAAAGGAATAGGGGAAAGTGTGGGAAGAGAAACATTAGGGGAGTGGGAAGCACAAGAAGAAAAATGCAAAAGGTAAAAGTAGGGGGAAGAGACAGGAAAAGGGAATGGCAAGAAGGGGAGGTGATGGAAAAATAAAAACAGGAAGAGCACAAAGGGGAAGAGGGAATAATAAAAGTAGGGGACAACAAAAAAGAAAATATAAGGAGCAGGTAGAAAGAAAAAGACGGGAAAGAGTGTACATCAAGAGAGGAAGAAAAGGAAATGGGAAGAGCAAAATTGGAAGAGAAAACAGGGAGGGAAAAGTAAAAATGGGGAAAACAGCGCAAGAGGCTTAAGAAAGCAAAACAAGTTAGAGCAGCAGGAAAAAAAAGAACAAAGGTGGAAGTGGGAAGTAAACAATTTGAGAAGAGTAAAGACTCAGAGTGAGCAGGGTAAAATGAAACAAAAAAAGATGGAAAAATTAAAGCAGGAGAAAAGGTTCAGTGAGGGTGGAGAATATGGAAATCAGTTAGTGAATATAGAAATCAGTAAGTGAATTAGAGGCTATGATAGACAACCAGACTGTAATATGTGCATGCAAGTGGTAACTGTATAATTAAAAGCTGTGTCTATAATATAGCTAAATGTTACACTATACTTCTGAGAGGCATAGATATCTATGTGTTAAATAACTTTGTACTTCTGTTACAGGTACCAGTGTACAAGTTAAAGTAATTTGTGTGTTGCATAGGTTTTTTGTGTATGATTACTGTGAGTGTAATGCATAATTCTGTTTGAGTGATTTGGCCTGGCGTGATAGTTATGCATGTGCCAGATAGTTGTGAAATAGCTCTGTAGATTACAGACATGACGTTTTTTGTAACTAAAACAAATTGACTGATGAAACACTGAAGACTGAAATGTACATCTGGGGTCTGCTGTATCTACCTGACAGAGGTGACGTGCATGACATTTCAGTAATGGCCAGCCATTGGGGGGGGGGGGGGGGGGGGGGCTGTACAGTCTCATATGCTTCAGGAGATTTATCCTCAGTAATGGCACAACAACCTAGAACTTGAGACTGCACCCTGAATGGGCACTAAGCCATCTGTCAGGTTACTTACTGGTTGCATGTTATCAAGTGTGCATCTCTCCCCATCTTGGTTATATGCAGATAACTCACAGGGTCTCCATAAAGGTTATAGGGTAACTCAAATGTGAGAACCTTGTTTGCTTTGCCTAGGGAGATCAGTAGCTTCTCACTTACAAAAAAATGAAAGTCTGAAACTTACGTATGGGGTCTGCTGTTTCTGCCATGCAGAGAAGATTTGCCTGGCATTTCAGTTTTGGCCTTGCCTTAGGGGTGTGCACTGTCTGATATGCAACAGGAAGCTAAAACTAGAGAAATTATGAGTAAATATATGTAACTGTGTATTTTGCCTGATCACTATTCTTGTTGTATAAGTAAACTGTGCTATGGATTTTTCTATGTTATAGATCTGTATGTCTGTGATAAATTGTGTATGCTTGTATATTAGCTGTGTGTTATACAACATATAGCTGCTTCGTAGCAATGATGAGCTGCTTGATAGCCATGTGTATGTGTTATGTAGCTGTGTGTGTGTGACAGACACAAGTATGATGTATCTGTAGGCCTGTGTTGTTGTAATAGTGAGCTGTGTGCAATAACAATTCTTGCCCTGCAGATGTTGAACCTGTTTGTTGCTGTCATCATGGATAACTTTGAGTATCTGACACGTGACTCATCTATATTGGGCCCACATCATCTAGACGAATATGTGCGAGTCTGGGCTGAGTACGACCCAGCTGCCTGGTGAGTTATTCAGGCCATTGACTTAGCAGGGAGGTAATTTGATAGTTGGTAGGTGGGGCTGTTAGAAAAGAAAGAATAATTCCAGTGATACAATAGGGAAAGTAGTCTTTTACTTAAATACAAATCATTGGCAGTAATCCCATGTGAAACAGTGATGTCTATAAATTTGGGGGAAGTGTGAAGATACTGGTAAAGTTACTAAAGGGCAAGTCCCTACTAAAACTGAGGTTCTTTCATGTTAGGGAGCACTCATAGACAAGAGTAGCTGTCTTTGTAAAAGTTTTAAAAAAATGCCTAGTTTGACAGTTACTCCTCCATGTTTGTGGAAAGCAGAATCTGCCGAATTAAGATTTTTTTTGTAACCCGGACTAAGTTTTGTTAGCTGATTTGGTCAAAAGTTCAAGATATAGTTCAAGAACCAGTCAAACAGCGACTAAGGTCTAAGCTGTGACCGTTATATTCATGTTCTGTGTTCACATCACCTAATATACACACTGCTTATAGCAATGAAAGGAGAGCGCTAAAGCTTTTACACATATTTTTGAATTTCTGTAAGATGACTTTAGGTAAAACATCCACTTTAAGCATGTCAGCTAAAGACAGTATCTGAACAGGAAGCTGATCAAGCAGAGAGAATTGTTAAAAACTGGTTAATGAGAGAAGCTGTGGTGAACAGACATGTATAGGTAGGGGGAGGTAGCTGTTAGGAATCAGCATCTGTTCAAAGCACCAAATACTTCGCACTTTTCAACTGTATTTACCCCTTCCACCAAGCACTGTTTTCAAGGCCAAAAACTGAAACAAATCTTGAAGAAAGCCATGGTAAGATTCTACAGTATTGGGGATAACAAGCATCCTGAGGTTTCCACACAATGACAGAGTCATAAAAATGTGTTTTTATAACTGTCTTGAAACTGTGCATTGTACATTTCTAAGTATATTATATGTATTAAAATATAGAGACTGGTCATCTAAACTTTAAAGTTTATATTATATACCTCAAATATAGACTGGTCAATCAATATCTCAAAATATCTTCTACCCACAGAAGTATAGAGAATGGCCATTAAACATCTCAAAATATATAGAATGAGCATTATTACATATGTTATCATGAATACACATTCTCCAATTAAAATACAGAAAATGAAAATTATTCAACTCAAACTAATGCAAATGAACAGTGTATAATTTAAGATTATACTCTCTAAATCCGGTTAATAAATATTCTACAACTGAAAATATAAAGAATGGTCATTCTATGCCTCAGAAAAGAGAATTCTTATTTTATAGTTCTAAATAAATGCAATATGATTACCAAAAGTTCCCAAGCTGTGGTGTGCAGCTCACCAGTGGTCTATGAGCTTCATTCAGGAGTTAAAAAAACATCATTACATACAATTTAGAGAATGAATAAAAATGGATAAAAACAGTAAAAAAATGTCTGGATGCTAGGTTTTATGGTTTATAAATGCACAGACTATAACCTTGTTTGTCAAAGTACATTATAATTATAAAGAAGCAAACAGAAAATCATTATTTGGGAAGATCTTCAGCAGTATTAATGTGTTTCACAAAGATCCTGATCAACTTCAAGTAGTCATGAAAAAAAGGTTTGGGAATCAGTGGTATATATATAAATAATATAGATGATACACGCAAAATATAGCGAATGGACATTCTCGCTCTCAAAATATAGTTAATGAACATTGTATACCTGAAACTAGATTTCAAATGTCAACATATAAAGAATCCTCATCCTACATGTCAAAATTATAACATTTATTTTATATCTCAAATTATAGAGTATGCACCTAAAATATATTCCGTGCATTAATATATATAGAGGCTGTACATTGTATGCATGGAAATACATTTCAAAATAGTAACAATGTTCATTCCATATCTCAAAAACTCACACAACTCTGAGCCAGTATGGCAAGTTAGTATCTTACATTCATCCACACACAAACATTTCTATGTCATGCAGACAGATAACTACAGTGTAAATTTAAGTAGAGGGCTGGAACCCGTAGAAATTTTCATCCGCCCTCCTCAACTAATCCCACTTTGTTCTTATTTCAGCGGGCGTATTCATTATAAGGACATGTACAGTTTGTTACGGGTTATCTCCCCCCCGCTGGGGTTGGGGAAGAAATGCCCCCACAGGGTGGCTTGCAAGGTTTGGAAAACGTTACAAAACCAAAATCAAAACAAATTTTCACAACCCCCCACCCACCCCTACATCTGCCCCGTCTTCTTCCTTTCACCCCTGAGAAATACACCCTCTCCCCCTTCTCCTTTAAAATGAGCCCCCTAATCCCTGCAAGAATCTCTGCGGAATGCGCGTTGCTTTCACCTACCTTATTTAATATATATATTCCATATATATATTTCTATACGTAGCTGTATTCAGCTGTGTACACATTGTGCATCCTCTCTCTTTGGCTGCTAAAGGGTTAAACATTTACCCCCTGGCAGCTAAAGGGACAATGATTCCCAGACGAAGCATGGGCTTGCTGGGTTTGGGTGGGGAGAGGGTCCGGACGGTCTCTGTTTTATTTTTGGGAGGGAGCCTGCTATACAGAAGAAATATTTGCTTGATGAAGGGGGGAGGGTGCGGAGGAGTCTCAGGGGGGGCTCCATTAATCATTCTAGCTCTTTCTCCCCATTCCATAATCCTTGCCCCTACACCTTCCCTTTTATCACCACCACTGAAAACATCTCCCTCCCTGCTCTCCTTTAAACCATCCACATAAGCTGGATGAGTTGTAGTCTTTTGCAAGAGGTGTACTGGAGAGGTCCTCCACTTTACAGATGCATTTCCATGTAAAGCCCACATTATCAGTACTTTTGCAAAAAAAAATTAGAGATAGCACTGGATCCTCCCTTCCCCCTAAGTGCGTTGGGAATATGCTGACACATTTTCAAGTAGACAGCCGCACTGCAAACCAAGAACCCCTGGGAGGGATGATCCTCATGGGTTTTCTCAAAGCATTTTAATCACTGTGGTAGCTGGTTTACAGGTTAATGTCCAAGAATGTTCATTTTTGAGTGGACTCGGTCAAGTACCCACTACTGCCACTCTTTGTGGGTGTCCGAAGATGAGTTTCACTTTTTTTTTGCTTCACCGCAGACAGTGACATAACATGGTCTAATTTCTTTTCATTCCCTTTCTCTCCATGTTACTTCTAAACCCCTTCTGATCTCCTCCCTTCTGTGTCCTGGATTTTATTCATCCTCTCATTTTTTTCTTCCTCTCTTTTCTGCTTTCCTTTCTTCCCTCCTTCACTGTAACTCATTCCCTATTCACTCTCATTCTTCTGTTACATTTCCCTTTCCAATCTCATTCTCCATGATACTTATCTAACTTTGTCTTTCCCTTTTCCATTTCACTTGTCTCTTTCCACGTCCCTGTGTCCTATAATCTGTCTTCTTATTTCTTCATTATATCCCCTGTATATCTACATCATCTGCGTCCTCATGCCATGCTCCTGACTCTATCTATCTCCCTCTTCTGTCCACATGCCGAACAATAACATTATTTCACCTCATCATCCAATTGCCTTCCTTCTCCCATATCATTCTGCCCTCTCACACCTCCTCTCTCCCTTCCCAATGCCTCTGTGGCTCCTCTCTCTCTGTTCCCAGGGGTCGCATGAAATACACAGACTTGTATGAGATGCTCAGACATATCTCGCCTCCCTTGGGTCTGGGGAAGAATTGCCCTGCTCGAGTTGCTTATAAGGTAGATCCCTTCCCTGTCCCTTCCTGTGACTCTCAACCCCTCCCTGGTCTGTCCATTCTTCCCACCCTGTAACCCACCAGAAAGGTAACTTAACCCTTTTTACTGGCTATTCTCTAGCATATTTCTGCCGAACTATTCTGACAGTGGAAGGGTTAAATGATACCCCCCCCCCCCCCCCCCCCCAAAAAAAAAGCCAGGTACCTCTTGTTCCCAGAAGCCTCTGGCTGGCTATTTGTCTCTTTGTTCTCTTTGAATATCTTGACGTGGAGATGTGGTGTTGGTATGTGTGTGTCTTTGGAGACGTTGTGTGTTAAGTGACTAGAATTGTTTTTTTTCTAGGAAAGCAAAATCCAGGTTAAATGGGGTTGGGAGGAAAAAATGGCACCTTATAGGAGACCTGTTCTTATTTTATCGGTTCTCAGTAAGAAATCCAAACCAATGGCATGGTTAGAAAGCAAAAAATAGACAGAATTTTTAAAAACAAACATTTTTATAATATGACCAGATAGAAGAAATGCTCTTTTGAGTGTAGACCCTCTATATAGTTTTCCATTAAATACATTGAGCCAGATTCAATTTGAAATAAGCATCTTGCTGTATACAGGCTGTATGTCTGCGGGCCTGCTGTGGGCTCCCAGTCTGCTACAATTCCGGCACTATTCAAGGCCGCAAGTTACTGCCGAAAGCCGAAGCTGTAAACCATACACTCGTCCGTAGCAGTTTAGGGCGGGAATATGATCAATTAAGCAAGACCGTAACCTCCCATTTCGAAACTGCCAATAGAAAATGAGACCGTCATCATGATGTCAGTAAAACACGGTGGTTACATGCCAATCAATTAGCGTTTAGGGTCCGATATGAGATCGGACTCGCAAAACCGCAAAATACAAAATAATAAAAATGAATGCCAATACTGTTCTATTCATGTGAGTGGCCTGATATGTATTAACTCATTGATTCCTGAGATTGATATAATCCTGAAATAACACATAAGATTCATGTTTTATTGTCGATTTGCGAGCTTGGGACTGTTGTGCAATTAATTTTAATGTCTTTCATCGCTTTCCCTGTTATTTACAGTGCAGTATTGATTTTCTATTTGCATTTTCAGTGCTACGGACAGGGGTTAAACCCCCTTGCGGGTCCTCTCTAGCACTCGTAGGATTTTGTCCTACATTTGCCGTTCAAGGGTGTGAAACATTTGCGGGCTTCGGGAATTGTAGCAATTGAATAGCAAATTGCAATTTTAGCCATTGTAACTCTTGCAGACATTAAAGATCAAAGGCTTCAGGAGGCTGTAATGTCCGGTTTATTGAAAAAGAGAAAGAAAGGACACCCTTATTTCCTAGCAATATCGTTCATATAGAGATAATGTTATATAAAAGGCCAAACAAAATAATTTAAATTTACATTTTATTGATAGCATTTAAAAAGTTGTAACAGAAAAGAACATAAAATATGTTGTTTAAAAATACTGTATAAAACCTTCATCATCATCCAGTTTAGACTGATAAAAATATTGGGAGTCTAATAACTAGAAATGCCACAATAAATAATGTATGTAAAGAGAGACTAGAGATGTACTATTTTATCTGATGAATAATGATGTACATACGGTAACTTGAAATATCAATCTCAACTGACATAAAGTGATTAGTGCTGTAAACAGTGTAAATATATAAGAAAACCTTTTTTTGTATTTCCAATTTGGTATCTATTTACAGAAAAATGTTTAATGTTATGATATATATGTACATGTGTATATAATATACACTGTTCACAGCACTAATCACTTTATTGAACACAAAGCATGTAATGTAATAGAGGGTTTCATGTGCAACTGATATATAAGGTCAAACATTAGAGTACAAACATGATGGGTTTAATGATTTTTTCCCAACAGAAGTATTATTGGTAGGTCAATAAGAGCAAAGATGTTAGATAACATTGAAATTCAAGCATATGATGCCCATGATTAATATGAACCTTCAGTTAGCATATAGTCACGTAGGTATGCTATTTTGCAATACAATAGACATATAAAATAGCATATTTTCTGTTTGGGAACATATATTTTCTATCTTATTATATAAACATGATCAAATGATTAGGTGCAATAAACAATTGCTAATGGATTAATATAGTTGGGATGTTAGAACATAATGAAATTTATTATAAAAAGTGAAGTTAAGTTGTGAGCATAATTTCTGCAACTGAATAGCAAAATATTTAGAATGAGATGACATTTTGAATGTTTCCTTTCAACTTCAATTCAACTTATTTTAAGGTATAACATATATAATAAATAAATCACATTACCCGTCTGGTAACTAGATTAATTAACTAGTCACACTCTGAAGAGTCCCATAAGAAAGAAGAAGTTCTATCTACGGGAAGGTTAGCTAACTTATTCCCATCCTTGCAGTGCCGTGCTTAAAACTTATGTTATTCTGGTGGACGAGATGTTTTGGATCAGAGAATAAAGACACATTTGGTTCACATTTACATGTCCCTATTCAGATTTCCTTGCTTCCAGTGGAAACATTGCAATTCTGGTAATTGGAGTAGAAGAAGATTCCTGTTATGTTATAGGCGCCTATTATACTATATATCAGGTCAGGTTTTGTGGTGGGTAAGAGAAGCTTAAGGAAGGTAAAAAAGACAAATATATAGGCTATCGTAAGGAAGATAACATTCAATTGGTAAAGACATGTTATTACTTACAGTTTTAAATCCACCACATTATATAACTAAGCAATACTTTTGAATGTGCTGTGTTGACTAGATCAGTGTGTCTCAGAGTTGACAGACATCAGCCTCATATTCATATGTGCAACTAAATCCAGTTTTTGTGGAACATGATCATTCTGAATGACAGGTTGTACTCAAACAAGGATTACAAACAATGTAGACTTTTAGTGGTTCTTGTGAGTTGGAGATGAGCAACAGTGTTCTTCACTTAGACCCTCAAAGGACCATTAAATGGCTAAACAAGATTATATTTATTGCATATACGTTTACAGCACATTTAAATTATTAAACAAGTGGCGCACTGGATGGAGTCAATCTGATTTGCAAGAGGAAACATTTCTTTGTAGACCATAATAAGAAAGCTAAATCTGGTTTGAGATTGGTGTGAGTGCTTTTAAGCATTACTCATCCTCATGTGTTTTTCACTTGCACTTATTTTTGGTTTGTAAACTTATCTGAGCACCGTTGATTAGTCCAAATAATTACAGTAAGTGAGCTAAGACAACGTCAACATGCCATACACTTCTTTGTACATTAGCATGTCAAAAATATGTCAGCTCAATCTCTGAAAATATATAATGTTTCAACTTCCATCTACGAAAGTAGAAAGGAACGTAATATGTCCACAACATTTTCCACTTTTAATCCCAAAACATTTAAGCACATTTACCTTTATAGTTTATGGGCAAAATGATAACGCATCATGAGCCTCATTCACTTGAGGCATTTGGGAGATCTGGACTCTCAAATGGAGCCCGTAACTTATTTTGCTATTCAATTGGCTTCCAGGCTCGAGTTATGGGCTCCGGGGTGCGATCAATTGCTATTTGAAAAATCACAAGTTAATGCCCCTCCAAGCTTTTGATCTTTCACAGCCGCAAGAGTTGAGCATGCTAAAATAGCGAATCGCTATTCAATTGTTCCGATTCCCACTCACTAGCCACTCTGTCAAGCCTGCAAATGGCAAAAGTCGAACCATAAGTTACTGGTACCAAGGAGGTCTCGCAAAGGGCATAATGACATGTAAGAAGCACTGTAAATGCATATATAAACACTTTACAGTACTGTTATTAAAAGGGAAAGTGATGTTAGGTCTTAGAATTAATAGCACAACATTCTCAAGCTCTCAAATCGGCCCCAAGAAAAACTTTATTTCATGTTCAATTTCCGATCCTGTCAATCAATGTGTTGATACATATAATGGAACTCGCATGTAATAGAATATCAAATTTACGGCTTTATTAACATTGCATTATGTCTGGAATGTGGGTCCGATCGTAACTCGTAATTCAAGCCTGTATGACTTTTAAATCCAACCTTCGTTTTTAATTGAAGTCCTACGGGCTTGAACATGATCGCTGACGCAAGGCCGTAACTCACGGTTAGAAACAGCAATCGGCATGGTTCAAACCCATAGGACTTCAATGAAAAACAGAAGTTGGATTTCAAAGTCATACGGGCTTGAACCACGAGTTACGATCAAACCCACATTACATTGGCTGTTTCTAACCGTGAGTTACAGCTACTTTCGATAGTATGGTTTGCGATGT
This sequence comes from Discoglossus pictus, assembly GCA_027410445.1. Classification (NCBI taxonomy): domain Eukaryota; kingdom Metazoa; phylum Chordata; class Amphibia; order Anura; family Alytidae; genus Discoglossus; species Discoglossus pictus. The sequence goes on along the minus strand of CM050167.1, from coordinate 141,504,754 downwards.
GCACTATCGGGCTGGGACCTACAAGCCCGGCCAATTAAATAGCACCATAAGTTGCGGCGATGCAGGCACGCAGATATATGGCCTACTCTGATCGAGTTGTGAGCCCCGAATTGAATGAGTTTGATATGTATGAGTTAGCTAACCCACCCATAAACAAAACTGTTTTGGTTTTGTTGATCACATTATTGTGTTTTAGTGTACAAAACCCAAGGTAGTCCAAAACCCTCTATTAGTGTAGTATAAGGCTTTTTTTTCGTAAAATTTCTGGTTGGGAAGGCAGTGTGTAGTCTTCATTTGCTACTCCACCACATTGAGGTTATAACTTTAGCATACCCCTAAATAGTACTGGCCATTTTAGTAAGCATATAACTACCTCACTAGCTACTGGAACAGTGCAACAATATACAAGGCAGGAATATTTGCAGGTATTACATTCTACAAGGCATGATGACTGGGCACAAACCAACATCCTCTGTAGTTGCCAGTAGGTACATGGTCAATCAATTTGCAAGGGTCACTAGGTGCAAGGCAGGATGCTCTGCAGATTATACTAGATACAAGGTAAGGTGCTCTGCAGTACTCACTAATACTAGGCAGAATACTTTGCAAGTCTCACTAGATTCCTGGTAAGATGTTCTGCACATCTTACTTGGTACAAGGCAGGGTTGATTTCAGGTCTCCGGTAGGTACTACAGGAAGCAACTGTTGATATTGGGTAGTAACAGATAATTACAGTCAGTGATGGTTTTACGCTCATGAATGTTATACAGATGAGTCTCTTGCTCTCTCTCTACCTCCCTCTATCTCTCACTCTGCCTCTATGTGTCTCTCCCACTCCTCTTTCCACTCTCACCATGGTAAGTGCTCAGTGCATTAAAAGGATGATGCAGGCCTGACTTATCCTCCCTCTCCTGCCCTTTGGTGCTTGAATAGTATTCTGTGCAACAGATTAGTTCAATATTGGGCATTTACAAATTAGATCTGTACCTATTATTGTCATATTCCAGGGACCCCTGGCTTCATAACTTTTTCTAACAATAACCTAGCACTGCTGTACATAAAATTGGAGTTCTCCCTATAATTTTACCCTATTGTGTTCTACTATAGGAACCCTTATTCTACAACTGTTCTTTACCTACCATTGATCTTTTAAATAATCTCTCATTATATAAATATCCTTTAGTATCACCGGTCAATTACAGGTCCCCTCACCCTATAACTGTACTATACTATCACTTCACTATTATAGTGTCCCTCACCCTATAACTGTCCTGTATCTATCAATGCTCGATTACAGGACCCTCACCCTATAACTCTCCTGTACCTATCACTGCTCTATTATAGGACATCTCACCCTTTAACTGTGTTTTATCTCTCACTGATCTATTATAGGGCCCTCACCCTATAACTGTCCTGTACTATCACTGCTGTATTATAGGACATCTCGCCCTTTAACTGTGTTGTATCTATCACTGATCTATTATAAGGCCCCTCACCCTATAAGTGTCCTGTACCTATCAATGCTCTATTATAGAATATCTCACCCTTTAACTGTGTTTTATCTATCACTGATCTATTATAGGGCCCTCACCCTATACCTGTCCAGTACTATCACTGCTCTATTATAGGACATCTCGCCCTTTAACTGTGTTGTATCTATCACTGATCTATTACAGGGCCCCTCACCCTATATCTTTCTTGTACCTATCACTGCTCTATTACAGGAACCCATCACTTTGTAACTATCCTGTACCTATCACTGCTCTATTACAGAACACCTCACCCTATAACTTTCCTGTATCTGTTGCTGCTTATTACAGGACCCCTCACCCTATAACTGGACACAGGCCACCTTTAATTATAACTGTACTGTATCCATCACTGCTTTATTAGCACAACCCTCAACCTATAACTATCCAGTATCTATCTCTGCTAAATTTTAGGGACCCTCATGCGATAACTGTCCTATAACTATCACTGCTCTGTTAAAGACCCCCTCACTCTATAACTGTCCTTTACCTATCACTGCTCTATTATAGCACCCCTCACCCTACAACTGTCCTGTACCTATCACCACTGTTTTACAGGACACCTTAACTTATAACTGTACCTTTCACTGCTTTATTAGCATAACCCTCAACCTATAACTATCCTGTATATAGCTCTGCTAAATTACATAGACCCTCACTCTATAACCATCCTGTACCTATGTGTGCTTTATTACAGGACCTCATACTATATACGTATCCTGTACCTATCACTAGTTTATTACAGGACCCTTTACTCTATAACTGTTCTTTACCTATATTCTTTGCTACATGACCCCTAACACTATTATTTTCCAAGTTCTCTATTATTATTTGCTAGGGTCTGGTAATGTAGTGTGGTAAGGGTCTCTTGTGGTGTTTTTGGGGTCCTTTAATCCCATGTAACTTTTTGACCTTCTACACCAAGTCTCATGACTTTATTGTGAACGTATCGCTCTCTCTTTTTTATTCCCTCTTTCCCTCTCACCCTCCCCTCTGTCTCACCCTCTCGCCTCCCCCCCTCCCCCCACCCCCCAGGCCGCCCTCTCTCCCCTGTGCTCCCCCCTCTGTAGGAACTTTAGTGCTGCGGTGGGATTGCATGGGGAGTCCCAGCACGTCGCATGTTGCGGTTCTGCATGCTGCATGTTAAAAGGTGCCTTGTATTTCTCGCCTGACGATTTTGGCTTAAATTTGTACTGCTTGTTGCTTGTCTTATCTACCTTACTGCTAGAGTGGCATGAAGCTGGGCAGGGGCCCAATGCTCCTCAGGTCACTCTGGCAGAGCGGGGATTAACTCACCACATTTTGTTATTTTCAGATAGAACTCAGAGGCTCAGGGAGATGATAACAAATGGTATAATATCCACAGGAGTGGGTGCAGTGGAGCAATGTTCTGCATAGATGGGAATCAATGATATAGTGCTCTGCAGGGATGGGGATCAATTGAGCAATGCTCTTCATAAATGAAATCAGCAGCAGACATATCTTCTTTTGGGGATGAGGTTTAGTTATAAGTCCTGCATTAAGGTAAAATAATGTATACTCTGCCAAAGGTCATAGAAGAACAGTTCTCTGTATTGATTACTTGCATCCAGAGCCTCAGAGTCCTAGGGCAGAGGGTGAGGAGGAAAGGGTATAGTCACAATAACTTGCTCAGTGAACTGATACTCTTCTTTCTGGGTCCCTACAGAGATTGTTACGAATGGACCTTCCTGTTGCTGATGATAATACTGTGCATTTCAACTCCACACTTATGGCTCTGATTAGAACTGCTCTGGACATTAAGATTGCCAAGGGTAAGGAACTAACTAATACTGTGCAGAAAGAAGAAAAGATAAGAGTGTAACTAAAAGCAGTGAGATAGTGATACTGTAGAGAGAAGGGGTAAGGGAGTAAATAATGTTCTGTAGAAAGAAGAAGAGAGTGACTAATGTTCTGCAGAGAGAAGTAAGCAATTGTTACTCTATAAAGAGGAAGATGTAATGGAGTAACTATTTTCTAGTCTGCAGTTCACTAATTTGTGAATAATGCTTTTCAGAAGTCTGGAAGACCTAATGGTATATTACCATAAAGAGAAGGTAAAAGTGTATAATGATTTGGAGAGTTGGAAAAGACATGGAGATATAATGCTTTGCAAATAACGGAGGGATAATGGTATTCTATAATAGGGTGAACATGTTGTCCTCTATATTAGTATGATGGTTTAATGCTATCCAATATAAAACAAATATGAAACACTGTTGAGAGGGGGTCAATATTAATAATCTGCTTGGGAAGGTTATATGTAAATGCTCTGTAGGGGGGTTCTAAAAATTGTCTTCACACTTCTTTCTGTATTATTTGCAGGTGGGGCTGATAAGCAGCAGATGGACAATGAGCTCAGAAAGGAAATGATGGCAATTTGGCCAAATTTGTCCCAAAAAACTCTTGACCTGCTGGTGACTCCACACAAGTGTAAGGGGTGGCGTGGTGAGGGGCAATCTATACAACACACGGATTGACAGTTTGATTTTCAGTTGACACTTCTTTTATAAGATGACGTACTGTTGTACTCAGTCTTCTCTATTGCACACATCGGTATGATATAAGGTGCTAGTAGCAACCCGCTACTGGATAAGGTGACCCATTTCTTCTACCACAATTATTCACTCAACCTCTGCAATCTTTAACTCTCTGAAAAAAACTCATTAAATTAACAAACAACCTACTCACAACCAACTGTAATGGCAACTTTTCCCTACTAATCATCATTGTAATTGCATCTACTACATTTTCCTTCAAATTATGCACTCATTGGCCATCCTGTAGCTCATATCCTACTTTACTCCTTTAATGCTTCCATCTACACTCCCTCCCTTAGTATAAAAACAAGATCATTTAGGTATCAGCTTTAGGATAATAGAATCCAGATCTGTCACTTCTCTCCACTTGTATTCCCTATTAATTTGTGTCACCATGGAAGATTTCCTGCAACATAAGGAGGGTTTGCTAAATGACTATTTCAGTGGTCCACTTTCATGGCTTTTAAGAAGTAAAGATCAGTATTAACAGCTTAAGTTTATTGACGTTAAATACCAGGTGCTCTTATGTGATAAAATTCACCTGAAAATAGCTATTTTTCCCATAACTTATTTGCTCTGTATTTTTTTCTAAACCACCTCAAAGCCAGCAACAGACTTCCATGCAACAGTTTTTTTACTGTGCAAATGTATTGATTACATGTGCTGCACTTCCTGCCACTGTTTGAAAAATATGGGAACAGCTTCTATCCAAAGACATTGGGAAATCAGATATTGCCATTGTTAGCTTTCTGGCAACGTTTTTTTTAATTATAATAAATTGAAAAGCTGCTTTTATGGATCTTTACTACTAAAAGTCATGAATGCTGGATTACTACACCACCTCTGAAATGTATTTTGTTATTCAGAACTAAATAAGCATGACACTTTCTCCATTAATTCTCAGGGTTATACAGAATTCCTCCAGACTTTGCCATGTTCGCGAACAAAACTCAACTAAAATTTTGATTTTCTTGTATTCCTAAAAAATATTAATAGTATTGCACCATCTTAGTTTCATTCCCAAATATCAGTTACAAACTTACTTTTCAAAGAAGTCTCTATAAAATCTCATCATTCGAAAGACACTTACATAAATTAGAGTATTGCAGTATATGATACTTTCTGTAATGACAAATATTTTCGTTTAGGGACAAGCTTTAGAGAATAGTAGCTCTCTTTATCAAGTCAGAAGCAATACTCTTGACTTAATAAAGAGAGGTACTACTATTGAAGGCTACCTCACTCTTCATAACTAGAAAATAAACCTACCAATAACAGATAACACAATCAATAACATAGTCCTTCATAACCTTTTATAGATCCTCTTAATATATACAACAGACACAAAACAAAAGTCTCTCAAAAAAATAATCTTTCAAACGAAATATAAAATAGACCCACTAAACATATATTTCCTACACATCTGTACAGAACCAACTGTTGTAATATTTATCCACAATGTACAGTCCCATTTTCCCAAATAGGTGTAGTGTTGCTGTTGGAGGAGCTGGTTCCCTCAACTTTTGTGTCACCTTTTCTTGTTTATAAGCTCCCAATAAATCATATATAGATCTATTTGTGTACTGTTTTGTACAATAGATTGTTACTTCTTTCAAAATAAAGCATAGCTAAAAATGCTGAAGTCCAGTGTCCCTCTACTGTTAGGGACTGTCAAGAATCTCTCAGATAGAAGAGAGCAGTCCCATATCATCCAGTAAGATGTGGAATTTCCACTCTGATAGATTCAGACACATCACCTCATTGTGATAAGAATAGACAACACTGAGTCACTCAGTTCCACACTGACAGTTCAGCATGACTCCGTTATATGTGACAGTCACGCATCGCTCCATCACAAGCTGATATATGTGACGATTTCTCCTCAGCCACTGACCTCACTGTGGGAAAGATTTATGCTGCAATGATGATAATGGAGTATTACCGGCAGAGCAAAGCAAAGAGGTTGCAAGCACTCCAAGAGGAGCAGGTAACACATAACTACTATCCCTCCACATGGAAATAATTAATAACAGGCACAATAAGGGGACTAATAAGTACAACCTCTTGAATTCAAGTATTCATGAAAGTGAGTACCTGCACATAAACTGTTATATATAGTACATTTGTGTTCCTATTTGGACGTATAAAAATAAGTTTAAAAAACGCATTTCCTACTCAGAACTTTGAGAAATACAGTTTTTGCACTTCACTCTTGGAAACTGGGTGGGGATATGTAAATGAGACCACAATGCATTGTCACTATTTAATCCAATAGCACTTTTAACCTAAGGTGGATTATTCACAAGTAAGGAGATCTTCCCATATATATACACAGTGCAGATAGTCTGAATGTGTTTGTTTTCTTCAGAATCGTACACCTCTAATGTTCCAGAGAATGGAGCCCCCCTCACCCACACAGGATGGACCACCAGGACTCAATGCTCTGCCCTCCTCCCAGCTAGAACCTGGAGGGGAAATGTGAGTCTTGCTCTAGGAGGTAGTGCTAAGCTTTTTGTTACGCACATTGCTACAACACATGTGTATACATATTTGTATCTATAATGTAGGAAATTTAGGCATGCTTTTGTACAATTATTATTGTCCTTATAAAATAATTTCAAGAAACATCTGAGGATGTATATCAGGCAGGTGAGGAACACACTAGGTTGGTACCATAATACTTTTGTTTCAGAACTGAACATGCTTCTATAGCCTCCCTTCTACCCCTTCCCCAACCTTCATACTTAATGTAGGTACTGATGGTGCCTGCTTGTTCCTCACACAACTGATTTTAATTGTGCTGCCACCTATTTGTAAACCTAGGAGTGTACCTGAAGGGGGTATGAAAGAGAGTCAATCTTGGATGACTGAGCGTGCTCAGCAAATGTTTCGGAAGACAGGAACTTGGAGTCCAGAGAGGGGGAGAACACAGGAAAACACCAACAGTTGGCCAAACACCCAGGTACATTAGCCTTGTATTCACTTGACACCCAGCAGATGTCTCATCTGATCCGTTTATCATCTACTGTCCATCCCTCTTATATCCTTTAATCTCTTATCTTTCCTCTTCCCTTGTGTAGTTTGTTACCCTTTCAACTCATATTTATACCTCACACGCTTCTTTATCTCTCACTTTTTTGTACATTTAATCTTTTCTGTGTGTTTCTCTCTGGCATTTTTCCCCACCACTCACTATTATCTCTTTTCCTCCTCTCTTTCATCCATATTGCTCACATATTCTCTTTATTCAAGCTTGACTCTCTAATCTAACATATACATTTATAATTTCTTTATCAGGATTGATATTTCTTTTTTTCTTCTCTAAGTCTTCTGTATTTCTGCATTTTCAGATTTATTTTCCTCGGTTTATGTGTATTAGTATTTTTTCAAATTATTGACCTTCTAACTATTAATGTTCTTGCATTTTCTGTCTTCCATGTGTCATTTCTTCTCTCCTTTACTCTCTACCTTTGGTTGCTTATTACTACAACTGATGTAGTTGTGGTGTCCAGTATATTTATTGGCTAATTGTGCCCTTAAAATGCAAGTTAATCAGCCCTGTTGACATGGCCTATAAGCTGTTCTTTGAAATAGTAAATGTGTATCCTAGTGTACTCTGTCTTCGTTATGGTAGTAATGCCGCTGGCTTGAACTTTTCCATTGTTTTTTCTTTTTTAATCAGTCGGTAGAGATGAGAGAGATGGCTCGGGATGGTTACTCTGACAGCGAACAGTACCCAGTGATGGAGGGACATGGGAGGGCAGCATCAATGCCACGGTTACCTGCAGACAACCAGGTAAACATATAACTACCCTATTAGCTCTGTTGAGCTTGGGCTGGGCAGAAGGTCCTTGCTGCAGGTTGTACCTTGTTAGCATGAGAGAGCTTTATTTAAGTGCTGATACATTATCTATTGAAAGTATAGGTTTTATATATGATTTCATGCCTTGCATTCTTTGAAAACAAAAAGAGTAGTAACGTGGGATACATCTGTAGTTGATAATCTCAAAGAGCACCAAGAGATATGTCCACCACAAAAATATAAACAAATGCTCACCAAGGATGCCATTTCCATCTCCAGCACACAACCCACTTCCCAAAATTGTAGCAATATTTATATTTCAGTTAAATTCAACGTCCATGGACGTACTTATCTCCTTAATGCTTTATCTCTAGCAGAGAAGTACATTTCCATCAGATACCTCAATCACAGGGGAACCTGTTAGTGTGCATAAGAACTTTAAACATGTTCATAAAGAGAATCTCAGAGATCTCCCTCCACAAATACATCTGAGAGCCAACACACTGCACCTCACTTCATGACTGCTTTCCGTACTGCAAACGACAATTTCCATTAACAACTAAATGTAAATACTACAAACTACTATACTAAAACTATTGTCTCAGGTAAGAGGTAAGTACCAGGAGACCTTCTAATGTCTTAACTTGCCAAGGACTTTATGCTCCTTAAGGTGACTAAGTTGGGATTGCACGAAAAACATAATCACATTACCCCCTTCCTGTAAAAGCCCCCTTTCCCTTGCATTATATCTCTTTTTTGCTTCTTAACTATCCATTCTCCTCTCACTTCTGAATTTTCTTATTGTTTCATTTCTGGTTATACTTCTCTACACCTGCCTGATCCTTACCTCTTCTAATGCACCTCTCAGTTCCCTCATTTTTACACTCTGCTTCTCCATCTCCTTTCATTCTCATTTTCTCCCAGACGCTTTTCCTAGTAACACTACTCATTTATAGATCTTGGGTTAGGGTGGAGGACATTCCTAGTGTTCTCCCACCATAAGCTGAGAGGGTCATGTCCCTTATCATCTGTGTGTAACACGTTTCCCCATCATGGTCATTTTGTTGCGTCCATTCACTTGTCCTCTGAATTGGATAGTGTTGATTTTAAAAGTTTTTTTTTTTCAGTCTTATTGCTGTTAACCTGTGTGTTCTCTCTCTCTCTCTCTGCCTGTCCCCCCACTCTTTCTGTCCTGCTGTCTCTCTCCCTGTGCTGTCTCTCTGTATTCCCTACACTTCTCCTCTTGTGGTGTCCCCTTCCTCTTGACTTTCCTTTTCCCTCTGTCTCCTGTCTTGCTGTAGCAGCGAAGGAAAACCCGAAGCAGAGGGAGTAATCTCAGTGTATGTAACTCCTCTAATGCGTCTTTTCACGCTGTGTTTTTCCTCTCCTCCTTTACTTCTCCATCTATTTCTATTCTCTCCACCTTACCCTCTCCTTGTTTATTTCTCTATATTTATTTTCATGTCTATCATTCTCTCTTTCTCTCACTCTGCTTTCTGTTCTTGAGATTCCAAATGTCTTCTTCATATGCAAAATACTTTACATTATTCAGGCATAGATAGTACTTGTGCACATAGTATTACAATTAAATTACAAAGTAACCAGAAATGTATAAATCAAATTAAAATATAACAATGCTGATGTTGCTGATACACATGTTTAACTTGTGCCAATCACACAGACATAGGTTAGTGTATAGACACAGCACACATGTCTGATAACTTGTGAGAACAAGATTCAGTTCTAATTAATGTTTGTACAGGAGACCATACAAGTAGGTAATAGTGTAGTATGTTCATGATCAATATTTAGGTACTCAGCATCTATATTATACTGCAGCATTGTCAGTGATATAAGGTATTCATTATCATTATACAGTGCAACATATGCATAATTAGTGTATAAGACAAATATAAGACAAAGACATCATTATAAAGTGCAGCATGAGCTTTATTTGTGCATAATGTACTCAACAAAAATATAAACGTCAAGACTTTTCATTATCAGTTTATAGAAACTCTGCACATTCATTGTGAGTATATATATTTATATATTCAACTTCATTATACAGTGCAGCATGAAGGTAATCACCACTATTATTCATTTAACAGAGTTCTTTAAGTTTATTGCTGCAAGCATACTTATGACTTTGGTCCACCTTCTTTACAGCCCATCACAGATGGCAGCCCCATGAAACGCTCAGCCTCCATGCTGGGTCATTCCCGTTCCAAGGGTATACGGTTGGACGATTATTCTTTAAAGAGAGTGACCCCTGAGGAAGGACCCCGCCACAGTCACCAACGCAGGAGGGAGCCTGGACACCGCGTGTCTGAGAGATCCCTTACTCGATATGTGGACCTGGAGTCAGGTCAGTAGATGGCGCACTTGGATAACACTACATATATCCTTTTCTTTCACATTATTATATGCAACAATTATTTTCTAAAAAAGGGTCTAGTATGTGAGGATGGATGTGAGTGAAAATTAAGACCGTACTAGATAACATGTGGCCCTATAAGCTTTTTCATACTATAACCACCCTGTTCTTTGGAATGAGGCAACATGTTTCTCCTCTCTCCCTTTTACCTATATGGTTTTCAACCTTCACGGAGCCATGACCAGCTATCTATCATACAAAACTTTTGTTAAGAACATAACCATTAGGACAGTTAATAAAAAATGGTATTTACTGCAGTCAGCGGCTTGTTTAAGTGGTCATTCTCTCCTAATTATCAAACTGTCTCTCCCTATTCATGAGAGTTAGTGTATTCAAGGCAATGTTGTGCTATTTTGAATTGTCAAGGCATACATAGATACATGTCATAAGCAGATTAGAATAGTACATCACTCTAATCTTCCCATTTTATTTAGCTAAAATTCTTTATTTTTATAAATCCTCAGGGCACCCTTGTGGATTTCTTAGGCATTCATGAATACCTTTATTGTCTTTGACCCTACCATTTTGACTTATGTTTGCGCAAAGAAGAATAAATGGTATTGCAATGTTTTAGGCGAGAAATGAAAATAAATACATTTATTTCCCATTACTGGACTTCAGAACTGCAATTCTTGTTATATAGTACACAAATCATAAGACATCCAGATACAAAACCATTATTGAGTGGAAGGAAATACATCTGTCCTAAAGCAGATCTACACCCTGGAGTCTTATGATACTGAGGCTAATCAAGCGGTTTGCAAGTTTCACCAAAAGGGCATGTTAATACTGGTAATCACCCATTTCAAAGGCTTTGCTGCTCATTCAGCTCATTAATCTATAGCATTATTTCCTTCTCTTAGGACTGCTGAAAATGTTGGCGCGTTACAAATAAAGGATAATAATAATTATCTTATTCAACTGCTTGACAGGTTTAGGCACTGAGCTCAGCACTACCACACAGTCTTGTGACCTGCCAGCGGAGGAGCGTGGACGAACCCGGGACCGGAAGCATCATCACCACCACCATCATCACCATCACCATCACCACCACCACCCTGGGTCAGAGCGGGAGCGGCTGGAGTATGGGAGGCCCAGCTCACGCTCACCCAGCACTGGCAGAGACTACGCCCCACACAGACAGGTGGGTCCTGCCTTCACAGCTGGGTCACCTAGGGGAGAGGGTTGAGACAAATAATTGTTCTGCAGTAGGCCATCAAAAGATTTTTTGTACTAGCTTCTTTTGAGAAAGTTAGGAGGACGTAAAGTGTACTGCAACCCTTAAGAGTTATACAAAAAAACAACTAATAAGGTGCCTGGCTTTGGCGGAGTTATTGGAGTGAAACATTGCAGAGCTGTAGCAATAGAATAATTGATACTACCCGACTTCTAGCAGCCAAGGGATTGTACACATATTTATGTATATATATATATATATATATATATATATATATATATATATATATATATATATCTTGCCCTCTATTCCCCTTCCTGTCCCTCCTCTTTACCTTGACTTTGTGATATTTATTTTTGATTGGGGTGGGTGCCAGTGTAACGCCCCCTCATTCCATCTCCTCCCCTCCACGTTGCCCTTCTTTCTTCCTGCTTGCCCCCATTGCTGGGGTATCAGCTTCCCATATTGCCATACTTCCCTTTGCTGTTCATATCCCAGGAGGAGGTGTGCAGGGATCCTGGGTGGCTGGGGTGGACTGGATGAGGTAAATGGGGAGGGGGTGGCTTTATCTCTCTTTTAGTTGCCTCCTCCTGCTTTTGGTTGTATCTTCTCTATCTCCCCTGCTTGTTTTGCTCGATTTGCTTGTTCCTGCACAAAAACTTACAGAAAATCCATCTCTTTTCCACTTTTTCTGTTATTATTTTTTTTTATTTCTTTGCCGCTGTGGCATCCCCACCCTTCTCCTTCCTCCCAATCATGAATCCCCTGTATGTGTGTGCGTGTGCGGGCGCTTTTCTCTTCCTCTTTGCTCTTTTACCCGCCTTCTTGTATCTCGGTTGTTTCTCACTTCTCTGCCCTCACCCTTCCACTCTTTCCCATGGAATGGTCTTCCTATTTATCCCTGTCTCTTGTTGTGAATCCTCTTGCCTTTTCTCCTTACATGTCTTCATCTTTTTGGTCTTGCTACTGTGCTCTCTTTCATTCCCTATTGTTTGTTCCCATCTTCTGACTGTTTGATTGTCTCCCTTCCATGTTTGATATGCTCCTTCTTGTCTCTATCTTGTTCTTCTTTAATCCCTCTCTATCCTCTCCTCTCTCTTTATTCCATCGTCCTTCCCTGTGTGATAATCCCTTTTGTTTGTCTTTCACCTGTCCTCTGTCCCCTATTTTTGGAATTTGGTATCAACCCTCTTGTGTCTTTCTCCTATCATGTTGATATCGTCCTCCCTTCTCATAAAAACCCTTGTGTACATCCCAACTCTTTTGTCTCTATCTTGTGTGATACCTTCCTTTTGTCTACCCTCTTGTGTCTTAAATTCTACCCCCTCGCGTGTCTCCTCTTCGTGTTTTCTCTCGCTCTTGAATTCCCATTTTGTTTGGATTTTTGTGTAGGGCAGTAGTTCAGTGGATGGCAGCCCCGTGCCCTCAACCTCTGGGGCCAGCACACCCCGCAGAGGAAGGCGACAGCTGCCGCAGCTGCCCCCCACCCCCAGGCCGCATGTTACCTACTCCCCGGTGGTTCGACGGCCTGTCAGCGTCTGCCCCCCTCATCCACAGCATTCTCCCAGCAGAATGACCACACCTGTACCACGAAGATACCCCCAAAGCGAGAACCGCCCAAGCAGCAATGAGAGGCGGGCAGCTCATAATGACTCCCCTAGATCCCACCGCCATGCCAGTGGCAGGGGACAGTGTTCAGATGCCCCCCGCGCTGGATGCAGGCACAGTGGCCCTTACCGGGATTCTTCCTATGAGGGCCCCCACCCCTGTGATCAGCGCTCCTCCAGGACTGCCGACCCCGGGGGGGCGCCCCCCCTCTCGCCAAACGGGCGCAGGCTGCCCAACGGCTATTCCCATGGGACCCCGCGACCCACAAAATCACGTCACGAACGTTACAGCGAGAGTGAGGAGGACGACTGGTGCTAAACACATATATCTTTATTCATAACAAAAAGAATCTAGCAGGGAAATTAAAGACACGTCTGTCTGCAAAATGGAGAGGGGGGAGGGGGGATTACATGCCCCAAAAAGAATCCACCAAAAAGATTTGAAGCCCTATTGTTCTCTTCTAGATATGTGGAGAAGGACGGAGGCCCTCGCAGCATGCTTTTTATACTACAGTATATTTTGGGAGGGCTTCTTTTTGAAAGAGAATTCAGGACATTGAGAAGAATCAAGATACAGGTTTACTACCCCTCCCCCAGCACCTCTCTAATATTACTATTTTGAACCGTTTCCACCGGTTGATCAAATCCACCTTAAAGAAAAAAATGAATAACGCAAAATGACGTGAGAATTTCTAAACAGCTGCAGAGAACTTTTGGAAAATGTCCAAAAAATGGCTTATTATTTTATTTTATTTTTTCGATTTGTATTGATGAGTTTTATCATCCAAAGGATTGGATATAATGTGGTGTGCCGGTTAATGTATTGGGGAGAGCACGCAGATGCACACACACACACGAGTGTTTAGCGCTCCTATTTGTTCATATTGCCTGCGGAAATGAGAAAATTAACAAAAAAAATTAAAAAAAACAACAAAAAAAAGAAAAAAAAGTTGGAGAAAAAAAAACAACAAAAAAAAGCAGCATTTGATTCAACATCTGATTTTTTGCTTGAAAGTCCCAAAACAAGACAGAAAAAGAAAAAAAAAAAAGAAATTGCGTTGCTTATTTTAAATCTTCTTTTCTGACTTTGTTTGAAAATGTTAGATCCGGAGTGTGGCAGATGCATGAATATTATAAATGGCAAAAAAAGTTTAAAATATATATATATATTGAATTTAAAAGGGGGATGGTGAAGGGTGAAAAGTAGGAATCTCTTCCCAAGTGGTGAGCTGACAATAAAATAAAATGTGCTGCATCTTCCTCCATGAAGAGTTAAAGGCAGATACAAATGTAGCTGGGCTTCCATCTTGTCCTCATAGCTTCAGGACATATGCCCATTACATTTTGACTTCAGTTACCCATCTTTCTAAAGGGGGCATATCTCTGAGATCCACTCTGTGGCCTAATCCTATATTGTGTGTCTGTCTAAGCTAGCAGCCATATCATATTCCTGTACCACATCTATACAGAAGGTGTGACTCACACATATCCTGTAAAACCTACACATTATAGAGCAGCTCTTCACTGTAGGTTTTATACAGACTGTGGCACTGATGTTTTGTACCTAAGTGCTATTCCACATGGAAAGATAATAGTGAATAGAACTGCCCTTACATGGCTCTCACTTGCTCTAGAAATGAAGAGGTGACAGACAAGTCATTCACACTAATGCACCGCTACACCAAAACATACTTTTTGTGCCAATATAGTTGTTTTATACATAGACCATTATAATTAATGTATATCAGAACAAAGTAAGCCTGCTGAACAATTCAGTGCTTGCAGTTATTGTAAATAAGAGCCATTTTAAAAGAGTTTAACTTTTTGTTTTCCTATCTGTGGAAATACTGTATATTTTACAAAATAATAGATTACAGATACCATCTGCTAAACTTGCACACCCTTATAAAGATGAAGGAATGCAATAGTCTCAAATTATATTTTGACTTATTTTCAATGCCTGGATTGTGAGTATCAGAAAAAATGCTTTGTTTTTGGTAAGAATTTAAATTATGTAAATGTTGGTGTGTAGTATGTTCACTTTATATATGGATTCATTAGAAGGCTTTCTATGATATTGCAATGAGCAATATTAATTCTTGGTTCTCCTTGTTCAATATATGTCTGTCAGTAACGGGGTGAAAATGCAGCACCACAAAGCCCTATATCAGATTCTTACAATAACTTAATACAACTCAAATAGGGACATATTTGATGGTATAAATAGTATTTTCATTCATGAGAGAACCTCTGAAAGGTGAAAACAATACAGTTATTAAGGAAAGACTTTCTTGCTGATCAGTGCAACTTTGGAAAATGTGTCTATTTCCCCAGCTTCGGAATTGCTCTGGCATTATTATCTGAAGGAGGAAGGAGATAGATATGTTGTATACAGTCCAGAATAGGGATACTGGTGCTACTGTACCTGGGTGGGGGTTTCAGTCCCCCTGAGATTCAAACACTCTTAATGTTACTGATTTGCTGAAACCTAAAAAAAAATATTGTCACCTTCCTATAATTCCACTTTATAATATTACAGATAGAAAAACAGCAACATCATTGATGTATTTTACAGTAAATGCAGATCCAGCCCTTTGTCATAAAAGATAGAGACAGAAAACACTGTACTGTGACCAAGCAAAACCGACCAATCTCATTAGTTCGGCCTCCATAATTCTCACCCACTGTGTGTCCTTAGGAAGAAAGAAACATGTTTGTTCTTAGAGTGGATTTTCAACAAAGCTCTTGGATGAGTGAAGGCTCTGATAAATATCATGCATTGTTAGTTAAGAATTACTGAGCTCATATGAAGGACATAAAGGGACTGCTAAGCTCCATGCACTCAACAGTTTACAATATGATCATCAAAGATTCATTTATTATGCCTCTATGGTAGCTTAGCACAGGTGAAGAAAGTGACTAACAGAAAAGAATGTCTTCTCAAGTGTCTTTGCCAGCACTATCAAAATAATAATATTTCTACACAAAAATAAAAGAGTACAGTCATTCCAAGTAGAGACATTTAGAGATAAATCGACAAGCTCCAGTGATTGTTATGGACACAAAATGTGGTTCTGTTTGATTTATGCCACAGCCGGTAGAATCAAACTCATAGTGCCTGATTGTAGCGTGGTCTGAGCAGCCTGTAATGTTTCATTGGCTTAAATGGCAGCCTCTGACATCACAATATTGGAAACATTATGACATGAATGTAGGAAAGAGATGGCGGGTCATATGGTGCTGCATCACTTGCTCAGGCAGGATACAAGTATCAGGAAAAGAGAAAGCTATTGTTTACACTATACAGGATAGAGATTGACTGGTAATGCTACTATCACCTACCAGCTACATACAAGCACCAAACTGCTCATCATCTTTGACTTACACAGTCATTGAAATTACATTACATTATATTGTAAGGAATGGAAAGCACCACTGCCGCTACCTTACATGCACTATATCATGTAGATCTATAGACTATATGTAACCTGTTATGTTTAATTAATTCTAATGCCATTGTTGGGGCTTCTTTAGCACTTTGTTTAAAAAAAAAAGTACTTCACACTTCCATTAGCTCTTTGTGCATGCCTTCTTCATACAGTACTTCTCTTTGTATGAAATATTCTTCCCTCTTGGGAATATCTTGATGTTATTAAAACCAAGGACCATATACCATTCTCTCTTCTCCCAGACAGATCTAGTTAATTTGATGTGCTGTATGTAGAGCAAAACTTTTATTGTATAAAAATACCCATGTGCAAGTTTAAAGGTGCACTATTGTCTATTGAACATTTTTCAACTTTCCCATACATAGAAAAGCAGCTGAAATATATCTGTTCTTATCTAACAAGCAATGTGACTGCAAGCTGACTACTGAAATGTGCCACTGCCTTAATATGAGGAGTGAGAAGCTGCAGTGATCCTGCTTAGATAATACATAATGGAATAGGGTTTAAATGATCATAATGTACATTTGTAGGTGTTATCACCAGCAAGAATAATAATACAATAGTAGCCACAACTTCTATATTAATAATGCTCTTCCCTATGGATAGCTCCTATAAATAGAAGTGATAATACCTGGTCATGTATAATCACGTACCATTCTTGAGATATTATTAAATCCAGTCAAGACGTAAGATCAGTAATAATGCTTCACCCCGAGTAATAC
This sequence comes from Discoglossus pictus, assembly GCA_027410445.1. NCBI lineage: Eukaryota > Metazoa > Chordata > Amphibia > Anura > Alytidae > Discoglossus > Discoglossus pictus. The sequence continues at coordinate 141,487,473 of CM050167.1, read as the reverse complement.
TGGGTCCTTTGTTGCACGATCATCTGAAAAAAGTATAACCCTGCAAAAATCTCATAGTTTTTATTTTTTTAAGAAAAAAAAAGTTATGGAAGTTTTAAGAGTTATATGTAAAAATTATTCTACATTATAATCTCATATATAGATTTATTTCCTTGCCACAAGCAATATATAGAGATATTTATTCAAAATGAATTATTTTTGCAAACAGAAGTAGGGTCATCAGCTCACCACTGTTAGGGGAGGGGTTCACATTTACTTAGCCTTCTGCTTCCAGGGGGTCGCACAAGGAAAGCGCCTCTGACAGCATTGGGATTAAGAGATGCAAATGATAAAAGCAGAGTTACACTGGCAAAATAATTTAAAAAATGGCCCCGATAAATGCAAAGCTGGTCAGGCTGTTTTACTTTTTATCCTGCCATTTTTTCCTGTTTGATTTTAGAATAAAAACTGAAAAAGAACTAAAAATATAAATAAAAATAAAGATGTTTTGATGCATTTTAAAAGAAAAAAAGTAAATAAATAGTAAACTGCTTTACATGGCTGTTGTAAAAATGAGGTCCATTATTATTGTTTGCAGATTTTCACATGAACGTTTTGTGGGATGGAAGAAGCAAAACTTGTATGATGTCTTAAATGGCTTGGTGATGTCATAAAAACAAAATGGGAGAAACCTTCAGGGGTGTCCTATTAAGATTTTGGAAATGTATCAGTTCTGTGCGATACACAGAGAGTCAACAATATGTTTTTGGGAATAATGTATTTATAATGTAGAGGTTACATGTGGTGAGAGGGTTGTTATAGTGATGTGTTTAAATGGGACGGACTTATCTTCTAATCATGAGTTTATACACTACAAAAGCATTATTCCATTTAAAATATAGAGAGGGGAGGTGCTTTGTGGATACTAATTGGCTATAATCAGTAAGAATACTGATTATTCTTAGTACAGGCTACTCCAGGAAGGACCTCATTCAGGAGACTTTTTGCCTATCTGATGTAGATACTAGTGATATAATCACACAAACAGCGTTACCTCTTGTCATGTCCTGATGCCATACTCTGTGTGTTTATGTAACCTGGCATTAATGATAATGGCATCATAGTGTAAGATATGCATCATTTAGCTATTTTTGTACAATAATAAGTAATGTATATTAATTTCCTCCACACCCTTCCTCCCTGAGATTCAGCCTCCTGATCCAACAGAGAAAAGCAGGGGGTATATGGGCTTGGTAATCTGTTTGCATAGACATTACAAGGTAAATGCATTAAGCCATGGGATATTCCTACAGGATGTATATGACAGCCCTGCAGAATGTACACTAATATATAGAGATGTATAAATAATTCACACGGAGAGAGGAAACACCAGGAGAAAGGAATCATGCACTGCAGCTGTGGAAGTGGATCCTATCCTGCAGAGCTTACACTTAGAGACAGCACAAGTAGACGAGGAACCAAAGGGAGGGACGTGATGAATCCTGGCCTGCAGAGCTAGAGGCACAATGACAGGAGGGACCAATGGGTGTATTAAGAAGGCTTACAGGATATAATGTATGTAATAGATAATAATACAAGGAGACACTGAACTACTGGGTCATGCAGAGCCTATACTCTAATATACAGAGACACAATACATTGAGAGAAGGGAACCATCAGCCATATTAAATTCCCTCTACGTGTAAAATCGTTGCTCGTAACGTAGCACGTAAGACTTACCTCTTAAACTAGCCTGCCGATGACTTGCGGGGTAGGAACGAGAAAGCCCTATGGGACGTGAGAATTTGACTTGCGAGCCCGCAAATCCTTGGATCTGTCAAGCCCGTAACTGATACGTTCCAATTGCACTATTGAATTGCATCCAAAGCATTGCGTTCAACCCCCGTAACTCACAAATGGAGACAAGAAGCCAACAAGTGCTAGAGAGGACCCCTTTAAGGGGGGTAAAGTCCAATCCGTAGCACTTTAAATGCCCATATACACAAACTACTGTACTGTTATTCAAAGGAAAAGTGATGTTAGGTCTTAGAATTATTAGCACAACATTCTCAAGCTCGCAAATCGACCCCAAAAAATACTTTATTTCATGTGTAATTTCCGTGTTATATTGATCCCGGCAATCAATTTGTTAATACATATACTGTAACGGAATATCATATTTACGGCTTTATCAATATTGCATTATTTCTGGAATGTGGGTCCGATTGTAACTCGTAGTTGAACCCCGTAAGACTTTGAAATCCAACCTCCATTTTTCAGTGACATAATTCTGACGATCTCTGTTGCCATTGGCTCTATCTAAACCCGTAACTACGAGTTAGACTTATTGATCACATTCACAGCCGCACATCCAACATGCGAAAAATGGTTTATGGGTTTGCCTCTCAAGCCCGTAACTCGCGGCATATTCTAATTTAATAGACCCGTAAATCTGCAAAATTTCAAGCTTGCAGTCGTTGCGGGTCTCACGTTGCACATACGAGCTTCAGATTTAATGTGGCTACATGTCATGGAGAGGGATAGAAGTACAATATGCAGACAATCGGTAGAATGAAATCCTGTACTTCAGAGCTTATACTTTAAAATACAAAAGCACCCAGTATTCAGAATGGAGAAGATTAATCAATCAGAGATACAGTACAGACAATAGGAAAGCCATCCTGCTACACTCTAATATACACAGGGATATATACATGTATGGTGTATATTTATGTGCAGTCTGTATTGTGAGCTAAGCATGTGCAGTCCATGGAGACATTAGACAGGCTCATGACACAGCTCATTACCTCACCTCTCAGCAGGAATGTGACTGCAGAAAGCAGGTGTAGGGGGGAGGGGCACCCCATCTGCTCATACATACATCAACAAACAAAATGCCCACCAAACCCCCTCCTTTCCTGCACTTCCCCCACACCTGGCAGTGCTTGCAGTCTGCGCTCTAGGACTCAAACAATGATCCTACACTCACTGGTATATACACATAACCAGAAGCGGCCACAGATCAGCTTCACAATAAGGACATTTGCAGTGCATATTAGAATCTGATACTCTGCATTATTATACAGTGCTGCATATTCATGAATATATCATCTTTATATGATAATAATCATCATCACTACACTCTACTGTGCTTTATATAAATAGTGATACCTCTCACATAGTGATTATTATCAGAAGCACCCGGCCTGGCGCCAGGCTATACATTAGTTTGTATTATCACCCTTGACACCATTACCTGGGACAATACTGATATAAATGATTGGACAGTGATGGATGAAACAGTATTATAAAGCAGTTTACATACAGTTAGTGGCACTAGATGAGGAGTCTGGTATTGTACACACATATATAAGAGAATGCAGAGTGAGGTCCCCTTTGGTATATGATCAAAGTGGGCTGTAAACTATACTGGAACGTTGCCTTGCAAAAGTATTCACCCCCTTGGCATTTTTCGTGTTTTGTTGCCTCACAACCTGGAATTAACATGGATTGTTTGAGGATTTGCATCATTTAATTTACAGAACATGCCCACAACTATGTTTTTTTTTTTATTATTGTGAAGCAAATAACAAATAGGACAAAATAGCAGAAGCAAAAAGTCAATGTGCATAACTATTCACCCCAATACTTTGTAGAGCCACCTTTTGCGGCAATCACAGCTCCAAGTCGCTTTGGATAAGCCTCTATGAGCTTGCCACATCTTACCACTGGGATTTTTGACCATTCCTCCTTGCAAAACTGCTCCAGCTGCTTCAAGTTGGATGGTTTGCGCTTGTGAACAGCAATCTTTAAGTCTGACCACAGATTTTCTATTGGATTGAGGTCTGGGCTTTGACTAGGCCATTCCAACACATTTACATGTTTCCCTTTAAACCACTCAAATGTTGCTTTAGCAGTGTGCTTGGGGTCATTGTCCTGCTGGAAGGTGAACCTCCGTCCTAGCCTCAAATCACGCACAGAGTGGTACAGGTTTTGCTCAAGAATATCCCTGTATTTAGCACCATCCATCTTTCCCTCAACTCTGACCAGTTTCCCAGTCCCGGCTGCTGAAAAACATCCCCACAGCATGATGCTGCCACCACCATGTTTCACTGTGGGGATGGTGTTCTTTGGGTCATGTGATGTGTTGGGTTTGCGCCAGACATAGCGTTTTCATTGATGGCCGAAAAGTTAGATTTTAGTCTCATCAGACCAGAGCACCTTCCTCCATATGTTTTGGGAGTCTCCCACATGCCTTTTTGCAAACTCAAAACATGCCATTTTGTTTTTTTACTGAAAGTAATGGCTTTCTTCTGGCCACTCTGCCATAAAGCCCAACTCTATGGAGCGTACGGCTTATTGTCTTCCTATGTACAGATACTCCAGTCTCTGCTGTGGAACTCTGCAGCTCCTCCAGGGTTACCTTAGGTCTCTGTGCTGCCTCTCTGATTAATGCCCTCCGTGCCTGGTCCGTGAGTTTTGGTGGGCGGCCGTCTCTTGGCAGGTTTGCTGTTGTGCCCTTTTTTTTACCCTTTGTTTATGATAGATTTAATGGTGCTCCTGGGGATCATCAAAGATTTTGGTTGTTTTTATAACCTAACCCTGACTTTTACTTCTCAACAACAATGGCCCCTACTTGTTTGGAGAGTTCCTTGGTCTTCATGGCAGTGTTTGGTTAGTGGTGCCTCTTGCTTAGGTGTTGCAGCCTGAGGGGCCTTTCAAAAAAATGTGTGTATATGTAATGACAGATCATGTAACACTTAGATTGCACACCGGACATAATTTCACTAATTATGTGACTTCTGAAGGTAATTGGTTGCACCAGAGCTTTTTATGGGCTTCATAACAAAGGGGGTGAATACATACGCACATGCCAATTTTCTGTTTTCTATTTCGAAAAAATAGTTTTATGAATGTATTTTTCTCATTTCACCTCACCAACTTAGACTATTGTGTTCTGATCCATCACATAAAATTCAGATTAACAAAACATAAAATTTAAGGCTGTAATGTAACAAAATAGGTAAAAAGACGAGGGGGGTGAATACTTTTGCAAGGCACTGTATATATACATGTATACAACATATTTGGTATAAAATATTTTGGACCTGAGCTCCTTAGATCTAAAAGACAAAGCATGTATCATACAGGGACACCTAAATATAGCCATACACACAAGAGCTAAACATATTACACGGGCTGAGCTAATCTGAAACGTCAGTCAGGTGATCTCCATATATGGACTTCCTGGTACTTAGTGGCAGACACTGAGACAGTCAGCAGATGGCCGTGACAGAGAAGCCACTTTAAAGCGATATGGAAGGTTCCCTATTTGTAATATATATTTATATTCAATGTATTGCATATCAAAACATAATTGTATTAGCAAGTGCTTAAAAGCTCTGTTTTTACTCACTCAAACCTACCTTACAGTCCCTGCAAAGGTCTGCCCCCACAGCTCATGCATACAATGTTTCTATTGGTAAGAGACCATTTTTTGAAATGCAGCTGAGAGATAATCTGTAAGTGATTAGTATATCTAGTACCATCAGAAACGTATACATGAGCTGTGGGTCAGATCTTTGCAGGGACTGTCAGGAAGGGTTAAGTAAGTGAAAACAGAGCATTTAAGCCTGTGTTAATAAAAAATTATGTTTAGATATGCAAACAAATACTTAGGTAGTTTATGTTAAAAACTTAAGATTCAATATACCTTTAATAAGAGATCGGACTGGTCCCCCCAAACATTAGTCGTCTGTAGGTTTCATTTCTGTGGACTGAAGAATAACCAGGATTACCAAAAATTATAGTAGAAGTATAAACCAGCAGTACAGCAAAGCACATGATATGACCCAGGATAGCTCAGTCAAAGAATAAACCATAATACGATTGCTAAGACACTTGGCAATATTCAAGTAGCCATGGGTGGAAATCTTTACAAAACAGTGACTTAGTTTATTATTACTAAGTGGAGCATATCTTTACATAAGTAATAATGTAATATTATATATCATGTCAGTGATAAAAAAGAGCACAAACATAGATGGTGCAGCCACTGGACGTCGTGATCATTTCCTCCCACAGATACTGCTCCTTCTTTCTACTTATTTTGGTTACAAACATACATGAACAGAAAGCAAGTAACTTATATAATAATACCTATAACCCAAGGAAAAGTTACATAATATAAATGATCACTGTAATTCAAGAAAAAGGCACTTGTTTGTGAAACATGTAACAACTAAGAATATTAGCAGCTGTGTAGGTTATGGACATAAAAGCATTTTAGACATTGGCCCCCATTCAATTGAGGTTTCGGGAGATCCGGTAACTCGTAATTGAGGTCGCAAACAATTTTGCTATTCAATTGGCGTCTTTTTGTGGGCTCGGATTGGCTTCCCAGTCACGGGCTTGAGAAAATGGCGATGGTTAAACTCCTAACTTACAGCCTCCAGAAGCCATTGATCTCTCACTTTCGCAAGGCTAAAATCGCTATTCAATTGCTCAATTTCCCCAAGCCCGCAAATGTTTTCACACCCGTAAACAGCAAATGAGGGAGAAAATCCTACGATTGCTAAAGAGGACCCGCACGAGCGTTAAACACCTATTTGTAGCACTGTAAATGCATATAAAAGATCACTAATGCACTGTAAATAACAGGGAAAGCGATGAAAGACATTAGAATTAATTGCACAACAGTCGCAAGCTCGCAATTCGGCAGGAAATACATTATATTTGTTTTAATTCAGGGTTAAATCGATCTCGGGTACCAATGAGTTAATACATATTAGGCCACCCATATGGACTAGAACAGTATTGGCATTCATTTTTTATATTTTGTATTTTGAGGGTTTACGAGTCTGATCGCATATCGGACCCCCAAACCTAATTGATTGATATGTAACCTCCATTTTTTACTACCGTAATTACTGTCGAAATGGGAGGTTACGGGCTCTCTTAATTGATCATATTCCTGCCCTAAACTGCTACGGACGAGTGCATAATTTACGGAGTCGGCTTTCGGCCCATAACTTGCAGGCTCCTTCAATTGAATAGCACCTGAATCTGAGACGAACAAGAGCCCGCAGTACGTCTGCAGACATACGGACTGTATCCCGCAAGATGCGGGCTTTCAATTCAATCTGCCTCAAGGTCTGCAAAAACAGGACATGAACTAAAAAAAACCTTTGTGAATGTGCTACTGTTAAAAGAATATTACCCTTCCAGGAGAAGTAGTAGGATCAGCAACTACAAGGGAATCCATGAATACCGGGTATAGTAGGATCAGCAACTATAAGGGAATCCATGAATACCGGGTATAGTAGGATCAGCAACTATAAGGGAATCCATGAATACCAGGCGTAGTAAAATCAGCAACTATACAGGAATCCATGAATAACGGGTATAGTAGGATCAGCAACTATAAGGGAATCCATGAATACTGGGTATGGTAGGATCGGTAACTATAAGGGAATCCATGAATACCGGGCGTAGTAAAATCAGCAACTATACAGGAATCCATGAATAACGGGTATAGTAGGATCAGCAACTATAAGGGAATCCATGAATAACGGTTATAGTAGGATCAGCAACTATAAGGGAATCCATGAATACAGGGTGTAGTAGGATCGGCAACTATAATGGAATCCATGAATAACGGGTATAGTAGGATCAGCAACTATAAGGGAATCCATGAATACAGGGTGTAGTAGGATCGGCAACTATAATGGAATCCATGAATAACGGGTATAGTAGGATCAGCAACTATAAGGGAATCCATGAATACCGGGTATGGTAGGATCAGCAACTATAAGGGAATCCATGAATACCGGGTATGGTAGGATCAGCAACTATAAGGGAATCCATGAATAACGGTTATAGTAGGATCAGCAACTATAAGGGAATCCATGAATACAGGGTGTAGTAGGATCGGCAACTATAATGGAATCCATGAATAACGGGTATAGTAGGATCAGCAACTATAAGGGAATCCATGAATACCGGGTATGGTAGGATCAGCAACTATAAGGGAATCCATGAATACCTGGTATAGTATGATTAGCAACTATAAGGGAATCCATAAATACTGGGTGTAGTAGGATCAGTAACTTTAAAGGAATGTATAAATACCGGGTGTAGTAGGATCAGTAACTATAAGGGAATCCATGCATACTGGGTATAGTAGGATCAGCAACTATCAGGGAATCCATGAACACCAGGTATAGTAGGATCAGTAACTATAAGGGAATCCATGAATAACGGGTATAGTAGGATCAGCAACTATAAGGGAATCCATGAATACCGGGTATGGTAGGATCAGCAACTATAAGGGAATCCATGAATACCTGGTATAGTATGATTAGCAACTATAAGGGAATCCATAAATACTGGGTGTAGTAGGATCAGTAACTTTAAAGGAATGTATAAATACCGGGTGTAGTAGGATCAGTAACTATAAGGGAATCCATGCATACTGGGTATAGTAGGATCAGCAACTATCAGGGAATCCATGAACACCGGGTATAGTAGGATCAGTAACTATAAGGGAATCCATGCCTACTAGTAGGATCAGCACCTTTAGGGGAATCTATGAATACCGGGCGTAGTAGGATCAGTAACTATAAGGTAATCCATGCATACTGGGCATAGTAGGGTCAGCAACTATAAGGGAATCCATTAATTTCAAGTGTAGTAGGATCAGCAACTATAAGCGAATCCATGAATACCGGGCGTAGTAGGATCGGCAACCATAAGGGATCCATGAATACCGGGTGTAGTAGGATCAGCAACTATAAGGGAATCCGTGAATATCCGGTGTAGTAAGATCAGCAACTATAAGGGAATCCATTGAATACCGGGCGTAGTAGGATCAGTAACTATAAGGGAATCCATTGACTACCGGCCGTAGTAGGATCAGTAACTATAAGGGAATCCATGAACATCGGGCGTAGTAGGATCAGCAGCTATAAGGGAATCCATGAATACCAGGTATAGTAGGATCTGTAACTATAAGGGAATCCATGAATACCGGGCATTGTGGAATCAGCAACTATAAGGGAATCCATGAATACCGGGTGTAGTAGGATCAGCAACTATAAGGGAATCCATGAATACTGGGTGTAGTAGGATCAGAAACTATAAGGGAATCCATGAATACAGGGTGTAGTATGATCAGCAACTATAAGGGAATCCATGAACACCGGGTATAGTAGGATCAGCAACTATAAGGGAATCCATGAATACCGGGTGTAGTAGGATCAGCACCTTTAAGGGAATCCATGAATACCGGGCGTAGTAGGATCGGCAACTATAATGGAATCCATGAGTACCAGGTGTAGTAGGATCAGCAACTATAAGGGAATCCATACATACCGGGTGTAGTAGGATCAGTAACTATAAGGGAATCTATTCATACTGGGTATAGTAGGATCAGTAACTATAATGGAATCCATGAATAACGGGTGGAGTAGGATCAGCAACTATAAGGGAACCCATAAATACCAGGTGTAGTAGGATCAGCAACTATAAGGGAATCCATGAATACCTGGTATAGTAGGATCAGCAACTATAAGGGAATCCATGAATACCGGGCGTAGTAGGATCGGCAACTATAATGGAATCCATGAGTACCAGGTGTAGTAGGATCGGCAACTATAAGGGAATCCATAAATACTGGGTGTAGTAGGATCAGCAATTATAAGGGGAATCCATGAATACCGGGCGCAGTAGGATCAGCAACTATAAGGGAATCCAAGATTACCGGGTGTAGTAGGATCAGCAACTATAAGGGAATCCATGAATACTGGGTATAGTAGGATCAGCAACTATAAGGGAATCCATGAATACCGGGCGTAGTAGGATCGGCAACTATAATGGAATCCATGAGTACCAGGTGTAGTAGGATCGGCAACTATAAGGGAATCCATAAATACTGGGTGTAGTAGGATCAGCAACTATAAGGGAATCCATGAATACCGGGTGTAGTAGGATCAGCAACTATTAGGGAATCCATGAATACCAGGTGTAGTAGGATCAGCAACTATAAGGGAATCCGTGAATATCCGGTGTAATGCAACTATAAGGGAATCCATTGAATACCGGGCGTAGTAGGATCAGTAACTACAAGGGAATCCATGAACATCAGGCGTAGTAAGATCAGCAACTATAAGGGAATCCATGAATACCGGGCATAGTAGGCTCAGCAACTATAAGGGAATCCATTGAATACCGGCCGTAGTAGGATCAGTAACTATAAGGGAATCCATGAACATCGGGCGTAGTAGGATCAGCAGCTATAAGGGAATCCATGAATACCAGGTATAGTGGGATCTGTAACTATAAGGGAATCCATGAATACCGGGCATAGTGGAATCAGCAACTATAAGGGAATCCATGAATACCGGGTGTAGTAGGATCAGCAACTATAAGGGAATCCATGAATACCGGGTTTAGTAGGATCAGCACCTTTAAGGGAATCCATGAATACCGGGCGTAGTAGGATCGGCAACTATAATGGAATCCATGAGTACCAGGTGTAGTAGGATCGGCAACTATAAGGGAATCCATACATACCGGGTGTAGTAGGATCAGTAACTATAAGGGAATCCATTCATACTGGGTATAGTAGGATCAGTAACTATAATGGAATCCATGAATACTGGGTGTAGTAGGATCGGCAACTATAAGGGAATCCATGAATACCGGGTGTAGTAGTATCAGCAACTATTAGGGAATCCATGAATACCGGGTGTAGTAGGATCAGCAACTATAAGGGAATCCGTGCATATCCGGTGTAGTAAGATCAGCAACTATAAGGGAATCCATTGAATACCGGGCGTAGTAGGATCAGTAACTACAAGGGAATCCATGAACATCAGGCGTAGTAAGATCAGCAACTATAAGGGAATCCATGAATACCGGGCATAGTAGGCTCAGCAACTATAAGGGAATCCATTAAATACCGGCCGTAGTAGGATCAGTAACTATAAGGGAATCCATGAACATCGGGTGTAGTAGGATCAGCAGCTATAAGGGAATCCATGAATACCAGGTATAGTAGGATCTGTAACTATAAGGGAATCCATGAATACCGGGCATAGTGGAATCAGCAACTATAAGGGAATCCATGAATACCGGGTGTAGTAGGATCAGCAACTATAAGGGAATCCATGAATACTGGGTGTAGTAGGATCAGAACCTATAAGGGAATCCATGAATACAGGGTGTAGTATGATCAGCAACTATAAGGGAATCCATGAACACCGGGTATAGTAGGATCAGCAACTATAAGGGAATTCATGAATACCGGGTGTAGTAGGATCAGCACCTTTAAGGGAATCCATGAATACCGGGCGTAGTAGGATCAGCAACTATAATGGAATCCATGAGTACCAGGTGTAGTAGGATCGGCAACTATAAGGGAATCCATACATACTGGGTGTAGTAGGATCAGTAACTAAAAGGGAATCCATTCATACTGGGTATAGTAGGATCAGTAAATATAATGGAATCCATGAATAACGGGTGTAGTAGGATCAGCAACTATAAGGGAACCCATAAATACCAGGTGTAGTAGGATCAGCAACTATAAGGGAATCCATGAATACCTGGTATAGTAGGATCAGCAACTATATGGGAATCCATGAATACCGGGCGTAGTAGGATCGGCAACTATAATGGAATCCATGAGTACCAGGTGTAGTAGGATCGGCAACTATAAGGGAATCCATAAATACTGGGTGTAGTAGGATCAGCAACTATAAGGGAATCCATGAATACCGGGCGCAGTAGGATCAGCACCTTTAAGGGAATCCATGAATACCACGCGTAGTAGGATCAGCAACTATAAGGGAATCCATGGATGCCGGGCATAATAGGGTCAGCAACTATAAGGGAATCCATTAATTCTGGGTGTAGTAGGATCAGCAACTATAAGGGAATCCATGAATACCGGGCGTAGTAGGATCAGCACCTTTAAGGGAATCCATGAATACCACGCATAGTAGGATCAGCAACTATAAGGAAATCCATGGATGCCGGGCATAATAGGGTCAGCAACTATAAGGGAATCCATTAATTCTGGGTGTAGTAGGATCAGCAACTATAAGGGAATCCATGAATACCGGGCGTAGTAGGATCAGCACTAGTGATGTCACGAACATCAAATTTTCGGTCCGCGAACATCGGACGCAAACTTCAATCAAATGTTCGCGAACGGGCGAACCCAGCAAACCGCCATACATACATGTAGACTTCAATGGGCAGGCGAATTTCAAAACCCACAGGGACTCTTTCTGGCCACAATAGTGATGGGAAAGTTGTTTCAAGGGGACTAACACCAGGACTGTGGCATGCCGGAGGGGGATCCATGGCAAAACTCACACAGAAAATTACATAGTTGATGCAGAGTCTGGTTTTAAGCCATAAAGGGCATAAATCACCTAACATTCCTAAATTGTTTGGAATAACATGATTTAAAACATCACGTATGATGTTGTATCGATCAGGTAGTGTAAGGGTTACACCCGCTTCACAGTAACAGACCAATCTCCCCGTTTAATGCACCGCAAACAACCACAAACAGTCCATTTGCACAACCCCATTTGCACAAGGTTGGATACCAAGCTAGCCATGTCCCGTTCCTTGTCCTCACTGATGTCATTGAAGGTCTCTTCCTCCACCCAGCCACCAAGGGTCCCCGAAAGGTGACAACAAGCCCCCTGGGACGCCTGCTGTGTTTGGTCTTCCACCTCCTCAAAGCCACCTTCCTCCTCTGACTCCTCTTCTTCAGACTCCTCTCTCTGCGTTGCCTCTGTCTGCGTTATTATAAGGTGTGTACTGTTAAGTAGTACTATTCCTATCGGTTTAATCTCTGTTAAGTCCACTATTAGGGGACGTGTATATGGCATTGATTTTTGGAACAGGGAGATGAAAAAAGATGCTTGGTCGGACCTCCTACTTCAAATTTGGCGCACTGCGCCTGCAATCTAAGGTGCCACCAGATAGTAGTGTCACTGTGCAATGGCAAAAGTTGGCAGAGTAGATGCAATAGGCTTCACACACACGCCTGTAGGCAGGCAATTGCTATTCAATCTATCACAGTCAAAAAAGTGTTGTTTTATATCACTGTACACTGCTGTTAGGTGTGTTAGGTGAATACCGGGGGTAGTAGGATCGGCAACTATAATGGAATCCATGAGTACCAGGTGTAGTAGGATCTGCAACTATAAGGGAATCCATACATACCGGGTGTAGTAGGATCAGTAACTATGAAGGAATCTATGAATACCGGGTGTAGTAGGATCAGTAATTATAAGGGAATCCATGAATAACGGGTGTAGTTGGATTAGCAACTATAAGGGAATCCCTCACCCTATATCTATCCTACACCAGTCACTGCTGTATTACAGGGCCCCTCACCCTATATCTATCCTACACCAGTCACTGCTCTATTACAGGGGCCCTCACCCTATATCTATCCTACACCAGTCACTGCTCTATTACAGGACCCCTCACCCTATATCTATCCTACACCAGTCACTGCTCTATTACAGGACCCCTCACCCTATATCTATCCTACACCAGTCACTGCTCTATTACAGGACCCCTCACCCTATATCTATCCTACACCAGTCACTGCTCTATTACAGGACCCCTCACCCTATATCTATCCTACGCCAGTCACTGCTCTATTACAGGACCCCTCACCCTATATCTATCCTACGCCAGTCACTGCTCTATTACAGGGCCCCTCACCCTATATCTATCCTACACCAGTCACAGCTGTATTACAGGGCCCCTCACCCTATATCTATCCTACGCCAGTCACTGCTCTATTACAGGGCCCCTCACCCTATATCTATCCTACACCAGTCACTGCTCTATTACAGGGCCCCTCACCCTATATCTATCCTACGCCAGTCACTGCTCTATTACAGGGCCCCTCACCCTATATCTATCCTACACCAGTCACTGCTCTATTACAGGGCCTCTCACCCTATATCTATCCTACACCAGTCACTGCTCTATTACAGGGCCTCTCACCCTATATCTATCCTACACCAGTCACTGCTCTATTACAGGCCCCCTTACCCTATATCTATCCTACACCAGTCACTGCTCTATTACAGGCCCCCTTACCCTATATCTATCCTACACCAGTCACTGCTCTATTACAGGGCCTTTCACCCTATATCTATTGTGATGGAGGGCCACCAGGGGTCACAAGAGAGCTCTGTAAGACTTCAACCCTGAGAATGCAAAGAGTTAACTCCAGGCAGTTATCAGATGCTAATGAAAGCCCAGCTGTGAACTGCCTTTAAGAGCAACAGAGAAATGGGGTGTAATCTCTCTCACTTAGGCCTGTGTGCTGTGTGCTGTGTGCTGTGTGCTGTGTGCTGTGTGCTGTGTGCTGTGTGCTGTGTGCTGTGTGCTGTGTGCTGTGTGCTGTGTGCTGTGTGCTGTGTGCTGTGTGCTGTGTGCTGTGTGCTGTGTGCTGTGTGCAACTGCAGTTGGAAGCTTTGGAAGCAAGCCTGTAAGAGATCACCTGATGTACTGGGACAACAGCAAGAAGTGTGGGCTGTTTACAGTCGCAGGACGTTGTGAGCTGGAAGAGTTAATACAGCCTCAGGATGCCAAGTAAGTGAAGGGATTAGTGAGGATCCCCAGACAGAGTTGCCTTAAAGGCCTAAGCGTGTGTGAAGCTGACAGAGGCCTCTGAATGAAGGTACCAAGACTTATTATGCCCCAGGGAAGAGGCTGAGTTTTGACCAGTGAAGTGAATGCAAGTTACTGTAGTAATATCCAAGGGTCCCTGGGGTGAAGCATAAGGGAGAGAAGGGTGGGCCCTATGCTTCATCCGCGACGGTGTAAAGAGTACTGTGGAAGAGACTCCTAGAAGTATGAAGAGATTATGTGTATCCTGACCACAAGGTGGCAGTAGAAGTACGAAGAGATTATGTGTATCCTGGCCACAAGGTGGCAATACAACCTTTATAAGAGACTGACTGTATCCTGGCCACTAGGTGGCGCTATTGTAGGAAAAACTACTCCTTCCAGAAGACACAGTGGTGTAGTGTTTATTTTACCTGCAGGCCCGAGAAGCAACCTCAGGGATAGTCAGGGCGTTCCAGGTCATAGTAAGTCCGTTTATGTGGATTTTTATTTTATTGCTGAAGATAAGCACTGTTTTCTTTCTGTTGGCGCTGACAAATAAACAGCAGTCAAACTAAACCTCTGACAAGCCTACTGTATCTTCTTCCCTAAATAAGTAAAAGAGCAAAGAAAACAGGACGCAAACCCCGCCAGAAGGGGGCGCTCTGTTACACTATCCTACACCAGTCACTGCTGTATTACAGGGCCCCTCACCCTATATCTATCCTACACCAGTCACTGCTCTATTACAGGGCCCCTCACCCTATATCTATCCTACACCAGTCACTGCTCTATTACAGGGCCCCTCACCCTATATCTATCCTACATCAGTCACGTCTCTATTACAGGGCCCCTCACCCTATATCTATCCTACACCAGTCACTGCTGTATTACAGCCCCCTCACCCTATATCTATCCTACACCAGTCACTGCTCTATTACAGCCCCCTCACCCTATATCTATCCTACACCAGTCACTGCTCTATTACAGCCCCCTCACCCTATATCTATCCTACACCAGTCACTGCTCTATTACAGCCCCCTCATCCTATATCTATCCTACACCAGTCACTGCTCTATTACAGCCCCCTCACCCTATATCTATCCTACACCAGTCACTGCTCTATTACAGCCCCCTCACCCTATATCTATCCTACACCAGTCACTGCTCTATTACAGCCCCCTCACCCTATATCTATCCTACACCAGTCACTGCTCTATTACAGGGCCCCTCACCCTATATCTATCCTACACCAGTCACTGCTGTATTACAGTGGCCCTCACCCTATATCTATCCTACACCAGTCACTGCTGTATTACAGTGGCCCTCACCCTATATCTATCCTACACCAGTCACTGCTCTATTACAGCCCCCTCACACTATATCTATCCTACACCAGTCACTACTCTATTACAGCCCCCTCACCCTATATCTATCCTACACCAGTCACTGCTCTATTACGGGGCCCCTCACCCTATATCTATCCTACACCAGTCACTGCTCTATTACGGGGCCCCTCACCCTATATCTATCCTACACCAGTCACTGCTCTATTACGGGACCCCTCACCCTATATCTATCCTACACCAGTCACTGCTCTATTACAGCCCCCTCACCCTATATCTATCCTACACCAGTCACTGCTCTATTACAGGGCCCCTCACCCTATATCTATCCTACACCAGTCACTGCTCTATTACAGGGGCCCTCACCCTATATCTATCCTACACCAGTCACTGCTCTATTACAGACCCCTCACCCTATATCTATCCTACACCAGTCACTGCTCTATTACGGGGCCCCTCACCCTATATCTATCCTACACCAGTCACTGCACTATTACAGGGCCCCTCACCCTATATCTATCCTACACCAGTCACTGCTCTATTACAGGGCCCCTCACCCTATATCTATCCTACACCAGTCACTGCTCTATTACGGGGCCCCTCACCCTATATCTATCCTACACCAGTCACTGCTCTATTACAGGGCCCCTCACCCTATATCTATCCTACACCAGTCACTGCTCTATTACGGGGCCCCTCACCCTATATCTATCCTACACCAGTCACTGCTCTATTACAGGGCCCCTCACCCTATATCTATCCTACACCAGTCACTGCTCTATTACAGGGCCCCTCACCCTATATCTATCCTACACCAGTCACTGCTCTATTACGGGGCCCCTCACCCTATATCTATCCTACACCAGTCACTGCTCTATTACAGGGCCCCTCACCCTATATCTATCCTACACCAATCACTGCTCTATTACAGACCCCTCACCCTATATCTATCCTACACCAGTCACTGCTCTATTACAGACCCCTCACCCTATATATATCCTACATCAGTCACTGCTCTATTACAGACCCCTCCCCCTATATATATCCTACATCAGTCACTGCTCTATTACAGACCCCTCCCCCTATATCTATCATACACCAGTCACTGCTCTATTACGGGGCCCCTCACCCTATATCTATCCTACACCAGTCACTGCTCTATTACAGGGGCCCTCACCCTGTATCTATCCTACACCAGTCACTGCTCTATTACAGGGCCCCTCACCCTATATCTATCCTACACCAGTCACTGCTGTATTACAGGGGTTCCTCACCTTATATCTACCCTACACCAGTCACTGCTCTATTACAGGGCCCCTCACCCTATATCTATCCTACACCAGTCACTGCTGTATTACAGGGGTTCCTCACCTTATATCTACCCTACACCAGTCACTGCTCTATTACAGGACCCCTCACCCTATATCTATCCTATACCAGTAACTGCTCTATTACAGACCCCTTGCCCTATATCTATCGTACACCAGTCACTGCTCTATTACAGGACCCCTCACCCTATATCTATCCTACACCAGTCACTGCTCTATTACAGGGGCCCTCACCCTATATCTATCCTACACCAGTCACTGCTCTATTACAGGGCCCCTCACCCTATATCTATCCTACACCAATCACTGCTCTATTACGGGGCCCCTCACCCTATATCTATCCTACACCAGTCACTGCTCTATTACGGGGCCCCTCACCCTATATCTATCCTACACCAATCACTGCTCTATTACAGACCCCTCACCCTATATCTATCCTACGCCAGTCACTGCTCTATTACGGGACCCCTCACCCTATATCTATCCTACACCAGTCACTGCTGTATTACAGCCCCCTCACCCTATATCTATCCTACACCAGTCACTGCTCTATTACAGGGCCCCTCACCCTATATCTATCCTACACCAGTCACTGCTCTATTACAGGGCCCCTCACCCTATATCTATCCTACACCAGTCACTGCTGTATTACAGGGGCCCTCACCCTATATCTATCCTACACCAGTCACTGTTCTATTACAGGGCCCCTCACCCTATATCTATCCTATACCAGTAACTGCTCTATTACAGGGCCCCTCACCCTATATCTATCCTACACCAGTCACTGCTCTATTACGGGACCCCTCACCCTATAACTATCCTACACCAGTCACTGCTCTATTACAGGGGCCCTCACCCTATATCTATCCTACACCAGTCACTGCTCTATTACAGCCCCCTCACCCTATATCTATCCTACACCAGTCACTGCTCTATTACAGGGCCCCTCGCCCTATATCTATCCTACACCAGTCACTGCTCTATTACAGGGGTTCCTCACCCTGTATCTATCCTACACCAGTCACTGCTGTATTACAGGACCCCTCACCCTATATCTAGCCTACACCAGTCACTGCTCTATTACAGCCCCCTCACCCTATATCTATCCTACACCAGTCACTGCTCTATTACAGCCCCCTCACCATATATCTATCCTACACCAGTCACTGCTCTATTACAGGACCCCTCACCCTATATCTATCCTACACCAGTCACTGCTCTATTACAGGGCCCCTCACCCTATATCTATCCTACACCAGTCACTGCTCTATTACAGGACCCCTCACCCTATATCTATCCTACACCAGTCACTGCTGTATTACAGGGGTTCCTCACCTTATATCTATCCTACACCAGTCACTGCTCTATTACAGACCCCTCGCCCTATATCTATCCTACACCAGTCACTGCTCTATTACAGACCCCTCACCCTATATCTATCCTACACCAGTCACTGCTCTATTACAGGGCCCCTCACCCTATATCTATCCTACACCAGTCACTGCTCTATTACAGCCCCCTCACCCTATATCTATCCTACACCAGTCACTGCTCTATTATGGGGCCCCTCACCCTATATCTATCCTACACCAGTCACTGCTCTATTACAGACCCCTCGCCCTATATCTATCCTATACCAATCACTGCTCTATTACAGACCCCTCGCCCTATATCTATCCTACATCAGTCACTGCTCTATTACAGACCCCTCACCCTATATATATCCTACACCAGTCACTGCTCTATTACAGACCCCTCACCCTATATCTATCATACACCAGTCACTGCTCTATTACGGGGCCCCTCACCCTATATCTATCCTACACCAGTCACTGCTCTATTACAGGGCCCCTCACCCTATATCCTACACCAGTCACTGCTGCATTACAGTGGCCCTCACCCTATATCTATCCTACACCAGTCACTGCTCTATTACGGGGCCCCTCACCCTATATCTATCCTACACCAGTCACTGCTCTATTACGGGACCCCTCACCCTATATCTATCCTACACCAGTCACTGCTCTATTACAGGGGCCCTCACCCTATATCTATCCTACACCAGTCACTGCTGTATTACAGGGCCCCTCACCCTATATCTATCCTACACCAGTCACTGCTCTATTACAGGGCCCCTCACCCTATATCTATCCTACACCAGTCACTGCTCTATTACAGGGCCCCTCACCCTATATCTATCCTACACCAGTCACTGCTCTATTACAGGGGCCCTCACCCTATATCTATCCTACACCAGTCACTGCTCTATTACAGGGCCCCTCACCCTATATCTATCCTACACCAGTCACTGCTCTATTACAGGGCCCCTCACCTTATATCTATCCTACGCCAGTCACTGCTCTATTACAGGGCCCCTCACCCTATATCTATCCTACACCAATCACTGCTCTATTACAGGACCCCTCACCCTATATCTATCCTACACCAGTCACTGCTCTATTACAGGGCCCCTCACCCTATATCTATCCTACACCAGTCACTGCTCTATTACAGACCCCTCACCCTATATCTATCCTACACCAGTCACTGCTCTATTACAGGGCCCCTCACCTTATATCTATCCTACGCCAGTCACTGCTCTATTACAGGGCCTCTCACCCTATATCTATCCTACGCCAGTCACTGCTCTATTACAGGACCCCTCACCCTATATCTATCCTACACCAGTCACTGCTGTATTACAGGACCCCTCACCCTATATCTAGCCTACACCAGTCACTGCTCTATTACAGCCCCCTCACCCTATATCTATCCTACACCAGTCACTGCTCTATTACAGCCCCCTCACCATATATCTATCCTACACCAGTCACTGCTCTATTACAGGACCCCTCACCCTATATCTATCCTACACCAGTCACTGCTCTATTACATGGCCCCTCACCCTATATCTATCCTACACCAGTCACTGCTCTATTACAGGCCCCTCACCCTATATCTATCCTACACCAGTCACTGCTCTATTACAGGCCCCTCACCCTATATCTATCCTACACCAGTCACTGCTCTATTACAGGGCCCCTCACCCTATATCTATCCTACACCAGTCACTGCTCTATTACAGACCCCTCACCCTATATCTATCCTACACCAGTCACTGCTCTATTGCAGACCCCTCACCCTATATCTATCCTACACCAGTCACTGCTCTATTACAGGACCCCTCACCCTATATCTATCCTACACCAGTCACTGCTCTATTACAGGGCCCCTCACCCTATATCTATCCTACACCAGTCACTGCTCTATTACAGGGCCCCTCACCCTATATCTATCCTACACCAGTCACTGCTCTATTACAGCCCCCTCACCCTATATCTATCCTACACCAGTCACTGCTCTATTACAGGGCCCCTCACCCTATATCTATCCTACACCAGTCACTGCTCTATTACAGGGCCCCTCACCCTATATCTATCCTACACCAGTCACTGCTCTATTACAGGGCCCCTCACCCTATATCTATCCTACACCAGTCATTGCTCTATTACAGGGCCTCTCACCCTATATCTATCCTACACCAGTCACTGCTCTATTACAGACCCCTCACCCTATATCTATCCTACACCAGTCACTGCTCTATTACAGACCCCTCACCTTATATCTACCCTACACCAGTCACTGCTCTATTACAGGGCCCCTCACCCTATATCTATCCTACACCAGTCACTGCTCTATTACAGCCCCCTCACCCTATATCTATCCTACACCAGTCACTGCTCTATTACAGACCCCTCACCCTATATCTATCCTACACCAGTCACTGCTCTATTACAGACCCCTCACCTTATATCTATCCTACACCAGTCACTGCTCTATTATGGGGCCCCTCACCCTATATCTATCGTACACCAGTCACTGCTCTATTACGGGGCCCCTCACCCTATATCTATCCTACACCAGTCACTGCTCTATTACAGACCCCTCACCCTATATCTATCCTACACCAGTCACTGCTCTATTACAGACCCCTCACCCTATATCTATCCTACACCAGTCACTGCTCTATTATGGGGCCCCTCACCCTATATCTATCCTACACCAGTCACTGCTCTATTACGGGGCCCCTCACCCTATATCTATCCTACACCAGTCACTGCTCTATTACAGACCCCTCACCCTATATCTATCCTACACCAGTCACTGCTCTATTACAGACCCCTCACCATATATCTATCCTATACCAGTCACTGCTCTATTACAGGGCCCCTCACCCTATATCTATCCTACACCAGTCACTGCTCTATTACAGGGGCCCTCACCCTGTATCTATCCTACACCAGTCACTGCTCTATTACAGGACCCCTCACCCTATATCTATCCTACACCAGTCACTGCTGTATTACAGACCCCTCACCCTATATCTATCCTACACCAGTCACTGCTCTATTACAGACCCCTCACCCTATATCTATCCTACATCAGTCACTGCTCTATTACAGGACCCCTCACCCTATATCTATCCTACACCAGTCACTGCTATATTACAGACCCCTCACCCTATATCTATCCTACACCAGTCACTGCTGTATTACAGGGGCCCTCGCCCTATATCTATCCTATACCAGTCACTGCTCTATTACGGGGCCCCTCACCCTATATCTATCCTACACCAGTCACTGCTCTATTACGGGGCCCCTCACCCTATATCTATCCTACACCAGTCACTGCTCTATTACAGGGCCCCTCACCCTATATCTATCCTATACCAGTAACTGCTCTATTACAGACCCCTTGCCCTATATCTATCCTACACCAGTCACTGCTCTATTACAGACCCCTCGCCCTATATCTATCCTACACCAGTCACTGCTCTATTACAGGACCCCTCACCCTATATCTATCCTACACCAGTCACTGCTCTATTACAGGGCCCTCACCCTATATCTATCCTACACCAGTCACTGCTCTATTACAGGGCCCCTCACCCTATATCTATCCTACACCAGTCACTGCTCTATTACAGCCCCCTCACCCTATATCTATCCTACACCAGTCACTGCTGTATTACAGGGGCCCTCACCCTATATCTATCCTACGCCAGTCACTGCTCTATTACAGGGGTTCCTCACCCTATATCTATCCTACACCAGTCACTGCTCTATTACAGGGGCCCTCACCCTATATCTACCCCACACCAGTCACTGCTCTATTACGGGACCCCTCACCCTATATCTATCCTACACCAGTCACTGCTCTATTACAGACCCCTCACCCTATATCTATCCTACACCAGTCACTGCTGTATTACAGGGGTTCCTCACCTTATATCTACCCTACACCAGTCACTGCTGTATTACAGGACCCCTCACCCTATATCTATCCTACACCAGTCACTGCTGTATTACAGGGCCCCTCACCCTATATCTATCCTACACCAGTCACTGCTGTATTACAGGGGCCCTCACCCTATATCTATCATACACCAGTCACTGCTCTATTACAGGGCCCCTCACCCTATATCTATCCTACACCAGTCACTGCTCTATTACAGGACCCCTCACCCTATATCTATCCTACACCAGTCACTGCTCTATTACAGGGGCCCTCACCCTATATCTATCATACACCAGTCACTGCTCTATTACAGGACCCCTCACCCTATATCTATCCTACACCAGTCACTGCTCTATTACATGGCCCCTCACCCTATATCTATCCTACACCAGTCACTGCTCTATTACAGGGCCCCTCACCCTATATCTATCCTACACCAGTCACTGCTCTATTACATACCCCACACCCTATATCTATCCTACACCAGTCACTGCTCTATTACAGACCCCTCACCCTATATCTATCCTACGCCAGTCACTGCTCTATTACAGGGGCCCTAACCCTATATCTATCCTACACTAGTCACTGCTGTATTACAGGGGCCCTAACCCTATATCTATCCTACACCAGTCACTGCTCTATTACAGGGCCCCTCACCCTATATCTATCGTACAACAGTCACTGCTCTATTACAGACCCCTCACCCTATATCTATCCTACACCAGTCACTGCTGTATTACAGACCCCTCACCCTATATCTATCCTACACCAGTCACTGCTCTATTACAGGCCCCCTCACCCTATATCTATCCTACACCAGTCACTGCTCTATTACAGGACCCCCCACCCTATATCTATCCTACACCAGTCACTGCTCTATTACAGGGGTTCCTCACCCTATATCTATCCTACACCAGTCACTGCTCTATTACAGGACCCCTCACCCTATATCTATCCTACACCAGTCACTGCTCTATTATGGGGCCCTCACCCTATATCTATCATACACCAGTCACTGCTCTATTACGGGGCCCCTCACCCTATATCTATCCTACACCAGTCACTGCTCTATTACAGGGGTTCCTCACCTTATATCTACCCTACACCAGTCACTGCTCTATTATGGGGCCCTCACCCTATATCTATCATACACCAGTCACTGCTCTATTACAGCCCCCTCACCCTATATCTACCCTACACCAGTCACTGCTCTATTACAGCCCCCTCATCCTATATCTACCCTACACCAGTCACTGCTCTATTACAGCCCCCTCATCCTATATCTACCCTACACCAGTCACTGCTCTATTACAGGGGTTCCTCACCCTATATCTATCCTACACCAGTCACTGCTCTATTACAGGGGTTCCTCACCCTATATCTATCCTACACCAGTCACTGCTCTATTACGGGGCCCCTCACCCTATATCTATCCTACACCAGTCACTGCTCTATTACAGGGGCCCTCACCCTATATCTATCCTACACCAGTCACTGCTCTATTACAGCCCCCTCACCCTATATCTATCCTACACCAGTCACTGCTCTATTACAGCCCCCTCACCCTATATCTATCCTACACCAGTCACTGCTGTATTACAGGGCCCCTCACCCTATATCTATCCTACACCAGTCACTGCTCTATTACAGCCCCCTCATCCTATATCTACCCTACACCAGTCACTGCTCTATTACGGGGCCCCTCACCCTATATCTATCCTACACCAGTCACTGCTCTATTACAGGGCCCCTCATCCTATATCTACCCTACACCAGTCACTGCTCTATTACAGCCCCCTCATCCTATATCTACCCTACACCAGTCACTGCTCTATTACGGGGCCCCTCACCCTATATCTATCCTACACCAGTCACTGCTGTATTACAGGGCCCCTCATCCTATATCTATCCTACACCAGTCACTGCTCTATTACGGGACCCCTCACCCTATATCTATCCTACACCAGTCACTGCTCTATTACAGGGCCCCTCACCCTATATCTATCCTACACCAGTCACTGCTCTATTACAGGGCCCCTCACCCTATATCTATCCTACACCAGTCACTGCTCTATTACAGCCCCCTCACCCTATATCTATCCTACACCAGTCACTGCTCTATTACAGACCCCTCACCCTATATCTATCCTACACCAGTCACTGCTCTATTACAGGGGCCCTCACCCTATATCTATCCTACACCAGTCACTGCTCTATTACAGGGCCCTCACCCTACATCTATCCTACACCAGTCACTGCTCTATTACGGGGCCCCTCACCCTATATCTATCCTACACCAGTCACTGCTCTATTACAGGGCCCCTCACCCTATATCTATCCTACACCAGTCACTGCTCTATTACGGGGCCCCTCACCCTATATCTATCCTACACCAGTCACTGCTCTATTACAGGGCCCCTCACCCTGTATCTATCATACACCAGTCACTGCTCTATTACAGGGCCCCTCACCCTATATCTATCCTACACCAGTCACTGCTGTATTACAGGGGCCCTCACCCTGTATCTATCCTACACCAGTCACTGCTCTATTACAGCCCCCTCACCCTATATCTATCCTACACCAGTCACTGCTCTATTACAGGGGCCCTCACCCTGTATCTATCATACACCAGTCACTGCTCTATTACAGGGCCCCTCACCCTATATCTATCCTACACCAGTCACTGCTCTATTACGGGGCCCCTCACCCTATATCTATCCTACACCAGTCACTGCTGTATTACAGGGGCCCTCACCCTGTATCTATCATACACCAGTCACTGCTCTATTACGGGGCCCCTCACCCTATATCTATCCTACACCAGTCACTGCTCTATTACGGGGCCCCTCACCCTATATCTATCCTACACCAGTCACTGCTCTATTACGGGGCCCCTCACCCTATATCTATCCTACACCAGTCACTGCTCTATTACGGGGCCCCTCACCCTATATCTATCCTACACCAGTCACTGCTCTATTACAGCCCCCTCATCCTATATCTATCCTACACCAGTCACTGCTCTATTACAGACCCCCCACCCTATATCTATCCTACACCAGTCACTGCTCTATTACAGGGGTTCCTCACCCTATATCTATCCTACACCAGTCACTGCTCTATTACAGGACCCCTCACCCTATATCTATCCTACACCAGTCACTGCTCTATTACAGGGGTTCCTCACCCTATATCTATCCTACACCAGTCACTGCTCTATTACAGGGGCCCTAACCCTATATCTATCCTACACCAGTCACTGCTGTATTACAGTGGCCCTCACCCTATATCTATCCTACACCAGTCACTGCTCTATTACAGGGCCCCTCACCCTATATCTATCCTACACCAGTCACTGCTCTATTACAGGGCCCTCACCCTACATCTATCCTACACCAGTCACTGCTCTATTACAGGGCCCCTCACCCTATATCTATCCTACACCATTCACTACTCTATTACAGGACCCCTCACCCTATATCTATCCTACACCAGTCACTGCTCTATTACAGGACCCCTCACCCTATATCTATCCTACACCAGTCACTGCTCTATTACGGGGCCCCTCACCCTATATCTATCCTACACCAGTCACTGCTCTATTACAGACCCCTCACCCTATATCTATCCTACACCAGTCACTGCTCTATTACAGACCCCTCACTCTATATCTATCCTACACCAGTCACTGCTCTATTACAGGACCCCTCACCCTATATCTATCCTACACCAGTCACTGCTCTATTACAGACCCCTCCCCCTATATCTATCCTACACCAGTCACTGCTGTATTACAGGGGCCCTCACCCTATATCTATCCTACACCAGTCACTGCTCTATTACAGACCCCTCACCCTATATCTATCCTACACCAGTCACTGCTGTATTACAGGGGTTCCTCACCTTATATCTACCCTACACCAGTCACTGCTCTATTACAGGGCCCCTCACCCTATATCTATCCTACACCAGTCACTGCTCTATTACAGGACCCCTCACCCTATATCTATCCTACACCAGTCACTGCTCTATTACAGGGCCCCTCACCCTATATCTATCCTACACCAGTCACTGCTCTATTACAGGACCCCTCACCCTATATCTATCCTACACCAGTCACTGCTCTATTACAGGACCCCTCACCCTATATCTATCCTACACCAGTCACTGCTCTATTACAGACCCCTCCCCCTATATCTATCCTACACCAGTCACTGCTCTATTACAGGGGCCCTCACCCTATATCTATCCTACACCAGTCACTGCTCTATTACAGACCCCTCACCCTATATCTATCCTACACCAGTCACTGCTGTATTACAGGGCCCCTCACCCTATATCTATCCTACACCAGTCACTGCTCTATTACAGGGCCCCTCACCCTATATCTATCCTACACCAGTCATTGCTCTATTACAGGGCCCCTCACCCTATATCTATCCTACACCAGTCACTGCTCTATTACAGACCCCTCACCCTATATCTATCCTACACCAGTCACTGCTCTATTACAGGGCCCCTCACCCTATATCTATCATACACCAGTCACTGCTCTATTACAGCCCCCTCATCCTATATCTATCCTACACCAGTCACTGCTCTATTACAGCCCCCTCATCCTATATCTATCCTACACCAGTCACTGCTCTAGTACAGACCCCTCACCCTATATCTATCCTACACCAGTCACTGCTCTATTACAGGGGTTCCTCACCTTATATCTATCCTACACTAGTCACTGCTGTATTACAGGGGCCCTAACCCTATATCTACCCTACACCAGTCACTGCTCTATTACAGGACCCCTCACCCTATATCTACCCTACACCAGTCACTGCTCTATTACAGGACCCCTCACCCTATATCTATCCTATACCAGTAACTGCTCTATTACGGGGCCCCTAACCCTATATCTATCCTACACCAGTCACTGCTCTATTACAGACCCCTCACCCTATATCTATCCTACACCAGTCACTGCTCTATTACGGGGCCCCTCACCCTATATCTATCCTACACCAGTCACTGCTCTATTACAGACCCCTCACCCTATATCTATCGTACAACAGTCACTGCTCTATTACAGACCCCTCACCCTATATCTATCCTACACAAGTCACTGCTCTATTACAGGGGCCCTCACCCTATATCTATCCTACACTAGTCACTGCTCTATTACAGGACCCCTCACCCTATATCTATCCTACACCAGTCACTGCTGTATTACAGGGGCCCTAACCCTATATCTATCGTACACCAGTCACTGCTCTATTACAGGGCCCCTCACCCTATATCTATCCTACACCAGTCACGTCTCTATTACAGCCCCCTCACCCTATATCTATCCTACACCAGTCACTGCTCTATTACAGGGCCCCTCACCTTATATCTATCCTACACCAGTCACTGCTGTATTACAGGGCCCCTCACCCTATATCTATCCTACACCAGTCACTGCTCTATTACAGGGCCCCTCACCCTATATCTATCCTACACCAGTCACGTCTCTATTACAGCCCCCTCACCCTATATCTATCTTACACCAGTCACTGCTCTATTACAGGGCCCCTCACCCTATATCTATCCTACACCAGTCACTGCTCTATTACAGGACCCCTCACCCTATATCTATCCTACACCAGTCACGTCTCTATTACAGCCCCCTCACCCTATATCTATCTTACACAAGTCACTGCTCTATTACAGGGCCCCTCACCCTATATCTATCCTACACTAGTCACTGCTGTATTACAGGGGCCCTCACCCTATATCTATCCTACGCCAGTCACTGCTCTATTACAGGACCCCTCACCCTATATCTATCCTACGCCAGTCACTGCTCTATTACAGGGCCCCTCACCCTATATCTATCCTACACCAGTCACTGCTGTATTACAGACCCCTCACCCTATATCTATCCTACACCAACCAGTCACTGCTCTATTACAGCCCCCTCACCCTATATCTATCCTACACCAGTCACTGCTCTATTACAGACCCCTCACCCTATATCTATCCTACACCAGTCACTGCTCTATTACAGGGGTTCCTCACCCTATATCTATCCTACACCAGTCACTGCTCTATTACAGGGCCCCTCACCCTATATCTATCCTACACCAGTCACTGCTCTATTACAGGGCCCCTCACCCTATATCTATCCTACACCAGTCACTGCTCTATTACAGGGCCCCTCACCCTATATCTATCCTACACCAGTCACTGCTCTATTATGGGGCCCTCACCCTATATCTATCCTACACCAGTCACTGCTGTATTACAGACCCCTCCCCCTATATCTATCCTACACCAGTCACTGCTCTATTACAGGGGTTCCTCGCCCTATATCTATCCTACACCAGTCACTGCTCTATTACAGACCCCTCACCCTATATCTATCCTACACCAGTCACTGCTCTATTACAGACCCCTCACCCTATATCTATCCTACACCAGTCACTGCTCTATTACAGGGCCCCTCACCCTATATCTATCCTACGCCAGTCACTGCTCTATTACAGGCCCCCTCACCCTATATCTATCCTACGCCAGTCACTGCTCTATTACAGGGGCCCTCACCCTATATCTATCCTACACCAGTCACTGCTCTATTACAGGGCCCCTCACCTTATAAGTATCCTACACCAGTCACTGCTCTATTACAGGCCCCCTCACCCTATATCTATCCTACACCAGTCACTGCTCTATTACAGACCCCTCACCCTATATCTATCCTACACCAGTCACTGCTCTATTACAGACCCCTCACCTTATATCTATCCTACACCAGTCACTCCTCTATTACAGGGGTTCCTCACCCTATATCTATCCTACACCAGTCACTGCTGTATTACAGGACCCCTCACCCTATATCTATCATACACCAGTCACTGCTCTATTACAGGGGCCCTCACCCTATATCTATCCTACACCAGTCACTGCTGTATTACAGGGCCCCTCACCCTATATCTATCCTACACCAGTCACTGCTCTATTACAGGGGTTCCTCACCCTATATGTGTCCTACACCAGTCACTGCTCTATTACAGGGGTTCCTCACCCTATATGTGTCCTATACTATCACAGTTCTGTCACAGATCCCTTATTATCCCTGTCCAGGTGTGTGTGCTTGAAACAGGGCACTGTCTTGGTTTTATCCCACAGGAAGCAGAGCCATTAGCCCTATCCTCTTGTCTTCTGGCTGCTGTAAATAAGTGAGCCAGACTTCCTGGCATGAGTCACTAATTCGCAGTGATCCATGTATAACCCTAGAGCAGTGAGCAGCTGCCTCCCCCTCCCTTCCTGGTCTATTTGTGAGTAATGTGAGAGCTTGTGCCTCATCCTACCACAAGAATGTAGAGAATGACACTGCTTCCTGTTCAGTCACAGCTGCACTGTAATCAGTGGGCCTTGTCCAGTGTCAGTCCTTAGGAGCAGGATCCAGGCCAGAGTTTGCACATGTAGGTAATCCAGAATGATTGATTACTGAAGTAAATAATGGCGCCTGAAGCTGCACTGAGGACTATTACTGGACAAGTCTGGTATACCGATGAGGGTCACCTTGTTTGTAGCACTATATACAATACGGTATATCCCACTTGTGCTTCTCTGCATTATAAGTGTAATCTGCGAGGGGGGAGTACCACTTAACTGAGCCCGGTAAGTTAGCAGAATAGCGATGCTCTGCAGATCTACGCATAATAACTACACGTTATAGACTAGTGCGGTGGTTCCCAAACCTGTCCTCAGAGCACCCCAGACAAGACAATGTAACAGTGTTAACACATATGGAGTTCGAGACTCCCTGGACTGGGAGTCATCGTGTTGCCTTGTCGCTGGAGCCCTTAGGAGATGTTTGGGAACCATTCGCTTAGTGTATTGATGAGTATCAATAAGAGACCTCCTCCAGGAGTTAAAAGAACAAACAACTAATCGGTAAAAATAAAAGTACTTTATTAGACATAAAAGTGATGATACACATCTTACTTCAGACACATATGAAAGAAAATGTCCTGTTCCACAACAAAGTCATCTGTGGACTCCTAAGGAAAATGTCCTCATCCTAGGAAGAGTCCCACACAGTATCCTATATCGGTGACAGTCCATAGGACCTCTCAGCAGGGTGTGCGCAGTATCCGTGAGTCACCGGCCCCTCCGCCTCTCGGTAGGTGTCTCCTCCTGACCTCGGGGTGGCTCAGTCACCGCGCCGGGTGTACCACCGCCTGTAGCCGGGCCCCTGTATGGGGGGTATGCCCCCCTTGGGCTCAGACCTCGCCCGTATCAGAGCAGGTTGTCTCCTTTGCCTCTCTCCTCTCGGTCTTGTCTCAGAAGGCCTCAACCTGCCTAGAGTGAACCCCCGGCAGGTGCGCTGCCCCTAGTGCCCTGCAGCCCCCTGGCAGAGGGGGTGGCACGGAGCTCAGCAGTCTCTGTAGTACCTCTGCTAGACCAGGGAAGGCGCCCCCTTGAGGTTGTGGCTGGGGGGTCTCTTGCCACAGACAGGCTTTCTTGCTGGGCACTAGTTCGGGCATCCTGGGCCCACAGCTCCGCCTCTTGCGGCTCTCTCTGGGTATACTGACGGCTGTCGGTGGAGGGGTGACTGGCTCGGGCTGTGGGGCCTGTACACAACACATTAGGTCCCGGGCGCTGCGCATCACCAGGGCCAGCTGTAGAGAGCGGTGCAGCCGCATCCCACCGCGCTGAGTGCGAGAGCGGAGCAGCTTCCAGGCAGACAGGGACGCGATGCGCTGGGCCTCCCGGTGTACGGCCTCCTGGTGGGACATGAACGCGGAACTCTCCATTATGTGCCGGGTTGTGACGTGCAGGATCACCTCGCGCTGCTCCTGGGAGTATGAGAGTCGGAGTCAGCCCGGGGCCGGGTTATATACCCCCTCAATGACGTCAGAGACAAGGGGCGGGGACAAGCCTTAAAGATACACAACGATACTGACATACATGTAAATACCCACTAAGCAGATGGAGAAGGGACAGAGATTGCAAATCAGGAAGATGAAGCTTGAAAGATAACAGGATGGAGAAAGCTAGAACAGCGGAGTGAGGGGTAGAGGGCACAGAGTGAGAGCACTGATACCAGAGTGTTGGCACGACACTACAAGAGGGCTAAGAAGTAAGACAGGAAAATGGCTTCAGTAGGGAAGATCTATCAAGGAAAGTCCTAATGTGTACCTGCCCAGCACTAATGAGTAATCATCTACCTTTTCTTATCTAGTAATGGTTCTTTTATACACATCATCTGTAATATACAATTTACACTACACTCTCATTCTGTGTTGTTATTGTGCCTCTGTAGCTGTCAGAAGGTGAAAGGGTTAATAGTGTCCCCGCCCCCTGGGCCTGTGACCTCACTCACTGTCTCCCCCTGTGACGGATTCCATGACTATATTAGGTCAGCGTGTCATCGGGGGGCGGGGCTGGGAAAGCACGCGCACTGGCTGCCATGGGAGGCTTCCTGTGCCCAAATATGGCATGGCAAGGTATGCCCAGAGCCTGAATGGGACAGGCCTGATCTGCTAGGCCAGTGTGTGCTTTTGTTGGCTGTGAATTAGGGACAGGAATCACCCTGTGTAGTACGAGTACCATGCAAGGAAGGGCAGTATTACCCTGGCACAGGGAGAGCTCAGAGGGGTGCTCACACGGGTTAGTGACATCAGTACAGGGTAGTGTGACATGATGTGCTTAGCACTCTACTGGTAGAGAGGCTGGCATGATATGCACTATGTGGGTATAGGGACGGTAGTTTCATGTCGGTGTGTGTGACACTATGGGCACAGATGACATGTGAGACTATGCAAGTGTGTTATTGTGGGCACAGTCTTAGGTAGTGTTGGTGCAGATGAGAGAGAAGAGGAGGCCGTATTGGTACAGGCGACAAACTGGGGCAGAGGACAGTAGTGCTGTAGGTGTGTTAAGCACTGGACACTGCCCACAATTATACACTATTAGTACAGATAAGGTAAGGGGTCTAGAATGTGTGATACCGGAGTGTGAGGTAGTGGGCACAGAGAGCCCTGATACCTGAGTGTGAGGTAGTGGGCACAGAGTGAGACCACTGATACCGGAGTGTGGGGTAGTGGGCACAGAGAGCACTGATACCTGAATGTGAGGTAGTGGGCACAGAGAGCACTGATACCTGAATGTGAGGTAGTGGGGACAGAGTGAGAGCACTGATACCTGAGTGTGGGGTAGTGGGCACAGAGAGCACTGATACCTGAATGTGAGGTAGTGGGCACAGAGAGCACTGATACCTGAGTGTGAGGTAGTGGGGACAGAGTGAGACCACTGATACCTGAGTGTGAGGTAGTGGGGACAGAGTGAGAGCACTGATACCTGAGTGTGGGGTAGTGGGGACAGAGTGAGAGCACTGATACCTGAATGTGGGGTAGTGGGGACAGAGTGAGAGCACTGATACCTGAGTGTGGGGTAGTGGGGACACAGTGAGACCACTGATGCCTGAGTGTGAGGTAGTGGGCACAGAGAGCACTGATACCTGAGTGTGAGGTAGTGGGCACAGAGAGCACTGATACCTGAGTGTGAGGTAGTGGGCACAGAGAGCACTGATACCTGAGTGTGAGGTAGTGGGCACAGAGAGCACTGATACCTGAGTGTGAGGTAGTGGGGACAGAGTGAGAGCACTGATACCTGAGTGTGGGGTAGTGGGGGACACAGTGAGACCACTGATGCCTGAGTGTGGGGTAGTGGGGACACAGTGAGACCACTGATGCCTGAGTGTGAGGTAGTGGGGACACAGTGAGACCACTGATGCCTGAGTGTGAGGTAGTGGGCACAGAGTGAGAGCACTGATACCTGAGTGTGGGGTAGTGGGGACAGAGTGAGAGCACTGATACCTGAGTGTGAGGTAGTGGGGACAGAGTGAGACCACTGATACCTGAGTGTGAGGTAGTGGGGACAGAGTGAGAGCACTGATACCTGAGTGTGGGGTAGTGGGCACAGAGAGCACTGATACCTGAATGTGAGGTAGTGGGGACAGAGTGAGAGCACTGATACCTGAATGTGGGGTAGTGGGGACAGAGTGAGAGCACTGATACCTGAGTGTGGGGTAGTGGGGACACAGTGAGACCACTGATGCCTGAGTGTGAGGTAGTGGGCACAGAGAGCACTGATACCTGAGTGTGAGGTAGTGGGCACAGAGAGCACTGATACCTGAGTGTGAGGTAGTGGGCACAGAGAGCACTGATACCGGAGTGTGAGGTAGTGGGGACAGAGAGAGACCACTGATGCCTGAGTGTGGGGTAGTGGGGACACAGTGAGACCACTGATGCCTGAGTGTGGGGTAGTGGGGACACAGTGAGACCACTGATGCCTGAGTGTGGGGTAGTGGGGACACAGTGAGACC
Source organism: Discoglossus pictus (assembly GCA_027410445.1). Lineage (NCBI taxonomy): Eukaryota > Metazoa > Chordata > Amphibia > Anura > Alytidae > Discoglossus > Discoglossus pictus. Next base: position 141,453,496 of record CM050167.1, on the reverse strand, counting down.
ACTGATGCCTGAGTGTGAGGTAGTGGGCACAGAGTGAGACCACTGATACCGGAGTGTGAGGTAGTGGGCACAGAGAGCACTGATACCTGAGTGTGGGGTAGTGGGGACAGAGTGAGACCACTGATACCTGAGTGTGAGGTAGTGGGGACAGAGTGAGAGCACTGATACCTGAGTGTGGGGTAGTGGGCACAGAGAGCACTGATACCTGAATGTGAGGTAGTGGGGACAGAGTGAGAGCACTGATACCTGAGTGTGGGGTAGTGGGGACACAGTGAGACCACTGATGCCTGAGTGTGAGGTAGTGGGCACAGAGAGCACTGATACCTGAGTGTGAGGTAGTGGGCACAGAGAGCACTGATACCTGAGTGTGAGGTAGTGGGCACAGAGAGCACTGATACCTGAGTGTGAGGTAGTGGGGACAGAGTGAGAGCACTGATACCTGAGTGTGGGGTAGTGGGGACACAGTGAGACCACTGATGCCTGAGTGTGGGGTAGTGGGGACACAGTGAGACCACTGATGCCTGAGTGTGAGGTAGTGGGCACAGAGTGAGAGCACTGATACCGGAGTGTGAGGTAGTGGGGACACAGTGAGACCACTGATACCGGAGTGTGAGGTAGTGGGCACAGAGAGCACTGATACCTGAGTGTGAGGTAGTGGGGACAGAGTGAGACCACTGATACCTGAGTGTGGGGTAGTGGGCACAGAGAGCACTGATACCTGAATGTGAGGTAGTGGGCACAGAGAGCACTGATACCTGAATGTGAGGTAGTGGGGACAGAGTGAGAGCACTGATACCTGAGTGTGAGGTAGTGGGGACAGAGTGAGACCACTGATACCTGAGTGTGGGGTAGTGGGCACAGAGAGCACTGATACCTGAATGTGAGGTAGTGGGCACAGAGAGCACTGATACCTGAATGTGAGGTAGTGGGCACAGAGAGCACTGATACCTGAATGTGAGGTAGTGGGGACAGAGTGAGACCACTGATACCTGAGTGTGGGGTAGTGGGGACAGAGTGAGAGCACTGATACCTGAGTGTGGGGTAGTGGGGACAGAGGGAGAGCACTGATAACTGAGTGTGGGGTAGTGGGCACAGAGTGAGAGCACTGATGCCTGAGTGTGAGGTAGTGGGCACAGAGAGCACTGATACCTGAATGTGAGGTAGTGGGGACAGAGTGAGAGCACTGATACCTGAGTGTGAGGTAGTGGGGACACAGTGAGACCACTGATACCTGAGTGTGAGGTAGTGGGCACAGAGAGCACTGATACCTGAGTGTGAGGGAGTGGGGACACAGTGAGACCACTGATACCTGAGTGTGAGGTAGTGGGGACACAGTGAGACCACTGATACCTGAGTGTGAGGTAGTGGGAACACAGTGAGACCACTGATACCTGAGTGTGGGGTAGTGGGGACAGAGTGAGAGCACTGATACCTGAGTGTGGGGTAGTGGGCACAGAGTGAGAGCACTGATACCTGAGTGTGAGGTAGTGGGGACACAGTGAGACCACTGATACCTGAGTGTGAGGTAGTGGGCACAGAGAGCACTGATACCTGAGTGTGAGGTAGTGGGCACAGAGTGAGAGCACTGATACCTGAGTGTGAGGTAGTGGGCACAGAGTGAGACCACTGATACCTGAGTGTGAGGTAGTGGGGACACAGTGAGACCACTGATACCTGAGTGTGAGGTAGTGGGGACACAGTGAGACCACTGATACCTGAGTGTGAGGTAGTGGGGACACAGTGAGACCACTGATACCTGAGTGTGAGGTAGTGGGCACAGAGTGAGAGCACTGATGCCTGAGTGTGAGGTAGTGGGCACAGAGTGAGAGCACTGATACCTGAGTGTGAGGTAGTGGGCACAGAGTGAGAGCACTGATGCCTGAGTGTGAGGTAGTGGGCACAGAGAGCACTGATGCCTGAGTGTGAGGTAGTGGGCACAGAGAGCACTGATACCGGAGTGTGAGGTAGTGGGCACAGAGAGCACTGATACCTGAGTGTGAGGTAGTGGGCACAGAGTGAGAGCACTGATACCGGAGTGTGAGGTAGTGGGCACAGAGTGAGAGCACGGATAACGGAGTGTGAGGTAGTGGGGACAGAGTGAGAGCCCTGATACCGGAGTGTGAGGTAGTGGGGACAGAGTGAGAGCCCTGATACCGGATGGTGAGGTAGTGGGCACAGAGTGAAAGCACTGATATTGGAGGGTGAGGCTGTGGTCACAGAGAGAGAGCCCTGATTCTGGAGTGTTGGGTAGTGGACACAGAGAGAGAGCCCTGATACCGGAGTGTTGGGTAGTGGACACAGAGTGAGAGACCTGATACCGGAGTGTGTGGCTAGTGGGCACAGAGTAAGACCACTGATACCAGAGGGTGAGGTAGGGGGCACAGAGTGAGAGTACTGATACCAGAGAGTAAAGTAGTGGGCACAACATGAACATGTTGAATTAGGTGTATGAGGTAGTGGGTGCAGCATGAGAGCACTGATACAGGTGTATGAGGTAGTGGATGCAGCATGAGAGCACTGATACAGGTGTATGAGGTAGTGGATGCAGCATGAGAGCACTGATACAGGTGTATGAGGTAGTGGGTGCAGCATGAGAGCACTGATACAGGTGTATGAGGTAGTGGATGCAGCATGAGAGCACTGATACAGGTGTATGAGGTAGTGGATGCAGCATGAGAGCACTGATACAGGCGTATGAGGTAGTGGATGCAGCACGAGAGCACTGATACAGGTGTATGAGGTAGTGGGTGCAGCACGAGAGCACGGATACAGGCGTATGAGGTAGTGGATGCAGCCTGAGAGCACGGATACAGGCGTATGAGGTAGTGGATGCAGCCTGAGAGCACGGATACAGGTGTATGAGGTAGTGGATGCAGCCTGAGAGCACGGATACAGGTGTATGAGGTAGTGGATGCAGCCTGAGAGCACGGATACAGGTGTATGAGGTAGTGGATGCAGCCTGAGAGCACGGATACAGGTGTATGAGGTAGTGGATGCAGCACGAGAGCACTGATACAGGTGTATGAGGTAGTGGATGCAGCACGAGAGCACTGATACAGGTGTATGAGGTAGTGGATGCAGCACGAGAGCACTGATACAGGTGTATGAGGTAGTGGATGCAGCACGAGAGCACTGATACAGGTGTATGAGGTAGTGGGTGCAGCACGAGAGCACGGATACAGGTGTATGAGGTAGTGGGTGCAGCACGAGAGCACTGATACAGGTGTATGAGGTAGTGGATGCAGCACGAGAGCACTGATACAGGTGTATGAGGTAGTGGATGCAGCACGAGAGCACTGATACAGGTGTATGAGGTAGTGGATGCAGCACGAGAGCACTGATACAGGTGTATGAGGTAGTGGATGCAGCACGAGAGCACTGATACAGGTGTATGAGGTAGTGGATGCAGCACGAGAGCACTGATACAGGTGTATGAGGTAGTGGATGCAGCACGAGAGCACTGATACAGGTGTATGAGGTAGTGGATGCAGCACGAGAGCACGGATACAGGTGTATGAGGTAGTGGATGCAGCACGAGAGCACTGATACAGGTGTATGAGGTAGTGGATGCAGCACGAGAGCACTGATACAGGTGTATGAGGTAGTGGGTGCAGCACGAGAGCACGGATACAGGTGTATGAGGTAGTGGGTGCAGCACAAGAGCACTGATACAGGTGTATGAGGTAGTGGATGCAGCACGAGAGCACGGATACAGGTGTATGAGGTAGTGGGTGCAGCATGAGAGCACGGATACAGGTGTATGAGGTAGTGGGTGCAGCATGAGAGCACTGATACAGGTGTATGAGGTAGTGGGTGCAGCATGAGAGCACTGATACAGGTGTATGAGGTAGTGGGTGCAGCATGAGAGCACGGATACAGGTGTATGAGGTAGTAGGCATAGTAAGCAAGTGCACAGTAGTCAATGTGCAGATGTGTGGGGGGCAGAGACCGTGCGCACAAGGAGGCTTAGTCAGCACTGTTACATGTTCAAGGTACTGATGTTCTGGAAGGGGTTGATTTAATGTAGATTTTAACACTGTGAGCTCATACTTGGGTAGACCTATGGATACATGTGTGTGTATATCTCTCTCGGAGTGTGTGTTTTTTATATATATCCCGTGGTATAATTTGGTTTTATATATGGGTGGTCAGGCACCACACCATCACACTTAGACTGAGACATCAGCGTCTCCCCTGTGCTGAACTTGAGGTGTAGATCATATGTTGATTTGTAACATTCTTTCCCATAATTCAACTTGGGCGATATATATATTTTGCATAAATCATTACACTAATATCATACAGAAAGCATATACACTTCAGCAAAGGGATCATTCATAAACTGCTATCAGAACACTAATGGCCAGACAATCATTAAAGTGATTGATCCTAAAGGCAGCTGACAATTACTAATTTTCTTATCCATTTACTCATCCTAACACGGTACTACCAATACCACATTTATATCATTATCACGGAGGAAGCTGTCAGAAAAGCTGAGAAACGCGTTTGATGAAGTTTTTTTTTCACATTAATATCATCTCCAACAGCTCAAAGAAAGTGAAGACATCATTTTTGTGCATCAACCTATCAAAGTTTTTATATCTTTCAAAAATTTTTTTAAATCTTTTAGTTTGTTTTTATTTTTTCTTTGTTCTATGTGTTGTATATGGCACACACCTAAGACGTATTACTGTGCATTCTATGAATAAAACCTGTTTATCCTCTCTGGTTTCCATCTCTTGATTTGGGGTGCGCCTGAAGCATCCATGACTGTTTAGACATTAACACTACAGCGAAAACGCAACATCAGTAGGTGGTCACATTCACAGTATTATTCTACATCATTGCCACCGGGATTTTTCCCACTGAGAGATCAGATCCAACTGGCAACCAGCCAATTGATAGATACATAGCATCATAGCATCTATCTGTCTGCCATCAAGACATTGTATATATAAAACATTTTCTACTTAAAAGAGACCAACATTGAGAGCTTCAGATCAAACATTAACCCATAACATTGGGACTACTGAAGGGATTATGTGCTTTTTTCCACCCCACCTTTGTAGACCTATGGATAGGAAGTGTGGGTGAGGAGTTGAGATTTTTTGCTACAATAGTGCACAAGACATTAGGGTGGCCTGCAAACACTGGAGGGACAGCAGCAGCGGGAATAGGGAAAACAAACATTAGTGCAGGTAAGTAAGGTGTAGTAAGAGGATGTGCATTATTTTGCCTATGACACACCACAAGCATCTATATACAGTGACATTTCTGACTAAGTTTATCTGACACTTTATGACATACTGTATACATACATCACCTTCTGGATTGCTACATTGTTTTGGTAAAGGGGCTTGTGTGCCGCTGAAGCTATGAACTATACCATGTAGAGTCACAGGTCATAGCAGAGAGGTCAGACAAATCACAGTCCACTGGAGAAGGATCTGGCTACCCACTCCAGTATCTTTGCTAAGAAAACCTTATGGATGTAAACAACCAGACAGTAGATGTGCCTGGCGTGCTGTGGTCCAACAACCAGACAGTAGATGTGCCTGGCGTGCTGTGGTCCATAGGGTCAAGGAGAGTCGGACACAACTGAACGACTAAACAACAACAATATATATACTGACACCAACTCATGTTCTATATAATTATGCCTGTTGTAGTTTTAGGATGATCAAGTGAAAACTAAGCAAGGAATATACATGATAGGTAGCAGGGATACATGAGAAATTGAACATTGCAGGGTGTACTTGGAAGAAGTGCATGAGTTGAGCTGTGAGACATCACAGGTGTTCCCTTTTATAGAAAGTGCCCTGACCAGATTCTTTCCTGTCTGGGGTGTCACTGTCACACACCCACAGGCTGCTAGAGTTTTGTGCTCAGATGCAGCATTACTGCTTCTATCATTAGTGGTACACAAATAATAGGGTCACCCTATGCTCATCATCAAACTGCTTACAATAAGCATTACATACCTCTGCAGAACTAAATAAGTATGTCTAAGCTATATGAGCACATATACATAATGATCTCAATTATTTACAGTTCTGTACCAAACAATCTTCTAGATTGGCCTCATTACATTCATAAACTAGTGTAAAGAAGTGTCTTTAAATTCTAGTGTGTTATATACAGGAATTTCCTGTGCTTGGGTAAGTAAGGGGCTTCCTTATATGGCATGCACAATGCGTTGTAAACCCCTGAGACAAGTATCGGACAATGTATTTCTCTTAAAGAGCCAATATGAACAAACCTAAGGGGCAAGGGCGGAGTTACCGCTGGCGCTATGCACCAGGGCCCTTCATCTCCTGGGGCCCCCAGTGCAGGCTGTATTATAGTATAAATGAAATGTACTGGGGAGCTACAGTTCATTGAGGGAACTATGAATGCCAACATGTACAGTGACATACTGAAGCAGAGCATGATCCCCTCCCTTCAGAGACTGGGCTGCAGGGCAGTATTCCAACATGATAATGATCCAAACACCTCCAAGACGACCACTGCCTTGCTAAAGATCCTGAAGGTAAAGGTGATGGACTGGCCAAGCATGTCTCCAGACCTAAACCCTATTGGGCATCTGTGGGGCATCCTCAAATGGAAGGTGGGGGAGTTCAAGGTCTCTAACATCCACCAGCTCCGTGATGTCATCATGGAGGAGTGGAAGAGGACTCCAGTGGCAACATGTGAAGCTCTGGTGAGCTCCATGGCAATGAGGGTTAAGGCAGTGCTGGAAAAAAATGAAGGCCACACAAAATGTGGACACTTTTCCTCTTAGGGCTGTACTAACTTTTGTTGCCAACGGTTTAGACATTAATGGCTGTGTGTTGAGTTATTTTGAGGGGACAGTACATTTACCCTGTTATACAGGCTGTACACTTACTACTTTACATTGCAGCAGCGTGTCATTTCTTCAGTGTTGTCACATGAAAATATATAATCAAATATTTACAAAAATGTGAGGGGTGTATTCACTTTTGTGAAATACTGTATATATATATATATATATATATATATATATATATATATATATATATATAGATATATATATATTGTTGGCACAGAGGGCCCAATCTAAAAAAATAATTTGGATCACCGCCACCCTCCATTCACTAGCTCCGCCACTGCTAATCTTTCAATTTACCTAAAGCAAAATGTTAAAATGAATGAATTGGTAATAGAGCTATATATAATAATGACAAGTACTTAGTAGTACAACTGGGTATTATTTACTAGTTTTAGAGAGATATAATGCACAATTTATTTGTTGAAGAGGGGCATACTTTCTCATTCCAGAGAACACTCTGGGGGACACATACGGCCCCCTGACTACCTGTTCTTTTGTATGAAAACTGTTACTGAATTTATCCTACATGTATTAACCATGAGATAGAAGAAAAATCAGTGGGGTACCATGGTAACTTTCAGATATTTTGTTCTCCTCAGCATACACAATTATTATCCTTTATTTGCAAAGTGCCAACATATTAAAAGTTAAGTACAAGGCAAAAACAATATTAATGCATTAATAACTTGTCCATCATAAATGTTGGTATCATATAATGTTATCTTCAATTGTCTGTGCTGTCTCTCTCTGCGCACTCTCTCTCTCTCTCTGCTGTCTCTCTATGCACTCTCTGTGCGCTCTCTTTCTCTGTGCCCTCTTTCTATCTCTCTGTTTCTGTGTCCTATCTCTCTGGATGCTCTGTCTGTGCTCTCTGTCTCTCTCTTTGCACTCTCTCTGTACACCCTCTATCTCTGTGCACTCTCTCTTGCTATGCCCTCTCTCTCTGTGCCCTCTCTCTCTGTGCGCTCTCTCTCTCTCTCTGTGCCCTCTCTCTCCCTGTGCCCTCTCTCTCTCTCTCTGTGTGCTCTCTCTCTGTGCCCTCTCAATCTCTGTGCACTCTCTCTCGCTATGCCCTCTCTCTCTCTGTGCCCTCTCTCTCTCTCTCTGCGTTCTCTCTCTCTATCTGCGCTATTTCTGTGCCCTCTCTCTCTTTCTCTCTCTTTGCCCTCTCTCTCTGCCTGTGCAAATGGACTGCAAATTAATGGATGGCTCTATGTTTGACCTTAAAATGAAACGTACATAGTGCTTGTTCCCAGGGCACGTTACAAGATTGAAAACTTGCAAACTTACAGTGTAAAGGGTGTGGGTGTGATACAGAAGAGTGATAGTCAGATACAAGATGGCAATGTGAAGGCAATAGGCTTAAACAAGTGGAGGTGTCTGTGTGTTGTACTGTAGATTGTGGGTGTGAGTGGTGTAATGCTGGAGAGTGTGCAGTTGTGCATATTAAGACTGAAGGTGATATACTTCTTTAAACAATTGTGTTTTCAGTGAGGTTTTGAAGGATTTGAGGAAAGAAGATAGTCTAGTGGAGCGAGGCAAGGAGTTCCAGTGAATAGGGTCAGGGCAAGAAAAATCCTGAAGGCGGGAGTGAGAGGAGGTCATAAGAGAGGAGGAAAGAAGAAGGTTATTAGAAGAGCATAGAGGGAGGTTGGGAGAGTATTTTGAGGCAAGAGCAGAGCTATAAGAGGGTGAACTGTTGGATTGCAGTGTGAAAGCCGGGTGATGGGGAGGCCAGCAAGGAGAGAGTTGCAGTAGTCCAGGTGAGATATGATGATAGGGTGTATTAATAGTGACGTGTTTTAGAGATGTTTTTTAGGTGAAATAACAAGATTGTATGATTGTTTGTATGTGAGGAATGAATGAAAGAAAGGGCAGGGTCCAGTAGAACTCCAAGACAACGGGCCTGGGCAGTGGGAGTGATGATGGCATTGTCAACAAGTGTCAGGAATAGAAGCTGTAGAAGAGGGTGGGAAGATTAGGAGCTCAGTCTCCTAAAAATGCAGCTCTCCTAATAATTCAGGATATTGTGCGAGCCTTTATTATTTTTTTGCATTAAGTTTCAGATTTTATGGAGTTTCAGTTCAATGGGACCTCAGATCTATTTCACCAAATCTTCCTGTTGTTTTATTGGCTATGTATTACATCATGTTTGTTTTACTCTTGTCATTTGTGTTAAGTGTACCTTTGTTCATAGTAATAATATGGGGTCAACTGAAAATATGACAAATGGCACATGGAGGAGTTCAAGAAAGTGGAGGAGGAAAGTATACATATAAAAAAAGTTGGAGACGTCATACTGTGAAACTAAAGTGTCATAAGCAAAGGGAAAATCTGAGATAGTACAACGGTATGGAAATAATAGTAAGTACATGGGCTTGCTCCCAAAAAGGCATGTTTAGATTTAAATTTTAGTCACTTCATAAACACTAGCTGTTTAGAGGATATACAAACTAAAAATATCAATTATTGTATGAGCCTTGGAAATAGTTTGGATAATGGCAGATGACGTGTGCCAAGTGGTCATTTTTGTGTTCAGTTTGTATATGTGAATGTAGTTTTGTGAACACTGCTGGTGCTATAGAAACATAATTATACTTAATTATAGTAGCATGCACACACAGAGTGTAATACTCTGTTGTAATAATGCACATCTATTTTAAGACTCTGTCGGCTGAATCTAAATAAACCTCACACAAATGAACTTCTAGTGAAGAATGACAAGAATGCACTTTTTTTGTTGGCCTACACTGGGCCTCTCTTTTGCTTCCAGATGTTATTTCCCCTTCACAGTCTTTACCTCCCACGCAAACGGATGTCAGATCTATCCACCTCCCCCAGCATGTGTAACTAACTCCCTCACCCCCTCCCTCTAGCTGGGAGATCCCCACCCCAATGAAGCAATGCGTGGGTGAGAGGAAGGAAAAGCAACAGGGACGGAAGGATCTTATTCCGGCTGCCTCCCACGCTCTAGACTTTCCTGTCCCTATTTAAACCTTCCAACACCTCCTTTATCCAGCTTAGGAAATACCACCTGGGGCTTTTACAGTGCCACAGTCTAGGAATTACACACTATATATAAAGAAGATATGTTTCATCTGGGATTCCCTCCCTTACAAGCTTATACACCTGATATGGCTACATCAGCAATATGCCATGTTTATGTTTACTGCCGGTTTAATACTGCTATGACGTAGTAACAAACTATTAATATGGATATATGTTAAATAAGAATCCAATATTATTTCTTTATAGCTATTAAAGGACCACTGCACAATGAAAACAAAAATATATGTTTGAAAATGTGAAGTCTAAGGCCCTCATTCAATTGCAATTTGCCCAATTGAAAAGGAGTCTAAATAAGCACATAACATATTTTTTTAAAGAAGTTTTAGTTAGTAAGCATCTATCTAAAAGCAAGGTTTTCACTAACTAAAAACTTATTTAAAAAATATATGTTATGTGCTTATTTAGACTCCTTTTCAATTGGGCAAATTGCAATTGAATGAGGGCCTAAGTGTATAATTAATCAGGAAAAAATCTATAGTTTTTAATTAGAAAAACAATGTTGATGCTTCTGTAGGAAACTGGAGGTATCAATGATATATTGGTGGAAGTTGTGTATAAAAGCATTTACATTTCTGGAGAAATATGGTTGCTGCAATGAGTCAGTGAGGGGGAAGGGATGTGGTTTCAATGTTATCCAATTATCACCCAAAGGCTCTGGACCACTGCGTGTTACCTCCTCCCATACTTCTCCCTTCACTGATAACTACAAACACATTCTCCCATCATCCAAATATAAGGAGGTGATGTAAAAAAAAAAAAAATTGTACTCATCAACAGAATTTACAAATACAGGTTTTCTCAAAAATGTTTCATGTCCATGGCTTACACAGCTGCTAATAGCGTTAATTTGGTTCATAACTGACAACCCTGTGTACCAGACCTCTTTCTTATTTCTGTACTTTGATTTCAAATCATCCACTAAATGTTCTGAATTCATACATTGCTGTCTTACACAGGGTATCACAGGATATATAGAGGAACTCTCCAGGACACAGGAGAACTGGGAATGGGGGCAGAGGTATTTGGAAGGACCACAGAAAGGAGGACTAGGGCAGTTTGACAGAGATTGCCCTTTTAAGGCCAATCTTATCTTTCTCACATCCCCACCTGGTGGTGGGGAGTAAAAATGTCAAACTAATAGCAGAGAAACAACTAAAATAAACCCAAATTATATAAGGAGAATGAGGGGAAAAGAAACCAGATGGGTCGACACAGAGCAGAGTACACCATCCACAGCTCACTGGGAGATAAACCCATCCATCCTCCCAGTGGACAAAGCCAGATGGCACTCTGCCCGGATACGGGAGCGCACCAGTGCCCGGAACATGGCCTCAGGTGACAATGGAACCCCCTCAGCCAAACACTGCTTCCTGGACTTATGTATAGACAACTTGGCTAATGCAAGGAGCAGGTTGACAAGGAGGTCCCTGGCCCTATTTCCCTGGGACACTGGGCGCCCAAAAATAAAAATATGTGGGGAGAAATGCAGCCAGAACTGCAGGAGGAGGCCCCTCAAGAGTGACAAGAGGGGCTGCAGTCTGGCACAACTGGAATGAATATGGTACACAGACTCTCCCTTGCCACAGAATGGACAAGTGGAGGGAGAGTCTGTGAAGTTAGCTAGGTACTCCCTCGTGCTCAGTGCACCATGGAGCACTCTCCAACTCAAGTCCCCGGTGGGTTGTGGAACCAGATCAGAATAAAGTTCCCTCCAACGGGCCTCTTCCCCTCGTCAGCTGGTAGGATCCACCTCCAGATGGTATTGCGGTGGGTCACGAGGGCAAGGAAGTGCACTGTATGGAGCACGACAGAGTACAAGCTTTTCCTCGCCATGCCGTAAAAGCATGCCGAGGGTATATCCCTCAACCTGGAGAGATTGGGGACAGGAGGAGCCTGAGGGGAAACACAGGGCTTGTGTCCAATGCAAACAGCCGGCTCGGGGGTGTTGGAAGGTGCATGTGGCACTCCGGACTGCAAAGCCCTGTGAAAGAAGTTGCGAGAGTCAGGGGAGATGGCATCCCTAATCTCCTGGATCAAACTCCCTGGAACCTTGGATGCTGCATTTCCCAAATGGAACGCAAGCTCCTGGGGTGACACCCAATCAGAACATTCATAGTCCAGGAGATCCCCCAATTTGACTAAGGTGGTGGATGATACTGGGGGACTGCGATAGTGGAGACCCTACTGCTGGATTATCTAATAGGGGCTCTGTAAACAATTCATCTCCCAAAGGCACGCCTTGTCTGGTCACAGAGACCATGCTACAGGCCTTGAGGGTTTCCTGGTAGTATGCCCAAAACACTGAGAGGTCTCTCCCAAACCCCTCAAGCCTGATAAGAAATAATTGCTGGTCATAACCCATGTTGCACCACTGCGGAGAGGGATCTGCATACAGGTATCTCTGCAGATATAGAAGGTGGACAACTGGGAGTGCACACATAACACTCCATGCCCACCGTCCACCAAAGGCAGACTTGCCACACCCGCACAGACCCAATGCCTTCCCATCCAGAGGAAATGTAACAAGCTCCTCTGGATACTGGTAACAAACTCGGAGGTCGGACTCGCATTTTTGCCAGACCCCTCATTTGTCCCAAACTCCCTCCAGTTGTCTGGGATGGAAGCGTCCACAGCAGACAGGTAGGCCCCCAGATATTAATGACATCTGCCTCCCACGAGGCAAGGAGTCCACCTTTAGAGAACCCTCTTAAAGGCCTGTGCATTTGGACCAGTTGATCTGAGCGGAGGAGGCAGCTGAATAAACCTCCTGGCACATTTTTTGCCAGCACAAAAATCAACTGGGACCTGGGCCACGAGGAGCACATCATCAGCATAGGCCGAAAGGGTGATCCGTATGTCTGGCTCTCCAAGCACCAGCCCTGTGAGCCTTTTGCAGAGGAAATGCTCAATGGCCAGTGCATACAGTTGTCCGGACAAGGGATATCCTTGACATAACCGTCGTCCAAATGACAAAGGTGCTGTTAGGGACCAATTGATTTTAAGTATACACTTTGCAGAGGAGTACAGCATTTTCATATAGCCCACAAATTGTGGGCCAAGCCATGCACTTGCAGAGTGGCTTTGAGGTAACCATGGTCCACTTGATCTAGAGAAAGAAAGGCGAGTGACAGACCAGTCCTTCTAGCAAGATGTAAAAGATCACGGACCAGAAAAATGCTGTTAAAAATCGTTTGGGCCGGGATTGCATTGGACTGGTCAGGGTGAACCAATTCTGCCAGCACAGACCCAAGCCTAAACGAGATGGCTTTTGCTACAATGTTATAGTCTGTGCTGAGCAGTGAGACCGGTTACCAGTTCTTAATAAGGTGGAGATTTCCCTTTTTGGGGAGTCGGGCAAGTCCTGCCTTGCAACAAGACATGGGCTTCTACCCGGTCTCCAGGGCTTCCCCAAGGACCAGATGGAAATCAGGTCCCAGAGTCTCCCAGAAAAATTGAAAAAACTCTACAGTCCAGTGCTGGAGACTTCTCACAGGACATGGTACTGAGGGCTTCAGAGACTGACTGTGGGGAGCCTCTCCCATAGCACCCTGCAGACATCTGGAGAAATATGGTTGCTGCTCTGGGTCGGTGAGGGGGAAGGGATTCGGTTTTAATTGTATCCAATTATTACACAAAGGCTCTGTACCACTGCCTGTTACCTCCTCCCATACTTCTCCCTCCACTGATAACTACAAACGCAAACTCCCATCATCCAGGTATCAGGAGGTGATGTAAAAATAATAATAATGGATTCCTGTACTGATCAACAAAATCTAAAAATACAGGTTTTCTCAAAAATGTTTCATGCCCATGGCTTGCACAGCTGCTAATAGTGTTAATTTGGTTCATAACTGACAAACCAGTGTCTTTTTTTCTTCAAATGCAGTGGTCCTTTAATAATGTGGGGTTTAAATATATATTTCCTTCACTCCTATTCTCATACCAAACCTCTTTCTTCTCTCTACACCTTGATTTCAAATCACCCACTAAATGTTCTGAATTCATACATTGCTGCCTTACACAGGGTATCACAGGATATATAGAGGAACTCTCCAGGACACACGAGATCTGGGAATGGGGACAGAGGTATTTGTAATCACCACAGAAAGGAGGACTGGGGAACACAAGTCAGGATAGATCTTAAGAGGTCAGGATGATTTAGAGGTACAGAGTGAGGGGTTCAGACAGGCACTGCTATGCTAATCTCCTGTAGAACATATCATTACTAGCTACTTGCCCGTCAACAATGACGGGAATAAAATTGTAAGGTTAGCAATGCTGTTTTCCACACCATGCGAGTGTATGGGCCCTCTAAGCACCTTCGGGGCTCATCGCAAGCAGCAACTTTCCTGCTTTGCAATGATCACCTTCAGCGCTCATTGCAAGCCTCTCCCCCTGTGTACTTTATAGGTTTTGCGCTTGTGTTACTGTGTTGGGTTGCATTACTGCATTGGGTTAAATGTTACTCCCTTGCGTTAAGTGTTAGTGCTTAGGGTTCTTTATTAAGTCCTTCGGTGCAATGAGCGCTCATTGCAGCCTAAGTCCTGTGTGCTTTTGTCCTGCCTTTGGCGCTCATTGCAGTCTTAGTCCCGCGTGCCTCAACTGCTCGCTTTGCCTTTGGCTCCCGCGGCTCGTATTTTTTGTGTAAGTCCGTATTTTATTTTTTTCTAAGTCCCGAGGCTCATATTTTTTTTGTGTAAATCCGTACTTAGTCATTCCGTGTTAGAGTTATTTTTTTTAAAGTCCTGCTTCTGTGGGTGTTTGTAACCTCTTGTGAGGTGCCGTAGAGCCTCCACCTCCGCAAATGCGTCCAGAACTGTGTCCCTCGCTTTGCGAGGGATGCATTTCTTGTGAGCTCGCAAAGAGTGACATTTCATAGTTTGACAACTATTATATGTGATATATATATATAGTAATCTCAGAATTGTGACATCACAAGGGGAGTATTTGACACAATGTGCACACATTTGAATGGGTGACATAAAACCTAAGCACACCCTGCAATCATTGCAATTATTTCTAACTAGGCAAATAAGGTGGCTCCCTAGGAACACCTCCCTGGGATGAGGCCTCTTTTGCGTAACAATACATTTACATGCTAGTTTGCTTATGTTTCACACTTAGACCCTGCCTCCCTAGAATGGTGCCATGAGCAAGTTCTTTGTTCGGAGGTGGGTGTGAACTAGGATTCCACCTTCTATCCAGTCAGTAAATAAAAAACAGTGTATCTTGCCTTTACCTGTAAAATGAAATATGCTTTATATTGCAAGTTTATAATGTTATGTTTTGTTTGTGCCTCTAAATCACTGTTTCCTTTTCCATACGTGAGAAGGTACTTTTAGAGAGTTCTTTCCATAGCTTCTTTCCATATGTAGCTGTACTAATACAATTTCCCTGAATATCTACATGTAGAAAAAGCTAATTTTAAGGCACTGATAAAGTTCTTAAAAAAGGAAATACTCTAATGAATAGAACAACATATGTTTGTACCAACAGCATGCTATCTGTTACTCTAGCCACCACCTTGAGGTAATAATACTGAAATGTTAATTAATATATACATTATAAATTGCATTATATTATAAACAGTTTTCTGTATTATGTATCTGTGATATAAGTATATATGCTACAGGGGTCCATTAGGGACTCCCATGTGGGGGTTAAGATTTAGTGCCACAGGGGTCCTTTCAGGATGCCGTGGCACGGGGCTAATATTTTAGATGCCATGGTGGTCTCAATGAACCCCCAGGGTTATTTAGATGGGTTATTGGGGAACAAGTGATCGGTTTTGAGCAGTAAAAAGGGTAATCTGGAGTGAGCAGGGAAGTGGATGCACTGCTTGCTTGGATGAAGGGAATCCCCTGGAATTTTCATTGATGTCAGTGGGTCTGTGCTCAGTAATGATATTGATCACAGCCTTACTCGTAATCCTGGACCATGTAACTTTACTTGCCAGGCTTTGGTTTGCACAGTATTATTGCTCAGTATTATTGATCAGTATTATTACATCTATAAAGCACTAAATACATGTGTAACATTACTGGAAAAAGCCAATAATCTGTTTGTAAGTAGTTTACTTTATGTTTGATTATATGTATGCTATTAAAGGAATTTTACAATACCCAGCAACATTAACATGTTATATTAGAAAATGTAAATAGATTTTCATTTTTTAATAATTATTGCTGCAAAGGATGTAATATTATTCCATCATTATCTTAATGATCACAGAAAGGTAGATATTAACCTTGCTGGTCAATACGTGATACTAGCGACTTGCCCGTCAAAAAATGACTGCAATAAAATTGTAAGGCAGGTAATGCTGTTTGCTACACAATGTAAGGCTTTTAGTCCTCTGAGTACCTTCGGCGCTCATTGCGAGCCTATCCCCTGATGTACTTTTGGTCGTCTAAGCACCTTCGGCGCTCATTGCAAGCCCCGCGCTGAGCGCCTTTGGCACTCATAGAGAGCCTCTCCCCTGATGTACTTTTGGTAGTCTGAGCACCTTTGGCGCTCATTGCAAGCCCCATGCTGAGGGCCTTTGGCACTCATTGAGAGCCACTCCCCTTGTGTACTTTTGCTCCTCTGAGCACCCTGGGCGTTCATTGTGAGCTCCACACTGAGCGCCTTTGTCAAAGCGAATCTCTCCTCTGCTCTGTTTTTTTTAATATAAATATATTTTTTATAATAATTGATTAATTAAATAATAAATTAATGTACTTTACCTATTTGTAATGAATATATCCAGGAATTAATATGCTGAAGAGATAACAATCGCTGTTGTATTTCTGCAGCATACAATGAACATTTCTACTGTTGGTGATCTGAGGAGAAAGTGACAGCAATGTGTGAAGTGTGCAGTGTAAATAGGCTGCGTGCGCAAGGCTAAACCTTTTGTTTAGTTGTCTAATGCGGTATTTTAGAATGATAATGTTATTAGTTTAAAGTTAGTGTTGTAAAATGACAGCAAATGTGTATGTGTTACGCGGGTCTCCAGCATTTTCCGTCCTTTTACGTTCCTGGGTCAAAGTCGTATGTGCCTGGCTGTGTTTTGCATGTTTAGGGTTCGTGTAGCCTTGTTTTCGTTTTTTGTGTCGACCATTTTTTCTCTTGCTTATGCGATTTTCGAGTGGCGAAACTCTGCAAATTCAACATACATTTGCGTGCAACCTCACTCTCAGACGTCCTGGCTGTCCCCCCATGCTGTGTGTGATGTTTTTTTTGTATTTGTTGTGTTTTGTGCGTGGTTCGGCCGTTATGTTCGTATTTTTTGCAGGCCGTATTTTATTTTCTCTAAGTGGCGGTTTCCTTTTCAAAGTGTTACGCAGTTTTAACATTTGGTACCAACGTTTTTGGCAAGCCTGTGCTGCTGAGAACTATAAATGTCATAGGTATTGGGTTTACAACTCTCTAACCAATGGTGACCAACTCAGTCCCACAAGGATTTCAGTATCTCTATGTATCAATGGCAAGAAATAATTTCCCCAGACCATAACGCTGCCTGTGTTCTTCCAACAATGGTTGCAGAGTGTTTGTTCTCAGAGGTTTTGCACCTTACACCAACGTCTGTCCAGTCGATGGAGCAGAATACGGGACTCATTAGAGAAGGCAACCCTTTGCCAATTAGAAGAGGTCAAATTTCAGTATTGTTGTGCAAATTGAAGTTGATTCTGACAATGAGCCCTCGTCAGCATGGGTGCAGTGACCAGCCGTTTGCTTCGGAGCCCCATATGCAACAGGTTTCACTGTACTGTAATTTTAGACCCACGTCTGGTAGCTCCTTGGTTCGTTTGGACGGTAAGTTGCTCAACTGTAGAGTGTCAGTTGGCCCTCACACACCTTCGCAGCCGATGTTCACCTCTGACATCAATGTCACGTGATGCTCCGCAGTTTCCACGCAGTTTATTCACAATGATGCCGTTTGTCCAGTCACTGGATACTTTAACCACAGCACACAAACAATTCACAAATTGCGCTGTTTTAGAAATACTGCCACCCTTGGCCTGAAAGACAATGACCATCTCCTTTTCAAAGTTGGATAAATCGCAAGTTTTACCAATGACAACAATGGTTGATATGTTTGCAGAATGCTACATGTTACCTTTTATAACCACCACCCCAGCTCACGACATGTGCTGTATTTCATTGGCTTTACGCTACTGACGTCAAAAGTAGGCGGTGGTCATAATAATGGGACTCGACCCTGTATATATGAACCCACGGCAGAGCAAAGTGGAAGGGGATTGGGTGGTGACCAGAGATGGAAGCAAAGGATAGGAGTGGTTTCTGATTGGTAGAGAGGGGAGAGAGGAGGGGTTTCAGCAGAGGTTTCTTAAAGGGATGCGTGTGGCAGTTGAGCACACATGAGCCTAAGCTGAGCTGTAGGTTAGTTGTGAGTAGTGTGACAGTCTAATTTCCCCCATTTACCCATAATGTCATCTGCAGACATGGAGTCTCTGCTAGGTCAGATTAGGGAGGCTGCAGCTGAAAAAGGCCAGGATTGGCTGTCAGCATTAGTGGCCTCCATCCCCAGAGTTACCCCTGCTAGGGATAGTTCTCCCTCTATGGTTCCACCTACCCCTCCTCCTATTTATAGTAGGGAACCATCCCCTGATATCCCCAATTCCCCCCCTTTCCCTCCTCCTGGATCCCCCCTCCTTCACCTATCTCCCTCCCCCCTCTCCACCTCGGCCATCCTACCTCAAGAGGCCTGTCATCGTCCGTCCAGAAGAACCAGGCCTCCGGCAAGACTGAGCCCTGGCCCATCAGCCCCTTCAGTGAGCCAGCCGGTCCCTCCTGCTGGTCTGAACGATGCTGGGCCTGGAGGGAAGTCGCGGGCGAAGAGGCACGCCAGTGAAGCATCTAGCGGGCTGAAGGTACCCCAGCTGGGAGTTGCTGAGAAGGCACAACATGTGGTCCGGCAGCAGGAGCTGGCACGTGGCTCCAGGAAGCTCGGCGGGATGAAAATGGCGCGTCCGGAAGTGACGTCAGCGTCACTTTCGGCGGCCCGACAGCAAGGAATGGCGCGACCGGAAGTGACGTCAGCGTCACTTCCGGCGGCTCGGCGGAGGACGGCGGAGGCCAGCAGGGACGGCGCTGACAACAGGAAGGGTGAGTTACGGGTCCCGCGGGATCTGAGGTCTGTGATCAGCACAGGCACTAGGTCAGCCGCAGCAGTGAGGTCTGATGCTGGGTCTGTGAGGCAGCAAGCCCAGGAAGAGGCAGTGCCACCTGGGGGTGTGGACCAGCCACAACCCAGGGTGGTGGGTATGCTCACTAGGAGCAGGGGGGTCATAGGCCTGGGAAGGGAGCTACCTGGGGGGGGGGGAGCCAGGGCCCTAGAACAGAGAATTAGGAGCCAGCAGCAGGCACCGCCCCAGGCAGATGGATTATTCAGCACCCAGAGGAGCCCGGGGGACAGACAACCTGATGGGGAGGGGCGGGTTAACCCTGTCACAACAAGGCCAGGCGGTAAGGGGTTACAGGCTAGAACCCAAGCTGGGTATGGGCGCAAAAGAGCCCCACTGGTGGAGGGGCCTGGTAGCCGGGTAAGCCAGGCAAGGAGAGAAGTTTTTATAGAGCCAAGGGCTGGAGTGGCAGCTGCAGGGTGTTTGGAGGACGCAGAAAGCGACGAGCAGGGTGGGAGGTATGACAATTCATCCCCAGACAAGAGGTCGGATAGTGGGGTAGTAGATGGAGGAAGGCAAGGCAGGAGCTACTCCCCTGGTAGAACTAGGGTTAGGATCAGGAGTGGAAGGCGGCGAGAGGAGACCTCACAGAAGTTACACTGCAGGAGAAGTGGCAGGGATGAGCCCCGCTGGCTGGAAAGGGCCTTGGGGGGGAGGCAAGGAATGTCTCATGTGTACCAATCACACAGGTCCTCGGCCTTTTATACAGGTTTGCAGATGTCATCAGCACAAGCGGCAGCGACACGCCGGCGGAGTGGCGACAACAACCCATCAAGTTCAGTTGCCGCACGGTGGGATGCTATCCCGGCGGAGTTGTGCAGGAAAGCCGCAACACCTAACTCTGGAGGTGAGTGCCTTGCACACGGCTCATGCACACACACAGCACAATCCATACAAGGAACGCAATCAGACACTATAGTGGAGCTCCTGAGGACTGTGTTGTCTAAGTTAGAAGGTGGGAAGTCAGCGGCGCAGGCATGGGTCCCAGCAACGCTGGTAGATGCAGGAAGGGGGCAGGCAGAGAGGGCGGGGGAGAGCCAGAAAACAAGTAAGAGTGACTCGGCATCTATCATGGTAGCGGATACGGCGCTAGCAGCCCCCACCCTCTGCAGGATAGGCCCTCTGGGAGTTCATGTAGCTCAGGATCTAAAAGATAGAATATGGAAGCGGGAGTTTATAGACATTTTTTCCTTGCTGCCGCTGGATCAGTATTTTGAGGTTAAGGAGGCAAAAAAGAAGAGGATGAGAGGAAGCGTAGGTTTAGGAGAATCCCAAAAACCTTCGCAAATTGGTTGCAAGCGTTCACAATCTTGGCAAGTATAGTCGGGGAAAGGAAGCCAGAATATAGCTGTGCCCTATTCTGCTACCAGGACGAAATAGACAGCATCCATAGGACATACGGGGGGATGGCCTGGTGGGCGTACGACGAACAGTTCAGGCAGAGGAGGGCTGTTAGGGAGGAAATGAGATGGGATGATAGGGAGGTAGGCATATGGATGAAGATAGTCACCCCACTCAGAGCGGCTCAGTCCTTTCGTGGGTCCGGTAATAGGCAGCAGGTCGCCAGCTCGGTTAAGAAGGGATGTTGTTTCCTATACAATGAAAGTTCATGCAAATGGGGATCTGCCTGCAGATTCAGGCACGAGTGTTCAGAATGCGGGCATCCACACCCATTGTTCCGGTGTTTCAAGAAATTGCGCGGAACTGCAGGGCAGTCTGAGCCCACTTCCAAAGGCGAGAGCGCCGATCAGGCTAGAAAGGATGCTTCCTTGGTTAAAAATGTACGGTAGGAGAAGAGGGTACGCTAAAAAGGCGGAGTTGATCCGTGATGGTTTTGACGGCGATTTTTCTATTCCTTTTAAGACTTTTCCTGAGCTATTGTTCGTTCCCCCTAATTTAAAATCGGCAGGTCAGTTTCCTGGCATCGTTAAGGAAAAGATTTCAAAAGAACTAGCTTTGGGACGGATGGCTGTCCCCTTTCTGGAGCCACCCGTCCCAAACTTGAGGTTATCGCCATTAGGCGTGGTTCCAAAAAAGGAGCCTGGCAAGTACAGGCTGATACATCACCTTTCTTACCCGAAGGGGGGATCGGTTAATGATGAGATTGATAAGGACTTGTCGGCGGTTAGGTACACCCCATTTGATCAGGCCTTAAAGCTCATTCGGTTAGCAGGCAGGGGCGCCCTATTGGCAAAGGTAGACATTGAGTCTGCATCAGATTGCTTCCGGTAAACGCGGAGAGTCAGCATCTACTAGGTTGCCACTTTCAAGGCAACTATTACGTCGATTTGTGTTTGCCTATGGGATGCTCTATATTATGCGCGTATTTTGAAGCTTTCAGTTCCTTTGTTCAATGGGTGGTGCAGGTCAAGTCAGGATCCAAGTCCCTAGTCCATTATTTAGATGATTTCCTTTTTGTCGGACAGTGGGGTTCTCAGGTATGTGGGGATCTGATGGACGTGTTCATGTCCGTAGCGAAAGACTTCGGGATCCCTATTGCGAGAGAAAAGACAGAGGGTCCATGTACAGTGCTTAGCTTCCTGGGGATTACAATTGATTCAGGGAGGTTGGAGTGTCGGCTGCCGGACGATAAAATAACCGATCTCAGGGCCAGAGTGGAGGAAACACGGGGAGCCCGGAAAGTGACCCTTAAGGCCCTTCAGTCTCTGATAGGAAAGTTAAACTTTGCCTGTCGGATAATTCCTATGGGAAGGATATTTTCTAGGCACTTGTCGTTGGCGACTGCTGGGGTTAAGCAGCCTCATCACTTTATTAGGGTCACCGTGGATATTAAGGAGGATTTAGAAGTGTGGTTAAGGTTCTTGGATTCTTTTAATGGGAGATGTTTTATCCCAGCAGTTCCCGTCAGCAACTCAGAGATAGACCTTTTTACGGATGCAGCCGGTAGCGTCGGATTCGGGGCCTATTTGAAGGGGCAATGGTGCGCTGAGCAGTGGCCACCGGAGTGGGTTTCAATAGGGCTAACTAAAAATTTGGCATTCCTAGAACTCTTTCCTATAGTGATCGCAATGTTTATTTGGGGGGATCAGCTTAGAGACCAGCAGCTGATATTTCATTGTGACAACATGGGGGTGGTTCAGGAGGTCAATTCACTGTCGGCTTCCTCTCTGCCGGTGATAAGATTGATCAGACAGTTGGTTCTTAGGTGCATGCAGTGTAACATTAACTTTAGGGCAAAGCATGTACCTGGGGTTCAAAATGTGATAGCAGATGCGTTGTCCCGGTCACAGTGGGATCGTTTCCGGCAGGTGGCTCCAGCGGCGTCCGAGACAGGAATCCTGTTACCACGCCACTTATGGAACATGGGAGCGTGGAGCTAGGGGAGTTGATAAAGAATTCGCTGGCACCAACCACATGGAGGGGTTATAAGAAAGTGTGGCTGGAGTGGGAAGCTTTTGGGGAAGAATTAGCCAGAAAGAGTGGCGGTGAGATAAATGATCTGAGTACCCTCATCGCGTTCATGCTGCAGTGCCAGGAGCGGGGAATATCCCCGTCCGTGGTAGGTAGGAAGATAACAGCCCTGGCCTTCATGTTGAAGCTGCAGGGGAGGCCAGACGTCACAAAAAATTTCTGTGTGAGGCAGGCTTTAAAGGGAATGAGACGGGGGACCAAAAGAAAGGATGTGAGGAGGCCAGGGGCGGCCCGTCCATTGGGGCGTCAGGGCAAACGCCCCCCCAAATATTTTCTTCACCCTGCAATAAAAAAAACACAACAATGTATTAGTATAACCCAAAAACAATTAAATATAAGGTGTACATCATCATTTCAAGTCTCAATAGTATTAAAATGAAGTAAAGTTAGTAAAGGGACACTGTCACTTTAAGGTAACCCTTGCGCTACATTAACTAATGCTGTGTATCTATATTATAGCCCCCTGCACCCTGTGTGATCATATTACACTAGTACACTAACCTTAGACTCTTCTCTTCTCTTCAATGAGTCCTGGCCTGGCCCCCTGACCGTTAATGCATGCCGCCCACCATCACAGTGACGATATGCATGGGCGGTCATAAATGTATCAATTAATGACTGACAGTCTTCCATCATTGACCAATCAATGATGGAAGGCTGTCCAGTTACTAAGAGAACAATCTAAACCCACCCAGACCGTTAGCCCTGAGCGCCCGCCAGCAAATAGGGCCTCGAGTTATCATTTTGATTGACTGATACAGTCAATAAAACCACCAGTTGCCTGTCCCTTCCCCCTTTCTGTTTCCTGACCCTGCTCACGCTGAGACTGAGAGACCTCCCTGGCTGAATCTACTCACATCTGCTCTGCCTGCCTAACACAATAAGTCTACCTGGCACCTGCCCTTCCCCTGCCCAAACCAAAACCCCTAGTAGCCCTTAATAAAAGTTAGGGGTGACCAGTTACCCCACTATGCCTGCCTGGCCTGCCACCTACCCAGCCACCCACCAACTACCACCGACGACCCTAGGCCTGCAATGCCTGGTGCCACCCCCAGCCTGGCCATCACCCCCATGTGGCCTGTGCCACCCCCGATCAGGCCTGCCCTATGCTATGCCATCATGCCACCGCCGGATTACCCCGATCACGGGATCGGGGTAGTCGGGTGGTGAGCGGGGTGGCACAGGCCCACATGGGGGTGATCGGATCACCCCCTTGATGAGGCCTGTGCCACCCCTGATGACCTCCATGTCGCCGCCCTATACCACCCCCGATAATAAAATACTTTGTCTAAGTTAAATTTTATATGCAAACTAGCGACTTGCTCGTCAAAAAATGACGGCAATAAGATTGTAAGGCAGGTAATGTTTGTGTGCAAAATTAATTTTGTTGGTGTTGTAAGATCCTTCGGCGCTCATTGCGAGGCTCTTGGTTGTTTGTGTGCTATGAGCAGCGTTGGTGTTTTTTTTTTGTATGGCAATGAATAATGAATAAAATAAGAAATTCATATACTTTACCTATTGTGAAGTAATATATGCAGGAAGCATTGTGTTGAAGAGCTGGCAATCTGTTTTCATGTTGCTGCATCATCAGTGCTGTGGAGCTGCTGTGTAAGTGTCATGAATGTGTGCAGTGTGTAGTGTAAATAGTGTGCGTGCGCGAGGCAAATCCGTTAGGGTAGCTGTGTACTTCCGGATTGTATAAGTTAGAAAATGGCGCCTAATGTGTGGTATGCGGCTGTGGCTGATTTTGCGTCTCCGGATTGTATAAGTTAGAAAATGGCGCCTAATGTGTGGTATGCGGCTGTGGCTGATTTTGCGTCCTTGTTTTCGGATGTTGTCCGACTTTTTCGGAAAATCCGTAGGTGTTTGGTGGTGTTTTGCGTGTTTATGGTGGTGTTTTGCGTGTTTAGGGTCCTTTAGCCTCGTTTTCGTTTTGTTCGGCGGCCATTTTTTCTCTCGCTTAGTGATTTTTGGGTGTCTAAACTCAGAAATTTGGACTTAAATCGAGGTGTAACTTCACCTGCAGAGGTCCTGGGTGCCCCCCCTTGCTGTGGGTAAGCTTTTTATGTGTTTGTTGTGTGTATGTATTCTGTTTGTAATGTTTTTCGGGTCGCGCTAGTTGCGTCCTTGGTTTCGGATCTCCTACGTCTTTTTCGGAAAATCCGTAAGTGTTTGGTGGTGTTTTGCGTTTTTATTGTCCTGTAACCTCTTTGTGGGGTTTTTTTGGCGGACATTTTTTCTCTCGCTTAGGATATTTTCCGGTGTGTAAACTCTTTTATTTCAAGTTAAATTGAGGTGTAACTTCAGTTTTCGCGGTCCTGGGTGCCCCCCCTTGCTGTAGGTAAGCTTTTTATGTATTTGTTGTGTGTATTTATTGTGTTTTTCATGTGCGCGGGTTTCGTTTTTTTGCATGGTCGTAACCCGTCTCGTATTTTTGTGTCGTAAGTTGCTTCACAAGGGCCGCAGGCTCGCTATGCGAGCCCGCAGCGTTAACAACAACTTGCATGCTCACAATTATATATGTGATGTGCTGCTGTGGATTCTACCATATTGATTTCTGCTGATCAACAGACTTGCACAGGAAGTTTCTGTCTGCATATTGGAAATGTGGTATCTAGGACTGTAACAGCTTCTAATAGCAGTAATGAAAATCTCATTAGTTTGCAAAGACACACCCTCCTTAGAAAGTAAGACAGAATCAGTGGACAAAAGATAAAGAAAAGATTTGTTTGGTATAAAAGATACAAATTTAAAATCTGTGTGTTTGTTTGCTTTTTTTACTTTCTAAAAGCATTTGCCAATTATCATATTTCTTCAAAAGACCCAATAGGAAAAAAATCTGACCACAGTGTTCCTTTAATGTTTTTATTATTCAGTTTTGCTTTACTGCAAAGACATATTTCCTTTTGCTCCTAACAGGAGAATTTACCTGGTAGGCAACAGTGATTCATATAAGATCTTTATTCAGTTCTATTGAAATGCTGCCTTGATGTTGTGAAATCTAACAAATGCATTGGCCCTCATTCAATTGCGATTTGGCCAATTGAATAGGGCCCTAAATAAGCACATAGCATTTTTTTATTAAAGACGTTTTTAGTTAGTGAAAACCTTGCTTTTGGATAGATGCTTACTAACTACAAACTTCTTTAAAAAATATATGTTATGTGCTTTTTTAGGGCCCTATTCAATTGGCCAAATTGCAATTGAATGAGGGCCATTGAATGGAAGTGCAACTCAAACTAGGGTAACCCCACTCAGTCTGCAAGCTAACAAACAGTCTAAAATGATGGCCCAATTAAAAATGACTCCCATTCTTACATAGCTGCTGTTTTTGTTTAATACTTCACAAACATGCATGGCGTTTACCAAGCTACAGCTTTTATTCTCTATTCTCCCCTTATTCACCGTCCCATCATTCCACCACCTAGTGGTCAGATTGTATACACTGCATCTAAGGGAGCACCCATTATAACCTGAATAGAATCAGCACACAGGAAATATATTTGATGCTTTTGAATGCAGTGAACCATTAATTATGGGCATGTTCTGAAGTACCAAAACAAGTCATATGTCATTTGTCTATAATTTTTTGCAGACATGGAAAACAGCCACTACCTGTACTAAAAGAGAATTATATTTTTTTATAACATGCATCACAATCAACATGGTACAAGTTGTTCCTTTCTGTATTCACCCATTAAAAATACGACCTTGGAAGAAAACGAATTCAACGTCCGACCCTCGGAAATCAAAAAACACGAAAAAGAAGAAAAAGAAGAAAAAATTAATAAAAACACATTCACACACAGCACAGGGGTAGAGCCAGGAAGCCTTATTTTACGTGTTTCGTCACTTGAAAATCAGCTCAGAGAGAAAAAAAAGGCGGAAAAATGAAACTGGATGAAAACGAGGCTGAGCAAAGCCAGGTACGCAGGACTTAGGAAATACACGACGGCAAAGACACTAACACTTACACCAACAACGCCAGGCACGAGGTACTTAGGAAATACACAACGGCAAAGACAGTAACACTTACACGAACAACGCCAGGCACGCGGGACTTAGAAAATACACAACGCCAGAGACACTAACACTTACACCAACGACGCCAGGCACCCAGGACTTAGGAAATACACAACGACAAAGACAGTAACACTTGCACCAACAACGCCAGGCATGCGACACTTAGAAAATACACAACGGCAAAGACACTAACACTTACACCAACAACGCCAGGCACCCAGGACTTAGGAAATACACAACGGCAAAGACAGTAACACTTGCACCAACAACGCCAGGCACGCGACACTTAGAAAATACACAACGGCAAAGACACTAACACTTACACCAACAACGCCAGGCACCCAGGACTTAGGAAATCCACAACGGCAAAGACAGTAACACTTGCACCAACAACGCCAGGCACGCGACACTTAGAAAATACACAACGGCAAAGACACTAACACTTACACCAACAACGCCAGGCACCCAGGACTTAGGAAATACACAACGGCAAAGACAGTAACACTTGCACCAACAACGCCAGGCACGCGACACTTAGAAAATACACAACGGCAAAGACACTAACACTTACACCAACAACGCCAGGCACCCAGGACTTAGGAAATACACAACGGCAAAGACAGTAACACTTGCACCAACAACGCCAGGCACGCGACACTTAGAAAATACACAACGGCAAAGACACTAACACTTACACCAACAACGCCAGGCACGCGCGACTTAGAAAATACACGACAGCAAAGACACTAACACTTACACCAACAACGCCAGGCAAGCGGGACTTAGGAAATACACAACAGCAAAGACACTAACACTTACACCAACAACGCCAGGCACGCAGGAGTTAGGAAATACACAACGGCAAAGACAGTAACATTTACACCAACAACGCCAGGCACGCGGGACTTAGGAAATACACTATGGCAAAGACACTAACACTTACACCAACAATGCCAGGCACGCAGGACTTAGAAAATACATAACGGCAAAGACACTAACACTTACACCAACAATGCCAGGCACACAGGACATAACACTTACTCCAACAACGCCAGGCACGCAGGAGTTAGGAAATACACAACGGCAAAGACAGTAACACTTACACCAACAACGCCAGGCATGCGGTACTTAGGAAATACACAACGGCAAAGACACTAACACTTACACCAACAACGCCAGGCACGCGCGACTTAGAAAATACACGACAGCAAAGACACTAACACTTACACTAACAACGCCAGGCACGCGGAACTTAGAAAATACACAACAGCAAAGACACTAACACTTACACCAACAACGCCAGGCACGCGCGACTTAGAAAATACACAACAGCAAAGACACTAACACTTACACCAACAACGCCAGGCACGCGCGACTTAGAAAATACACGACAGCAAAGACACTAACACTTACACTAACAACGCCAGGCATGCGGAACTTAGGAAATATACAACGGCAAAGACTCTAATAATTACACCAACAATGCCAGGCACGCGGTACTTAGGAAATATACGACGGAAAAGACACTAACACTTACACCAACAACGCCAGGCACGCAGGACTTAGAAAATACACGATGGCAGAGACACTAACACTTACACCAACAACGCCAGGCACGCAGGACTTAGAAAATACACGACGGTAAAGACTCTAATAATTACACCAACAACGCCAGGAACGAGGGACATAGGAAATACACAACTGCAAAGACACTAACACTTACACCAAGAACGCCAGGCACGCGGTACTTAGGAAATATACAACGGCAAAGACTCTAATAATTACACCAACAATGCCAGGCACGCGGTACTTAGGAAATATACGACGGAAAAGACACTAACACTTACACCAACAACACCTGGCACGCGGGACTTAGGAAATACACGATGGCAGAGACACTAACACTTACACCAACAACGCCAGGCACCCGGGACTTAGGAAATACACAATGACAAAGACACTAACACTTACACTAACAAAATACGACTTTGGAAAAATACAAATTTAATGGCCGAACCTCGGAAATCAAAAACCAACGAAAAACAAGAAAAATAATAAAAAAAACATAGAAATGCACTCAGCCTCAGGAGAGCCAGGAAGCCTGGGAGTGAGGTTGCAAGCGATTTTGAGCCTTATTTGACGTGTTTCGTCACTCGAAAATCGTCTAAGCGAGAAAAAAAATGGTGGACGCAAAACATAAAATTTTTTGTAACTAGATGAAAATGAAGCTAACCACGACAGTAAAGACACTAACACCAAAAACGCAAGGCATGCAGGACTTTGAAATTAAAACAACATCAGTCAGCGCCCCCACACAAACAGTCACAGACACACAGAAGAGAAACAAACAGGGAAGGGACAGGTGGAGATGCTGGAAAGAGACACATGGCATTCCCAAGCACTAAACTTGCAGGTTAATGAACCCTGCAATGAGCGGCCCGTACAGTAGGCGGGACCAAAGGTTCTCAATGAGCGCCAAAGGTGCTCAGAGAAGAACAAGCCTCACATTGTGTGGCAAACAGCATTGCCTGGCTTACAATTTTATGCCCGTAATTTTTTGACGGGCAATTCGCTAGTTAGAATATAATTTTGCTTACTCCCAAATAACTATGGAGTGAGTTATTTTGGTTGCGTTCAAGAATGGCATAGCATAGCTCATGAGCTGCTGGAGTCAATTACATTCGGTGTGTTGTTATGAATTGACTATACAGTAGAATCCGGTTATCCGGCACACAACTAACTGGGATTTTCTAACAACCAGCACCGGCATTAATTCCCCATTTTCAAAAAACTCCCACGAAACCGGCACTATCCAGCACTATCCGGAGTTCAAGGCTGCAATAAAAAAAAAAGCTAACTTTTTTTCTAATTATTTTTTCTGGGCCTAAATGGTCCAGTTTAGGTGCTAATGCCTTTTTAAAGGCTATTTGAGGTTTTGTTGGGTGGGGGTTTAAGGGTTGTTTAGACCCTTAAATTCGGGGTCTCCCGATGAACCTGCAACTACAGTTATCCGGCAATAGTCCCCGTGGGTGCCGGATATTGGGGGGTTTACTGTATAAAGGAGATTAAAGCAGCTTCTCTAATATCATAAATACATTCATCATAAGAGTAAGCTCATACTGTATATCCATAGTGTGGATTGTTGGAGCTCTTATTAAATGTAAAGAAAAACAATTTTAATACGTATATTTGTATGAACATTTAATAATAAATACATTTAACAGCACTAGTTATATATATATAATAGATAGATATATATATATAGCTTGTAAGTTTGCTAGTTTTCAATCTTGCATGGTGCCTTGGGAAAGCACTTTGGACACCGGATTCTAAGCTCAAAGACATGGCCCTCCATACTTTGCAACGTGTTAATACTGCTATTGATTTGCCTTGATCGTAACCCTTGTATAGCGCTACGGAATATGTTGGCATGTTACAAATAAACAATAATAATAATATATAATTCGAGTGCAGTCATTCTCTAATAGTTAAGGTTCTATCGAACATTCCATTATAAGCTCATTTGTTTGCTTGATGTATCTGTTTGAAACTTATTTTAGGAGGGATTGGGGGGGTCTATTTTCTGCCAATTTTCAAAAAATTCTGTTCAGCCAAAAAAGTTGATTTATGCTAAATTTTGCGGATGAAATGGTGTTTTTCCCATAAGCATTGCTCCCTTGTATAAAAAAATTGGCTGAATGGATTTGTTTGAAAGTTGGCACTGTAAGGCAAATGAATGTTACAATTTCATATTCATTTTTTTTAGCTTTGAAATTTACATTTTTATAAATATATTCACTAGCTGCACATTATAAATGTTTGCTGATAGCAGCTAGTATCCTATTTAGTTACCCTAATTAAAGCCCATGTTTAGCATCCAGACGCTCTCATTCAGCATCTCACACCTGCACATATTAACATATTCACTCACCGTCATTCATTAATATAAGCCACTAAATTTTAGAATTAAAATTTTATAATACTGCATAATATTTACTCCCCACCTTTGGCTAACGTTCGCCATTACAGGCAAGCAAGTGTACTAAAATGAACATTTCGAAATAAAACATTTTGTACTAAAAAAATAACATTTACTTACAGCAAAAAATGTAAACATAATTATATAAGTCAGAGGGCTTCAATATGAGAGCAAACTAACCCAAGTGGGTTAGTTCTATGGGCATGGTACCCCACTCAGAGAGCAGCCTATTATATTATCTCACTTGTGCCCTTAACATGGAGAAATATCCTGTAGTCTGGTCTCACTCAGAAGAGTGATCCAGTCCTGAAATACCAGGCAACTCTTCTGAACAGCAAACCCCAGACGCGTTTCGGCCTCTGTGGGCCTCGTCAGTGAGGTGCAGCTGTACTCCCTAAGGCACTGTGATACGGCTCAAAAAAGCCAGAACGTAAGAATGGGGTATACCGTATGCTGTTTGTCCTGTTCACGGAAGAATTGCCTGGAATTAAAGGGCATGATCACTCTTTAGAGTGAGAGCTGACTAATATGCTATAGGATATTTCTTCCCTGTAAAGAGCATAAGGGGGCAAAAAGAGAGGGCTCTCTGAGTGGGTTGCAATGCCCAAAGAACTAACCCACTTAGGTGAAAATAACCTAAAAGATATCTGAGTAGCTTACAGAACAGAAAGGAGAGAGTTCATACCATAGAAACCTTCAAATATCAAAGAGCTTCCTAGTTTTATGAGGGAAATATCTTCCAAAAAAAAAGATATTTACATGATCAACTCATGAAGATTTACTCATCATCTGAGGAAGGAGAATTAAATTAAACGAGCAGCATTTTCTTCAGATGATTATTTCCATCCAAACAAGAACATTAAAGATAAGTATTTAACAACTCTAATAAAAGAGGTCAGGTATGTGCTTAAATTTGAGGATAAAGAAACACCTAAAATAGAGCAAGAAAAGGCAAAATCAATCAAAAATGTATTTCCCAATAAATCAAAGAGTACAAGATTTAATTAAAGAGGTATGGAAACAGCCTGAGAAAAACACCCAATTAGTAAAAAATAAAATAACAACTTTACCAGAAATACAGGTATTTACTTGAATAAATCCTTCTAAAGTAGATACAGCCATGGCTCATATAGCAAAAAGATAAACAATACCACTAGAGGATAATTCAGGACTAAAAGATTAAGTGGCTAAAAGGGCAGACATTATGATGTAGAGCTTATCAATCAGCGGGTAGCACTATGAAGGCTTCAATTGTATATGTATGTACAGCCCGCTGTATGAGACACTGGGTCCAACTTGTTGAGGAAGCTGTAATGCCAAAAGCTCCTACAGAGCAAATATTCAACATGGTTTCAATATTAAAATAAATAAAATAAATTTTGGCAGATAAAATATCAAAGAATAAATTGTGTACCATGCCATGTGAAGGAAATATATTGTTCCCACATCTCAACAATCTAATTTCCTCCTTAATGGAGGGAGAATCCATACCTAATGATATGATGCAACCAGATAGAGATCCTTTAAATGTTAAAAATGATATACCTATCTCCCTAATTAGTGTGGATATTAAGATTTTCACTAAAATAATCTCTGGCAGATTAAACACTTTTCTACCAAAACTGATTCATGCCAACCAAGTGGTGTTCATGCTGTGGAGGAAAGCTTGAGGTAACATTATTTAAGTATTGAATACACTTATAAAAGAAAAAAAGGATATATGTTCATGCTTACTCTCATTAGATATAGAGAAGGCATTTGACTACATCACATATAATAGTTGTGGTAATTGCGAGTATGTCGGTAACGCTATGTTAAAAGTTACGACAAACTTGCAATTACTACAAATAGAACTTGCAAGTTGAAAGTTGCTCCGGGAGTGCGTATGTGCAATACAGGGTTGCGTGCCGGGAGAGGGAGGGAGAAAGGGGACACAGGGAAGGGAGAAGGATGGAGAAAGGAGACACAGGGGAGGGAGAGGGAGGGAGAAAGGAGACACAGGGATGGCAGAGGGGGAGGAGACACAGGGGAGGGAGAAGGGGGAGAAACACAGGGGGGAAGAGACAAAGGGGAAGGGAGAGGGGGAAAGAGTAGGGGGGAGAGACACAGGGGAGGGAGAGGGGGGAAAGAGACACAGGAGAGGGAGGAAGAGACACAGGGGAGGGAGGGAAATAGACATAGGGGAGGGGGAAAGGAGACACAGGTGAGGGAGAGGGGGGAAGGAGACTGTGACAACCTGTATGTTGAATGGGGTATGATAAGAGCCTATTGCCCAAACCTCTCCCCACAGGTGTGACCGATTCGTTTTACCTCTGTACAGCAGGAATAACTTTCAGCCCTTAGGTTAGGCTGAGAGATGTCTGTAGTTCTGAAAAGAACTTACTCCAGCAAACAGAATTCCCAGCATCAATAATGAAATTCCCACTTTAATTATGTGAACCAGTAAAACCTCTTTATTACTGAAACCATCAGACATATTTATACCACATTCTTAGCAACAACAGCCCACTTAATTCAAATGTGCATCCATGGTTACACCCAATCCTTCTAGCTCACGTTATCACCCCTGCCTGCAAGTCTAAGACAATTACCAATTGTTTTCCCTTTCCACTGCTGTATTCTTGGTAGGGGGCAATTACATACAATAAGCACATATACATCAGGCTGAGGCTTGTGATATATAGAGAGAGATACTGGTGTCATGTGACTCCTAGGGGTCAATTATCTCCATAATCTTGTTAATAAGGGACTAGTTCATTACTATGAAATATTGGGCATATACAATATTTCCCTTTTAAGTGCTAGCCCCCCTAAAGCACAACACAGACATCCATCCCATCACTCCCATCATGTTTGTATGCACACCCCAACTATAAACATGGGTTCCCCCCGTATGGGCCCAGTGGCACCCAGGCAACTTTAAACAGGCATATCAAGGAACAACACACAAATCCCCAATGATAACCCATCTCAGTGGGCCCCTTTCCCCTGTCACAGTAAGCCTATCCTATAAGGCTGAGGGAATCAGTCTGTAAGGCATTGCACAGCTGGTGCCTTGGCATGCTACAGCCATGACAGCTCCTCTCTCTTTCTTTTCCAGTGTAGCTTGGGGAGTCCTTTGGATCCGAGGACTCCTCAACAGCACTGAGGTTTAGTGATCCTCCTGTCTTGACAACCTGTCTGCATTGTGATGCAACTTGCCCCTTCAATGTTGCGCAATAAATGTAAATGTCTGTAACGTCAAGCTCCATCTTAGGAGGTGACCATTTTCCTCAGCCACCCTGGACAACCAGCAAAGTGGATTGTGATCAGTAACTACAGTGAACAGTCCCCCATAAAGATAGTGCTGTATTTTTTTTTAATACATTTTTATTATGAGAAAAGTAGGTTCCATCGCATTTGAACATGTCTTCACAATGAATACAAAACATTGTAGTATGACACTTTACAGCTTATAATAAACACATTTACTGCAACTCTTTCTCACTCTTTTTTGTTTTTGTTAAAGAAGTACACTTAACTTCTCCTAGTATTTCTATTGTAATACTGAGCAATATTGTAACAAAAGTATATAAAAAGAAGAATCAAAGAAGAAAAAGAAGGAAAGATATTACCCTCTTTCAAGGTCCACATTCACCAACCTCATTGGACAACTCTCCGTGTCCACATATCCCAGCAGGAGGCCCATTTCCTGTATTTTGCATCTATCTAAGCAGATAAGACACTCATGGAGCGAATAAACTCAATCTTCTGTAGAATCTCCTCAAAGGCTGGAACAGTTTTTTTCCAATGTTTTGCAATTATGCTTCTAGTAGCCAGAAATATCTGATTTGATAGAAATTGTGCATTTTTAGAAAGACCTGGGAGTGGTAAGCCTAATAATGCCTCTTCTGGTTTTTGAGGAATAACTGTATCCTATAGTTTCTCCAGGGTATTATAGGTCGCCATCCAAATATGCTGAACTTTGTGGCAATCCCATAACATGTTTTAAGGAACCTATGGTGTTGCAGCCTCTGGAGCAATTGTCATCCAACTAACTATTTGAACAGTGGAGTCTAGCTAGGGTAAGGTACCATCTCAAGATAGTTTTGTAAACATTTTCCTTCAATATAATGTTTGAAGAGGACTTTGCTGCGTTTTTGATAATTATACCCCATTGTTCATCATCTAGGCTAATATTGAGCTCAGCCTTACCAGGAGGCCCTATAGGACAAATTATTAGGCGTGGCCTGTTCAATTAGGTAGTTATAAAGAATAATGAGGCTTTTTTACCTTTTGAGTTGTGTAAGCAACAATGCCCAAAGGGAGTTTTGCTAGCTAATTTGTTTTTTTTTGCAGTTTGTCCCACTTGTGTACTAATCGTCATCATGTTAAGCCATTCTTTGTGTGGCAATCAGTGATTTATGCTAAAGTCCGATGGAGACCAGTTTTGACATTCTAACAGTACATCTGCAACAATTGTTATCTGACTTCTAATCCACCAAGCGAATTGGGTATTTTTATTGATTGATAAGTCTGCATAGGGTAGCCACAATGGTGTTAGCCATGAGCCATTTTGTAGTAGAGGAGTTCTCTTGTTGATTTGCTTCCATAGTACGATGGAGTGACTCAGACACATCGGAAGTGAATTTAAATTAATACTCTGATGGATGCTTAGCCATAGTATTTGGTTCAGGAGAATATTTTGGTCCCATAGAACTTGACGTTCAATCTCCACCCAAACTGGGGGGAGCTCTCTTAATATACCATTTATCCATTTGGGCTAATCTCGCCGCCTTTTTGTATCATAGAAGGTCAGGAGTTGCTAAGCCACCTTTCTGTTTTGATGCTGTCATGGTCGCCCTATTTATTCTAGGTTTCTTATTGCCCCAGATTAATTTAAATATTGCTTTCTGTAAGATTTATCGATGATGATATAGTCCTAAAAAGGTATAGCAGTTTAGGGATGGTGTTCATTTTAATGGCGTGTATTTTACCAAACCATGAGATATTTAATGAAGACCAGGTGCGAAGATCTGAATATATTTCTTTAAAGATAATGGGGTAATTGGCATCATATATCTGTTTAGTAAATTTAGAGTTATGAATACCTAAGTACTTTATATGATGTGAGGACCATTTAAAGGGATAGTTTAAGGTCAGCAAATTTTCCAGTTGCTTGGGCAATGAGACATTAAGAGCTTCACTTTTATTTGCGTTAATTTTAAACCCTGATATATGGCCAAAATTGCTCAATGTTTTAAATAGGCTAGGTAAGCTAATTAATGGGTTAGTAACCGTGAGGAGAATATCATCCGCTAATAGGCTTAGCTTATATTCTTTATCATCTAACTTGATTCCACTAATATCTGGAGCTTCTCTTATGGCTATTGCTAGTGGTTCTAAACATAGAGCAAAAAGTAGAGGTGATAAAGGACATCCCTGTCTTGATCCCAGATCTATCTTAAATTATTGAGACTTGAAACCCTGAAAGGAATTATAGACCCTAGGGGCAGAATATAATGTCATAATGCTTCCTACAAAGTTTTCACTAAGGCCAAATTTAAACAATGCTTCTTTCATATAAATCCAATCCTATCAAACGCTTTCTCTGCATCTAAAGATAGTAGCATTAGTGGTAATTTTTTGTCTGAAGCAATATCCATGAGGTTAAAGATTCGCCAAATATTATCAGGCGCTTTCCTACCTGGGATAAAGCCCACCTGGTCCGGATGAATCACGGTCGGCAACAAAGAGGCCAATCTATTTGCTATGATCTTGGATTATAATCTGATATAATTGTTTATTAAAGATATGGGTCTATAACTGCTGCACTGCATTGAGTCTTTGTCTTCTTTATGTATTACTATAATTTTTGCCTCCAGAAATTCAGCTTTTAGAGTTTTGCCCGAGAGGGACTCAGTAAATAGATGTTGGGGATTAGGTAACAAAGTTTCCATGAATTGCTTGTAATAGTAATTATTGAATCCATCCGGACCAGGTGCCTTATGAGGCTTAGTAGCCCCTATTGCTCTTCTAATTTCCTCTTCAGAGATAGGGGATGTGAGAGAATCTACTTTACTTTTATCAAATTGGGGTATCGTAATGGATGACAAAAAAGTCTCTATTTGGAATTTATGGCTTTGTGACCCAGAATGGACAGGCATTGAGTACAGCTCAGTATAAAATTGTTGAAATGCCTTAGTAATCTGGTCTGGTTGGTATACCATGCCATTTTCTTTAGTGAGTAATTTAGGAATAAAAGAGTTTGCACTCTGTTGTTTAAGTCTTCTAGCTAACATTGTATCTGGTTTGTTGGAGAAATAAAAAAAATGTAGATTGTGTACGCTGCAATATAGTCACCATTTTCTTTTGCAGAATCTCTTTCAATTCTTGTTTACATTGAAGAATTTCTTCGAAAATCTGAGGCGAATTCTGAACAGTGACCAGTCTATGAAGGTCTTACATTTTTTTGTTCAAATTGTTTATCTGAGACTGATCTAATTTTTTTGCTATTGAGCCAAATTGTATGCAAACCCTTCGCAATACTGCCTTATGGGCTGCCCAGACTCCCATCCCATCTACTTCGCCACCGCTATTCAGTGCAAAGTAGTCCACCAAAGCCTTATTAATCTTATCTTTTATCAGAGGGTCATTGAGAAGTGCCGGGTTTAATGTCCAGGATTGGGAGCAACCTTTTGGGAGCAATTCCCACAGTGACACACTTACAAGGTCGTGGTCAGACTATGAGATGGGATGAATTGTTGCGTCAATCAAATTAGAAGCCATTTGTTGTAGCAATATATACTCGATGCATGATTGGAATTTATGTCTGGCTGAGTAAAAGGTAAAGTCCTTCCCTGTCGCATTCATACACCTCCATGTATCAAATATGCAATTTTGGTTCAGGATTTATTAAAAAACATTAGTAGTGGTGGGGATTTGTGATAAGATAGATGGTCCAGATCTATCTCTGAGTGGATCTAGAACTGCTTTCATATTTCCTCCTATAACACAAATAGAATGTTGCCAATTGGAA
The DNA here is from genome assembly GCA_027410445.1 of Discoglossus pictus. Taxonomy (NCBI): domain Eukaryota; kingdom Metazoa; phylum Chordata; class Amphibia; order Anura; family Alytidae; genus Discoglossus; species Discoglossus pictus. Next base: position 141,415,934 of record CM050167.1, on the reverse strand, counting down.
ATTAGATTTGAGATTCTGCGAAAGAAAGTGGATTGGTCTGAATTTGGTGCATAGCCATTGAGAAGTGATACTGAACTATCGTTAATAATTACCTGAACTGCAATATATCTGCCTTTTCAACGACTTTTTGAGTGTTAGTGTGTTGAAAATTAAGTATTTTGTGAAATAAAATCGAGACACCTTTTGTTTTATTTGACGCATGATATGATTGTGAGTATGATTTTCCCCAGTATTTGGGTATTGATTTTTTTTTAAAGTGGGTTTCCTGTATCATGACAATATCTGCTGCCAGTTATGTGAAATTATTTTAATTCCCATGACTCACAAGGTGCTGAGATAGAGGAAAGAGACTGAGGATAACAACTAATCAGTCAGAGTTTGTACTAGACTGAAGCAAGATGATCTCCTGGCTGGGACACGAGGAGCAAGAGACTGAGATTTGTTAATTAAGGGCAGATTCCCTGAGAAAAATATGGATATGGAAAAAAAGACAAAAAGAAGTCAGAGCAGGATAAACCAGACTTAGACAATTTATGCAACAACGTTGTGATCTAAAATGAGATTCGTAGTTAACTAGCCTACTGGTACCTCAAAAAAGATAGGCAATTTCGTTATAGTAACTACGTAAGTGAGTATAGATATATTTATATGGTACACCAGGGAAGAAAAAGAAAAGGAAGAAAAAGAGAAGAAAATAAAAAGTAGAAATATCAGTAACTTACATTACTTAGAGGAGAGCAATAGCTGTCCTCTTAACTTTAATTGGTGAGCCAGCTAGTATCCAGAACAATGAATACTGAGAAGGTTCGCCTAAAAATTAAACTATATTTATGCGCTATAGGGGCACTTTTAAAATATTAGGTAACATTATAAGTGACATTGCAAGACAAAACGTATGTGTAAACAAGCATATAATTGCATAAAAAGGAGATAAATGATAGGTAGCACTTCAGGGTACTTCCGATATGTAGACCAATATGCTTAAGTGAAGTCCCCTAGTATTCATATGTCCATTGATTCAAGAGGAGGGTTGACATTTACTGGTAGCTGAATGTTCCATGAAGATAGAAGTGTAACTCCTGCTTCAAATGATTGAATGGTGTACCATTTCCCCTACTTGGAGATGTTCAGCCGGAAAGGAAAGCCCCAGGTGTATTTCCAACCTCTGGCTAGTACAAGTTATAGAATGGGTTTTAGCGTCTTTCTCTTAAATAGGGTTTTTGCAGACAAATCTGAGTAGATACTTGGTTGGCAGCCTTCTACTTCAAGAATACCGGTTCTAGCTGCTCTCATAAATTTGTCTTTGGTTGAAAAATAATGGAGCCGCGCTATAACATCTCTTGGTCGATCAGAGTTGGATGACCGACCTCCCAGCGCTCTGTGGACTCTTTCCACTCTATATTCCTCTTCACAAATGTCTGGCAGAAGAAATTTGCATAATTCTAGCAAATATTGCGGGAGATCTCTCACCGAATCAGGGAAGTTCCTTATGCGGACATTTTGTCTACGGGATCTGTTCTCTAAATCTTCTTGGACAGACTGTTGAAAAGATTGTTCCTCCTTCATTAGGACCAACTCCTCCTCAAGACGCGTATGTGCACGAAGAAGATCATTGTAATTGTCCTCCAGTAGCGTTGTTTTGGAGTCTACTGCCTTTATCTCTGTAGACAATTCCGTTGCCACCAGTGCCACCAGTTTTTGAGAGCCCACACAACAGCCAAACATTCCTTTTCACTACTGGTATAGGCTATCTCTCGGTTCAGCAGCTTCCTACTGAGGTAGGCAATAGGATGTTCTGTTCCTTGGTCGTCCATTTGGCTCAGAACGGCTCCTATGCCATAGATAGACGCATCAGTCTGTACCACAAATGGTTTGCTGTAATCGGGGAGGCTAGTACAGGCAAACAGGTTAGGGCGTCCTTCAGGGCTTGGAAGGCGAGTTCACAGACAAGGGTCCATGTCACTTCACTGGGCAATTTCTTCTTGGTCAGGTCCATCAAGGTCTTGGCCGTACCACTGTAAGCAGGAATACATTTACGGTAATATCCAGTAGTACCTCAAAAAGCCAATACCTGCTTCTTAGTTTTGGTAGTGGGTCAGGGGGCTATATCCTCTATTTTTGCTGTCTCTGGTTTCAACTTTGCATTTCCTACCCAATGGCCCAAATACTGCACCTCTGCCCTGGCCCACTGACACTTGTCAGGTCTAACGGTAAGCCTAGCCTGACTGATGGTCAGCATAATACTCGTGATGTACCTTAGATGGTATGACTAAAAATGGCTATGTCCAGATAGGCCTATACATATCCCTGGTAGCCGTGCAATAACTTACCAATCTCTGGAAGGTGGACGGGGCATTTTTCATCCAAAAAGGCATAGCCTTAACTTGGTACAGGCCAAATGGGGTGATACATGCAGACTTCTCCCTAGCTCTGTCCTCCAAGGCAATCTGGCAATATTCCTTGGAGAGATCCAGAGTGGTGAAATATTTGGCAGTACCTAGACGGTCCAACAACTCATCCATGTTTGGGATAGGGTAAGCATCTGTTTTAGATTTTTTGTTTAGCTTCCTGTAATCCATGCAGACAAATGGCTAGTAGGTTGGCAGGTTGTCTCTGGTATACCTTTAATCTACTTATGTGGGCTACTCTAGTGATTTTCCTATCCAGGTCTGTCATCACCACATACGTATGGGGGTTTCATTTTTTGGTCCTTTAATCTACTTATGTGGGCTACTCTAGTGATTTTCCTATCCAGGTCTGTCATCACCACATACGTATGGGGGTTTCATTTTTTGGTCAATCGGTACGGCCCTTCCCACATAGCCTGGGTTTATCCTGGGGACTGGCTACCATCATTAATACTTCCATTCCCACCTTTAATTCCCTCTCACTGGCACCTGGATTATAGTATTTCTGATCCTTTGCCTGTGCTTTATGCATATTCTCTCCCCAACACAGTTAGCATGGCCAATATTTCCCTGAACACTACCACATAGGTGACTACTGGCATCTCATGCCTTCCATATTCCCCCTCCAAAGCTTCCCTTATCACGTTTAATGGACCTCTGATTTGCCTGCCATACTGGAGCTCAAAAGGAGAAAACCCAGTTGACTCTTGTGGCACTTCTTTATAGGCAAAGAGAAGATCGGGTAATAACTTTTCCTAGTCTTTCTCCTGATCTGTAAAAGTACGGATCATTTGTTTCAGAGTTCCAGAGGATATGACATGCTTTATACCACATAAGGTTCATAGTTGTTCAGTAACTTTGGCCATGAACTGAGTTCCTCGGTCAGATAAGATCTCTTGGGGAAATCCTGTCCTAGAAAATACTCCCATTAAAGCTTCTTGGGAGCTGATATATTGAACAGGGCTACAGCTTCTGAATACCGAGTGGCATAATCCACTATGGTAACTAAAAACTGTTTCCCTGTCTTGCTAGGTCTAGCCAAGGGACCTACAATATCCACAGCTACCCGCTGAAAGGGCACATCCATGATAGGCATGGATTGCAGGGGGAGCTCCAGTTCCCTTCCCAAAGAGTCCATGGCGCTGACAGGCATCACAAGAGTTACAATAATCCTTCACATCCTTGTTTACCCCAGGCCAATAAAACACCCCAGTTATGGGGAGTCTGGTCTTTTTTACCCCTAAATGTCCATCCAAAGGGACCTTGTGTGCCTAAAGCCAATAAGCTACTTCTATACTTCTTAGGGACCACCATTTGCTGGTCTGGTGCTCTGCCAGCCTGTTCCTTACTTACTGCAGTCATCCTATATAGCAATCCCTTGTCCCATTTTTAACTATCTTTCTCTGACCCTATTTACTGCCTCTTTTCTGCTTTCCTTCTTACCCTAGCCAGAGTCTCATCCTGGACTAATGCTGCTTCTAATTCCTCTATGCTAGCCCAGCTTCCTCCCAAATTTGTAGCAGGCAATGGACTTCCCTCAAGATCTGGATAGTCTGTCTGATCCTGGTTCTTAGTAGTATTCCTTGCTATCTTGGCCTGAGCCCTGGTGATAGGCCGCACATACCCACTTTCCATGTGCCCTAGATCATTGTCCAACAAAACTTCAGCTGGCAACCCTTCCATCACCCCCACTTCCTGGATCCCTTTCCCAGTGCCCCAATTTAAATGCAACTGGGCTACTGGGATGGCAAATTGCTCCATTCCAGCAACCATCACCATCATGTCTTTAGGTAATTTTCCAGAATGTGGAACAAAATCATGGTGTACTGCAGCTCCTGAATCCCTGAAGCCAGTTACCTTACGCCCTTGTACCCAAACAGGCTGCAAATGCTGTCCCTCGTGGTACCTCTGTTCCCTCTGGAGAGTGTGGAGGTGGGTACACCACACAGCTGCTTCTGGCTCCAGCTGAGACGCGTTGGAGTGCCCTGTGGCTAGGTCCCACTCACCCAGAAAACGCACTGGTCTACCAGTGGTGTCCACTCGGCTAGAGGGTCATTGACGGCAATCCCTGAGTATATGCCCCGGCTGCTGGCACCCATAACACTCCCCTCTGGTATTCCTGCTGCCCTGATGCATGCAGATGTTGGAGGGGGAGATTGAGAGCCCCACCCATAATGTCTGTTCTGCCTTGGTGAACTATTGGTGCCTGGGTCAATGCAGGGCGCAGAGCTCCAGTTTTAGTTCCAGCAGCCCCTTTTGTTTGGAAATGCCCCGGAGTAGGCACCGTTGGGTTCCATGGCCCAGCTCTTCCCCTCCAGTGTCCACAGAATGATCCACCATACTTGCTGCCTCATCCCCTGTGGTTGGCTTTTTGTCCTGGAGCCAAGCGCATAATGGTGGTGGACACAGGTGCAGCAGCTGTTCCATTACCACTTCCTCCAGAATCGCCTCTGCTGTGGTGGCTCCTTTAGCTGCCTACTATTTGCGACAGGCGTGCTTCAATCTACACATAACTTCAGCATAGGTATCCCCTGGCCCTTTGCTGTCACATCTAAGTATTTTGATAAATGTCTCTGGTGTGATAGAATACCTTGCCAATAGCACCTGGTACACTTGCGCATAGTCTTTAGCCAGTTCTGTGGGCATAGCTCTGTACGCCTCACTGGCCCTCCCAGTGAGTTTGCTAACTAGCAACTTCACCCATTCTGTACGTGGAATGTCATGCAAGTCACATTGTCGCTCAAGCTCCTGCAGGGACCCATCCATAGTGTGCTTCTCGTCTACAAAAGTTTTAAAACTCTGATATGCCACCTTTAGTTGAGGTAGCATACTCCCATTCCTCTGGGCAGGCCTAGGACTAGCCTGTCTGTGGGTTTTATTGTATTCCTCCTCCTGACTTAAGCTTTATCTGAGATTTACCCTTTCCATTTTTGAAACCTGCTGGTGATTTTGTCTTCATCTGTCTCTACCAGCTCCAGGCTGGGTTGTGGGATTTGGGTTCTTGGTACTGTGCTTACCCCCTCTCCCGGATCCTCTGCCTCCATCTGTCATTCGTCATCCAGTAACAGTTCCTCAACCAAAAGTGCTTTGGTCGGCCCTGTTACCCTGGCGAGTCCTCTGCTCTATAAAATATCTCTTACTTCTGTCACAGACACCTCTGCATACTGTGCCATCCTTTCTGTATCTTGATCCAGTGGTCCCACCACTGCCAGCCAGTTGTGACAACCTGTACAGTGCCTTGCAAAAGTATTCGCCCCCCTTGACTTTTTTCCTATTTTGTAACATTACAGCCTTAAGTTCAATGTTTTGCTAATCTGAATTTTATGTGATGGATCAGAACACAATAGTCTAAGTTGGTGAAGTGAAATGAGAAAAATATATACATAAAACTATTTTTTAGAAATAGAAAACAGAAAATTGGTGTGTGCGTATATATTCACCCCCTTTGTTATGAAGCCCATAAAAAGCTCTGGTGCAACCAATTACCTTCAGAAGTCACATAATTAGTGAAATGATGTCCACCTATGTGCAATCTAAGTGTCACATGATCTGTCATTACATATACACTGCTTTTTTGAAAGGCCCCAGAGGCTGCAACACGTAAACAGGAGGCACCACTAACCAAACACTGCCACGAAGACCAAGGAACTCTTCAAACAAGTAAGGGACAATGTTGCTGAGAAGTACAAGTCAGGGAGTATCTGTACATAGGACGACAATAAGACGTAGGCTCCATAGAGTTGGGCTTTATGGCAGAGTGGCCAGAAGAAAGCCATTACTTTCAGCAAAAAACAAAACGGCACGCTTTGAGTTTGCGAAAAGGCATATGGGAGACTCCCAAAATGTATGGAGAAAGGTGCTCGGGTCTGATGAGACCAAAATTTAACTTTTCGGCCATCAAAGAAAACGCTATGTCTGGCGCAAACCCAACACATCACATCACCCAAAGCACATCATCCTTACAGTGGAACATGGTGGTGGCAGCATCATGCTGTGGGATGTTTTTCAGCAGCCAGGACTGGGAAACTGGTCAGAGTTGAGGGAAAGATGGATGGTGCTAAATACAGGGATAATCTTGAGCAAAACCTGCACCACTCTGTGCGTGATTTGAGACTAGGACGGAGGTTCACCTTCCAGCAGGACAATGACCCCAAACACACTGCTAAAGCAACACTTGAGTGGTTTAAGGGGAAACATGTAAATGTGTTGGAATGGCATAGTCAAAACCCAGACCTCAATCCAATAGAAAATATGTGGTCAGACTTAATGATTGCTGTTCACAAGCGCAAACTATCCAACTTGAAGGAGCTGGAGCTGTTTTGCAAGGAGGAATGGGCAAAAATCCCAGTGGTAAGATGTGACAAGCTCATAGAGACTTTTCCAAAGTGACTTGGAGCTGTGATTGCCATACAAAATACTCTACAAAGTATTAAATTTAGGGAGGTGGCTTGTTATGCACATTGACTTTTTCGGTTATTTTGTCCTATTTGTTGTTTGCTTCACAATACAAAAAAAAAATCTGTTTTGGGCATGTTCTGTAAATTAAATGATGCAAATCCTCAAACAATCCATGTTAATTCCAGGTTGTGAGGCAACAAAACAAAAAAAATGCCAAGGGCGGTGAATACTTTTGCAAGGCACTGTATGTTGAATGGGGTATGATAAGAGCCTATTGTCCAAACGTCTTCCCACAGGTGTGCCCGGTTCATTTTACCTCTGAACAGCAGGAAAGACTTTCAGCCCTTAGGTTAGGCTAAGAGATGTCTGTAGTCTTGTGTAGCATAAGGATCTTTCTAAGGTCTGAAAAGAACTTACTCCAGCAATCAGAATTCCCAGCATCAATAACAAAATTCACACGTTAATTATGTGAACCAGTATAACATCTTTATTACTGAAACCATCAGACACATTTATACCACAATCTTAGCAACAACAGACCAATTAATTCAAATGTGCATCCATGGTTACACTCAATCAGTTACACTCAATCCTTCTAGCTCACATTATCACCCCTGCCTGCCAGTCTAAGACAATCACCCATTGTTTTCCCTTGGCACTGCTGTATTCTTGGTATGGTGCAATTACATACAATAAGCATATAGACACCAGGCTGAGGCTTGTGATACATAGAGAGAGATACTGGTGTCATGTGACTCCTAGGGGTCAATTATCTCCCTAATCATGTTAATAAGGGACTAGTCCATTACTATGAAATATTGGGCATATACAATATTTCCCTTGTAAATGCTACCCCCCCTAAAGCACAACACAGACATACATCCCATCACTCCCATCATGTCCGTACATACACCCCAACTATAAACATGGGTACCACAGTATGGGCCCTTTGGCACCCAGGCAACTTTAAACAGGCATATCAAGGAACAACACACAAATCCCCAATGTTAACCGATCTCAGTGGGCCCCTTTCCCCTGGCACAGTAAGCCTATCCTATAACGCTGACGGCATCAGTCTGTAAGACACTGCACAGCTGGTGCCTTGGCATGCTACAGGCATGACAACTCCTCTCTCTTTCTTTTCCAGTGAAGCTTGGGGAGTCCTTTGGATCCGAGGACCCCTCAACTACACTGAGGTTTAGTGATCCTCCTGTCTTGACAACCCATCTGCATTCTGATGCAACTTTCCCCTTCAATGTTGCACAGTAAAGTTAAATGTCTGTAACGCCAAGCTCCATCTTAGGAGGCTCCCATTTTCCTCAGCCACCCTAGACAACCAGCAAAGTGGATTGTGGTCAGTAACTACAGTGAACAGTCTCCCATAAAGGTAGTGCTGGTGCCTTGGCATGCTACAGCCATGACAGAGACACAGGGGAGGGATAGGGCTGTAAGAGACACAGGGGAGGGAGAGGTGGGGAGAGACACGGGAGTGGGGGAAGAGACACGGGTAGGTAGAGGCTCCCAATGAGCGCCGGAGGCGCTCATTGCAAAGGCCCGCCATGAGCGCGGAAGGCTCTCATCGTGGAGCCCAACATGAGTGACAAAGTTACGGAATTGAGCATGCGCACAGCTCATGCCGTGTCGTGCAATCAGCGGCAAAGCCGCTAATTGCAGGGCCCGCGATGAGCACCGAAGGCGAGGACCATAAAGTAGAGAGGGGGAGAGGCTTGCAATGAGCGCCAAATGTAATCACATATAATAACACAGCTCAGTAATATTAAATCATGTGATGGCACTTAGCTACAAATCCACCAAGATGAGCAGAGATAGAAAATGTTCTCCTTCATCCAGCAGTGAAATCTACCATTTTACTTTGTAATGGTCAACTCAGTGGGTTGGGAGGAGACGTTGCATAAAGAGAGAACACTTCTATCTCCACAATGGAAAATGGCAGTAACAACTGCCAGTGTTTTTATGAAGTCTAATGGAAAGCTCATTTTTTGACAGGAACACACCCTCCTGTCTTCTTGCAAGTACACATAGTGAGAAAGACAATCCTGTCAGGGACCCACAGCATGTCTCGTCTTCCTTTACCAGACTCCTAAAATCTGCTGCAGTTCCCAGGTGGATGGACTTGTCTAAGAAAGATTCTTAAAGATTCAGCACACCTATTAGCCGCTGGATTCTGGTGTCCTGTGTGATCTCCTGTTTGGTGCAGTGTTTGTTTCCAGCTTCTGAATGCACCTGATCCTCTACTCACTGCTACAGTATATCTGTGGATAAGGCTCCCTGTTACTGCTCCCCGAATTCCTGTAAGCACCAGTTATATAGTGTCTGTATACCATTCCAGTATCTACTTGCTGAAGTCCTCAAGTTCCTATCTTTCTGTCTTTTTTTCTACTATATCTAAGGATGATTTCATCATAGCAATTAGAATATAATTCTGCTTACTCCCAAATAACTATGGAGTGAGTTATTTTGGTTGCGTTCTAGAATGGCATAGCATAGCTCATGAGCTGCTGGAGTCAATTACATTCGGTGTGTTGTTATTAATTGACTATATAAAGGAGATTAAAGCATCTTCTCTACTATCATAAAGACATTCGCCATAAGAGTAAGCTCATACCTCCAGAGTGTGGATTGTTGGAGCTCTTATGAAATGTAAAGAAAAAACATTTAAAAAAATATATTTGTATAAACATTTAATAATGGACATAATGGAACCCTGCAGTAAAAAAATACATATAAAAGTAAAATATATAAAAACTATGTTTATTTTTGCTTTTTAAAAATAATTTCCTCATTATTATGGTTTAGTTTTTCAAAAAACATATAGAAAAGTCTATCCGCAGTGACACTTCAATATAGTGTATAAGTACTTACATAAAATCTTTCTAACTTTCACTTTTTTCCTGACCCTTGCTATTCCTTACCTGTTACTCTTCCCCAGGTCTCTGCTCCTTTCATTCTCTTCAGATTGTAAGTAGCGAGTTTCTTGTATCTTTGGAAAAAAACACTTTCTGCAAAGATTCTAAACTCAAAACAGGGCCCTTCATTTTCTGAATTTGTTAATATTGTTTTTCCCTTATTCTTATCCCCTGTACAGCACTACGGAATATGTTGGCACGATACAAATAAAAGTTAATAATAATAATAATAATAATAATAATAATAATAATAATATAAACTACTCAAGTAAATACAAATTTATATCCATAGTATAAAGTGTACAACTTATTAGACACAATAATAACACTTTGCTCTGGAGCTGTTTGTGTATTGCTGTAGTGTTTGTTATCTAAACCTTAAATCACTCATCTCCTTTTTTAAATAAAGAAGAAACAGGAACAGGAATCCTGGAAAAACAAGCAGATAACATGGCTTTAACTAATAATGTCCCTGCCATACTATGTCTCAGTACAATGATTCTTATAGGAATTTACTATAAAATCGTAGCCAGTAAAGTAGTCCACAAGACTTATGGCTATTAAATTGGCCCCGTAAAGCAACCCGCTAACGACTTGCTGGTTAACTGCGAAACAACCCTACGGGATGTTGAAATCTGAACTCCGTGGCTGCATATCCTTTGATCTGTCAAGCCCATAACTGTTACGTTGGAACATAACTATTAAATTGCTACAAATCCACTGGCATTCAACCCTGTATCCCGCAAATGCAGCCAAAAAGCCAACAGGTACTAGAGAGGACCCGAAAGGAGTTAAAGTCCTTTCCATAGCACTGTAAATGCAAATATAAACTAAGTACTGTACTTATAATTAATGGGAAAGTGATGTTAGGTATTAAAATGAATATCACAGCATTCTCAAGCTAGCAAATCTGTAATATAAAATACTTTTATTTCTGTTTAAATTCCGTGTTATATCGATCCTGGCAATCATTGTGTTAAAACATATAATGGAACTCGCATGGACTAGATTATCATATTTACTGATTTATTAATATTGCATTATTTCCTTAAAAAGAAAAGCATTCATCCAGTCATGTTGGAATAGACAGAGTGGGTGTCAGGAACATGGGTGTAGGAACTGGGGTGGACAAGGGAGACAAATCCCCCCCAGATTTTTCAATGTGTGTGTATGCAGTATCCCCCCCAGATTTTCTTTGGCTCCTACGCTTATGGTCAGGAAGCCCGTTTACACTTGTGTCCACCAATGTGCAGGGAAATAGGGTGTACGAAATAATTTTCAGAGCATTTTATAAATATTTATAACTAATTTAAATATGCCACATTTGACAATTATGGGGTATTTAACCAATAAATGATTGAGAACAATTGTCTATGCATACTGATGTTAACTCAATGTGTACAGCATACTTGTATGGTCGGTTGGTGTAAGTTGAGAAGGTTCATTATCTATCTGAGCTTGGAGGGGAGTGAAAACAGCTCAGAACTTCTGCAAAAAGTTAGTTTATAACAGTCTACAATATACATTTACACAACACTTATAATGATATACAACATTTAAAGGACCACTGTAGATCAAGAAAAAAAACACTTATTTGTGTTGCATGTAACAAACTAACATACAGCCTTATTAAATTGTGATTCGGACAATTCTAAAGGGCTTTATATAAGCACACAGCATATTTTATTTACAGAATTTTTGTAATTAGTGAACCTCTATCCAAAAGCAAGGTCTTCACTAACAAAAAAACTTCTGTAAAATATATGCTCTGTGCTTACAGTATATAGAGCCCTTTAGAATAGGCCAAATCACAATTTAATAAGACTGATCATTAGCAACTGTGTAAGCCCTTGGGTATTCTGTTTATAATTGCAGGAATCTATTTTCTTTTTGTTGCAGCAATTCATGAGAAATGGATCATAAGGGGGTTTCTTCTAAAACAGTGGAGAGAGAGGTTGGGAAGGAGAGAACAGGGAGAGGTCAGTAGATAATTGGATAAGATTGAAATTGACACCATTGCTCTCCCCTCACAGGGCCAGATGAAAGAAGTTGATAGATTGAGGAAGTTCATTTAAACAATAGATGCAAGAATTGCTCAAGAAATGGAAATGCCCATCACACACACACACTTCCACCAAAGTATCATAGATTCATACAAGGTCCAGCAAAGGGCATCACATTTTGTTTTTCTAGTTAAAAACTAGTTTTATGATTTTTCCCCTGCTTATTTATGTTGTTACACAGACTCAAGTTTTCATATACCGTACATTTTTCTTTTCAAATGTATCTAATTATTTCATTGAACCATGGTTCTTTACCATTGCACTGGCACACAATTTTTACAAATTCAACCCATCCTTGCATTTGTCAGTGATGCACATCAAACTGTACGTGCACAGTGCACTATACTAACTGTATCCATTAAGGAAACACAACGACCTGGACTTAGCACACAGACTGGGCACACACAATCCTCCTTGGGCTGAGCACACACCAAGCAAACTGCACGTCAGTCTGAAAGGGAAGATAAGGAGAAGCAGCAGAAGCAGACCCCTGAAGTTAATAAACTTGACCTACAACTCACACTTACATTTCACACAAACTGCCAACCTTAGGCTAAATATTTTGCTTCAGTCAGGGAATCTCATTTTCAATTGATATACATAGAACTACCAATTAAGGATAGCTTATTCTCTGCCTGAGCACCTCTATTGTTGGTATTAGTTATAGATTTATTCAGACCAAAAATTAAACAAAAATGTATAGTCACAGTAATACACACCCAGCTTTGCTAGGATTTAGAAGTTACCTTCCAAGTGATGATATCTTTTCCCCCATCTACTTCTGCAGATAGCACAGGGTGTTCAGACATTCCCGTCTTCAGGGACATACATCTGGGATTTGCTGTTTCTCCTGTCCAGGGGAAAATTGCCTGGTATTTTGGGGCTGGATCACTCTTTTAAGTCACACCAGACTGATATACTACAGGATATTTCTCCCTGTGAAGGGCACAAGTGAGCTAAAAGAGGTTTCTCTCAGAGTGGCTTATCATGGCCATAGAACTAACCTATTAAGGATAGTTGGTTCTCTGTCTGAGCTCTACTATGTTGGTATTGCTTAAATCTATAACTAGCTGCAATTTCCAAATCTTATCCACTGAATTGGTTCACGGATTGGTAAAGTGTCATCCTTATCATTACAGTGTCTCATCCTTTGAGTAATGAAATTGTTATTAATGAATGTAATACTTTCAACTCACATTTTTTCTTCTGCAACCAGTTCTTTCCACTAAGAACAGGTACACTGGCTGACATTACCCTCCTCCTCTAACAGATGCTGACCAAAGACTGATGCCTCTTCTGGATAAGCAACTGCATTTATATCACTGTGTGCATTATGATGTCACTGGTGAGATCACACTACAGCAAGATTCAGAATTCAGCTGCCAACCTAGCAAAACACAGCATTTTAGCAAACTTAACAGGATACAGTTCAAGTCAACTGCAGTACAAAAGACTAAGCACGCTCAGACTCAGGGTTTATGGTCAGTGTTTTAGTCTGAAGCTGGCTTACACAGATAGCCGCCCAGGGGCACTTCCCTGTTAGGGGCGCCACTTCTTAAAAAAATGGTTCCTGGCTTAAAAAAAAGGAAATGTTACAGTTCATAGACTAGCTACAAGGGGGTAACCACCTAGAATAAGACAGTTAAAACAGGAAAGGGAACTTACACGTACAGAAAAGGCAAAGATTAGTGTGTGCATACTCACTCGCAGGGGCTCCTCCACTTCACTTCCTAGGGGCTCCAAAAAAGTAGATATGGCCCTGCATAGACTGGGACAAAGAACTGACAGGTAAATGTGCTGAAAATAAATAAACAACATTTACAGTCTTACTAAATATACATACATATCACCATATACCATGTGGAAATAAAAGTAAAAGGAGTAAATCATATCCAATAGGCCTTAACAATGATTTAAAGATCAAGATACGGAGTAAAAAACAGGTATTTAAATTATACAAAAAAGTGAGAACAGAGAAATTAACAAGGTTTACAAAAGAGCTATTAGTTTGGCTAAAATAGAAAGTGAAAAGGCAATTGCAAAGGAGAGTAAGACTAACCCTATTTTTTAAAAATATATTAATGGGAAGAAGGGGAGGAAGAAAGCTATAGGAACATTACAATGTGACACAGGCCATGTGATAAATGGAGACCAGGAAAAGGCAGATTAGCTTTTCTTTTTCTTCTATATTCACAAGGGAGGGACCAATGACTGCAAATAAATGGGGCTACACTACGTTCACCAAATAAGTGGTTAAGAAATCCAAGAGAGGCTGCAAAAAATAACTTAATAAAGCCCCAGGTCCTGATGGAATACTAAGGGAACTGGATTATGTAATAGCCAAACCATTCTATCTAATTTTTCATATTATATACCTGTAAGCCTCACTTCTATAGTTGGGAAAGCTTTTAGAAGGGCTATTAAGGGATAATATACAAAAATATGTCTGTTTGAACAAGTAGGAGTCAACACAGATTTATGAGGGATAGGTCATGTCAGACAAATCTAATCAGTTTCTATGAGGAGGTAAGTAGGAAAGGCTTTCGATACAGGCCTCCTGATTTGGAAAATTCCGCCACCCCGGCTTGATCTAGCCCCTCCCTTAGCAGGGTAGAGGCCCCTGCCAGTAGCCCTTCTCTCCAACCCCCCCCCCCCCCCAGTAGAAATTCCCAAGGCCCCCTGGCTGGGCAGAGGGCCCCCTGGCCTGGAAAATTCCAACCCAAAAGGCCCTCCTGGCTGGGTAGTGGCCCCATCCAGGGTCCCCGTCTGGCTAGAGGCCCCTGTCTGGACAGAGGCCCCTCGGTGCCGCCTGGCTTGGAAAATTCTGCCCTCAGCCCCCCTGGTGGGGTAGAGGCCCACTGGCTGAGTAGAGGCCCCCAGGTTCCCCTGGCTTGGAAGATTCCTCCACAGGCCCCCCTGGCTGGGTAGAGGTTCTTTCCCAGGACCCCCTGGCTTGGAAAATCCCACCCCCAGGCACTCCTTGTAAATGGAACATACTCAGATTGGACTAATGTGGTAGGTGGGGTTCCACAGGCTTCAGTATTAGGTCCCCTCATGTTCCACTTCATATTTGTTAATGGCTTAGAAGTAGGATTGGAAAGTATTGTCTCCATTTTTGCTGATGGCACTGAGTTGTGCAAGGTAATTAAATCAGATAATGATGTATATAAATTCGAGGAATGGGCAGATGAAATGGCAGATGAGATTTAATACAAATAAATATAAAGTTATGCATCTGGGAAGGAAAATTAATTGTGCAATTTATAATCTTAATGGAGCAAATCTAGGGATATCAGATATTGAAAGGGATTTGGGAGTACTTGTGGACAACCACCTAGGTAACAGCGCTCAATGCCAAGCAGCAGCTGCAAAGGCAAGTAAAATATTAGCATATATTAAGAAGGGTATAGAAGCCAGGGAAGCAAATATAATTCTGCCACTATACAAATCAATAGTACGCCCTCGTTTGGAATATGTGTTATGGATCAGGATCTACAAGAAAATGCATTTTATGTTTGCCCTACTCATACATTTTCTCTTTTCAGTATTACATAACCTTATTAACATTTGGCCATGGACAGATATCTCCGAGAACTATTTTGGTTTTCTCCAAAACATAATTGGCGCCCGAACAGGGACTTGAGGTTTAACTGAGCCGACAGCGGACACAAGGGATCCGGACGGAGCCTGCAGGAATGGGCGGAGCCTGATCACCTCCGGTACACGGTAAGGACACAGTTAGCACCTTGACCATGTAAACCTGTTCCTGGGACTCAGCCCGTCATCCAGACCCGCTGTTGGGGAAGTTGTCAAAGTACAGGAAATAACTTGCCTCAAGTCCATTACGAATCCTGTACCAGTGATATCTGTCACCTGTGTATGACTGTTGAGAGTGTGGGTCGAGTGATTGTGATCTTGGATATTGTGGTCCGGGACATACATGTGTGCGTGCAACAGACTCCGGGGACGGATGCTGGTGCCATGGTAGCACATAAACCGGATGAGCTGTACGTACAGGCGTGCATATACGTGGATCGGTGTCATTTGACATACTTTTCCTAAGGAGGGTCTATGCATGTTGGATAGCCGAATATCTTTCGGGGGTCATGATGTTCGTGCCCTGGTAGCGTGATAACCCAGAGAGACATCTATCACACACTTAGGTGTAAAAGCATGTATGTGGGATGCAGACTTCAGTGGCGGATCGTTAGTGCCCTGGTAGCGCAATAGCCCTGAGGGCGTCAATTTTAGCACACGACGGTGTAAGACCCCGGACTAAAATATCTTAAGAGTCAGAAATTTTGGGCAGAAATTGTTTAAATGTTACTATGGTCTGTTATTGCTGGTTGTGATGCATATTTTAATGAGAAATGTAGCTTAGAATTTCTCCCCCTGTACTTGTGAAGCTGAGAAGCTGAATTTGCTGCAGCTGTGTGTGACAGCCAATGTCAGAGCACACACAGCAAAGAATACCCCCCCACTCCCCCTCCCATCTCGTTAACTCTTTTAAGGACGTATCTTAGAGAATTCTTTCTATGCCAATGCTTAAGGTCGTATGAATTTGTACGGTGAGTGAAATTACTGTCATGTTTTCATGTTGTTAAATTTTGCTCAAGGGTAATTACAGTACGTGAAGGAATGTTTGTGTGAAAGTAGGTGTGTCCAGGGAGGAGATTGATTTAAAAAGTAAATAATTCAAGATATATACACGGAGTTAGACTTTGAGACCGCACCTCGAATGTAAAAGTAGGTATCTCAAAGGAAACAGTACCTTAGGACTGTAGACGTACCCCTAAGAGTACAGTATATATATGGACGCAGACTGAGAATTGGTTGTGTAACGAACAACTATAATTTTACACCCATCTTAAAGGCAAACAGCACCTACTATACTACCTCTGCTGGAGTCAGTGCCCTGTATCCACTACTTCTTGGCAATATTAATCCTTATTAAAAGGAAGATATAGGAGACATTCAATGTTTCATTAAGCTTTACTATACACAAAGAAGTATACGAAAGAAAAAGTAAACGCAACGTTATTTTAGGATGTTTTTAGAAAGTTACTCCGATACAATTTTTGTCTCATATACTGTTATGTTGTGATATTTCCGGCTAAGATGTATGTTTAATAATGAAATGTGATGTTATTCTCTTTCCGTGATATTGTGTCTATCTAAATCACTTGTCGCTATACACTGCCCTCCTTGCTATCCCTTATCAGTAGTGCGTGGTTACACACTATAACTTAGTGGTCCCCCGGAGGGCGGTAACTACAGTCTGAGTTTACTGCAAAGAAATACTGCAAAGAAACATCTCCCATCAGAAGTCCACCTGAAATCAGTCTAAGACACTTTTAAAAGCATACTGCAAAGAAACATCTCCCATCAGAAGTCCACCTGAAATCAGTCTAAGAAACTTTTAAAAGCATACTGCAAAGAAACATCTCCCATCAGAAGTCCACCTGAAATCAGTCTAAGACACTTTTAAAAGCATACTGCAAAGAAACATCTCCCATCAGAAGTCCACCTGAAATCCGTCTAAGACACTTTTAAAAGCATACTGCAAAGAAACATCTCCCATCAGAAGTCCACCTGAAATCAGTCTAAGACACTTTTAAAAGCATACTGCAAAGAAACATCTCCCATCAGAAGTCCACCTGAAATCAGTCTAAGACACTTTTAAAAGCATACTGCAAAGAAACATCTCCCATCAGAAGTCCACCTGAAATCAGTCTAAGACACTTTTAAAAGCATACTGCAAAGAAACATCTCCCATCAGAAGTCCACCTGAAATCAGTCTAAGACACTTTTATAAGCATACTGCAAAGAAACATCTCCCATCAGAAGTCCACCTGAAATCAGTCTAAGACACTTTTAAAAGCATACTGCAAAGAAACATCTCCCATCAGAAGTCCACCTGAAATCAGTCTAAGACACTTTTAAAAGCATACTGCAAAGAAACATCTCCCATCAGAAGTCCACCTGAAATCAGTCTAAGACACTTTTAAAAGCATACTGCAAAGAAACATCTCCCATCAGAAGTCCACCTGAAATCAGTCTAAGACACTTTTAAAAGCATACTGCAAAGAAACATCTCCCATCAGAAGTCCACCTGAAATCAGTCTAAGACACTTTTAAAAGCATACTGCAAAGAAACATCTCCCATCAGAAGTCCACCTGAAATCAGTCTAAGACACTTTTAAAAGCATACTGCAAAGAAACATCTCCCATCAGAAGTCCACCTGAAATCAGTCTAAGACACTTTTAAAAGCATACTGCAAAGAAACATCTCCCATCAGAAGTCCACCTGAAATCAGTCTAAGGTAATTTCAGAAGAACAGATGCTCACCAGATCCATATCAACGTTTACAAAGGACTATTTATTATAATTAATATCTGTGTTATGATAATTGCTGAGATAGACTTTTTACTGTCAGATTGTTCGACTATTGTCATAATATACTATTTCTTATCTGTAAACCAGAAATGCTCTGTGTTCACTGATCCATGTTACTGCTCCAAAGTACCCTCCCCCTGAAATATCTCCTTGTTCTGTCTTATAGACACTTTTAAAAGCATACTGCAAAGAAACATCTCCCATCAGAAGTCCACCTGAAATCAGTCCCCACCCTTGTTTACACTTAATATATTGAGGCATACTAATTACCTGCACATGGTTAATCAGTGACATCTGATTATCACTTCTAACCACCCCCTTCAAGAATACTTGCTTACACAGCTTCATTATGTTGCCTATTACCACCTTCCTTATTATAACCTCCTGCCTCTTTCTCAGACTCTCTTATACTGTCTCTACACATCATGTCTCCAATAATATAACTATCTCACCTTCCCTGCTCTCCTCTCCTCTTCTGTGCTCCCATGAGCTCCTCTCCTTCCTCCAGTCACTATCTCATCCCTCCCCTAAAGCTGGGAAGCAGAAATGCTCCTATAAGTCCTATTCCCATCTCCTTTTACTTGCTCTCCTTCTTCTGATGGCATGTGGGGATATATCCCCTAACCCAGGCCCCTCACTCATTCCCACCTGCTGTCAGCCACGCAGAGTCCCCAGGGCAGCAAATGCCCAAAACACCCATAATCTAATACCCATCACTTGTCACAAACCATCTACTTTGCCCTTCTCCTGTGCCCTCTGGAATGCAAGGTCTGTTTGCAATAAACTTACCTTCATTCATGACCTCTTCATTTCCAACTCCCTGAATTTACTGGCTATCACAGAAACCTGGCTCACTCCATCTGACTCTGCCTCCCCTGCCGCACTCTCTTATGGGGGTCTGCACTTCAGCCACACTCCTAGACCTGGGAACAAACAAGGTGGAGGTGTGGGCATACTACTATCCTCTCGCTGCACTTTTCACTGCATACCCCCTGTTCCCTCCCTCCAATTCTCATCTTTTGAAGTCCACACTATCCGCATCTTCTCTCCCATCCCTCTGCGAGTAGCTGTGATCTATCGCCCGCCTGGTTCACCCTCTCAATTTCTGGACAACTTTGCCGCCTGGCTCCCTCACTTTCTCTCCTCCAATATACCCTCACTCATTCTTGGCGATTTCAACATAGCCACTGACACCCCCACCTCCCCAACAACTGCAAAATTACTTGCACTTACCTCTTCCCTTGGCCTCTCACAATGGACAGATTCTGCAACTCACAGTGGTGGACACTCCATTGACCTTATTTTTACTAATCTCTGCACTATCTCCAACCTTGACATCTCCTCACTTCCCCTATCTGACCACCACCTGCTAACTTGCAACCTCACCTCATCTTCCGCTCACCACCCTTGTTCAAATCCTGCCATCAGAACACGCAGAAACCTGCAAGCACTCAACCCACAACAATTGTCAAATGTACTAAAACCCCTTCTCAGCCCCCTCACCACCCTTGCCTGCCCTGACATCGCCACTTCACAGTACAACGATACTCTAACTTCCACCCTTGACTCTCTTGCCCCCATAATCACAAGCAAACGCCCTCACTCTCACCCACAACCATGGCACACCACACAAACACGCTATCTACAGAGATGCTCACGCACTGCAGAACGACTATGGAGGAAATCTCGAACCTCAGCAGACTTTCTCCACTACAAGTTTACCTTGCGCTCCTACTTGTCTGCCCTCAATCTTGCCAAACAACACTACTTCTCTTCACTAATATCAAACCTGTCCTCCAACCCTAAACGTTTATTTGCTACATTTAACACCCTCCTCTGCCCACCCCCGCCTCCTGCCCCTTCCTGTCTAACTGCTGATGACTTTGCCAGTCACTTTAAAACTAAAATTGAAACTATCCGAAATGAGCTCTCCTCCCAGCTTGGCCCTATCCCACCATCCTTTTCACAAGCCGACAACACCCAACATTTACCCTTCCCCAATCCCTCCTCCACTATGGATTCCTTTGTCCCTGTTACCGAGGATGAAGTATCTACTTTACTATCAACCTCTCACCTTACCACATGCCCACATGATCCTATTCCTTCACAGCTAATTCCTCCCCTATCCACTGCACTTATCCCAGCTCTCACACATCTATTCAACCTCTCCCTAAACACTGGCAGGTTTCCATCCTCTTTAAAACATGCCGTAATTACACCCATTCTCAAGAAGCCCTCCTCTGATCCAGCTTCTGCCTCCAACTACCGCCCTATCTCACTACTTCCCCTGGCTTCTAAACTGCTTGAGCGGCTTGTTTACAATCGCCTCACTCAATTTATTTCTTCCAATTCCCTTCTTGACCCCTTCCAATCTGGTTTCCGTGCCCAACACTCAACAGAAACAGCCCTCACAAAAGTCACCAATGACTTGCTAACTGCCAAATCAAAGGGTAACTTCTCCATGCTAATTCTACTGGACCTCTCTGCTGCCTTCGACACAGTTGACCACCCTCTTCTAATCCAAACTCTCTGCTCATTTGGCATCCAGGGCACAGCTCTTTTATGGTTCACATCCTATCTAAAAGATCGTACATTTAGCGTCTCCTTCTCTGGCACCTCTTCTTCACCTCTCCCTCTGTCTGTTGGCGTTCCCCAAGGTTCTGTCCTAGGCCCCCTACTCTTCTCTATCTACACCTCCTCCCTTGGCACCCTCATAAAATCCTTTGGATTTCAGTATCATCTCTATGCAGATGATACTCAAATCTACCTCTCTGCACCCGATCTATCCCCCTCTCTTTTAGCTCAAGTTTCCAACTGCCTCTCTAGCATATCCTCCTGGATGTCTACCCGTCAACTCAAACTCAACATGTCTAAAACTGAACTCCTAATCTTTCCACCCTCTACTATAGCTTCCACTCCGCAAATATCTCTCACTGTTGACAACACCATCATAACTCCCACCTCCCAGGCCCGTTGTCTTGGGGTTCTACTGGATCCCGCCCTCTCTTTTATTCCTCACATCCAATCGATAACTAAATCTTGTCAGTTTCACCTAAAAAACATCTCCAAAATTCGTCATTATCTTACACAAGACACAGCTAAAATTCTAATACACTCTCTCATCATATCTCGACTCGACTACTGCAATTCCCTTCTTGCTGGCCTTCCCATCTCTCGTCTGTCTCCCCTCCAATCCATAATGAACGCCTCCGCTAGACTCATCTTCAATACCAAACGATCAGTGTCTGCAGCTCCTCTCTGTCAATCACTCCATTGGCTTCCCATAGCTTCCCGAATCAAATTTAAAATCATGACCCTAACGCATAAAGCCCTCAACAACAGTGCACCCCCTTATATCTCTGCTCTTGTTTCAAAATACTCTCCCAACCGCCCCCTTCGTTCTGCTAATGACCTTCTTCTTTCCTCCTCTCTCATCACCTCCTCTCACTCCCGTCTTCAGGACTTTTCTCGTGCAGCCCCTACTATCTGGAACTCCTTGCCTCGCTCCATTAGATTAACTTCCTGCCTCAAAACCTTTAAAAAATTACTAAAAACACACCTATTTAAAAAATCATATCACCTTCAGCCTTTATAATTACAACTGCACACTCCACAGCTTAAAAACACTCCCACCCACAATCTACAGTACTGCTCACAGACCCCTCCAATTGATTAAACAAATTGCATTCACGTTGCCATTTTTGTATTTGTCACCCGCTTGTATCACACCTAAACCCTTAGATTGTAAGTTTGCGAGTTTTTCATTTGTGTGTCCGTGTCTTGGAAACAAGCACTATGTACATTTGATTATATGCTCAAAAACAGGGCCCTCCATTCTTTAAGGTGTTAAGTTTGTTTTTTGCCATGTACTAACCACCTGTACAGCGCTACGGAATATGTTGACGCGATATGAATAAAGATAATAATAATAATAATAATAATAGGGAAGACGTGCGAAGTTATTCTTTTTTCTTCGCAGCAGTCGAGCACTTCAGACTCTCTCTATTTCAAACTACTGGTCTGTTTGTTTCTCTCTCCCGCTACCTATCACACTTTCTCTCCCTCCTCTTGTCTGCCTCCTAAAACCAGCTTGTGCTATACTTAGGACAGTAAGATGGGGCAGAATCAGACTAAACTAAATAGTGAGGACATGTTGGCCCGAGATGTAGTGAAGAAAAGAGGGGGAGAGGCAGTGGTAAATAAATCTAAGAAGATGTTTAAAGTGTGTGGATTCACAAATATTGTGGGAGGACATCTGAGGGCAGAAGAGTGGCGGAAAGTGTTGAGAAATAATAGAGGGCAGTTACAAGATTGTGGTTTATTACCAAGTGCAGAAGCATGGTACAGGGTTGCTAAGGCGATTGAGAGAAAGGGGTGGACAGAGAGAGAGGTTGAAGTACGTGGACAGAAAATGTATGCATACTATGGACCATGTGAGACTGTCAGTCCCCTACTTCCAGCCGTTGTCCCCCCTGTAATACAAGCAACCTGTAACCCCAACACCACACAAACTCCCTCTGCAGAACAAAGACATTCCACCCAGCCACAGCCCCAAAATGGCGCCCACACACAATCTAAGGAGGGGTCCTGTCACCCTCTGAACCCTCCCATTAAGATGATAGCGGTGCCCAATCAGGAAGGTCCATCTGTCATACCGAGCGCCCCCTTGGTGAATACGCCCCTTTATCCTGTATTGACTGCTAACGGAACTATGTATACTCCATACTCGATGTTTCCAGTCGCGCCATTCCCAGATAACACGTCACCATGGGCCGCCCCACAGACAAGGGCACCGGCGACAGACGCTTCCACTTCTCCCCTTTCTCAGAGACAGTCGGACATAAACGATATCTCATTACTCCCTACTCCCGCAGGCCGTCCTAAAAGTGACAGTGTGGATGGGGAGGATGAAATAAAAGTAGGAGAGAGTGCGAAGGAGTGGAGGACTAAGACCCTGGGCTCAGGAACGAGCCAACATAGAGGGCGTAATAGAAATAGTAGAGCGAGTCTAATGTATGTTGCATTCACACCGACACAAGCCACCTCCCTCTTAAACACATTTCCCGACCCTGAGAAGCAGCCTATGCCTTTCTACAGAAAGATATCACAAATACAGAAGACATATGCTGCAGCCTGGAGAGACTTGGTTAGTTTGTGTGAAATCAGAGCAGGAGATTCATACTGGCCCATAATGCAAAAGACAATAGACCCATATGATCTGCCACGTGAGACAACTGACTATAAATCAGGTGAAATATTCTGTGAACTACTAAGAGAATGGGCGAAGGATAAATTGGCAGACCAGGCTGTTAGTCTGCAGGATATTAAACAAGACAAAGACGAGTCAGTAGAAAAGTTTCACTCACAGCTCACACAAGTATTTACAGACCTCGGCTTTAGCCCACACAATAAGTCACACACACAGATGCTAAGTACAGCTTTTGTGATAGGGCTAAAGGAATCTATAAAGAAAGGTCTATTGACTTCCAGACCAGAATATAGAGTGTTACCATTGGATACGCTGCTACTTGTGGCAAAAGGGCTGGAGTCTGTAGAAAATGCACGCCCTGCATCATCAACGTCCAAAAAGACTGCCGCTCTCATGGTAACCTCTGAGGAGCCAGCATATAAAGGGGAGAAGAAGGAAACACAGCAGTGTTTCAATTGTAACAAGTTTGGGCACATCAGCAAGAATTGTAAGATGCCTAGAAAGCTGAGGACAAAGCAGCATGGGGGTGGCACTAATGTCAGCATAGGACAGTGGTGAGCCTGTGTCACTATCTCCTGCAATGGCAGTATCTTCAGGGGATAGCGGATTAGGACCTCAAGCTATTGTAACATTACCAATAGAAGGGATCCCTACCACCTTCCTAGTAGACACATGTGCAGCCAGAAGTGTCCTAAGACAACAAGATCTGCCCGACTCATCTCACCTGTCTGACATTGATTTTGCTTGTGTAGGAGTTGAACGTATCCCCTCATCCAACAAGTTGACTCAGCCACTGCAAATAGGCCCATTCCCAGACCTGCTTGCTAGATTTGTAGTGTCCTCCACATGCCCACTTGTTAGGTGCAGATGTACTTTCTCGCTTGCAAGCATCCATCTTGTTTACCCTGGATGGGACTATACAAGTGTCCTCGCCTTTAACAATTACTGACACGTCAGCACTCTGCTCACTACCAATATTACTTCATTTAGATGCGAAAAGTAACAATAGACAAGGCCCGGCCGACATCTTGGATAAGATTCCGGCAACCCTCTGGTCACGTGGTCTGGAAGATATTGGGCATTTAAAGGTGCCTCCAGTCATAGTAAAGTTGAAGCCTGGAGCTGAATTACCACGAAGATCCCAATACCGTCTGAAGCCAGCGAAGATTGATGCAATTACACAGCAGATAGAGAGCCTGTTGAAACAGGGGGCGTTAGTCCGGTGTACATCACCATGTAACATGCCCCTCTTCCCAATGAAAAAGAAATCCAAGAAAGGAGAACCAGTAAAATACCGTATGGAACAAGATTTGCGAGCAGTCAATGAAGCAACTATATTAGACACTCCCATAGTACCTAACCCACACACACTCCTCTCTGGAATACCTCCAACAGCAGCATACTTTACTGTAGTGGATCTGGCAAATGCCTTCTTTAGCATTCCTCTAGATCCTTCATGTCAGTACCTCTTCGCATTTACACATGATCATAATCAGTTTACATGGACTGTCATGCCCCAAGGAGCACAGAATTCTCCTAGTCAGTTTGCTAAGGCCATGGGTCTAATCCTTGATTCTTGGCAACAGGAAAACCCTGATGTTGTGCTTCTGCAATATGTTGATGATCTCTTACTCTGTGCTGAAGACCTTCCTACAGCTACACGGACATCAGAGAGTTTACTGAGACATCTGGCAGAACAAGGGTGCAAAGCATCCAGAGAAAAGTTACAGTGGTGTCAGGAGACTGTTATATTCCTGGGACATTGCCTTTCCAAAGGAGTGTGTCATCTCACACGCAGCCGTGTTAGGACAATAGAAGAAATGTCTGTACCAGAAGGACACAGACCCCTCCACGCTTTCCTAGGTCTCATATCCTATTGCAGAGCGTGGATCCCAGAAGCCTCTCTACTGATGCAGCCCTTGTATGATGTTCTGAAGATTGAACCCTTTCAGATGACTCAGATAGCCCTAAATAACTTTTACGCTCTGAAACAGGCTATCTCCTCAGCCCCTGCATTAGGGCTACCCAACTATGACCTCCCGTTCAAACTGTTTATATCAGAAAGGGAAGGACATGCAATGGGAGTCTTGACACAGTTCCATGGAAACAGACAACACCCCATTGGCTACTTCTCATGTCATCTGGATGCTGTAGCAAGAGGAGGCCCTTCTTGCCTTAGGGCAGTATTTGCAGCTCATGCCTTACTGGATAAGACAAGTGACATAGTCCTTGGGTATCTCTTGACAGTTCTTGCCCCACATGACATTGCTGTTATCATAAATCCGACGCAGCCAAAGCACCTAACAGCAGCCAGACACCTCCGTCTCCAATGTTCACTGCTCCTGCCAGATAATGTCACCTTACAGAGGTGTTATGTGCTTAATCCAGCCACTCTCTTGCCATTTCCTGAGGGGGGAGATGAGGAAGAAGGACATTTCTGGTATAGTTTGAACTTGGATCAGGAGTCAAACATAAGCTTGGATGTAAAAAGTCATTTACTGGGACGCTTAGTCAAGAAGACAGAAACAGATGAAACACAAGACTCTCTACATTGTACGCTGTGGAACAAACAAACACCGGGACGAGATCTTCAATATGAAGCAAAGCTTATGAAATTGAAGCAAGTCATGTTAAAACTGATGACATTGTATAATGATACAATAGGGGATAGCGCACTCACGGTAGAGCTTCCTTTTGAAGCAGAATTGCTCTATAAACATTGGGATACAGCTGTCCCACACATAGCACTAACAAAGTCTGCACAGAGTACATGGAGCTCATTGGGGACTGCACTGAAATGGAGGGAGTCTGCAGATGAAGATGAACTAGAAGCAGAAGGAATAACAAAACAAACCCTCAACTGGCATGTGAATAGTTTTCCCAAAGTACAGGCTGAAGACCCATATGCTGTTCCAGGATCAGTATACCCACCTCATGACTGTCTTCAGCAAATGGAAATGGAGACCTCACACCTTGCGAATGTAAAAGAACTTGCCCTGACAGACCCAGACATCACTCTGTATGTGGATGGATCAAGGTATGCTGATAAGAATGGAAAATATCACACAGGATATGCTGTGACTACGGAAAAAGATGTGATACGAGCCTTCTCACTACCTCCCTCCATGTCAGCACAAGAAGCAGAGTTGATTGCATTGACTAAGGCCTGTGAAATTGCGACAGGAGTCCGAGCTAACATCTATACAGACTCAAGGTATGCTCTAGGAGTGACTCAAGACTTTGGGATAATTTGGAAAGCCAGAGGATTCATGACAGCTGCAGGCACCCCAGTAAAGCATGATAAAGCCATTCATGAACTACTAGATGCTTTAGCACTCCCAAAGGAGGTGGCCATACTGAAAGTGAAGGCACATGGGAAGCTAAATTCAGTTGAAGCACGAGGAAACCATCTAGCAGACCAGACGGCTAAGAAGGCAGCAATGATATCACAGGAAAGGGACAAGAAAGAGGAGAAGGAAGACATAATTATCTACACAATGCAGACTTTGCCTACAGATTTGAAACTACTCAAAGAATTGCAGAAGACAGCAGACCCAGAGGAAATAAACAAGTGGAAAACAAAGGGAGCAATCCTTAAAGATGGATTGTACGTTGATAATCTGAGATTGTGTTTACCAAAGAATCTCTATCCAGCAACAGTACAGTGGGCCCACGGACCGGCACACTTGTCAAAGACCCTCATGAACGCTCTAATAGACAAGTACTATATGGCCCCAGGCATAACTACACTTACGAGCAACTATTGCAAGTCCTGTAGCATCTGTGCTAAATGTAACACAGGCCGAACTGAGAAACCCCCACAGAAGCATTTAGCAAAATCTCTGTATCCATTCCAGAGGATACAGATTGATCACATACAGATGCCAAGGAGTGGTCGATTTGAATACGCTCTGGTCATTGTGGATATGTTCTCAGGATGGCCAGAGGCCTATCCAGTTGTAAACATGACAGCCAAAACCACTGTAAAGAGACTGCTAACAGAGGTCATTTGTAGATATAGGGTCCCTGAAGTGATCGACAGTGACCAAGGACCAGCCTTTACTGCAGTACTGGCCAAGGAAATTTGGGCAGCCTTGGGAGTGACTCTGACCTTCCATACACCCTATCATCCTCAGAGTAGCGGGAAGGTAGAACGTATGAACGGTACTTTAAAGTCCAGGATGTTAAAAATGTCAAAAGAAACTGGTATGCCATGGCCTGAAAGTCTCCCCATAGCCTTGTTCAGTGTCAGGTATACCCCCAGGGGGAAACATGCACTATCCCCTCATGAAATCCTGTTTGGGTCTGCTCCTAGATTAGGGTGCTACTTTCCTCAGCAGCTGCAACTAAAATCTGATGTACTTGTTGACTATGTGATTGCACTGTCCACCGCATTGACTAAAATCCATGCACAAGTGTTCTCTTCTATTCCAGATTCGGAAGTGATCACTGGTACTCATCAACTACTTCCTGGAGATTGGGTCCTGGTCAAGAAATTTGTGAGGAAAACCCCTTTGGAACCCAGATATGAAGGCCCTTTCCAAGTACTACTGATCACAGCTACATCAGTTAAGTTGGAAGGGAAAGCTACTTGGGTCCACGCATCACATTGCAAAAAGGTTCCTCCCCCTGATGATCAGGAAACAATACAATGAGCACAGCCCAGTGGTTTATTCTGTCTCTTGCAGTATACTTGAGCAAGGCTCAACATGTAACCATCACAAAATGTGAGGATGGTATCACCTTTTGGTATAATTCCCAAACTACACATGTAGCTACATACACCTTTGATTTTTGTGACGTTGTCACATACCCCACGGTCCCTGAACAGTGTGACTTGTACCAGACCTCCCCCAATAAGGCTATATATATGTGTCATTGACGAGATCTTTGGTAAAGATTGCTCCACATGGGGAGGGGTAGGGTGGAATACTGGGGAACACTGGAAATCTAGACCTCAGAGCGCTGCAAATAAGAAAGATGACCAAGGCAGATCCCTCCTCGACCGAATGACTCTACTAAAGACTGGTAGATGCCTGAATAGTGGGGTGACCGGTTCTAGTATGCAACTAACCCTGACCATACAGAGTCCTAGTCCAGTAGATGCTGACACATATCGGATGGGAGCTTGAGGGAGCGGGAAAACTACGAGGTTTTCAGGGAAATTTAAGTTAGCAGACTTGTACAAATATCCTGATTTACCTCCCGTTCTACAGGCATTAAAACCCGGCTCACAGACTATAGGAACAATGACTGCCACTGGTGACCCAACATATGAGGACACGTTAGCTACTGAGACTGGATTCTAAGATCTTAATGTATGGTTGGAATGGATGAAATACAACGTACGGGAAAGTAATAAGACCAACTGTTATGTATGCGGCCATGCTAGGCCTCATTTAGGTACTGTTACACTTACTATACCTTTGCAGGAAGAGAAATGTTTTCTGAGATTGTTCAAATATAAACATAATTATATAGATAAGTGCAAACAATGGAGAAAGACGTACCCTGTGATAACTAATAATCCCCATCCAGGAAAAGGTATAACTATATACCCCGGAAATTATACGTGTTACAGGAGAAATGTTTTTCATGGGTTTAATTTGCAGAAGTTCCCAAGTGGGTTTTGTCACACATATAGAGATGGTTCATCCACACTGCTTGTCAATCAGACACAATCTTTAGGGGACATATATTGGTTATGTGGGGATATGAAACTCAGGGTAAGACTGTCAGGAGTATGGCGTGGGGAATGTACCTTGGCTAAAGCCATAATGCCATTACAAATTGTCCCAACTTATTATGATGACAATCTACCTAATGCCCCCCAAACAAGGTCCAGGAAGAGAAGACAAATTTCATCATCTGAACCTCGGGAAAGTTTTGACCCACATGTGTATATTGATGCTATTGGAGTCCCAAGGGGGGTGCCCGACCAATTTAAGGCCCGAAACCAGATAGCAGCAGGATTTGAATCACTGATACCAATGATTGGTGTAAATAAGAATGTCGCCTGGATTAATTATATCTACTATAATCAGCAGCTATTTGTTAACTACACTAAGGATGCCTTAAAAGGCATTGCAGAACAATTAGAGGCTACATCACACATGGACTTCCAGAATCGTATGGCATTAGACATGATCCTTGCAGAAAAGGGTGGAGTATGTAAAATGCTTCCTGACACTAGCACATGTTGTACGTATATTCCCAATAACACAGGTCCAAATGGCAAGATCACACTGGCAATTCGGAAATTGGCTAATCTTGGTCAAGAATTAAAAGAAAATTCTGGTACCATAGACTATTGGGATTCATGGTTCGGATGGATGAACGGTTGGCAAAAGGTTTTATTACAAGTTGGAATGGCTATTCTTGCCGTTATAATCCTACTTGCCTTCCTTTTGTGTTGTATTATCCCCTGTATACGTACTTATCTACAGGATGCAATGGTCAAGGCTTCACCCACCTTTGTTCACCAGAATCTAGAACTAGATTTCGGTGACCAAGATGATGCCTATAAGACATCTCATATGCTGAAGCAGATGACCACAGGCTCGAAGGAGAGTGTCTTATGAACGCCATCGTTCCTGATCTGAGTTAGTTACACTATTAGCTGATAGATGCTTCTGGGTTTTCCCATGCCGCATAGGACATAGGGTAGGTGTCACGTTAGGTCATGGCAAGCCCGATCGAACGAAGATATGTACCTATGTCATACTCACACGCAATGGCAATGCTTACAACATTCGGACATAGAATCCACAAAAGAATAGTGTTCCGGAGGAACCATAGCTTAAAAGACATGTACTCTTAACTTGTATTATCCAAAATGCAGTAGTTACTAACCTTTACAATTAACTAGTATGGGTGGGTTGGATGATGCAGAAAACATAATATGACATTTTAGGCGGGACTGTTATGGATCAGGATCTACAAGAAAATGCATTTTATGTTTGCCCTACTCATACATTTTCTCTTTTCAGTATTACATAACCTTATTTACAATGTTGATTATTGGAGACTCTAAGAAGGAGCATTTGCCACTTCCGCATACAAGATGTCTGCAGCACTACTTCCGGTCTGCTAAGGGTGACGACGACTACCACACCTTTGACACAAGAAGGAGAACGCCATCTTCCCTTTGTCTTAACCTTCTGACCAATGAGAGAAAGACTCATCCCACTGTGGGATGACACCTAGAGACTCCTTAATGCACTAACCCAATGCCTTGTTTAGATTCCGTAAAAGCGAACATCACAGAACCAATGAATTACCGAATAAACCTGAGGATTTGCTTAGTTGCAACATTTATCTGATTGTTAAATGTTATATATAGGGGCTGATTCAATAAACAGTAGGAGAGAGAAAGCTTTATACCAGAACTCTGTGTTGGTGTATTATTTCTCTAAGGTGTGCACACTATATGCATATTGGTAATTTGGCCAGGGACAGATATCTCCAAGAACTATTTTGGTTTTCTCCAAAACATATGGAGGACAATTTTGGGCACCACTTCACAAAAAAGGTCATTTTAGAGCCTGAAAAAGTACAGAGAAGGGAAACAAAACTAATAAGGGGAATGGAGGGGCTAAGTTATGAAGAAAGACTAACGAAATTAAACTTACTTTCTCTAGAAAAAAGATGGGATGCGGCTCCGAAATAGACTAAATCCGCTAATTATATCTGAAAGCACTAATTAATAATTCACTATTATGATAATTACTTGTTTATCACCTTATTTTTCATGGTTACTGTATTTCTACATTATTTCTTTTTTTTTCATTTCACTTTCAACCTGTTATTACCAAATTGTCACAACACACTGCCACTTTATGGAAGGGCGTGATCATAGCGTGTGACGTCAGTAAGGGCAGTGACGCTCGTACAGCAGCGTGAGGATCTTAACGTAGGGATAAAGTATTGCAAACGGGAACAAACTACAACTCCCAAGATGCCCGGCGGGAGTGACAGGAAACACATGGATGTATATGCTAGAGAGTGACGGAAGAAGAAGTGACAACTGAGAGAGAGCTGGGAAGAGAAAGAGGGGGAGAGAAGGAGAGTGTGGAAGAGACAGGGACAGTGCAAATAATTGTATATATTTATATTTATTGCTTATAGAGCAGGTAAACAAGCAGAGAGGTATACAGAGTGTAAGGCACACATATACATACAGAGAGAGAAAGGAAGAGTATTTATATAGACCGATATATATTTAAAGGAATATAGGAAACACACACACTTATATTTACATTATCAAGATATTTCTATATATATATATATATATATATATATATATATAGTAAGAAACTAACTTCAGGAAGCCAAAGAGACATGAAAGTCACATGATAAATAAAGGAAGGGGTCTTGTTTGTATCTATAATTATGGGACAATAGTGTAGACATATATAGGTTGTGTGTATAAATATATATATATATATATATATATATAATTAGGAGATAGGGTGGAATAGCGTAGCAATCAGAATTGCAATAGTAACAGACAGAGAGGTCAGTCATAATGTCGCTGGAGGACCCATTCTCTGTGGTCAGGGGGTGAGTATGTGCCCTTTCTATGCATGTAGTAAACATGGGCAGTGTATAAAATGAGTTTATGCATTTAGTCTGCCTCCTGCCATTCAGATTTGGGGTCTATCCTGCCAGGGCCCTCCATTCTTTGCAATGTGTTAATATTGAATATGTCTTTTCCTGGAAATTAACTTATGTATAGCGCTACAGAATATATTGGAGCGTTACAAATAAATGATAATAATAATGGTGTCGGGACAGGTCCGCCGCTGCAGTGAGGCCTCCAACCGCTAGATGGCACTGCTGATATGTGAAAGAAGTTCTAAGCTTATAAGGGTAGCCTAACTCTTGAACTAACCCACCCTTATCCCAACCCTCACAGTTTACCTAAGCCTTCACTCTATGATATGGCACTGGAATATCGGCAGTGCCATCTAGCGGATGCTCACCGCCACTGCTGCTGCCTTGTGCTGCGCTACCATAACAGGGTAGGACCCAGATTTGTTGCTTAGTCATTCAGTCGTATCTGACTCTCCATGACCCTGTGGACCTCTGCACGCCAGGCACATTTTGTGTCTGGCTCTGCTCATCTATAAGGTTTTCATGGCAAATATACTGGAGTGTGTTACCAGTACCTTCTTCAGTGGACCATGATTTGTCTGATCTCTCTGCTATAACCTGCCCAACTTGGGTGACCCTACATGGTATAGCTCACAACTTCACTGAGGCCCTTCACCGCAAAAAGGTAACGATCCAGAAAGGAAATCAGATTACACTATCAGCATTCTTTAGATTGTAAGTTTGTGAGTTTTCAATCATGTTTCGGTGCTTTGGAAACAAGCACTATGTACATGTGATTTTAAGCTCATGTTTTTGCCATGTACTTAACCCCTGTACAGCGCTACAGAATATGTTGGCATGTTACAAATAAACATAATAATTAGACCCTCTGTTTTGCATTATATCTTGTATCTGGGCATTTTTGTGTTGCTTTGTTAATCCTTACAGAGAGTTTGGTGAACACAAGATGTCCCATTATATGTGTGTCTATCTTCTCTAAATTCCCTACGATAGTTGTGTCTGCTCTAGTCATGATTGTATTGTTTTAAAGCAGTGCTTTAAAGGCATATCTAAGTTTCCTGTATTATGAATGCATCTGATAGAGGAGAATCGGCAGTGTATGAAAACATATTTTGCATGAAAAAAATATTAAAATAAATATTATTATGCTTACCCTCTTGCGTTTGCTAGCAGTTGATTTTGCGTTTGTTTTGGCAAATCACAGACCGCTATAACATTGCTTCAATCTGTGAAGTCAGTTTGTGCAGCAAAGCATCATGTGATGTGTAGTCTTGTTTCTTCTATCTGTCAAACGTGCATTTTCTAAAAATGCAATTGTCCATCTAATTTAGGCCTAGATCACATTGCTCTGGATAAGTGTATCATCAGGTTTGCCGAAAAGTAGTGTCAGTCATAGTCTTGGGACATTTCTGTAATGTGAACCTTTTGATTCTTTTATCAAGAGTGATGGGTCTCTTCATTTAGGGTAATTTAACATTTTCATTCTCAGGAGACGGTCATCTGATGGAGACATGTGTCCATGAATGATATTTGTACCCAGAAGTGTCCCTGGGAGCATGATGAGAAGACCATAGTGTTGCTAGGCAGTGATCAGATGTACAATTTACAGTATATCCCAGATAGAGTTCCCAAAACAGCCAGGCAAATGTGAGCAGGCATAAGCCTTCCTGTTATGCCCTCTTATATTCTTACACAGTCTACCTTGACCAGTATATTCTTCGTCCAGTCCGCTGTCTGTGTGCTTAGTATATAGGCCCTTATGCTTCCATTATGTCATTATGTGTGGATGATCTAAAGCCAAGGCTGGGTAGGTTTGTCTACATTAGCTCTATTAAAATTATGGAAAAGAACCTCTTGCTTATAGTCATATACAAATAGTGTATAAAGCATCTAAATGGATAAGTTATGTGCTGCGTTCCTCCCCTACCAAGCTCACGTAGGAGAAATTGCATTAAAGGATAAATCGCTACAGGATCTGTGATTTCATTGCAGAGATGAAAGTAATTGCCATTGAAACTTTAAGGAATCCTATAATATATTGTATGCATAAACAGACTGAAGAGCCAGTGGCCCTTTTGTGCCCGGATGCATGAAGCCTGAACAAGCTTTCCTTAGACTGGGTAGCAAGTACTGTCAGGTCCAAGGACTCGCCTAGTGATCTGCGGGGTTAGTCAGATTATACCAGGAATTTAAATCTTTATTTCTTTGTCCTCTATAACTACCGTCACCAGTCTTCTCTTAAAGGCATACGTTTAGGAGCAATAAGAGTAAAAATATGCCATTTACATATTTTTTAAATACAATTTGAGCTTTTTTCAATATGTTCTAGTCACTATTGTCCCTCCCTCTTCTTATAACATATTTCATTATCTTTCACTAATTCCATTAGGGAGGTGCAGAAATCACTAAATACCAGCCGGGGCTTGTATCAGCGCTGGTGTGAACTTCTCCAGGAGAGTCATGTGACCAGCGCTGAGGAGTTTGATTGGACAACCAATGAACTTCGCAATTCCTTGCGGAGCATCGAGTGGGACCTGGAGGATCTGGAAGAGACCATCAGTATCCTGACCCAGAAAAACATGGAGGCCCACCTTACTAACCTCATGCACCCTTATCTGTACCCTGAGACCTTTCCTCTTACCCTCTTATTTCCTAATACGTCCCAAACTATAAACCTAGCTCATTCTGTATTCACAATCTTTCTAACACCCATCTTCCAGCATTTTCTTTGATTTCCATTTTCCTTTACTCGTGTCTTGGGCATTGTGGAGTCAAACCCAAAGAAGTTTAAGATCACGGGCACAGAGCTGAGTGAGAGACGGAGCTTTGTGGAGCAAACGCGCAATTCTGTGAAGGTAACAGCACATCTACTAACTGCATCAAGATCTTTATTACAAACTACTAGTGTCATTTGCACTCTGCTCTCATTATTTCCTATTTCTTACACTACTACTTTCCATGTTCTCCACATATTCTTTTTAAGTTTTCTTTCCGCATAAAACTGTTCATTTTTACACGTGTCACTGCTTTCTCTCCTTGATTTTTGTTTTCTTAACTTGATTCTTGTCTCTTCTCCTTAGGAAATGAGAGATCATATCTCCAGCCCCAAAGCTGTTGCATTTACTGAACAGAAGAACAGGGAGGTAAAATAGTATTCCACCCCCATAAACTTGCTTAATGTCTCTCACCAACCTTCACTTTCATTGCTTCCACTACTCTTCTTTTTCCTCGATTGTCCTAACTTGGGGTCCTATGTAAATCAGGTGCTCTAATTTAGGGCACTGCCAGAAATCGGCTGCAGGAGTTTTTATTCCCTAACTTCTACACTAATGTAAATCTTTCACTCCCCCAGATTAGAGCACTCCATGCACAGCCGTAAATCCTGCCTTAGACGCAATAGTTTTCTATGCAGGGAGCAACAAACCAAGCTTTACAGATGAGACAGGGCCCTAGGAGCCCATAGGAAATGGGAACGTCATGAATATTAATATTATAGCTCAGAATTCTGAGAAAAACGGTTATTACATTGCATTCTGGGAAGCTGAGACTTGCAAATGTGCCCACAAATGCCTCGCTCTTCAATCCATAGCCATTTTCAAACATGGCTTCCTTTAAGCTTATGCCTGCTGTATTACACCTCTTTAATGCAAAGCCAGGGCTGGATTTTACACAAGCCGAGAATTCTATCCATGTACAGCTGTATCACGCTTAGTGGCCATCATCAGCATGGAGTGGGATCTCAGCTTGTGTTGTGGACTTTATGAGTAGGTAGTTCACCACAACAATCATTTAATATATGGTGGGCAAAAGAGCGATGGAAGCCCTCCATTTGTGTTCACATTTGAATTAGTATATTTTGATTTTAAAAAGATGTGACAATTGTTTTTATAGCTTCAATCTGTAAAAATGTGTTTATTTTGTGTTAACATATGATATAGTTATAGACAATGCATTAGAGTATTAGGACACTCGTAAGTGCTTTTTCAGATATTAGCATAGGATCCTTGATTCTTATCCTTGTCCTAATTTTCTTCTTTATATTACTATTTCTTATCTAATTTCCTTCCCACCCCCATCAGTGAGAGTATTTTGCTACTATATGAATACATTAATAGACTGGATTGTCACTTTAAAGAATCACCAAAGAGTCATATTTACGGTGTCTTTTCATGAGCATGATTTGATAACTGGAAGAAAGCTAAAAACACTGCAATTCATTTATAATTATTATATTCAACTTTATCCTAACGGGTACAGACATCTACTTTTGTTCTTAATAAATTAAGTAATGGATGCAGTCAATTGCATTGAAAGACTGCCATAATGTTGTGGCACTTAATAAGATTACATGGCACACTCCTTGTCAGGCCCCAGACCAATTCGTATTTAAATATGGAAGCCCCCCATAAAACAATCAATATATGAATTGTAAAATAATGTTTTATACAAGTGTAAAGCTTTTCCAAAATTACTGTGATCCTTTTTTTTAATGTCTTGGCTCATTGCAAGGTAGAGTCTTCAGAGCTTTAGTTTGATCAGTGACCTCAGCAGACATTACGTTTGCCCATGCAATTTGTCCAGTATGGAATACAATGAGTGGAGCAAAAACTCCTCGTACGATGCCTGCTTCTCATTTTAAAGGTCTGTTCTTCTTTTTTGTTTTTCATGTCATTTTGATTTATTGGTTGATTCAGATAAGGTTTTGATTGTCATCTTTCCCTTTTCTCGCGCATGCTCAGAAGAAT
Organism: Discoglossus pictus; assembly: GCA_027410445.1. Classification (NCBI taxonomy): domain Eukaryota; kingdom Metazoa; phylum Chordata; class Amphibia; order Anura; family Alytidae; genus Discoglossus; species Discoglossus pictus. Next base: position 141,379,171 of record CM050167.1, on the reverse strand, counting down.
GAAGACACATGTAAACTTGCAAACCCTGCTTGCCATGTCTTGTATCTGCCCCTTAATTCCTTGAGAGGGAAGTATTACTATTATAGCACATTCCATTCTCTAGCAGAGTCTGTTAAAATTAAGTTTTTTTTTTCCTGAAAATGCCTTTATGTTCAACATTTCCAAAGTTGCAAACTGCACACAATTTTTTTAAGTATTTATTACTGTGGTTATTTAGAAATATTCCCATACACCCTGTTTAAATTATTTCACCCCTTAATTATCCTTCCTTTCCTCAATAACATTTTACCCTTTATGTATCTTTATTTAGTAAATTACTCTCCCCGCTCCCCAGATCTAAATGTACCCCTTTCTTTCCTCCTTTCCTTTCCTCTTTGCTCTTCCGCAGGGATTATTAGGGGTCTCCAATAAGCCTACTTCTGATCGCTATTCTCGTCTTGATGATGAAATTATCTCTGGAAATTCTCGCTATGTGGAGGACCAGCAGGCTCAGCAACAGGTGTGTACCAAGATGTGAAGAGTTGTGTATGTGTTTGTCTGTATCTTGGCTGTGCTGTCCGCTAGTCTGGCACTACACTGTGTGCCTATTTCTCTTCTATCTGTTAAACTCAAATAAGTCTGTGATAAGCATAAGGACATCTTAATTAAGGCAATACTTAGGTAGATAGAATGGACAGAATAGATGGGATTTGTTTTATTATCTAGCATCAGATTTGTGTTATATTTCTATCTCAATCACCTCTTTTATATATATTTTTTATGTAGTACTTGAAGAACTCTAAGGTCTGTAATTAATGCTTCTAGTTTACGTTGAGTGTGGAAAACGAGTTAGGTTTCCTCATACTGGACTTTCCCTGTACCCTCCTTCATGCCATTATGTATACAATCTGGTTATGCCCCTGCAGCTGATTATAGATGAGCAGGACGCGGAGCTGGAGCTGGTGTCTGGAAGTATAAGGGTTCTGAAAAACATGTCTGGACGAATCGGAGATGAATTGGATGAGCAGGCTGTGTGAGTCACTACCTGAGACCCAGAAGTCACAGTTGTCTCCATCCCACCTCCACACTGTCTGCAGATGCACATTCACTAGATTGCCTATTTCTCACCCATGTTACTTTTTCCCTATACCTGACTTTTGCCACACACAAAGGAGGAATTTCCTTTTATCCATCTGAATCAATCCACAAGGACTATATAGCCCATAAATACCAGACAATTCATCTTTTAATGTGAGGAGCAGTGAACTCCAGGTGTACACCCACTGTCTTTTTGAGGGGCATTGCCTGGGACAATAAGCTACAACATGTTTCTATGTTTCTCCTTTTTATTTGTCCCAGTGAGCTAAAAGAGAGTAAACCCTGAATTGGCCAAACACTTATAGAACAAGCTATACTATACTGGCTCACTACATGTACGTACTGTGTATATGAACCTTCTTTCTCCCTCCTGGCTCATAAGTAATAATAATACTTCTAAACACTTGTCCTTCTTTCATATCAGGATGTTGGAGGATTTCTCCCATGAGATGGAGAATACTCAGACACGCATGGATTCTGTACTTAAGAGAATGGCCAAAGTTTCTCACATGACCACTGGTGAGTGTGGGCTTGAGTGATGCTCTGCAGATCTCTTGCAGGATCTCTTGCAGGACTGACCATCTCTTCTCTCCCGGCAGACCGTCGGCAGTGGTGTGTAATTATAGCACTGGTGGTCGCTCTCCTCATTGTCCTGATCCTGCTGTTCACAGTTTGAGTGTGCTTGGAGGCCCAATGCAAGCTCTGTGGCGTGAATCTGCAGAAAAACATGTGCCTGGGAGGTACAGAGCTGCCACTTGCATCTCTGGCCTTATGGAAATTTTAAAGGTCACTCAGTACGGTTGATGATCATCTATTGCAGTGGAAAGAGGCTACAGATTTTAAAAACTCTATTTTGTTCCCCAGAGTGCACTCTCTCATGTGTCTCTATTTTAATGAGGAAAGTTATTTTACCTCCATTGAAATGTTGTGTAGTAAGTATCTGCAAGAATGATTTGTCTACAACACACAAGAGCTGCCATCATGAAATCAGACTGAATAACACTGAGCAGTGTTAAGTCCCTTAGACTTTTAGCCTCTATAATTTTAAAACCGCTGCTTTGCACAAACCTATTCTGTCCGTTTCTGCTCCTATAAGTCTTGCAAAATACTTGCTGCACTTAGCATTCAGAGCAGGGGATACAGGGTTTTTCTATTGGTGAAATAGGCAAGCAGGGAAGAATGCACTCATGGGAGGAAACAATTCATATAACTGATAATATGCAGGTCAAGTTGTTAATTTTATGGTAGAGGGAAAGGCATATGAAAGCTGTTAAACGTTTGATCTTTGTATGTATGGTAGGAGAGAGCCCAGTGGAGAAATGCTCTGCGTGGTTGTACAACACAGTTGCCTTTTTATCTGTACTGCAGAATAAAATATTTTTGTATCTGTCTGACAATGTCCGGTGTGGTTTGTTACCATATTTAATAGAACCTTAGTGACATGAGCTTGGAAGAAAAGTCATCTCTCATTACATTTCAGGTCACTGCTCTGGTATAAATGGATCAGTCTCAGCCTTTTGTTGTAAAGTACTTGCACCTTTCACTTGCACCTTTTTAAAAATGTCTGTACCACATGTGGTGCTGCAGGAGTCATTAGTGGTGGGGTTCGAGGGGCAGCAGCTAATTATAAGCATAACTTACAGTTTTTAATTGTGGGAGAGAGACATCTTGATAATATCAGTACCAGACAGCCATGGGTCTGGGGACTGATATTGTAATCTTGCTGAGATATCCATTGTTTGGTATTTAGAGTTGTATGAAAGTTCAGATTTTCTCTCATTACACAGATATGGCCTTTGTTTTGTTTATTATTAGCATCAATATGACATCACACAGTTGTGGTGTGTGTCATGGCAACATGATTAGTTATCCATGTTCATCCACTACATTGTATATGTGATATTTATATTGCAGCTGAGTTAGAACCCTTGCTGTGTCCGTGAGTGGGAGTGTATATTTTGTAAATATGATTGATTGATGGTGTAGGACCAGTCCAGGTTCAATGTCAGGTATTCCCACAATGTGGCCATCTTGACCCTCAGTAGATCCTCCACAACTGCTGGGAGACGATCACTTGTGGCTCTTGTGCTGGCAGCCCTTTCAGCCATCTTCCTCTTGACTAAAGCCCTGCAGTCATCATAGCAGTGTTTCACACTTCTGGCATCCCCAACGTGAACTCCCACAGCTCTGAGCTCTGCTGCCACCTCTCTCCACGCCATCTGGACAGCTTTTGACTTCTCTGCCTGTGTTGGGGATCCTGACCTTGCTGGGCTACCTGAGGCAAGGGGCTCCCTCCATCACCACACTAACCCGGGGTCTCCCTCACTGGCCTTACCCCCCCCCCCCCCCCCCCAGTCACACTACTCAGTAACAGATACATGCGCACACACACTCTCAGAAACATGCAGAATCAAAGTGTGTTAATGTTTTTGTAAAAAAAAAATATATAATGATCTATGTGCATTTTTTTTTTAAGTGCCTTCTAACAGTATAGGGTACAAGGGTTATGAAGTTATGGGATGGGGTATGTGTAGTGTGTATATAGTATGTATAAGGGTATGTAGCAAAAGGTTATGGGTGCGGGTAGGTGTTAGAGAAGGGTGGGTATGGGTAGATTGGCTAGAGATCAGGTAAAGCCTATGAAATGTGTTAATTATATTATTATTAACATGGATATGTAGACGTTGTAAATAATCTACTGGTGAATTTACGTGTCAAAAATAATGTAGCTACAATAAACCAACCTATACCTTCTCTAATCTAGCCTTCTACACTCTCACAATAACCCTTTATTTCATATCTGGGATTTGTGGGTTAGCTTAAGCAGTACAGCATAGCAGATGATTGAACAGGAAACATGTAGCTTTATAGGCTCCATGTTGCAAAATGTACCGATGTTCATTAATTTGACTGGTTGCTACAGGAAATACTGTGTGTATTGTCTCTTGCTGGTTTGTTCCATCACATAGCTTCTTATGTAACTTGTAAGGACCATTGCTATTGCTCGTAAACTAATCTTCCTCATCTGACAAATACTCTGGCTAAGAGTACATCATTTCCTACATGAATTAGCATGCAGGACAAATATAATTGCTCAGTAATTTTTCTTCTTTTTTTTTTATTTTCTTAAGAACTCCTGTGGGACTGAGTCAGGCTTAAGGGGATTCTTACATGAGCCATGTAATCCTAAAACTGCTCCTCTTCTACTGATGCTGATTTTTCAAATTCCTAACCCCTGTCTATTAATCTCTACATGACCTTGCTCCTCCATATCTTGCCTCCCATATCTCTCCCTATGTATGGCTCTGCTCGTTGAAAATCAGATGCTTCAAAATACTCACAGTCCCTGAGTGGAGAGGATGGGTTACGGTCTCCCCCACTTCCATTAATGGCTTCACCTTCACATCAGCTCCCTGCACATTGTATACCCTACATGCATTGATTGGTCATCATAACATTGGTTGTTCTACTTTTATGTCACATAAATCTTATGATATTCATGTGGACCAAAGTACTTAGATCTGAACAAATTCAGTATGTGTCATCTAGTGCTTCTCTGTGTATATTTTTGTACTTCTACCAATATTGACTCAATATAGCGCAATGACTTATGATTACAACTCTATGTTATATGATCTGTGACAACATCTGTATTGTTTTATTATGAAAAAAAAAACTCTCAGTGCCATTCCCACTGCTCTTTTTCCCTCCTCGCACCCCTTCTCTAGAATAAATTCCCACTCCACATAAGACCGTTCCCCATCCAACAAACATTTCATAAATCCCTGAAGATTCACTTCCTCTCTTCCTAAACCTTATACAACTTAAATGTTCCTGCCCTACCTTTCCTGATCTCTCAGCTTTACCTATTGCATCCATGACCCTGATCTTGGTGTGGCACTATGCACTATTTCAGGAATAAACCCAAGCTTCACTTTATGTTCAACAAAATGTAATCCTCTATATCTTAAAAATGTTGCACCGTTTTCTAACTATGTAAAGCATCTTGGATAAAAGAACTATATGCATGATAAATAATGCCAATAATTAAAATTTAAAGAGACACTGTAATGGAATATTTTTTTCCATGTCGGTCATCTAAAAATATTTAAAAATAGGATTATTGCCTTTGACACATTACAACAGAGTAACAACTCTCTGTATAGCGGACTTACTATATCACTGCTCCTCTGCTTTACCCTCCACCTACAATTCCTTATTTTACTTAAGTACATACAACAAGGTTCCTATTTTTAAATATCCTTAGGCTGAAAAGAAAAAAGCCTTTCCGGTATATGTTTAATTATGTATATTGATGGGTTCCGGTTGTTTTTAATAGCCATGAAGCTTAATGCTTAATTTAGCAAATATATTTCTTTAACAGTAAGAGCCAGATATTTAGTTTTTACTTCACAATTCTTGGGTCATTATTATGTACAGTCATATACATTTGAAATATGTATTGTTATATAGGGTATAGAGCCCACACTTTATTGTTGTTATGTGGTTACAATGGTTTTCCTATGTGAGAGTGGTTAGCATACTTAGATATACTGTGTGAAGAGACATTAGGACTGAAAATTCCTTGTAGGGGCGATGAGTCTTAAGTCTAGTTTAGATTCATGCAGAGCTGTAATTGGCAGGATTGATTGATCACACATTTTGGTGCCTCACATGTTAGACCAGTGTCTGGGTATATTTGACCTGCTGATTCCAAAATTTGCACTAGTTTTCCCCCATCAGCTCTAGTTTTTGAGATACAGAACACATGCCATATACCACTCTTCACTCTGCCCGCCCATAAAAAAAAGAAATATCAGGATATTTGAATGTAGTGTTTTAATTAAGATCTTTTTAAGCATGAAAGAAACATAATAGAAATTAAAAGAAAAGTGCACTACATGCAAATCTACTTATTTCATACCATTATGATACAAACTTTCCAGTCATTTGACGCACAAGAAGCTCCATTTGTGAGACTTCCTAGAGTGGGAACTGCCAGGACAATCCCACATAAGGTTCCAACAATAGTCTGCATCCCATCTTCCTTGGTATCTGGCTTCCATTGTTTTTATGTCTTGGTGAAATCTTTCACCTTGCTCTTCGCTTAAGTAACCAACATTCTCTGGCGATCTCCGTGATTGTGCAGATAATGGACTTTAATTTCTACAGGCTTAGCTGTAACGAGTGTTAAAGTGCATATCATCTACTAATTGTGTGTAGTTGTCTGTCTTCTTGTTGCCAAGAAAGTGTTTCACAACACAAACAAATAAGGACCAGGCACATGATTACATTTCATTTATTGATGCTATGAAATGTGGGTCATTTACAAGTTGTCTGATCTATGGATCATCCAAAATTCCTGGCTTCAGTTTTTCCAGGGCAAGTCCAGGTAATTTATGTGCTATGTGCAAGGCACAAACCTTCTTTATTCAAAGCCTTTACAAATTGTTTCATCAGACCTAGCTTTATATGTAGTGGTGGCAGTATGGTTCATCAGGCATGGCTTTATATGTAGTGGTGGCAGTATGGTTCATCAGGCATGGCTTTATATGTAGTGGTGGCAGTATGGTTCATCAGGCCCGGCTTTATATGTAGTGGTGGCAGTATGGTTCATCAGGCCCGGCTTTATATGTAGTGGTGGCAGTATGGTTCATCAGGCCCGGCTTTATATGTAGTGGTGGCAGTATGGTTCATCAGGCATGGCTTTATATGTAGTGGTGGCAGTATGGTTCATCAGGCATGGCTTTATATGTAGTGGTGGCAGTATGGTTCATCAGGCATGGCTTTATATGTGGTGGTGGCAGTATGGTTCATCAGGCATGGCTTTATATGTAGTGGTGGCAGTATGGTTCATCAGGCATGGCTTTATATGTAGTGGTGGCAGTATGGTTCATCAGGCATGGCTTTATATGTAGTGGTGGCAGTATGGTTCATCAGGCATGGCTTTATATGTAGTGGTGGCAGTATGGTTCATCAGGCCCGGCTTTATATGTAGTGGTGGCAGTATGGTTCATCAGGCATGGCTTTATATGTCGTGGTGGCAGTATGGTTCATCAGGCATGGCTTTATATGTCGTGGTGGCAGTATGGTTCATCAGGCATGGCTTTATATGTAGTGGTGGCAGTATGGTTCATCAGGCCCGGCTTTATATGTCGTGGTGGCAGTATGGTTCATCAGGCATAGCTTTATACAGTCAGGTCCATAAATATTGGGACATTGACACAATACTAATATTTTTGGCTCTATACACCACCACAATGGATTTGAAATGAAACGAACAAGATGTGCTTTAACTGCAGACTTTCAGCTTTAATTTGAGGTATTTACATCCAAATCAGGTGAACGATGTAGGAATTACAACAGTTTGTATATGTGCCTCCCACTTTTTAAGGGACCAAAAGTAATGGGACAGATTAACAGTCATAAATCAAACTTTCACTTTTTAATACTTGGTTGCAAATTGTTTGCAGTCAATTACAGCCTGAAGTCTGGAACGCATAGACATCACCAGACGCTGGGTTTCATCCCTGGTGATGCTATGCCAGACCTCTATTGCAACTGTCTTCAGTTCCTGCTTGTTCTTGGGGCATTTTCCCTTCAGTTTTGTCTTCAGCAAGTGAAATGCATGTTCAATCGGATTCAGATCAGGTTATTGACTTGGCCATTACATAACATTCCACTTCATTCCCTTAAAAAAAATATTTGGTTGCTTTTGCAGTATGCTTCAGGTCAATGTCCATCTGCACTGTGCAGCGCCGTTGAGTTCTGAAGCTTTTGGCTGAATATGAGCAGATAATATTGCCCAAAACACTTCAGAATTCATCCTGCTGCTTTTGTCAGCAGTCACATCATCAATAAATACAAGAGAACCAGTTCCATTGGCAGCCATACATGCCCACGCCATGACACTACCACCACGCTTCACTGATGAGGTGGTATGCTTTGGATCATGAGCAGTTCCTTTCCGTCTCCATACTCTTCTTTTCCCATCACTCTGGTACAAGTTGATCTTAGTCTCATCTGTCCATAGGATGTTGTTCCAGAACTGTGAAGGTTTTTTTTAGATGTTGTTTGGTAAACTCTAATCTGACCTTCCTGTCTTTGAGGCTCACCAATGGTTTACATCTTGTGGTGAACCCTCTGTATTTACTCTGGTGAAGTCTTCTCTGGATTGTTGACTTTGACACACATACACCTACCTCCTGGAGAGGGTTCTTGGTCTGGCCAACTGTTGTGAACGGTGTTTTCTTCACCAGGGAAATAATTATTTGGTCATCCACCACAGTTGTTTTCTGTGGTCTTCTGGGTCTTTTGGTGTTGCTGAGCTCACCGGTGCGTTCTTTCTTTTTAAGGATGTTCCAAACAGTTGATTTGGCCACACCTAATGTTTTTGCCTTCTCTCGGATGGGTTTGTTTTGTTTTTTCAGCCTAATGATGGCTTGCTTCACTGATAGTGACAGCTCTTTGGATCTCATATTGAGAGTTAACAGCAACAAATGCAAATAGCACACTTGAAATGAACTCTGGACCTTTTATCTGCTCTTTGTAAATGTGATATGAGTGAATAACACACACCTGGCCATGGAACAGCTGAGCAGCCAATTGTCCCATTACTTTTGGTCCCTTAAAAAGTGGGAGGCACATATACAAACTGTTGTAATTCCTACACCATTCACCTGATTTGGATGTAAATACCCTCAAATTAAAGCTGAAAGTCTGCAGTTAAAGCACATCTTGTTAGTTTCATTTCAAATCCATTGTGGTGGTGTATAGGGCCCAAAAGATTAGAATTGTGTAAATGTCCCAATATTTATGGACCTGACTGTATGTAGTGTGGCAGTATGGTTCATCAGGCCCGGCTTTATATGTAGTGGTGGCAGTATGGTTCATCAGGCCTGGCTTTATATGTAGTGGTGGCAGTATGGTTCATCAAGCCTGGCTTTATATGTAGTGTGGCAGTATGGTTCTATCTTGTGATACCAAAGGTTCATTGATTACATTTTGTCCTCCAACCAACATATATTCCCTCAGAGGCCAATGTTTTCTTGCCCAATGTTCATGTTTGGCTCTACTATCCTATATCTATAACTAAGAAACTAGAGTTGATGCGGTATATCCAATGCAATTTTCTGAATAAGTGCCACCAATAATCCCAGGAACAAGCCAGAAAACCAAGACCTACATTTTTTGTTGTTGGCCTGTGTCATACTTGTGCATCTCCAGGAGGAGGCTTGATCATTTCACAGTGAATTTTGCTGACGCCCTACAATAAGGAGCAGGTTCAAGTTAGGTACCCTTTGAAATAAATGTTATTTTAAGGTTTCTGCTTCACTTTAAAGTCAGTTTTTTGGCCCTTTTGATAGAAATATAACAGGAACCTAAAAACATAGCTCACATCAAACCTGAAATTCCTAGAAGGCTGGATTGAAGTATGTACCTGCTGGATCCACCTTAGCCTTACTAGTTAAAGGACCACTGTACTATAAAAAAAGAATGGCTATTAAATGAAAGTACATGCATAAGCATACTTGCTTTTTTTACCTTGTAATGCTAGTAGTTATACTGGTGTAGATCATAGCACAAAACAGGAAGTCCAACTGTCTCTATTTTTGCAAAAGCGGCAGAGCTGCATAGCATGTCAGGCATAAACCTATAAAATAAGAGCTTTACAGTAGAACTACTAGCATTAAGTTAATCAAGTATATTCATGCATGTATTATAATTCAAACAACCTATTATTGGTGTTATCTTCACACTTTTTATTAAATACCTTTCATTAATGTGAAGGTAATGTTTCTACACTTGTTAACCACTTGTTTTCCCACAAAAAAACTTTATATTTAAAACATATTTTGAATGCATAATAGAGCATGCACACTCATCTAGAAGTTTTTAAAGTATAGACAGGCCTCTTTCTTTAGTGATACCACTGGATACACACTAGAAAAAAATGCAACTTTGTCGAGTAAAGATCAATTTGCTGAGACAGGCAAAGAAGATTATCTTAATTTCCTGGAAACTGAGCACTAAAACAGTTTCGACCCATTAGAAATATAGTTTAACATCTCTATACAAGTGTTAACTTAATTTAAAATGTGGGAACGTATCCTTAGGAGGAACATGAGGAATGATTGTTATTTTAGGTCTACTTAAAGAGACATGTCACACCAGTGTTTTTTTCAAGCATTCAAAAGAGTCTGTTTTATACATTACAAGTTTTTTTTTCCCCATGAAAGTAACCGGAAATGCAGAAAGCATTGCTTAGTCTGCAGATCTCATTAACTTACCGACGAAAAGTCCCCAAGAGCAGTTAAAAGAAAAACTAAATCTTTTGATTTCCCTTTAAGGACCATACCAGCATTTGCTTCCTTGTTTTTTCACCTTCAAATAAAAATTATTCCTAACTTTGTTGCTTTGCTATTCAGTAGTGTCCAACTCTCCGTGACCTCATGGACTAACACACCAGGCACATATATCCATGATCATGCTGATGCAATTGTTTTCATGGCAGAAACACTGGCGTGAGTTGCCAGTTCCTTCTCCAGTGAGCCACAGCATACAGCACCTGGTAATCCTATATGGTCTCCTAGCCAAGTACTGACCAGGCCCAACCCTGCATGGCTTCAGTGTGGTGTGACCTCTTGGTTCCCTGACTGGAATCAAACCTAGGTCGCAGCTGTGAAAGCACAGAGTCATAACCACTGGACCACCAGGGAACCCTAAACTACATAAAATACACTTTCGGGACATTACAGTGACAGTGCGGAGGTTCCAAATGTGGTATAGTTTAAAACTATTAATAACAAATTATTCTTATTTTTAAAAAAATGCATATTCCTACAGTAAAACATTGACATTTAGCTTGTCAGCTTTTCTGACCTTTTGTTAATGTGAGATCATAGACCCAAAAGCGGTCAATCCCACCTGTCTCTCTTTAGATGTAGTTTTTCGACATTACAGACAACTCATTTTTCCTACAAAAACAAACTTCTTGAATTTAAAACGCATGACAGAAAACACTTTTCTTTTTGTTAAAAACTTTTATTAATATCTGTTTTGATTTGTATTTCATAATGTGCAATGCTCCGGTGTCACAGTTAAGGGAACACACAGCGATATCTTGGCACTTAGAGGAGCAAGTAGGGGGATAGGAAGGGAGTGAGCGAGGTTTGGAAAATTGCGTTGTACCCTGCCCTCTGCGCAGAGAAAGGGGCGGTATATCGCAAGCATCTGCATTTGACAATCAATAGTGCGCAATTAGTGAGAGGTTTGTAACAGCGGAAGGAAAAGTTGGGTTATGTTCTTATTTTTTGCTTTTTTTTTTTTTTTTCATTTTTCTCTCTACAGTTAAAAAATAAAATTAAAAATAACATTAACCAGCCAGGGGGAGAGAGGAAAAACATGTAAGTATGCAGCCCCCCTCCTCCTTGCTTAAGCGAATGATTCCGGTGCTTTATAAATGGCTGCTGTGCCTATGGCAGGCTTTGGTCCCACCACTGATACTGGTTTTAGTAACAAATTGTAAGGGAAGAACAAAATATTAAATGCTTTGCAGCATTTAAACTGCACCTGTGTATTTATAGATCTGTATAGGCTTACAAATACACTTTTTTTTTTGGGGGGGGGGTCTCATATCTATTCTGATTCTCATCTCCCCCACCAATTGCCAGCAAAAAAAATATTAATTCAAATATTTACAACCCTTATGAGTCCAGGGGAGTCCCACCTTCTGAGAATCTATAATTTAGGATGTGGAGAGTTAAATATACATATGTACAGAAGACTGCAGTCTTGTGCCACTCCTCACAAGCCCCTCACAGCTTCACCTCTCAATACAGTACATTGCCTCCTGACTGCCATTGTTTTATCCACATTTCCCCTGTAACATCCGTGAGTCTCTATTTCAACTATTTACAAAATAATTGTACTCTACACAAAGCACTACCCATCGCTATCTTCATATTGCTGCTTCTTTACTAAAAAAAGTTTAAAAAAATAAAACTTTGTGGTCACAGGGTGGGGAGGGGGGGGGGGGGAGCTGGCTACATTTCGGGGAGGGTGAAGAGGTGAACAAAAGTGTAAGAGGATGAGAGGTGAAGGGAGAAGATAGAAGAGATAAAGGATTGGTAAAGGGAATATGTTAGAGGGCCAATGTAATGCTCCAGTTTTCATGGACAACTTTTCAATTTATTGGAATTAAAAACAATTGACACTGAAATTAGCAGGTTTTCCCACAAGCTTTACTCCGGAGCTCCTCACATCTTATTAAACTGTAGTGCAGACTGTCTCCATGCAGCTACCTGTGTTATTAATTAAAGGACCAAGTAAAGCTGATGTGTGTGTTTGTTAAAATATTACGCAGTTTAAAATAAATAGACGTTAATATTATTTCTTACTTTTTATATTGTCTGTTTTCTCCACCTCCCTAAGGATTTGGTGAGCTCTGCCTGTGGGCTGAACCATCATGGAACTTGAAAGCAGCCTGGGCTATAATGAGCCAATGCCCCATTGGCCTACACAAAGGTAAAAGCTTGCAGCACCCTCATAGGCACTGGCCAGTGACAGTGCACGAGCCTTGCCCACCTTTACTGAGCATGCTCAGTCTGAACCAGAGTCAGATTGGTCAGCCTCCCAGACAGAGCTCACCACGCCCCTGATAAACACTGGTAGGTGGAGATAAGCAGCTCTGCTTGAGGGGAAAACAAACCGTCATGGGTAAGAAAATATATTCACTTTTATTGTAAACGGTATAATGTTTTAATCACTTTAAATTTGCTTCAGCTTTAGAGTCCGTAAAAATGTGCTGCAAATCCTACTACATTTTAAAAAAAGAGGGGAACAAGTGACTTTCAGTGCAAAAAAAAAAATCAACTTAGAAGACACAAGTTGCAATAATTAAGAACATCATAAAAACTGGAACATTGCCGTGACCTTTTAAGAATGTATCCCCGTTCTTATTAGCTACATGTAACACTGCCCCTCTACGAAGGTAACTGGTTACTAGATGAGATGTCTTGCAGATACACAGATCTCTGCCTTTCGTACAAAACCAAAAGTATCCTGTGTGTACATCAAGTGTATAAACACAATCAAATCTACAGTCTAAGATATTTACACTATTTGTGCATCCGCTGCTCTAAATCTGTAATCTTCACTGCAAAATAAAACGTCTGCATAGCCGGCGGGGCGTGTCCCACACGTCTATACAAGGAATGTGCTACAGAGGGAGTGTCCAACACAGCCATGTATGTACACATTCAATTAGTTGTTTCATAAAAGAGCATGAAAATTTCTCATAATGGGGGGAAAAAGGGCAAGAAAAACGCAGATACACACATTTGTGCAAGATCCACAGCTAAGCTCAGTTAGCAGGAAATACTAATACTTTTGTGATAGACATATCTACAATTTCTTCTCAGCAACACACCTCAATTATAACATTTACATGTCACATTCCCTCTATAAAAATACTGAGAGAAAGATCAGTGACACACATACATTGTATGTGTGTGTAATTCATAAAGACACATTTAATCAGTCAATCAACTAGTATTTTTTTTATACATCAGAAATTGTTTAACATTTACTGGATAATATCTGATAATTACTGACTTAATACACAAATATGCATAAGAGAAGTATACAGAATTGCAGATATTATCCAGCCAATGTAGATAATATCAATATTATCCAGATTATTGGCATTACTGTTCAGAAATGCCTGCTGGAGTTAAAAGGTCCAGAGGGAGCTTGGTCACCCAGGTGCCAAAAATATTACTTCTGGCTTCTAAATACTTAAGGATTTAATATATCTAATGGAATACAATCCATTCTTGACTCTCCAAAGATGCTGAAGGTCTACATATTTCTGTGCACCTATGTATGTGTATGTATTGTTATACAATATTGGTATGAATGTATATAGAAAAATAGCCTCTTAAGCCAACACTCCAGAACGTCTTTGCATCTCACAGGCTGTGTATGTGGATTATATCCCCCTTTCTGAATAGTTTGTATGTGTATATATTATTTATAGCCACATTATCTTATGAATTATTGTCTTGTTCCATCCTGTTTAGGACCTGCCAGGAAAGTGTTATGGATATGTTTCATGCTTGTGTATGTTTAAAATAATTTTCTAGGCTAGCTGAAATATATATCAGTTGCCTATGTTGCCTCATACTCTACTGAGCAAGGCCTTAAGCTAATTAATTCTTTTTGATTGGAGATAGACACAAGGGGGCAGTAAAGCCAATATTTTACACAGACAAGTTTTTATGTCAGCCCTTAACAAAATGCATTCAGCGCAACCATGGGGTTCCATTTTGTGTGACCAGCACTTTCACAGTTCAATTCTCTGTGGAAAGTTTTGTACTTCCCTTGAAAGGGTCCAGAAAGGAGGTGTTGAGGCCCCAGATAAGGGTTTTTAGCACTGTTGTCTGTCTTTCAGTCAGGGGAATAGGTTTTGGGCAACATGGAGCCATGTCAAACTGGAATGCCCAGAAAAGGAGTTCCATGACTGAATAAGTTGGGGAAGAACTGATTCAGGTCAATGAATAAGTCTTTGTCAAGAACAGTGTTATTCTTGATAAAGACAACGGCAAAAAAAATTGTGTTTAATAGAAAGAAAATAAAACATATCTTTAATTGAGTCGGGACCATTCCCCCTCAGCTAACACACTCCTTATTTATCAAGGCTTAAGGAGTGACTTTGTTCCCATCTAACGGTATCTACACTCACACACACATAACGTCTCTCGCAGCATCTGTACTGTAGTAATGTTTGACTCTCCAGGTGTTAGGGGGTTAAACAGGCACATAAAATAGAGCAAAGGGAATTTAAAATAAAAATGTCTCTCTCCCCCGAGCAGGAGGAACACAGGAGTTGGGTTATCAGAGGCCTTGTGATACTGAGTATCTACCCCAACTGCACTATAAAACGATGCAGAGTATCTATGTACAAGTCAACCTCAGTGAGTGATACAGAGTTTCTCTATATCGGCTTTACAAGCATGGTGCTCTATATGACATGGCAGAGTATCTCTATACACTGATAATGAACACGCTGCGCTATATAATGACACTGTGTTTAACTGTATACTGATAATGGACACGTGGCGCTGTATAATGATACGGAGTACCTCATGCAGCAGTGTATAGTGATACTGAGCTCCTCCACCAGTTCCATGATTGTGCCACAGTGTCCAGTCATACTGAGCACCTCCTTCTGCTGCCTTCAGATGATACCCCATCTCCTTATTGTCCTTCCACCTCCTCCTTGTTGCGTAGGAGAGGGATATCTACATTTCAGGGGTTTGGGTAGGATAGTCATGGCATGCCTTCGCCAGGCTCCCCATCATACCCTGCCCCATGCTCTCCTCCAGTAGCTCCGCCCATTAGATCGGGCTCCATCTTGCCAGTGTCATTGATGAAGGAGGTGTATGCATCTCCCTCAGCCATCAGCAGCTTGAGTTTGGGGATCCAGCTCTTGCGCACTACACGCCGGGCATTCGTACACATGTCTGCAGCAATGGCGTTCATCTCGCTCTCCTTGAAGTTAGGTGCAAAGTTCTGGCAATAAACTGAGGAAGAAGAGGAAGATATTGGTCACAGAACAAATAGCAATTGCCCAAATAACAGCTTCACTTTACTACAGTATGGCTGCACCCATTTGCCATCACTAAGGGTCTACAATGCATAACTGACCAGATGCCAATCCCTGCCTCTACCATGTTACCAAGAAGCAGCTGTGCTCACATTTCACTGCATGAAGGACCCTGCTGTCCAGTGGTTTCCGGCTGGGATCATTAGTAGATGAACGGATTCCTGTTCCACAGCTGTTAGCTAAAGTGTTCCTGAGACAGAAAATACAAGTTAGTCCACCTCTCCAATCACCAGGACCCGCTCCATCCAATTCCTCGCCCTCCTCTTCAAACATTTCTTCCCTGCTCTCTTCCTATCTTTCCTAACACACTCCTATTTTTCACAGCTAGCCTTTTGCTATTACTCTACTCTCTTTCTAGGCTCCCATACCATCACTACTTTCTTCTCCCTCCCCCATGCTATTCACTCTTTTTAGCAGTATTATACCTCTTTGCCACTATATGCTTATCTTCCATTTTCCTTACCCATCCTACATGCCCATTTTTGTACTCTTTTTTTTTTTTTTATCCCAACCCTAAAATTCCTTGCCCCACCATCCTTCCTTCTACATTTTACTACCTTGCTTTAATCTCTACCACTTTTAGCACATCTTACTTCTACCACCTTTCTTCTTTCCTCTGTATTTGCAAACCATAAATGTTCTCCCCTCGGAGTGGACCTTCTCATTTCCACTCACCTGTCAAAGAAGGAAGCCAGCAGCCTACGGAGTAAGACTTTATGTCGGGTTCCAGCACTGATATGACAGTTCATCAGCTGAGCACGAGTGATGAATACATTGGTACCTAAAGGGTTGAGTAAAGATGGCATCCTGTTAAACTGTGACACAAGCAGGGCAAAACTAACATCTGTCTCTCTAAATACAGCGTGACACAGACAGGAGGGAGCTATGAGACATGGACTTTTCCCTTAATAATGCAAGGTGACACAGAAACGAAGGCATGTGGAGTCTGCTCCTCCCACTGCTGGGTCACACAAATACGAGGTAGCTATGGGTTGTTTAGCCTGTTCCATCCAATGCAGTGCGACACTGTGACATGGATTGTACTATTGGAAATGGAGTCTGTCCTTAATACTGCCAGGTGATAGGATGAAGTTGGTCATGAGATATATTATGATAATGTACCTGTGACCAGCTCTATTTTCTCAGTAGGATCACCCTCCTCATACAGTTTGGGGTGGCAGCGGTTTCCAATCTGACTAATGAGCTCTGCTGGGAGAGTCGCCAAGTCCTGCCTGACACGCACACGATTCCGTGAATCCGAGAACACAGGGTCTGGAAGAGCCTCCACTTTCTCAGCTGGGGAGTGGAGGAGGGAAATATTTTATTAGTGATAGAGATAGAAAGATAAACAGAGCAACTCAGACTGCCATAAAAACAGGGACCCCAAGTAACCAACAGGTGTGACATTCATCACATTATACATGCAAATCACACACACTTCAAACACATTTACTCCCCACAATGAACTGGTGCCACAAAAGCAAATACAAACATACAACACTAACAAGCAGTTTAAAGAAAGGTGTAATATTGATCAAGTTGTTTGTTTGTTATATGCTTAAAACATCTCAAACGTACACCATTGTAATCATCCTTCCTTAAATTATTTGTAGTTTGTAAATGTCCATCTGAAGATATGCAATATATTAAATGATTTCCGATGAGTAGCTGAAGTATGACTATGAATCTATAAAGTGCCATCTGTACACCGTATCCTATAATCCTTTCCTGTAGCTTTGCTACATTGCATGTCGCTCTCTGGTCATCAAGAACAATACCATTACCAAGTGCCACTTAATATATATTTTTGTCAACCTAAAAGCAAAGAATGTAAATTTTCATTTCAAAATATGCAGTGGGCATGGCAGGAGATGTTTCCAATCCTTTCAAGAAAAAAATCATTTGTAGTGGTCAGATTTGCTGAAGTCACTAATTATACGTGTATATATGTATGGCAGGAGTTGACAAATGTATCTGAAACCTATGAGCCAACCAAATTAGTTATGAGCCAGCCATCCAGCCATTTTTATTTTAGTCAGGGTATGGCTTATATTTGGAAATATATGTAGAATAACTAAAGTTAGAAGCAAGCAGTAAGGTTTTAGGGGCTATGGCTCCCTGGCATTTTCAAGCCCTGTAGTATGGGCAATATAAACAGCACACATCGTAAAAAATTCCCTTGGCAACCAGAAGAGCTATTCCTTTGGCAAAATTACGGGTGTCCAGACCAAGTACTTATTTTTTCCCCCAAGTGTTGGATACAAAAAAGTGGAGGAAGAGAGGAAGAAGCTCCTCCAACCTTGCTTACTACACAATTTAAACGTTTTTTTTTTTTTTATAAATATACTTAAAAAATGTATGCAGGTCACCACCTAAATATAATGTCTACTATTAGGGAAACAATATTGTTTTAGTGACCATGTAAGTCTGCATTACAGAGTTTGACAAGCACAGAGGCCAATCTGCGTATTCTACATATATTTATACATAACCAAAACACATTTCCCTGGCTCCCAAAGAAGTTTACTTGACTCCTTACTAGCCTAGATGGCCACGGTCTTTAAGAGCAACAAAGCGGTAGAATTTAAAACTACAGGTAATTACAAGTACTTTGTAAATGTCAATGTTATTTTACATAACATTCAATTGATAATTTTGAGCGGTCAGTCAGTCTTTCTGATCCATCCACAAACAGAGACTAAAATCATTTGTTAAATACGGTTCATTGGCATTACTTACTGATCAGCCCCTGAGGCACCGGGTGCATTGTCCTGACTGCAGCTGCTTGCACACTGAGCCTGCCAAGGCTCTTTTTGTGCAGGAGACTGCAGCAAAGACAATCCACCCAGTGCCTGATAGGCTTATCAGTGTGTAATAATAAAGATCTCTCATAAATTAAAGATATGAATCTCAGTTTGTTGGTGGATCAGAGAAACTGACACAAAGCTCAAAACAGCAAACCTCAATAATAGTTTATTGTAGGAAAAAACTTTTTTTTTTAAATAATATTTAATTGATAAAATCCTTGTTTTTACCTATAGTTTTAAAATTATACCATATTTGGAAGCTCTGCTGTGTTTATCAAGTTTTACTATATTTTACGTTTGGTTACTTCACAGTGTTACATTGAAATTAACTGCTGCATCAGTCATGAATGTTCATACAGCATCACAGAAAGTCTCACACATGCTAAGGATCTCACCAGCCTGGTTGACGTTCATCATGCTGTACATGGTATACATGTTACAGATTTGCCTGTATTGCTCCTCTGTGCCATCCTCTCCCACCTCCTCTTCCTCATCCTCCTCATTGTGATATGACCCAGGGCTGTCACTTGTGTAGGCACTAGATGTCCCTGGGCTTGTCCTCTCTGACCCTGGTGGGGCTACAGACGCTGAGGGTGCATTTCCTCCTCCTGCCCCTCCTTGTGAAAACCGTGGCACCTTCCTGACCCCTCCCCCAGTCTCCTTCTGTCCCCCATCCCACAGTCTCTTGGCTACTGGAGTGCACTGCACTGCCTCTGACTCCTGGTTCTCAGTCTTCACTCTGGGTGCCCGGGAGGAAGTGGCAGAAGATGATGATGATAGAGATGCTGCTGTTGCCGCCACCGCAGCCACAGCTGCTGGACTTGGTGGTTCAGAGTTGGGGACTTCCTCTGGATGGAGGCCCTGGGAGTCACAGCTGGGTGAGCTGACCTTCAGGAAGAACTCTGTTCCTTTCTCCATGATCTCTTGTATCT
Source organism: Discoglossus pictus (assembly GCA_027410445.1). Taxonomy (NCBI): domain Eukaryota; kingdom Metazoa; phylum Chordata; class Amphibia; order Anura; family Alytidae; genus Discoglossus; species Discoglossus pictus. Next base: position 141,359,687 of record CM050167.1, on the reverse strand, counting down.
GTAGGAAGCCCGCTGTGTACATAAGTAGAAACTGGTCTCCTACATTCATGCTGAGTCGCCCTGTGTAACAGAAGCTGAGGATCTGCTGGAAGGACTGGGGCTGGACGGAGCCTGGCAACTCCACTACTGGGTTCTTGCTGTTGTGGAACAGATCTCTGAAGTATGAGCTGCTGGCCGCCAAGACTGCACGATGGGCTTTGAACTGATGTCCTCGAACTACCACAGAAACATCACAATACAGACCCTGGAGGCGCTGCTCATTCAGACACTCCAAGATGCTGTTCCCAAAGTTAGGGATCTCCATCTGCAGAGTTTGAGACATGGTGAAGAGAGAGAGAGAGAGAAGATGGAAGAAAGAAGAAAATACAGAAGAAAGGGGAAAGAGGGAGGGGGACAGGGCAGAGGGGAGGGTGCAGAGGCTGGAGAGAAAAACAAGAGACAGGGAATAAAATCTGATTAATTGGAGATAAAAATAATAATATGTACAATGTAACAGACCAATCAGATAAGCTTATTGACAACTACCGGAAGGCACCAATCCGAACATGTTTTGGCTATTTTACATATATCTACATATACACCTTTCATTGGCTCCTACAAAAATATATAGCTGGTTCTTCGTTAGACTGGCAGACACCCATGTTTTATATCACTTTGTCAACCTCTGAATTAATGGACTAGCACTAGTACTACCACTTCCCTGAATCTGCTTAGTTCCTATACAGTCTTTGGAAATTAGTCTCATTGCGCTGCACTTTACTGCAATGAGGCAGCTGCATGAAAGTGGCAATACACTCTAACCACTAAAGCCAAGTAGTTTGAAATAAAATGACAGGATCTTCAGTCTAAAGACGGAAAAACAGATGTTTTATATGAAAACATTACCTTTTTAACAATCAAAACAAAAGTTGTTTATGCTGATCTTTACTTGAAAATGATAGAAGCTGGAATAATACACTGGCCCTTTAAAATGAATGGCAAATTAACAGGTGTTGATTATACATATTGCTTCAAAAGAATGTAAGGGTGCACAAGCAACCTTCTGGAAAAATGCCCACTGCAAAACAAAAAGGTAAAAAGGATAAACAGTAATGGAAAGGTAAATACTAACACACACACCTCCAAGCACACATTACTGAGCTGGTGAAAAGTATATGATGCAATCAATGAAAACAAGATTATTCTTTATTTCCTTATTTGCCTGAACACTCTCCAAAATATCCTGTTGTTATGTGCACACAAAACATGCATTTTGTATTTAATGTAATTTACACACATAAAAGATGGTACAAAGGTCTTAAGGTACTTAAATAGAATTGTTTTCTTAATGTATACATACAGTGAGGGGAAAAAGTATTTGATCCCCTGCTGATTTTGAACGTTTGTCCACTGACAAAGGAATGATCAGTCTATAATTTTAATGGTAGGTGTATTTTAACAGTGAGAGAGAAAAGAGAGAGAGAGAAAAAAAAAAGAAAAGAAAAATGCATGTCAAAAAAAGTTATAAATTGATTTGCAGGTCAATGAGTGAAATAAGTATTTGACCACTTCGACTTAGTGGCAAATCCCTTGTTGGCAATCACAGAGGTCAGACATATTTTGTAATTGGCCACCACACATCTCAGGAGGGATTTTGTCCCACTCCTCTTTGCAGATCCTCTCCAAGGGCCTCATTCTATTATTGGCCGTAAAATGGCCGCAAAGCCGGCCGTATATCTGCAACCGGCCGTAAGCTCAGAAATCTTTAAAGTCAAAAAAAAATTCAAGACAGCACTGTAAAGCTCTGTAAATGCTAGGGATCATATTGGGGGACATGAGGATTAATAGTAACCCCCTCTCAAGCTTGCACATCAGCCCAAATCCGAGTTTACATTAACTGTTTATTTTCCGGCCGCAGCGTGGCCGGGTCTGAGGTGCTCCAAGCACTCTGGACTTTTTACATGGATTTTTTACATAAATTAAAAAATATGTTTTTTACGGATTTGAGTATAGGGGAATGTTGTGCTATTTTCGCTAACACCTACAATCACTTTTTAGTCTCCTCAGAGTGCAGGATGGCTTTATAATGTGCTTAATTGGTGCTAGCGGGACCTTTTTCCTGCAAGTAAGCTGCGGCTCGCTTTTAACCTTGCAGAGATGGTTCCCGGAGCAATAGAATAGCAACCAGGCTTTTCTTGCGGCCGAAGCTCTTGCGGCCGTTTTAGATGAAAGGCTTTCCTCCGAGGCGAGCGGCTGCAAGGGATAGCAAGGCGCCGGCCGCAAGCCTGCCGGAATCCCCGGCCGGAGGGGAATTGAATAGCAGAATAGCTTGCGGACGGTCCTTGCGGCCCCGCATCTCCTACGGCCGGTAATAGAATGAGGCCCCAAGTCATTAAGGTTTCGATGCTGATGTTTGGCAACTCGAACCTTCAGCTCCTTCCACAGATTTTCTATGAGATTAAAGTCTGGAGACTGGCTAGGCCACTCCAGGACCTTAATGTGGGGGAGGTTCTCCCCCAAGATTTGACGATATATGGCCCTGTCCATCGTCCCTTTCATGCGGTGCAGTTGTCCGGTCCCCTTAGCAGAAAAACAACCCCAAAGCATGTTTCCACCTCCATGTTTGATGGTGGGGATGGTGTTCTTGGGGTCATAGGCAGCATTCCTCCTCCTTCAAACATGGCGAGTTGAGTTGATACCAAGAGCTCGATTTTGGTCTCATCTGACCATAACACCAGTTCTCCTCTGAGATATTCAGATGTTCATTGGCAAACTTCAGACGGGCCTGTACCTGTGCATTCTTGAGCAGGGGGACCTTGCGGGCGCTCCAGGATTTCAGTCCTTCACAGTGTAGTGTGTTACCAATTGTTTTCTTGGTTACTATGGTACCAGCTGCCTTGAGATCATTAACAAGATCCTCCCATGTAGTTCTGGGCTGATTCCTCATCGTTCTCATGATCGTTGAAAAGCCATGGGTGAGATGTTGCATGGAGCATCAGACTGAGGGAGACTGACCGTTATTTTGCATTTTTTCCATTTGTGAATAAATCGCACCAACTGTTGTCACCTTCTCACAAAGCTGCATGGCGATGGTCTTGTAGCTCATTCCAGCCTTGTGTAGGTCTACAATCTTGTCCCTGACATCCTTGGACAGTTCTTTGGTCTTGGACATGATGGAGAGTTTGGAATCTGATTGATTGATTGCTTCTGTGGACAGGTGTCTTTTATACAGGCAATGAACTGAGATTAGGAGCACTCCCTTTAAGAGAGTTCTCCTCCCATGGGTCATATTTGCACATTGATTCTATACTAATAAGCTCAGCCCTCTTTAATAAATCCAGTAGAGACACAATTTGCGCATAGATTCTATACTAATAAGCTCAGCCATCTTTAATAAATCCAGTAGGGACACAATTAACGCCTACCCATGGTCCGATCAAGCGGCTGCCAAAATAGATATGGATCTAGGTTTAAATATGAGGAATCCATATATATGGAGACTAAATGACCTACTACTAACCCAACACTACTAGAACAAATAAAGGCAGATTTGCATTTACATTTTGAGACCAATAATTCTACAGAATCGGGAACTGGCTGGATATGGGCGGCCCACAAAGCCTTCTTCCGGGGTACATGTATAAAACTAGCTACAGCTTATAAGAGACTATGTAAACTAAAAGAAGCAGAACGCACAACCAAATTAATAGGATGGGAGCGCCAGAACAAACTTCATCCCACTCCCTGCATGCGACAATTAATTCACAAATGCAGACTTGAACTAGACAATATTTTATCGCACAAGACTGAAAAAGCCCTAAAAACGCACAAACCATCAGTTCTATACAAAGGCCAATAAACCTGATTCCTTTCTGGCCAAGAGGCTCAATACTAAAATCTTCCTAAAGCTACTGATCATAATACGACAACGTTAAATTCAAATGTAACAATTGAGGAGATTTATAAATAAGTCTGGTAAGGCCGCATGGTTTTACCAACTCCTACTACAAGACTTTTGCTGACCTTTTAGTGCCTCATTTATGCAAACTTTTCAATTCTATTCTAAAAATGGAGATAAAAGGCCCCCAGAATTCAATAAGGCAGAAAACATATTTTTTCCTAACCAAGGGAAAGACCACCTGGAGGCCAAAAACTATTGCCAAATATCCCTCATGAATGGAGATATTAAACTATTGGCCAAAATCATGGCGGACAGAATCTCAGTTTTTTTACCGGATCTGATACATAAAGATCAAACTGGCTTTGTCCTTCATAGGAAAATGAGGGATAACATCAAAAGGACTTTAAATGTCCTACATCTATCGCATGAAGGTAAAATGTTGTTATGTGTCTTGGCGTTGGATATTGAGAAGGCTTTCAATACCCTCAAGTGGCCTTACCTATATGCAACGCTAGATAAATTTGGTTTCAAAAAGCGTTTTTTGGTTTCATCAATTTAATTAAATCCTATTACCACCTTCCGCAGGTCAACCTTAAACTCCCCGGGATGAACAATGTCAATATTAATATTCTAAGAGGAACCAGACAAGGATGTGCCTTGTCATCTCCGCTGTTTGCGCTGGCCATTGAACCTTTAGCCCAAGCTATCAGATGTAATGCTAGAATTTCAGGTCTTAAGGTGGGTCTGCACCATCTCAAATGCTCTATTTGCAGATGACCTTCTCTGTACACTAACTAACCCCTTAACCTCCATACCGGCTCGATTATCTTCCTTCACTGACATTGAACTGCTGTTGGGCCTACAAGTTTATGTGGGAAAAATGGAGGCGTTAGGAGTTGGCATACAGCAAATAGACTTAGAGGTCTTCAAAATTCATATAATTTTCTTTGGTCGAAACATACTTTCAAATACCTAGGAGATAAAATCCCAGGGAGGCTGTCGGACCTCTATTTGGCCAACTCCTAGCCCCTATTTAAAAAGATTACTGAAGATATGCAGAAGTGGTCAACGTTTCATATCTCCTGGACTGGGCGTATAACCACAATGAAAATAGACATTTTACCAAAAATATTATATTTATTCAGAACCCTTCCCATCCCAGTAGATACAAAAGAACTTAACAAATAAAAAAAAAAAAAAAAACTTAAAAATGTATTTGGCGAGATAGACCTCCACGGATAGCATGGAAGATAATGTTCCAACATAAAACCCAAGGGGGGCTCTCCTGCCCGAATCTACGGTGATACTTGAGATCTGCCCAATTAGCGTTTTGTTTTCAATTGACCATTCGTGCAACCACTTTGGATCTTTGTTGCCAACTGAAACCTCATACCTGGGATAGTCTGATTTGGGATCCACACTCTCATTGCCTCAAACAACGCCACCCCACTCCTATGATTGACTCTACTCTGACTACCTGGGCCAAAACTACAAAACATTCAACTCTGCCACTTTCACCATTAACATCTTTAAGATCATTCCCTGGCTTCAAAGCTGACTTAAGCTTCGACTCCAAACGGTGGTGGCTTACTAGCACACTGGGTAGAGTAGGTGCCTGTTTCTACAACAATAAACTAATCGCCCTTGAACAACTTATAATCCAGTACCAGATAATAAAATTTGGAACTACAGGAAATTCAAACATTGGCTCCTTACCCTGACCACCGAAGCATACTTGGCTAACAACCATATGTACGAATTTAGCTTCTATGAAGGGATTTCTGGGTTCCTTATATTCCCTTTTTAATGACTGGCAAAATAGCCAGAAACCTACCTTTATGCTAACCTATTGAGAGGATCTTTCACATACAACTTACTGGAGGTTTCAGTCAAGGTTCTACACAGAACCTACTATACACCATCTCTAATGAATAAAATAAATCCACACCTAAGTGAGAATGGTTTCAGAGGATGCCACTCTCGGGGGATTTTCACCATATTTGGTGTACATGCCCTTTGGTACAAGGCCTATGGGAGAAACCAATTAGACTGTTTTCACAAATAATGAATATTTCACTACAGCCTACAATAGAGATATGCCTTTTGGGCATGCATGTAAAAGACCTGCCTATACACCAAAATACACTTTGGCAATACTGTACGTTAGCAGCGAAACTAAACATAGCAAAACACTGGAGAACCCCCACTTAACTTTTAACAAGGTTATATACTGGTTAATGAAAAATTGACCCATATTCTGCAAAATACGTACCCCTGTTTCTTAAAATTTGGACCCCATGGCTTGCTTCTGTTCATAGCATTTCGATATAACGATCTGCTTATGAAGCGGGCGAGGCCGTCGTAGGTGGGAAGCGGATGCCAGGGGGGCCCGGAGTGCCATAAAAATCTACACCATCCAAAACGCCTTAGAGGGTAAGTTTGCCAGACAATTTCTCCTTCCCTTTTCTCTTTTTTTTTTTCCCTTCCCCAGTTATATCATTTTTTATTTTTTTTTCTGTTTTGTTTGTTCTATCTGAATCAACTTTTGAATTATGGGATAGAATATATAAAAAAAAATAGAAATGCTTTTCAGGTTTACAAGCCTGTATATTTGTGTAGCTTAGCATTATTTCACTGTTTATTGGTATTACAGACATCTGGGAGGCAGAAATCTTGCTGATTGATAAGGGATCAAATACTTATTTCACTCATTGACCTGCAAATCAATTTATAACTTTTTTGAAATGCGTTTTTCTTGTTTTTGTTATTCTGTCTCTCACTGTTAAAATACACCTACCATTAAAAGGTATAGACTGATCATTTCTTTATCAGTGGACAAACGTTCAAAATCAGCAGGGGATCAAATACTTTTTTCCTTCACTGTAATAATCAAATAGTACATTTGTGTCCATGTTTGAACGTCTAAAATTCTGCTCAGAATTCCGAGAAATACAGTTATTGCACTGCATTCTGGGAACCTTGGCAGGGACATGCAGATAAAGCCACAAAGGTTTCGCTCTTTAATCCAATATCAATGTCAACATGACTCCTTTTAAGCATGTGCCTGCTGTATTACACAGCTTTAAGCAAAGCCCAGAATATATTATACACAAGCCAGGAGACCTACCCACAGACTGTCACTGTTTTGAGGTTAATGTGTGTATTATATATAAACTAGCGACTTGCCCGTCAAAAATGACGGGCCAATAAAAATTGAAGCCATGGGAATGCTGTTTGAGACATAATTGAAACAGTTTTGTACTGTGAGGACATTCGGCGCCGATTGCGAGGCTTGCGCTGAGCGCCTTCATTGCGAGCCTCTCCTGTCGTGTACTTTTGGTACTCTGAGAGAGATATATATTTCTATGTATATGTAGTTAAGTAATAATTAATGATGTATTCAATTAATTAAGTAATAATTATTTATTCAATAAATTAATATACTTTAATTATTTATAATTGATATATGCAGTGAGCAATAGGCTCAAGAGCTAACAATCTGTTTGTATTTTGCGTCTGCATAGAATATACATTGTAAGTGTTAGTGCCCTGCTTATAAAGTGTAATGAATGTTTCAAGTGTGCATTTTAAATAGGCTGCGTGCGCGAGGTAATGCCATTGGTTTATTGTGTAATGTGGCATTGTAATGTTATTAACGTGTTACGCGGCTCGGGAGCATTTTCCTGCTTTTGTAATAGTGTATTTTGTAGGTCGTAGTGTGATGTGTAAAGTGCTACGCGTTTTGTAGCGTTCCGCGCGGTCCATGGTCGCGTAGCCTCATTTTCTTTTTTTCCAACTGCCATTTTTTCCTCGCTTAGGCGATTTTCGTGTGACGAAAATCGTCTAAACTGAGTTAAATTTGCATTCCACCTCACTCACATACGTCCTGGCTGTTGCCCCGTGCGGTCTGTGATGTTTTTGTAATTTTTTGGGGTGTATTAATGTGTTTTTAGGGTTTTTAGTTCGGCCGCTAGCCTCGTACATTTTAAGTCCCGCGTCTCGTAATTTAACGGCTGGCCTCGCATCGGCTAAGTGCTACGGTCTAACGGCTCGACTCGCAGCAATGAGCGCCTTTGGCACGCATCGGCTAAGACCTACGCAATCCCATACACTGGCTCCTAAAACTATCTAGCTGGTATGAAACGCACATGTCTCGCTCCTACATTTCAGATTAATCTGTAGACCTACTACATTTTGAGGCCAAAATGATTGTTTTCTTTTTCAATAAGAGCTCCACAGTAGGGGGAGATGCTGCTTCAAGTAATAGTAGCTTTTTCCAGTAGCAGAGCAGCTGATGTCAGCCTCTCTTTATGTTAATGTAGTACATTATGGAATTGATATTAGCATGTTATTTTTCTCTTCTCCTACTTTTCAGTAATCTCACACCTCCCCCCTATTGCACTTCCCAGTTACTTTTCTATCACGTGAGCGAAGCAAAAGGTAAACGCTGTATGTTTATAGTAACACAAACACTCCCCTCTATGTAGACATAACCTTCTGTGTGTACCCAGCCCTGCTCCGCCCTCTGTTTTTGCAGTATTGACCTCACACAAAGATCTGTAACCACATCTTGGTGCCCCCTCCCCACAGCATCCTCTGCTATCCCTGTACTGAGCCATACACTGAATACCCACCTATGCCATTCCTGTACAGATCTCCCTCATCATCCAGTGGCCCATTCTTGTGTCCTTATACCCTCTACTATTTCTCTGATATCAGTATCCCAATATGCTCTGCACCCCCTCTTCACACCTATATCTGCCTTGTAACCTCTCATCCTAACCTCACACACAGTTCTGCTATTTCTGTACTGATCCCACATACAGCTGTCACTACATCTCCATTAATAATTGATCACTGCACCTCTATTCTACACTATAACCCCCTTCATATACCATTAATAACCCCCCCAACCCACACAGCTGTCTTTCTTCCAGCCAACTCTGTAACTGCCCTCTGTATTTACCCCTCACAACCAGTTGTCACTGCACCTCCATCCTGCCCTGATCGATCACTGAACTGGCATCCTATAAAATGCAGCCGCTTCTACAAACTCATTAAGGATATCCTAAAGGTCACTCATCTATATTAGAGTAGTCTGTATATACTGTATATGATGGGTATTCCCAAGGCAATAGATAGCAAGATTACATATGAAAACAATATTTCCTGGGCCAGTTAGAACACAAAAACAGAATAATGTCAACTAAGAAACAATATTTAGTCTTTTCTCTCAAAATGTTTTATATATTGCCAAGATCAACTCCAAGAAAGACTATTAAAAATATTCTTAATCTGCAAAGCTTATGATTTACTTTTATAATGGGAAAGTACACTGAATTGGAGTGATGAAGAGATATATATATATATATATATATATATATATATATATATATATATATATATATATATATATATATAAAATGATGATCCATCCAGATTGCTTGGAAGTCATAATGAATGTGCTTTTAGCAATAAGAAATTCATCTATACATATAAACATATGTATAATAACCAAAACACTTCTAAGTTCAAATTAAAAATATAGGTGCCACTTGCTCCTGTGCTGCAGGATGTGCCAAGCCTCTACCAATGTGCTTGCATATTTTCCTTTTGACAACAGTCCAAAGTAGATATTATTTCTAGAAATAACCCAAATACCAGTTCTACTGCCATACTTTTCCTTTTTTAGGAAACAGAACATTTGGCAAAAATAAACTGTAATAGCAGAAAGAAGAGTGAGTATAATTTGTGCAATACATATTATGGTAACAGATTAGTTTCTGTGTGGTGTACATTCATCGCTGTGATTGCAGGATGTAATTGGAGGGCAGGATTAGTATATTAGTTGGGTGTGAGGATCTCTCATAATATATGGGAAGGCATAATTGCTGGTGATTTCTGTACATTTGGGGTTACTCAGATGTGGGATCTATCAGGATAGGTATCTAAATCTGGAGTGTAGTATGCAGATTCAACATGAGAGTGTTACTTTGAGTAGGGTTGGACAGGTCTTGAGATATTACTGTTCAGATAATTACACATATAGCTATATACATAAGATCTACCTTGACTGATATGAATGGAGCAACCCCCGATTTAGGGAGGTTTTTTTATATCTACAATAATATAGCTACTATTATTAAGGTTCTGTAGGACTCTTCCATAAGCAAGGTAGCACTGTGTTATAATGAAGGGGTATATATATATATATGGAAGGTGGAAAGGGGATGGAGTCTGAAATGCACAATATTTGGGCTACTATGCTGACAGACTATATATAGGTCTCCATGAACTGGCTCAGGTCACTGTTACACTTACAAATCCTGCTGCTTACACTAGCCCTATGAGAGATAAATAAACATGGCTTCTAAACAGGCTTGGTTGCTGCTGGGTCATACATAAACTTAGTAACACAAGACATAGAAAAGCTTTATCATATTGACACAGTGGCATTGTGAGGTTGCTTTCCCATAATGGTATTAGTCCTGGATGTTTATATATTACAATGTTATCATTGAGCCTGAATGTGAGTGTATGGGGCTGATAGACTGCTCTATATGCCATACAGCCCCCAGGGTCACTTTCCCATTAACATATCCAGCTCTATTAATTAATATTCAGCACTATGAGCAATTTGTGAAATACGTCAGCATGGCTTCTAAACAGGATCATTGTACACACATGGCAACCCCAGACTTAGAGGTTTTAACAGTGGAATATGAAGACTGTATTGAGACGGATATATGGGCATCTCATTGAGACTGATATATGGGGATCTAATAAGACTGAGATATGGGGATCTAATAAGACTGTTATATGGGGATCTAATAAGACTGTTATATGGGGATCTTTTAAGACTGTTATATGGGGATCTTTTAAGACTGTTATATGGGGATCTTTTAAGACTGTTATAGGGAGCTTATTAAGTCTGATACATAGGGATCTTAGGTCTGATATATGGGGATCTTTTAAGACTGTTATATGGGGATATTATTAGCTATCTTATTAACACTGATATATGGTGGATCATTTTGAGACATATACAGTGGATCATATTGAGACATATACAGTGGATCATATTGAGACTTATATGTGGGGGCCTTATTAAGACTGAGATACAGGGATCTTATTAGGGATCTTCTTGAGACTTATATGTGGAGACTGATGTGTGGGGATCTTCTTGAGACTGATGTGTGGGGATCTTCTTGAGACTGATGTGTGGGGATCTTCTTGAGACTGATGTGTGGGGATCTTCTTGAGACTGATGTGTGGGGATCTTCTTGAGACTGATGTGTGGGGATCTTCTTGAGACTGATGTGTGGGGATCTTCTTGAGACTGATGTGTGGGGATCTTCTTGAGACTGATGTGTGGGGATCTTCTTGAGACTGATGTGTGGGGATCTTCTTGAGACTGAGGTGTGGGGATCTTCTTGAGACTGAGGTGTGGGGATCTTCTTGAGACTGAGGTGTGGGGATCTTCTTGAGACTGAGGTGTGGGGATCTTCTTGAGACTGATGTGTGGGGATCTTCTTGAGACTGATGTGTGGGGATCTTCTTGAGACTGATGTGTGGGGATCTTCTTGAGACTGATGTGTGGGGATCTTCTTGAGACTGATGTGTGGGGATCTTCTTGAGACTGATGTGTGGGGATCTTCTTGAGACTGATGTGTGGGGATCTTCTTGAGACTGATGTGTGGGGATCTTCTTGAGACTGATGTGTGGGGATCTTCTTGAGACTGATGTGTGGGGATCTTCTTGAGACTGATGTGTGGGGATCTTCTTGAGACTGATGTGTGGGGATCTTCTTGAGACTGATGTGTGGGGATCTTCTTGAGACTGATGTGTGGGGATCTTCTTGAGACTGATGTGTGGGGATCTTCTTGAGACTGATGTGTGGGGATCTTCTTGAGACTGATGTGTGGGGATCTTCTTGAGACTGATGTGTGGGGATCTTCTTGAGACTGATGTGTGGGGATCTTCTTGAGACTGATGTGTGGGGATCTTCTTGAGACTGATGTGTGGGGATCTTCTTGAGACTGATGTGTGGGGATCTTATTGAGACTGATGTGTGGGGATCTTATTGAGACTGATGTGTGGGGATCTTATTGAGACTGATGTGTGGGGATCTTATTGAGACTGATATGTGGGGATCTTAGTGAGACTGATATGTGGGGATCTTAGTGAGACTGATATGTGGGGATCTTAGTGAGACTGATATGTGGGGATCTTAGTGAGACTGATATGTGGGGATCTTAGTGAGACTGATATGTGGGGATCTTAGTGAGACTGATATGTGGGGATCTTAGTGAGACTGATATGTGGGGATCTTAGTGAGACTGATATGTGGGGATCTTATTGAGACTGATATGTGGGGATCTTATTGAGACTGATATGTGGGGATCTTATTGAGACTGATATGTGGGGATCTTATTGAGACTGATATGTGGGGATCTTATTGAGACTGATATGTGGGGATCTTATTGAGACTGATATGTGGGGATCTTATTGAGACTGATATGTGGGGATCTTATTGAGACTGATATGTGGGGATCTTATTGAGACTGATATGTGGGGATCTTATTGAGACTGATATGTGGGGATCTTATTGAGACTGATATGTGGGGATCTTATTGAGACTGATATGTGGGGATCTTATTGAGACTGATATGTGGGGATCTTATTGAGACTGATATGTGGGGATCTTATTGAGACTGATATGTGGGGATCTTATTGAGACTGATATGTGGGGATCTTATTGAGACTGATATGTGGGGATCTTATTGAGACTGATATGTGGGGATCTTATTGAGACTGATATGTGGGGATCTTATTGAGACTGCTATGTGGGGATCTTATTAAGATTGCTATGTGGGGATCTTATTAAGATTGCTATGTGGGGATCTTATTAAGATTGCTATGTGGGGATCTTATTAAGATTGCTATGTGGGGATCTTATTAAGATTGCTATGTGGGGATCTTATTAAGATTGCCATGTGGGGATCTTATTGAGACTGATATGTGGGGATCTTATTGAGACTGATATGTGGGGATCTTATTGAGACTGATATGTGGGGATCTTATTGAGACTGATATGTGGGGATCTTATTGAGACTGATATGTGGGGATCTTATTGAGACTGATATGTGGGGATCTTATTGAGACTGATATGTGGGGATCTTATTGAGACTGATATGTGGGGATCTTATTGAGACTGATATGTGGGGATCTTATTGAGACTGATATGTGGGGATCTTATTGAGACTGATATGTGGGGATCTTATTGAGACTGATATGTGGGGATCTTATTGAGACTGATATGTGGGGATCTTATTGAGACTGATATGTGGGGATCTTATTGAGACTGCTATGTGGGGATCTTATTAAGATTGCTATGTGGGGATCTTATTAAGATTGCTATGTGGGGATCTTATTAAGATTGCTATGTGGGGATCTTATTAAGATTGCTATGTGGGGATCTTATTAAGATTGCTATGTGGGGATCTTATTAAGATTGCTATGTGGGGATCTTATTAAGATTGCCATGTGGGGATCTTATTAAGACTGCTATATGAGGATATTATTAGGTGTCTTATTAACACTGATTTACATACAGTGAATCATATTGAGACGGATATACGGTGGCCTTATTATGGATCTCATTAAGACTGATATATGGGGATCATATTAGGGATTTTATTAAGACTGATATATGGGGATCATATTAGGGATTAAGGTAGCTCCAGTTTCCCTTTCCATAATGGTGCTAGCTTCCTATAAAGTACTGTACTGCTGGGACTTTTTATTGTCAGGGCATTACTATCCATAAGGGGGTAACAGTGGATTGTTATAGGGGTGTGTAGAGTTACATGTAGGGACTGCTCCTGACCTGGACAATCCCTGGGGTGTGATGACAGACCAGATCACAGCTCCTGGCCTCACTCACTCACTCTCGGCTCTCACACTCAGTTTGTGGGGTACATAAACATGGCGGCTCACTGCGCATCCTTGAAGAGCTCCCTGAGCCGGGGAATCACCTCACCTACCCGTTGGTCGGTCCTCTTGCTCTCACCGCGGTCCGCTCCCCCCGGTTACCGCTTCCGTTTCCGGTGCTCGGGTTTCAACGGCTTTGGGAGCAGCAGCAGCCATTCATCGCCAGGCAGGGGAGAGCGAACAAGCACCGAACACAACGAAACCAGGCAGGCAGAGCGAGCGCCGAGCACACTGAGCCAGACTATGGGAAAGATAGGCAGGCGTGATCAATCTAGCGCAGGGAACATAGAGCAGACTATGGGAGACATAGGAAGGCAAGATCAATAGAGCGCAGAGTGCATTGAGCCAGACTATGGGGGGTGAGAAAGCCGGTATAATGAATAGCGTACAAAGACCAAAAATTGAGAAGCAAGGGAAGATAAACGTAGCACATACAGAGCTCAGACAAAGCAATAAAGGATGCACATACAAACAATAAACACAACAAAAGCACAGCTTGGTGAGGCATACAGGGAAAATGATCCGAGCGCCGAGCTTACCGAGCAAAGGATGGCAAAATATGTAAATACTAACGTCTCAGGGAGGTAGCTAGGTAAGATCAATGGAGCGCCGAATCCAGACTATGGATAAAACAGTCAGGGAGCAGGAAGCTGACACACGGTCTGTAAACTGTAGGATAAAACGGACAGATCGTAGATACAACAGTCAGGCTCTGGGGGGAGCTAAGCGGGTGATGGGAGCAGATCGCTGAAATAATTATGTGAGACTTCGAGAAGCGGCAGAGCGCAGAGAGAATCGAGCAGACTACAGTCACAGGGGAGAGCGAATGATAGCAGAGCAACGGAGCAGACAGTGGGAGAGATACCCAGGATGGCCAATGGAGCTCCAAGTGATTGAGCAGACACCCAGGGGAGATGAATGGATCACCAACGATATGAGAGCAGACAGAAAGAAGAGATGCAAACAAAGGCGAGGTTAATCTATTACCGAGCGGCTGATTCAGACACAACAGTTGAGAGCTGTGGATCCCAGACACTGATCCAGACAGGAAGCTGCATATGAGGGCACAGACTGGGAAAGAATCTGTACAGTGATGATCAACAAATACTAATATTTATACACAATGTGTCCTATTTAATTAATGTTAGTGTATATAATATGACTGTACATGGTATGGCTCTTTATCAGTCTGTTTAATATTTTTTTTTCTTTCAGAAAATAGCAGAGCAGTGAAGTGTGGGGCCCTCCCTTCTTTATAAGGTGTTAAGTTTGATTTTTGCCATGTACTAAACCCCTGTACAGCTTTACGGAATATGTTGGCGCAATATAAATAAAGATAATAATAATAATATAAGGAGTTGCCTTGTTATATCTTTTTATTAGTAGCAGTGACAGTCTAACGTGCCAGTCTGCTCTGTCCATTCTCCTATCTATATAACATTGTGTTACCTGAAATTCACATTATAACATGTCACTTGGTCACTGAACAATACCCAGAAACTGTTCAATACAAATTGTGCTAATGCCACCTTTGTGCACTAAGTGCCCAGCAGTCTGGGCTGTCTGTATTTAGTGGTATAGCCACTTAAAGGGGAGTTTCACCTAAACACATTGTTCTAATAGGAAAGAGTTCAATTATAGATGAATATACATGTGTAAAAGCTTTAGCACTCGCCTATATATGTAAGATGATGAGAGCAGCTAAACAGCACTAACAAATGAATGTAACTGTTACCATTTAGAACTCAGCTGCAGTTAGATAGGCTAGTGAGCTGACTGGAATGGTTGACTCAATCAGTTGAGCATTCTAAGTGTCAGTGACAATAGGAAACTTAAAATGGCAGCTTCCACTTCACAAATATGGAGGAGTAACTGTCAAACTTGGCACGTTTCATACATTTTACTTAGATAGCTAATCTTCTCTGAGTGTGCTCTTTAATATGAAAGAAACCTACATATATAAAGTACCAGTAGATTGCAAAAACAAAGCCTTTGTGGGCACATTTGCATGTACTCACCCAGGCTCCCAGAATGAAGTGTAATAACTGTGTTTCTCAGAATTCTGAGCAGAAAACATTTTTTTAAACTTGTTTAAGACATTCAAATGTGAACACAAATGTACTAATTATATACTGAAGAATCTTTAAATTGACACAGCAAAGGAAGCAGATATTGAAAAAGTGAAAACCACATACGTAAATAAATATATCAATAATCATCATTAAGATTGAAACATAGGTATTTTTAGCATAAATTACGTGAAAAGGCTCCTCTTTCCTAATGACTTTAGGTTATGAATATTTCACAGTGGGTAGTGATAAGGAAGAATAGGGTTGACTAAATAATAATAGTCAGAGATAACTTTAAGATTTGTATATCTGTCCTCTTTCCTAAGTTGCCCATGTAGTCACTTCTCTCTTAAGCAAGAGTCTCTTCTCTCTTACCCTGCCCTAACTGCTCTGTTGTTCCCTGCCTTATACCTCTCTCTCATTTACCATATCATTTCCACCCTGGCTGCCCTCTCCTCCCTATCCCCGGCTGACACTCCATTTTCTTTCCCTGGCTATTTCACTGTTAACTTGCTATGGCTGGCCTTTTCTTTCTTTGTACAAACTAGTTCTCTCTTTTCTTACAGTGGCTATCCCTCTATTTCATTGCTATGAATAGTTCTCTCACCCCTTTTCCTTGCTCAGGTTTTCCCTCTCATCCCCTTGCCATGGCTAGTTCTCTTTTACCCTGCTGCCCCTCTCATCTGTTTTCCTTCTCTGCCAAACACCTCTCTTGCCCTGGACTTTTCTCCATCCCTTTGCCTTGGCTAATTCTCTCCTCACTCACTCTGGCTAGTTCACTCTACATTTGCCTTGGTCAGAGTTGCATCTCTCCTCCTTCCCCCTGCTTTCTTTTCAGCTCCATGGTTGGTTCTATCCTCCCTTGTCCTGGTTTGTTCTCTCCTCCCTGTCTGGTTCTTGCTTCCATTGTTCTTGTTGGCTTTGTCATCCCTTACCCTTGTTGGTCCCTTCCTCCATTTCCCTGGCCAGATCTCTCCTTCCTTTCCCTTGCCAGATATCTCCTCCCTTGTCCTGGCCAGATATCTCCTCTCTTGTCCTGTTGTTTCTCTCCTCCCTTGTCTTAGTCATTTTTCCATCCCTTGCCCTGTCTGGTTTTCTCCTCCCTTGCCTTGGTTGGTTCTCTACTACCCTGACATGATTGGTTCTTTCCGTCCTTGCCCTGGTTGGTTCTATCCTTTGCTACACTAGCTGGTTCTCGCCTACCTTTTCCTGGCTGGTCCGCTCCTAATTTGCCCTGGCCGGTTTTCTCCTCCCTTGTTCTTGTTGGTTCTCTGCTCCCTTGCCCTAATTGCTTCCCTTTCTCTGGTTTATTCACTCCTTTATTGCCCTGTCTGGTTCATTCCTCCCTTGCCCTCATTGGGTTTCTCCTTCCTTTCCCTATCTAGTTCTCCCCTCCATTGTCCTGGTCAGGTCTCTCATCATTTTCCCTGACCAGCCCCCTTCTCTCTTACCCTCATTGGTCTTCTCCTTTCTTGCCCTGGTTTGTTCTCTCCTCCCCTGTCATGTCTGGTTCTCTCTTCCCTTTCCCGGTTCTCTCTTCCCTTTCCCTGTCGGGATCTTTCCTCCCCCTCTCTGTTTGTTCTCTCCTCACTTGCCCTTGCTGATTTTCTCCTCCCTTGGCTTCATTGTTTCTTCCCTCCCTTGCCCTGCCTGTTTCGCTCCTCCTTATTGGTTTTCTCCTCCCTTGTACCTGTCTGGTTCTCTCCTCCCTTGCCATGGCCAGTTATTTCCTCCCTTGTCCTAGTTGGTTCTCTCTTTTTTTGCCCTGACCATTTCTCTCCTCCCTTGTTCTGGTTGATTATTTCCTTTCTTACCTTATTGGCTGTCTTCTCCCTTTGCCTTGTTGGTTCTCTCCTCCCTTTCCCTTGATTGGCTTTCTCCTTCCTTGCTCTGTCTCGTTCTCTCCTCACTTTTCCTGTCTGGATCTCTTCTTCCTGTCTCTGGTTTCTTCTCTCCATTCTTGCTTTGCCTGGTTCTCTCCTCACTTGCCCTCATTATTTTTTTTCTCTTCTCCCCTGTCCTGTTTTTTCCTCTCCTCCCTTTTCTGGTTGGTTCTCTCCTCACTTGCCCTGTCAGGATCTCTCCTTCCTGTCTCTGGTTCCTTCTCTCCATTCTTGTCCTGCCTGGTTCTCTTCTCACTTGCCCTTGTTGTTTCTTCCCTACCTTGCCATGTCTGGGTTGCTCCTCTCTTGCCTTCAATAGGTTTCTCCACCCTTGTGCTGTCTGGTTATTTTCTCCCTTGTTCTGTCCAGTTATTTTGTCTAGGTTGGTTTTCTTCTCCCTTATCATAGTTGGTTCTCTCCTCTGTTCTCTTGCCCTCATTCGTTTTCTCCTCCCCTGCTCTGTCTGGTTCTCTCTTCCCTTACTATCTTTAATTTGATTCCCCCTGCCTTGCATGGTTCTTTCTCCATTTTTCTCTTGTTGATTCTCTTCTTTCTTGCTCTTGATATTTCTCTCCTCCCTTCCCCTCATTAGTTCTCTTCCCCCCTGCCCTGTTTTTTCTGACCTCCCTTTCTCTGGTTGGTTCTCTCCTCCCCTGCCCTGTCTGGATCTCTCCTGCCATGGTTCTATCTTTTCTTGTCCTGGTTGGTTCTCTCCTCCACTGTCATGTCTTGTTCTCTCTTCCCTTGACCTGTCTGGATCTTTCCTCCCCCTCTCTGGTTTGTTCTCTCCTTGCTGATTTTCTCCTCCCTTGCCCTAATTGTTTCTTCTCTCCCCTGCCACATTGGTCCTCTCCTCCCTTTCCCTCATTGGTTCTCACCTCCCTTGCCCTGTTCTCTCTTCCCTTGACCTGTCTGGACCTTTCCTCCCCTTCTCTGTTTTGTTCTCTCCATTCTTGCCCTGTCTGGTTTGCTTCTGCATTGCCCTCATTGGTTTGTGCCTCCCGCTGCCCTGTCTGGTTCTTTTCCCCATTGTCCTGGCAATTTCTCTCCTCCCTTGCCCTGTCTGGTTCTCTCCTCCCTTTCTTTCATTGGTTCTCTCATTCCTTGCCCTTGTTTGGTCTCACCTCCCTTGCCCTGACATTTTCTCTCTTTATCTTGCCATCATTGTTTCTCCCCTCCCTTACCCTGCCTGGTTTGCTCCTCCCTTACTCTTGTTGGTCTTCTTCTCTCTTGCCCTATTTGGTTCTCTCCTCCCTTACTCTGTCCAATTCTCTCCTACCCTGGCATGTTCTCTCCTCACTTACCCTTGTTGGTGTTCTCCTTCCCTGCTCTCTCTGCTTCTCTCCTCCTTTGCCCTTTCTGGTTCTCCTCCCTTGCCCTGTCTGGTTCTCTGCTCCCTTGTTCTCCTTGGTTCTCTGCTCCATTATCCTCTTGGTTCTCTGCTCCCTTGCCCTGGTTGGTTCTCCTCTCCCTTGCCCAGGTTGTTTCTCTCCTCCCTTTCTCTGGTCAGTTTTCTCCTTTCTTGCTCTGTCTAGTACTCTTTTCCTTTGACTTGTCTGGTTCTCTCATCCCTTGCCCTGACCGGTTGTCTCCTCCCTTGTCCATGTTGGTTCTCTACTCCCTTGTACTGGTTTGTTCTCTCCTCAATTGCCCTCATTGGTTATCTCTTCCCTTGTCCTTATTGGTTCTCTCCATCCTTGTCCTGGTTGGTTCTCTTCTTCCTTTCACAGGTTGGTTCTCTACTCCCGTGCCCTAGTTGATTCTCTTCTCCCTTGCCCTGTCTGGTTGTCTCCTCTCTGGTTGGTTCTCTTCTTCCTTGCTCTGTCTGGTTGTTTTGCCCTGTCTGGTTCTCTCATTCCTTGCATTTGTTGGTTCTCTCCTCTCATGTCCTGGTTGGTCCTCTCCTTACTTTCCCTCATTCCTTGACCTGGTTGTTTCTATCCTCCCTTGCCCTCATTGTTACTTGCCCTCCCTTGTCCTAGCAAGTTCTCCCCTCTCTTGTCGTGACTGTCCATCTCCTTTCTTACCCTGGCAAATTTCAGAATAATATAGTAATGGTTGTGCACAACAAAAAGAAAATGTGATTTTTGGGAATGAATGAATTATTTTCTTACCTGCATCTTGTTTGTACACTGTGAGCGGTAGGGGAGCCTGGGGTTGTGCATAGGGCTGTATTATTTTTAGTTAGATTAGATTAAACAGCAGTACTGCATTAAAGGCAACAGAGACCTGCACTAAATCCAATCACAGCTCCAAGTCGCTTTGGATAAGTCTCTATGAGCTTGCCACATCTCACCACTGGGATTTTTGCCCATTCCTTCTTGCAAAACTGCTCTAGCTCCTTCTAGTTGGATGTTTTGCGCTTGTGAACAGCAATCTTTAAGTCTGACCAAAGATTTTCTATTGGATTGAGACCTGGGCTTTGACTAGGCCATTCCAACACATTTACATGTTTCCCCTTAAACCACTCAAGTCTTGCTTTAGCAGTGTGTTTGGGGTCATTGTCCTGCTGGAAGGTGAACCTCCGTCCTAGCCTCAAATCATGCACAGAGTGGTACAGGTTTTGCTCAAGAATATCCCTGTATTTAGCACCATCCATCTTTCCCTCCTACCAGTTTCCCAGTCCCGGCTGCTGAAAAACGGATGGTGCTCTTTGGGTGATGTAATGTGTTGGGTTTGCGCCAGACATAGCGTTTACTTTGATGGCCGAAAAGTTACATTTTAGTCTCATCAGACCAGAGCACCTTCCTCCATACATTTTGGGAGTCTCCCACATGCCTTTTCCCAAACTCAAAATGTGCAATTTTGTTATTTGCTGAAAGTAATGGCTTTCTTCTGGCCACTCTGCCATAAAGCCCAACTCTATGGAGCGTACGGCTTATTGTCGCCCTATGTACAGATACTCCAGTCTCTGCTGTGGAACTCTGCAGCAACCTACAAGGTTACCTTAGGTCTCTGTGCTGCCTCTCTGATTAATGCCCTCTTTGCCCAGTCCGTGAAATTTGGTGGGCGGACGTCTATTGGCAGATTTGCTGTTGTGCCATGTTCTTTCCATTTGGGTATGATAGATTTGATGGTGCTCCTGGGGATCATCAAAGATTTGGATATTTGTTTATAACCTAACCCTGACTTGTACTTCACAACATCATTGTCACTTACTTGTTTGGAGAGTTCCTTGGTCTTCATGGCGGTGTTTGGTTAGTGGTACCTCTTGCTTAGGTGTTGCAGACTCTTGGGCCTTTCAAAAAAGGTGTGTATATGTAATGACAGATCATGTGACACTTAGATTGCACACAGGTGGACATCATTTCACTAATTATGTGACTTCTGAAGGTAATTGGTTGCACCAGAGCTTTTCATGGGCTTCATAACAAAGGGGGTGAATACATACGCACATGCCAATTTTCTATTTCTAAAAAATAGTTTTATGTATATATTTTTCTCATTTCACTTCACCAATTTAGACTATTGTGTTCTGATCATCACATAAAATTCAGATTAACAAAATGTTGAACTAAAGGCCATAATGTAACAAAAAAGTCAGGGGGGTGAATACCTTTGCAAGACACTATATATATATATATATATATATATATATATATATATATATATATAAAACAAGTTAAAAAACTGTTTCCAGCTCAGAATTCTGAGAAATACAGTTATTGCACTGCATTCTGGAAAGTTGAGCAGGGATATGCAAATATGCCCACAAATGCCTCGCTCTTCAATCCATATACCATTATAGACATGGCTTCCTTTTGGCTTATGCCTGCTGCATTACACAGTTTTTATGCAAAGCCAAGGTTGGATTGTACACAAGCTGGGAATCCTATCCACGTACAGCTGTTTCAAGCTTACTGGCTATCATCAGCATGGAGCAGGATCCCAGCTTTTGTTGTGGACCTTATGAGTAGGTAGTTCACCACAACAATATATATATATATATATATATATATATATATATATATATATATATATATAGATAGTGGGAGGATTAGAATAGCATAACATACAATTCAGAGGGTACCATATTTGGAACATCATCTCTGTCACTGTAAAGATAAAAATAGTTAACGCTCATTGAAATTCTTATTTTCAGCCTTGGGGGTTTCAAACAGTCCTCTTGCTACAGTCTGTTGCTCCAAACTCTCATCTGTTCAGTCACCCCCTCTTCTAAAAGTTAGTGCAGTTCGGTCCCCTTTAACAAAAGCATAGTGAAGACCCCCAGTCTTTATAAGCTCCTGATCTCTGCACCACATGAATTAAGTATTGTGTCAAGAATAGAGCCACACAGAGGGAGGGCTGTCTAAACTAGCATACCACAACCACAGTATGATAGAGGGTGGTGACTAGAAAGTGTGTTTGCACATGGCTATCAGCTCAGGATACATCACTCCCTGTTACTAATGTGTCTTTCATAGAGTGGTATTCAATTGGGCATTTTCCACGGTTGGGTCTGCTACAGCCACAATACTTAATTCAGGAGGTGGTAAATGTCATGAATCAGCCAGTGGCCATATTGGATTTGGTGTGAACTATGCTGGGGCCATTTTGTGACTGGCAGCGGTGGCCATTTTGGGCTGGGTGGTCTTCCACATGCTGTTGCCATGGGGAGGAACAAAAGGTTTGGGGCCCACTTGTTATGGATATATGGTTGTGTTGTGGTCTAGGGGATAAAGTATTATAAGTTTACCCCTTAGCATATCCCCATCCCTTCCATGTTTAGGCTCATTGTAATGGGTGTCATGTGAGGGAGCTGGTGGGATGTGTTGGTTCTATGTGTGTGAAACATTATGTGTTGTATTTGTAAATATGAATGTATGGTATTATATTAGTATGTCATTATATTGTAGAGGGGAAGCCATTGAATACAGCCACGCCTCCTTTGTTCCCAAAGGCCTGTTAATCCCATTAGCTAAGTATCCAGCATAGAACTAACAATGGGAAGCTCACAGCTGGAGAACAGACAGCCAGGCACCCAGAAACAATGGGATGGCCTGAAGGCTTCTCAGCCTTCATAGCATGGGCACAGGAGAGTAAAAGACATGCTTTCCCCTGGACATTCAAAGCCCAAATTAATTAGTTGGCCTCGCCTAGTGGGCGGACCTGGGAGGGGACTATTGGTTCACGCACAGTTCCCCTTCATGATTGGCCAGACGTCATTTGGGGCTGGATAACGGTAGCCACTTCCCCCATTCTTGTGTGATGTGGTTAAATATGCTGTTCTAAAATAAAACAGTTTCATAATTTTCATCAAGACTTTGTGTGCAGGTGTATTATTGACCCAAGGGCATATGCTAGTAGAGGAGATCGTTTCTGACTCCCTGCCAGGTTTTCCCAGCGCACACTACCTTAAGCTGGGACTTATGCTCTTGCATCCGCAAAGAAGGTCCATTGGTCTGAGTCACCCAAATCTTAGGTCTAAAACCTACAGGAGATAAGAGGACTAGGATCCTCTATACTCCATCATCATTGTAGGTTGTGACAGTAAAAAATTACAGAGCTCATACAGCCTGCACAGTAAATGTTTAATTTAATATTTCTTATTAAGCCTTGCCTAGCTATTGCTTAGAGATACATTTATAAGACAACTAAAGTGCACCTTTCAGTATAAGCTTTTTGAATTCCATGGACCAGGTTTTATTGGCTAAATAGAACTTAAAATATCACTTTCCGTAGTACTGTAGACTCTCAGTTATCCGGCACCCATGGGGATTGGTAGATGCCGGATAAATGTAGCTTCTGGTTGCTTGGTAATTACTATTAAAGAAGGCCTAGATTAGCTGCACAAAAGATGCTCTGCTAAGTATATTTGTCAGTGAGGGCTGTTCTAGCAGCAGTAGCTTTCACTCCTCACTTACACACAGGTATGTTCTGCTGGAGGATGCAGTGCTGAACCCAGGGAATGTAACCTCAACACTGCGCTGGCTCAGTCACTCACGTCTGTCTGCTTGCAGGTAACACTGAATTGCAGAGACGTACAGGGGATGAAATCTAGGGGCACCCCGTTCTTCCAGCGCAGCTGAATAGCTCGCCGTCATCATGCGCTCTAATGACGCTCTGCGCTCCAGCCTAGACTCTGCAGTGGGGCTAAACTCAGCAACGGGGCTACAATGTCATATTTAATTTATAATTGCTATAACTCATACTTAAAATGGGAACTAGATCTATCTTAATGGGCACCCTGTTCTTACTGGCCTGTTGGCTTTGAAACATTCCCATCTATCTACCTGGTTGTTGTGGTGTCTGGCTTTGTATAACTTTACCAGCATGTCAGACATAATTGGATTCCTGTCTGGTTTCCCCCCTTACCTCACATGCCACATACCTCACATGCCACATCACTTGTAGATTGTAAGCTCTTGTATAATGGGGAGCACCAGACAGGGGCAGATCACACAGCACCAGGCAAGAGCACAGAGCGTCATCAGAGCGCAGTTCTCTGTGCCCCGATGACGGCGCGCTATTGAGCTGCGCTCAAAGGACGTGCTACCAAATCTAGGTGCCTGTAAGCATTTTGTGGCATGACAAACTGGCTCCTGGCATTTGTTGAACCCTGTAAAATGTAAGTTTTATTTAAAGTACTGTATTCATTTTTTTTCTCGTTGCTTGAGAATTCTGGTTGCTTGAGTTCTGATTAACTGAGAGTCTACTGTATTAGTATTTCTAAGTATAAATGTGACAAAATGGTTATTATAATCAGAATTGGTCATATGGTCATATTTATAATTGATAATATATTAATGTTCATCTGTAGTGTGATTTCTCATATTAACTATATATTACTTGCGAATTGCCCATCAAAATGACTGCAATAATATTTTAAGGCTGGCATTGCTGTTTGCCACAGAGTGCAAGGCTCTCCCCTCTCTAAGTTGCGGGCCTCACGATGGTGCTCTTTGCAAGCCTCTCCCCACTCACTAACCCCTGTGTCTGTCCCCCCCCCCCCCCCCCTCCCTGCCCTGTGGATTTTTCCACCCTTATTTCCCTCCTCTGTGTCACTTTTCCCCCGTCTCTCTCACTCCTGTGTCTCTTTCCACGGTCTCCTCCCTCTCCCTCCCCTGTGTCTTTCTGCTCTCTGTTCCTGTTTAAGTCTTGCGTTGTTTGTGATGAGCGCCGTAGGTTCTTATTTTCAAAGTCTTGCGTGCTTCGCGTTGGTCGTCTAAGTGTTACTTGCTTCAGCGTCATTTTAAGGCTTTTTTCAAACAGTTTCGTCTTTACTGCCTTTTTTGTCTTAGCATAGGCGATTTTCGATAGCTGAAAAATGGCTATTAAGCCTCAAATTAGGCTGCAACCTCACTCACAGGCTCCCTGCCTCTCCCCCTGTGCTGTGTGTGAGGTTGTAAATTATTTTTTGTAATTCGTTGTCTTTTCTGTCTGTTTTGCAATTTATGTGCGTCAGTTAAAGTTGTAATTTTGTCAAAGTCATGCGTGCTTCACAATCAGCGCCAAAGAGCTACGTGAACGCCTGCAATCTGTTTCCATCCTCCATCGGTGGAGCGTCCTCAGCCAAATAACAACCCTGACGGGACAGATGACACTTAGAAGGACCCTGAAAGGCCACCATTTATTTCACAAAGTCGTGCTGGCCTCGCATTGTGCGTATATGTTGCTCATTGCAGCAAAGTCATGTGGGCTTCGCGATGAGCGCCCCGTAACTTTTAACATGGCATGTGCGATAAACTTGCAATACGACAACTATTATAAGTGATACAACTATATGACCACACAGCGTTTGCAATATAAATATTAATACAGAATTATATTACATGTATAAATATATGTTTCCCTGCCTTCCCTTTAACCCCCTCCTTTCCATTTCCCCACTTCTTTTAATAAAAAGAGGAACTGCTGTAATATATTTTCTTATTCCTTTTTTTTTTTTACATTTTTATTTGCTTTTTTAAATACATTTACAGAATTAATCAGCTACACATCAATACATATAAATAATGTTATCAAGCATCAGAAGTTATACATTGATGGGGTATCATAGTAACATAGAACATATTCATTGCTATACCATGTATATACCTAACTTATTTTTCAACCAGACTGGAACTTTTCTGCAAAATCTATAAATTCCGTTACATTATAGATAAGTTTTTGGTAGTTTGGATCTGACATCTTTCATTCCTTTTCCTTAATTTTGCCTATTCTCCGCAACATGTTTGGAAGACAATAAATGTGATGTATAATCTTAAATTGTTGTTTATGAAAATCAGCAGATGGAACATATTTTATTACTCTATGATTAGAGCCTTTTTCTTTTTTCAAAAGATTAGCAATCATTTTAGATATTTTATTTTCGTTTTTTTTTTATTTTTATTTTTTAAATCTGCTATTTATATAATAGTCAGACTTCTGAGCTTTAACCATTAAATAATTATTTATCTCCTCTTTTGCCATTTTGAATTTGATTTGATTGTATAAATTGGAAGGTCTCTGTAGGAAATATAAGATTGAAATCATTTTTGATTAAAGGCTTGCATTTCTTATCACATTATTCTTTTTGTCTATAAAAATAGCTAATAATATCTCCTCCAAGGATTACTTTAGTGATCTCTCAATAGTGTTAATATGTGCTTTATTGTGATTGTGAAATTCTTCCCATTTTATCTTTAACATAAATCAGAAATTAGTGATCTTTTGATATTGCATTGGGAACCCTACAGTTTAAAATGTTGTCTTAATTTTGTTACAATTTAATAAGAATCATTATGGGTGCGTGATCTGATAAGACAATATTTCCTATTTGTGAATGTCTGATCTTATCTACTAATTTAGAGGAAATTAAAGTTTGATGTGTTTTCGAGTGACAAGTGAACTCTTTATTTGTGAATTAGAAATGTGCCAAATATCAATTAGATTTAAATGATTTACTGTTTCTCTACTAATATTATTTTCTCTTTTGTAAGGAATATTCATTTTCCTTTATTACAGACACCTTTAGATGTCTTAGTTCTATCTAGATCTCCTGATAGAGCAATGCTAAAGTCTCTGCTCATAATAATAATAATAATTGAATCAGAGAGAGAAGGAGAGGACGAAGGGAGAGAGAGAGGGGGGCAGGGAGAGAGGGAGGGGGAGAGGGGGCCAGAGAGAGAGGGGGAGAGAGAGAGAGGTGGAGAGGGAGGCAGGAAGAGATGGAGGGAGAGAGAGAAAGGGAGGGAGAGAGAGAGGGTGATGGAGAGAGAGAGGGAGTGAGGGGAAGAGAAGAGAGGGGGAGGGAGAGACAGAGGGAGCACAGAGAGACAGAGGATGCACAGAGAGAGCCAGCACAGAGAGACAGAGGGCGGACAGAGAGACAGAGGATGCACAGAGAGAGTCAGCACAGAGAGACAGAGGGCGGACAGAGAGACAGAGGATGCACAGAGAGACAGAGGATGCACAGAGAGAGTCAGCACAGAGAGACAGAGGGTCGGACAGAGAGACAGAGGATGCACAGAGAGAGTATGCACAGAGAGACAGAGGGCGGATAGAGAGACAGAGGATGCACAGAGAAAGCCAGCACAGAGAGACAGAGGGCGGACAGAGAGACAGAGGATGCACAGAGAGACAGAGGATGCACAGAGTCAGCACAGAGAGACAGAGGGCGGACAGAGAGACAGAGGATGCACAGAGACAGAGGATGCACAGAGAGAGTCAGCACAGAGAGACAGAGGGTCGGACAGAGAGACAGAGGATGCACAGAGAGAGTATGCACAGAGAGACAGAGGGCGGATAGAGAGACAGAGGATGCACAGAGAGAGCCAGCACAGAGAGACAGAGGGCTGACAGAGAGACAGAGGATGCACAGAGAGAGTCAGCACAGAGAGACAGAGGGCGGACAGAGAGACAGAGGATGCACAGAGAGAGTATGCACAGAGAGACAGAGGGCGGATAGAGAGACAGAGGGCTGACAGAGAGACAGAGGATGCATAGAGAGACAGAGGGTGCACAGCGAGACAGAGGGCGCACAGAGAGACAGAGGGCGCACAGAGAGACAGAGGGCGCACAGAGAGACAGAGGGAGCACAGAGAGACAGAGGGCGCACAGAGAGACAGAGGACGCACAGAGAGACAGAGGACGCACAGAGAGACAGAGGACGCACAGAGAGACAGAGGACGCACAGAGAGACAGAGGGTGGACAGAGAGACAGAGGGCGCACAGAGAGACAGAGGATGCACAGAGACAGTCAGCACAGACAATTGATCATAAAATATAATACCATCATTTACTAGTTATAATAATAACAACAACAATACTGTAATGGCTGTAATAATAATATTAATACCTCTGTACTGTAATAATAGGTTACAGAAACTATTGTGCTCTTTCTTTTAATTTAGAAAACAGAACATAAAAACAAACTCATACAAAAAGCCTTGAGAGCACTTTCGTAAGTACTGGTCGTCTATAAGTCGGGTCTTCTGTAACCCAGGAACCTTCTATATTTCTCTCAGTGGAAAAGCATTAGCAAGAATGTAATGCATAGCGTGTAGAATCACAGAGCCGTATAGATGTTAAGGTATTTGTCATTATTATCATTCAAAAAGCTGGAGGTGCTCTTCCTGCTTACCTTTCTCCCACTTTGAGAGTTAGTAACCCAAGATAGACCAGACCAGGTAAAGAATCTTAAAGAGTAATTTTTGCGTAAAATAGCAATATTCAATATAAAATATCTATTATTATCGTTTATTTCTAGCACACCAACATATTTGAAGGAGGTGGGGGGAAAGAAGAGCAAGACCAATTACTGGTGCAGATTATTCAAACTTATTCAAGTAAAAAGAAAGTATACAGAAGTAAGTCAGCTCACATATTGCTACCTCATCAACAGAGGAAGGTATATACATCAACTCATCTGTTGTTATACTCTTCAGGTAGGATATGTGAGTCACAGTTGTAATCCAATGTACAATATAAATGCTCAAATTCCCTTGGGGTGTATATAGCTAGGGCCTCATTCTATTAGCGGCCGCAGCCGTTGCGGGGCCGCAAGGACCGGCCGCAAGCTATTCGGCTATTCTATTCCCTTACGGCCGGAGGCTCCGGCAGGCTTGCGGCCGGTGCCTTGCTATCTCTTGCGGCCGCTCGCGCCAGAGGAAAGCCTTTGATCTAAAACGGCCGCAAGAGTTTTGCAATTCAATTGCTCCGGGAAACCTCTCTGCAAGGCTAAAAGCGAGCCGCAGCTTACTTGCAGGAAAGAGGTCTCGCTAGCACCAATTAAGCACATAAAATAGCTCAAATAAAGCCATCCTGCACTTTGAGAAGACTATAAAGGGATTTTAGGTGTTAGAAAAAATAGCACATAATTATCCTGTACTTAAATCCGTAAAATATTTAATTTTTAATATCCGTAAAATATCCATGTAAAAAGTCCAGAGTGCTTGGAGCACCTCAGACACGCCCACGCCGCAGCCGGAAAATAAACAGTTAATTTGAACTCGGGTTTGGGCTGATGTGCAAGCTTGAGAGTGGGTTCCTTTTAATCCTCATGTCCCCCAATATGATCCCTGGCATTTACAGAGCTGTACAGGCTTGAATTTATTTTTGAGTTTTAATATTTCACAGATTACGGCCGGTTCCAAGATATGCGGCCGGCCGTAAAAGGAGATCCTTGCGGGGCCGTATAATAGAATCGCGAGTTAACTGAACCTCCGCAAGGAATCGCAGCCTTACGGCCGATTTACGGCCGATAATAGAATGAGGCCCCTAGTGTCTTAAAGTGGGATCTCCAATTGAATACCACTATTGGAGTGGGTTACACTCCCTTTCCCACTGGCAAACCAAAAATCCCAGGTAAAAAAGCCTGGGTGAATAGTGGCCTGGTGGTATGTGGTGTATAGTTAATGAAAATGTGTTTCCCATATGACAACAATTACTGGCTACAATACTATCCTGGGGCGCATAAAACCACTTGCTATTGTAAACACATACACATAGCATGGATATTTCAAATATATCAATATCAAACGCGTTTCATTTCTACATGAAGCTTTCTCAATAATATTTAATAATATTAAAAGTATTAGTAACGCCAAAATATTTCATAGCACTATTCAGAAGTATAAACACATAGCCAAAAATGGAAGGCCCTTGAGCTTAAAATTTTACATACATGGTGCTTTTTCCCAAGGCATCTTAAAAGACTGAAAAATTGCAAACTTATAAATCTTTTAAGCTCAAAGATAAGGCCCATAATTATTTTGCTATGTTTTTACAAAGTTTTTGCTTTGTATTTAACTCCTCTATAGTGCTGTGAAATATGTTTGTGCATAATAAATTAATGATAATAATAATCTAGAACAATTTAAAAAAAAACTGTTGCAGATATCCTTGTTTATAAATAAAGTTTACATTTTTACCATGACTGTGACATTTACTGTTTCCCATATACATTGTGTGCATGTTTATGGCATACTGTGCATGATTATGGCACACAGTAAAGATGAACCAGTGCAGGAAAGCATCCATACTGTGCATGATTATGGCACACAGTAAAGATGAACCAGTGCAGGAAAGCATCCATACTGTGCATGATTATGGCACACATTAAGGATGAACCAGTGCAGGAAAATACCCTGACCCTGGCAAGATCCAATGGGCTTTAGAATAAATAAACACACTGAAACAGAATATCTTGGAGAAATTATGGGCCACAGCTTTATTAAAGCAACCATAAACCAATAACCAATTAAAATAATTAACAATGTTAAATCACAGCTCAAATAACATCCCGGAGCTTTCTTAAGATGTATTGCAGCCGCCGCAGTGACACTCACCTTGCGCCTTCCAGGGCCGCCAGTTCCGCAGACAGGTCCAACACCTTCTCCAACGGCAAGCTGCATTCCATCTTGTCCAAATTGATCCGAATCCCCAGGAAAGACAGATCCGTGGTCGGTCCTTCTGTCTTCTTTTCTGCCAGTGGAACCCCAAAATCTTGACATATCCTTGCAAAGGTCCGCAGAATGAAGTTGCATGTGTCTAAGCCCGCCGGTCCAACGAAAAGGAAATCGAGGTAATGGGTAATCCCTTGGCAGCCCTACTCTGTTTGTGCTACCCATTGCAGGAACGTACTGAAGGCTTCGAAGTAGGAACAAGAAATAGAACATCCCATGGGGACACACAGATCCACAAAGTACTGCCCGTCCACGAAGCACCCAAGGAACCGATGACTCTGAGGATGTACCGGAAGCAAACGAAACGCAGATTCGATATCCACCTTCTCCATCTTAGCCCCGACACCTGCCCGCCTAACCAGGTCCGTGGCCCTATTAAAAGGGGCATACGACACTGACGAGTACTGCTTGTTAATCCCGTCGTTGACGGAACCACCTGGAGGATAGGATAGATGCTGGATGAGGCGGAATTTTCCTGCTTCCTTCTTTGGCACTACGCTCAGAGGGGAAATCACCAGACCCTGGAAGGGGATGAAGGGAAAGGCACCCGCCATCCTACCCAGTTCTACCTCAGTCCGGATTTTTTCCGCCGCTACCCCAGGAAACTCCTTTACCGATTTCAGGTTTCTTAGACGTGACTCGAGCGGGACGAGAAAGCATGGAATCTTGAACCCTTCCTGAAAATCCTCCCGTAGTAGGGCGGCCGCCCCGGCTTTTGTTGCCAACCTACTGTAGCGTTCTAGCCACGGCAGCATTGCGCCCAGCCCTGTATCCATCCTTTTGTCTGGTGCATCTTGAGGCCGCGTGGTCCCCTCCACAACTCGCATAGACGTGCTTGAACCAGCAGTTTGGTGCCCACTTGCAGTTGCCTTCGTTGAATGAGTGACAGACGCCTCGACCAGCTGTGCTCGTAGCAGCAGGGCCTCTAGCCCCGCCTGGGTTCCCGCGAAAGGGCGGCACTGCCCGCATTGGTGTCATTATGTTCAGCCAATAGGCCACCGCCTTGTCGCTCCATGCCATCTCCGGACGGGAGGACATGTATTGCCGGAATTCCTTGTCATATCGCCACCACGCCATTCCACCAACGTCCGATATGTGTTCATGATTTCCTCCATATACACGAACAGCCCGGAGCATTGTTCCGGGTGTCTTTCTCCCATGACGCAGGCCATGATGGCAAATGCCTGTAACCAGTTGTCAAACATTCTTGGCACGCGCCTGAAAGTGTGCCTCCGGTCATCTCCTTCCCTGTGAATCTCTGGATTCTCGTTCATCCGAGACATTGGCAACAGGGAAAATATCTCTATTTACTCCTGTCGCCAGATTTTTTCTTTGACGTCCAAGGCTAAATGCGCCCCAGATTGTCCTGGGCGCAAACGATGGACGGCCTTGCGGCCGCATCCGGCACATTTCCTCTGCCCCGGTCCTGTTCGGCTCCTCCGGTGTGCGGCGCCACGATCGTTGTGTTTGTAGTGGGGTTGGTAAGCTCCGCTCGGGGTGACCTAGCGGAAAGGGATGGCTCTGCCCACACCTTCCCAGCCAAGCCCCCCACCCATGTACCAACTTCTGCATCGGAGGCGGAAATGTTATGGGTTTCTATAAGGGCTTTTAGGGATGACAAGAATTGAGATTCCCTGGAAGAGGCTCCATGTACTGCCACCCCCGGCTCCCTGAAATTTGACAGCTTCTCCCCTGATTCTCCTTGCCCTGGTGCGGCTGCCATCCTGGGTGCGACCTGCCGGTCTGGACGAGCGGGCGTCCCTGCACATCTCTACCGCTTTGGGCTCCTTTCACCCCCTCTTGTGCAAGCACAGCTGCAGCCGCAAGACCGTCTGCTCCGAGACCTGGATCTCCCTCTGGCTCTGGGGAAGCATGAAGAACAATCACTAGCTCTCCTGGGTCTATCCCTTGTTATGGAACGCGCCGTCCGCCCCCCCCCCCCCCCCAAAGGAGTACTCAGACTCGGCGGCTACGCTAGGGCGTAAGGATTCCCTCCGGCTCAGTGGCCTATGGCGATCAATGCTATCCCTACCCTGGTACTGCCCCTGAGTCACTATGGGCGTCCGCTGTGGCCTAGCTCTCCTGTCAGGGGATTTCTGTCTCCTGGCTGGTGTTGAGGTGAAAATCAAGGGACTGTACCTGCTCATTGACTTCCGGACCCTGGTGGGGCGCGACTGCCGTGCCACCTTGGCCGCTACCGGAACCTCGTCGATGACCACCAAGCTGTCGTCTGCAGCCATCTCCTCCATCACCTGATCCCTTCTTCCTCTAGTCGTTTCTCTTTTCTTCTCCGCCTCTCCCTTGGCGTTGCGCCATCCCTGCGAAACACCTGCAGCTCTGGCAGTGGGTGCGGCAGTGGGGACCGCAGGGGCCAACCGACGAGAACCTGTAGGAGCTTTTTTTAGAGCTGCTAGTATTTTTGCTGTTCCCCTTGGAGCCTCAAGGCTGATTAGGGGTGTCGCCTGAACCTTGGTTCTGCTGTGGGCCATGGGACAAGACACTGGGTGGTGGCCGGATGTCTAGGCCCTCTCCCGCGCTTCCCGCTGGCACCACGCTCTCTGCGGTGGGGGGGGGGGGGGGGATAAGCTCTTGACTCTCCAGAACCATATCCGTGCCCTCCCCGATGCTCCTAGCCCTATTGCTCCGCTAAGAGGTAGCACGTTGCTCCGCCAGGCTATCTCGGCTATGAGGTCTGTCCACCTGGCCTAGGCTACCGGTCACTGCAGGCTGGGCCTGTGCCTCAGTGGCGTCAACCACCTCCCCTAGATGGCCTGAGTCCATTCTGTCCTGGACCCACCTAATTCCATGGCTCAAAGCCCTAGTTCTGACCATGGTCAGTAAGGCCTCCAACTCCCCAGGGTCCATAATAAGCTGCCACCCCACTTGATACAAAAGTGACACACTCCCCTGGACCTATAGAGCAGGAATGCTGCAGGGAATAAAAGGCAAGAAAAGAGCCAGGGGCCCTAAAAACTGACCAAGTGACAGGTGGGGGGGAGAGGCGGGGCTACTAAGGGTGCCCAGAGCAACTAAATGGGGGAGGGTAGGTAGGAGAGGGATCGGGGGGCCACTTATATACTGAAGCCCTCTTATTATACTTTAATAAGTTAAATTGCAGAGAGCGCAGCGTGCAGACCTCAGATCAGAACAATGGCCGGCGCGGAGTGAGGAGGAAGCCTGCGAAACGGGCTTAAGTCCCTCCTCCCAGCCAATCCGGAGCGCCCAGGCTCCGCCGGGTCATGCAGTGCTGCGTCAGACCTGGCGTGCCTGGGCTGCCTCCGCGCCGGCCAATACTGTGCATGATTATGGGAACACATTAAGGATAAACCAGTGCAGGAAAACACCCATATTGTGCCTGAATATGGACACACCTTAAGGAAGAACCAGTGCCGGTAAATACCCATATTGTTCATGATTATGGGGACACATTAAGAATGAACCAGTGCAGGAAAACATCCATACTGTGCATGATTATGGGCACAAATTAAGGATGAACCAGTGCAGGAAAACACCCATACTGTGCATGATTATGGGCACATATTAAGGATGAACCAGTGCAGGAAAACAACCATACTGTGCATGATTATGGACACACATTAAGGAAGAACCAGTGCAGGAAAACACCCATATTGTGTATAATTATGGACACACATTAAGGATGAACCAGTGCAGGAAAACACCCATACTGTGCATGATTATGGACACACATTAAGGATGATCCAGTGTAGGAAAACATCCATATTGTGCATGATTATGGACACACATTAAGGATGATCCAGTGTAGGAAAACATCCATACTGTGCATGATTATGGGAACACATTAAGGATGAACCAGTGCAGGAAAACATCCATACTGTGCATGATTATGGGAACACATTAAGGATGAACCAGTGCAGGAAAACATCCCTATTTTGCATGATTATGGGAACACATTAAGGATGAACCAGTGCAGGAAAGCATCCATATTGTGCATGATTATGGACACACATTAAGGATGAACCAGTGCAGGAAATACCCATGCTGTGCATGATTATGGGTACACATTAAGGATATACCAGTGCAGGAAAACATCCATACTGTGCATGATTATGGTGACCAGTTACCGTCATACCTGGGATATCCCCAAAGCCCAACAAACCTGAAATAACGACATGACACCAATCTGGGTATAAAAACTGGCCACAGCTTCTTTATTAGACTTAACAGGTAAAACCAAAACCAAATTTTAATTAACCAATATACCAACTAGTGCTTGCCCGCCCTACTTAGCCTAATACCCCTCAGGGGACCCCATGCCCCTAGAGGCTCCTCCTCCTTCACCAACGTAGGAGGGCAAGCACTACCGCCACAAACGCACGTCACGTGCGTTCCGCCACCGAAGCTATGGCCCTTGCAATGCTGTCCTTAATTGCATAAATAAACAAATTTAACCCAATTGGATTTAAGTGCACCCCATCTTTCATAAAATATCCCCTCAACATCAACTATCTCAAAGTCAACGTGCCTTATGGAGATCCCTCCATGCCTCCTAATGAAACTCGACATTGCCTTGTTGACTCGCTTCCTACACCTGTCCATCGTTGCCCCATCCATGGGAGCCCTCCACTTCCTACGCTGTATCATTTCTGACCATACTATCACCAAACCCGGGAAGAGAGCCAACAAACGCTCTATATCCTAATCAACTCCTTGATTGGCATGTTGCCTAAGTCATTACCCCCAGCGTGAACAAACAACACCTCGGGCCCCTCAAAGATTCTGGCATACCCGGATATATGCTCCACCAGCTTGTGCCACTTAAGCCCTCTAACCCCCAACCACCGGAGTGACACCCGATCTGAAGGGAATCCCAGCTGCAAACCTCCATCCTTGATCCCAGCCTCCTTCCTGGTCCAGTAAATATACAAGTGACCCGTGAGCCACACCTGCCAGGTGGAACCTGTCATAAAGAAAGCCTTAATTACCAGTCACTAACTCTGGCCGAATATATGACCTGAAGCTATCAGACCCCCATCTACCTCTTCTCTTAACCCAGTCATCCCCCATACCTGACCCCGCTGCCTCAGTTGCTGCCCCTATCCTAAACGAATGCGACCCAAACTGTGATGGTGTTAACCCAATTCTACCCAATGTTACCTTGAGAACGGAAATGAACTGGAACTGAGATAAAGGACTCCCATCTTCGTGCATTAGGAAGGAACCCTGCTTCTTACCTCTAACTATCCTGAAACTAGTTACTAATTTACAAGGGCAGACTGCGAATGAAATAGGATGCAAATAAATGGCAGACCCCTTACCATAAATGTCGGTCTTCGACCGCCTAACCCATATAACCAGTGAATGACCCAAATCTTCTACATCCTGACCCTGAAGACCTACCTTAACTGTCTTGTTCCGGCTTACCAGTTCGCTAATCCGAAACGCCCCAAAGAAAGCGAGCGAAAACGCTGTCTGAAACAATAGCGCCTCGTACTCAGATTTGCAAATTCCCCCTAGCTCGCCATATAAGGATTGCAAAACTGCAAATGATATAGGCCTCCTCACATCCTTTCGTTTGGTCCCCCGTCTCATTCCCTTTAAAGCCTGCCTCACACAGAAATTTTTTGTGACATCTGGCCTCCCCTGCAGCTTCAACATGAAGGCCAGGGCTGTTATCTTCCTACCTACCATGGACGGGGATATTCCCCGCTCCTGGCACTGCAGCATGAACGCGATGAGGGTACTCAGATCATTTACCTCACCGCCACTCTTTCTGGCTAATTCTTCCCCAAAAGCTTCCCACTCCAGCCACACTTTCTTATAACCCATCCATGTGGTTGGTGCCAGCGAATTCTTTATCAACTCCCCTAGCTCCACGCTCCCATGTTCCATAAGTGGCGTGGTAACGGGATTCCTGTCTCGGATGCCGATGGAGCCACCTGCCGGAAACGATCCCACTGTGACCGGGACAACTCATCTGCTATCACATTTTGAACCCCAGGTACATGCTTAGCCCTAAAGTTTTTAGTTAGCCCTATTGAAACCCATTCCGGCGGCCACTGCTCAGCGCACCATTGCCCCCTTAAATAGGCCCCGAATCCGACGCTACCGGCTGCATCCGTAAAAAGGTCTATCTCAGAGTTGCTGACGGGAACTGCCGGGATAAAACATCTCCCATTAAAAGAATCCAAGAACCTTAACCACACTTCTAAATCCTCCTTCATATCCATGGTGACCCTAATAAAGTGATGAGGCTGCAGACGACACTCCAACCTCCCTGAATCAATTGTAATCCCCAGGAAGCTAAGCACTGTACATGGACCCTCTGTCTTTTCTCTCGCAATAGGGATCCCGAAGTCTTTCGCTACGGACATGAACACGGCCATCAGATCCCCACATACCTGAGAACCCCCCTGCCCGACAAAAAGGAAATCATCTAAATAATGAACTAGGGACTTGGATCCTGACTTGACCTGCACCACCCATTGAACAAAGGAACTGAAAGCTTCAAAATATGCGCATGATATAGAGCATCCCATAGGCAAACACAAATCGACATAATAGTTGCCTTGAAAGTGGCAACCTAGTAGATGCTGACTCTCCGCGTTTACCGGAAGCAATCTGATGCAGACTCAATGTCTACCTTTGCCAATAGGGCGCCCCTGCCTGCTAACCGAACAAGCTTTAAGGCCTGATCAAATGGGGTGTACCTAACCGCTGACAAGTCCTTATCGATCTCATCATTCACCGATCCGCCTTTGGGGTAAGAAAGGTGATGTATCAGCCTGTACTTGCCAGGATCCTTTTTGGGAACCATGCCTAATGGCGATAACCTCAAGTTTGGGACGGGTGGCTCCCGAAAGGGGCCAGCCATCCGTCCCAAAGCTAGTTCTTTTGCAATCTTTTCCCTAACGATGCCGGGAAACTGACCTGCCGATTTTAAATTAGGGGGAACGAACAATAGCTCAGAAAAAGTCTTAAATGGAATAGAAAAACCGCCGTCAAAACCATCACGGATCAACTCCGCCTTTTTAGTGTACCCTCTTCGCCTACCGTGCATTTTTAACCAAGGAAGCATCCTTTCTAGCCTGATCGGCGCTCTCGCCTTTGGAAGTGGGCTCAGACTGCCCTGCAGTTCCGCGCAATTTCTTGAAACACCGGAACAATGGGTGTGGATGCCAGCATTCCGAACACTCGTGCCTGAATCTGCAGGCAGATCCCCATTTGCATGAACTTTCGTTGTATAGGAAACAACACCCCTTCTTAACCCAGCTGGCGACCTGCTGCTGCCTATTACCGGACCCACAAAAGGACTGAGCCGCTCTGAGTGGGGCGACCAATTCGCGAAGGTTTTTGGGATTCTCCTAAACCTACACTTTCTCTCATCCTCTTCTTTTTTGCCCTCATCCCGGGATGAGTCCTCCTTAACATCAAAATACTGATCCAGCGGCAGCAAGGAAAATATTTCTATAAACTCCCGCTTCCCTATCCTATCTTTTAGATCCTGAGCTACATGAACTCCCAGAGGGCCTATCCTGCAGAGGGTGGGGGCTGCTAGCGCTGTATCCGCTACCACGATAGATGCCGAGTCACTCTTACCTGTTTCCTGGCTCCCCCCGACACTCTCTGCCTGCCCCCTTCCTGCATCTACCAGCGTTGCTGGGACCCATGCCTGTGCCGCTGACTTCCCACCTTCTAACTTAGACAACACAGTCCTCAGGAGCTCCCCTATAGTGTCTGATTGCGTTCCTTGTATTGATTGTGCTGTGTGTGTGCATGAGCCGTGTGCAAGGCACTCACCTCCAGAGTTAGGTGATGCAGCTTTCCTGCACAACTCCGCCGGGATAACATCCCACCGTGAGGCAACTGAACTTGATGGGTTGTTGTCGCCACTCCTCCGGCGTGTCGCTGCCGCTCGTGCTGATGACATCTGCAAACCTGTATAAAAGGCCGAGGACCTGTGTGATTGGTACACATGAGACATTCCTTGCCTACGCCCCAAGGCCCTTTCCAGCCTGCGGGGCTCATCCCTGCCACTTCTCCTGCAGTGTAACTTCTGTGAGGTCTCCTCTCGCCGCCTTCCACTCCTGATCCTAACCCTAGTTCTACCAGGGGAGTAGCGTCTGCCTTGCCTTCCTCCATCTACTACCCCACTATCCGACCTCTTGTCTGGGGATGAAGTGTCATACCTCCCACACTGCTTGTCGCTCTCTGCGTCCTCCAAATACCCTGCAGCTGCCACTCCAGCCCTGGGCTCTATAGAAACTTCTCTCCTTGCCTGGCTTACCCGGCTACTAGGCTCCTCCACCAGTGGGGCCCTTTTGCGCCCATTCCCAGCTTGGGTTCTAGCCTGTAACCCCTTACCGCCTGGCCTTGTTGTGACAGGATTAACTAGCTCCACGCTCCCATGTTCCATAAGTGGCGTGGTAACGGGATTCCTGTCTCGGATGCCGATGGAGCCACCTGCCGGAAACGATCCCACTGTGACCGGGACAACTCATCTGCTATCACATTTTGAACCCCAGGTACATGCTTAGCCCTAAAGTTTTTAGTTAGCCCTATTGAAACCCATTCCGGCGGCCACTGCTCAGCGCACCATTGCCCCCTTAAATAGGCCCCGAATCCGACGCTACCGGCTGCATCCGTAAAAAGGTCTATCTCAGAGTTGCTGACGGGAACTGCCGGGATAAAACATCTCCCATTAAAAGAATCCAAGAACCTTAACCACACTTCTAAATCCTCCTTCATATCCATGGTGACCCTAATAAAGTGATGAGGCTGCAGACGACACTCCAACCTCCCTGAATCAATTGTAATCCCCAGGAAGCTAAGCACTGTACATGGACCCTCTGTCTTTTCTCTCGCAATAGGGATCCCGAAGTCTTTCGCTACGGACATGAACACGGCCATCAGATCCCCACATACCTGAGAACCCCCCTGCCCGACAAAAAGGAAATCATCTAAATAATGAACTAGGGACTTGGATCCTGACTTGACCTGCACCACCCATTGAACAAAGGAACTGAAAGCTTCAAAATATGCGCATGATATAGAGCATCCCATAGGCAAACACAAATCGACATAATAGTTGCCTTGAAAGTGGCAACCTAGTAGATGCTGACTCTCCGCGTTTACCGGAAGCAATCTGATGCAGACTCAATGTCTACCTTTGCCAATAGGGCGCCCCTGCCTGCTAACCGAACAAGCTTTAAGGCCTGATCAAATGGGGTGTACCTAACCGCTGACAAGTCCTTATCGATCTCATCATTCACCGATCCGCCTTTGGGGTAAGAAAGGTGATGTATCAGCCTGTACTTGCCAGGATCCTTTTTGGGAACCATGCCTAATGGCGATAACCTCAAGTTTGGGACGGGTGGCTCCCGAAAGGGGCCAGCCATCCGTCCCAAAGCTAGTTCTTTTGCAATCTTTTCCCTAACGATGCCAGGAAACTGACCTGCCGATTTTAAATTAGGGGGAACGAACAATAGCTCAGAAAAAGTCTTAAATGGAATAGAAAAACCGCCGTCAAAACCATCACGGATCAACTCCGCCTTTTTAGTGTACCCTCTTCGCCTACCGTGCATTTTTAACCAAGGAAGCATCCTTTCTAGCCTGATCGGCGCTCTCGCCTTTGGAAGCGGGCTCAGACTGCCCTGCAGTTCCGCGCAATTTCTTGAAACACCGGAACAATGGGTGTGGATGCCAGCATTCCGAACACTCGTGCCTGAATCTGCAGGCAGATCCCCATTTGCATGAACTTTCGTTGTATAGGAAACAACACCCCTTCTTAACCCAGCTGGCGACCTGCTGCTGCCTATTACCGGACCCACAAAAGGACTGAGCCGCTCTGAGTGGGGCGACCAATTCGCGAAGGTTTTTGGGATTCTCCTAAACCTACACTTTCTCTCATCCTCTTCTTTTTTGCCCTCATCCCGGGATGAGTCCTCCTTAACATCAAAATACTGATCCAGCGGCAGCAAGGAAAATATTTCTATAAACTCCCGCTTCCCTATCCTATCTTTTAGATCCTGAGCTACATGAACTCCCAGAGGGCCTATCCTGCAGAGGGTGGGGGCTGCTAGCGCTGTATCCGCTACCACGATAGATGCCGAGTCACTCTTACCTGTTTCCTGGCTCCCCCCGACACTCTCTGCCTGCCCCCTTCCTGCATCTACCAGCGTTGCTGGGACCCATGCCTGTGCCGCTGACTTCCCACCTTCTAACTTAGACAACACAGTCCTCAGGAGCTCCACTATAGTGTCTGATTGCGTTCCTTGTATTGATTGTGCTGTGTGTGTGCATGAGCCGTGTGCAAGGCACTCACCTCCAGAGTTAGGTGATGCGGC
The DNA here is from genome assembly GCA_027410445.1 of Discoglossus pictus. Taxonomy (NCBI): domain Eukaryota; kingdom Metazoa; phylum Chordata; class Amphibia; order Anura; family Alytidae; genus Discoglossus; species Discoglossus pictus. The sequence continues at coordinate 141,318,650 of CM050167.1, read as the reverse complement.
TTTCCTGCACAACTCCGCCGGGATAACATCCCACCGTGAGGCAACTGAACTTGATGGGTTGTTGTCGCCACTCCTCCGGCGTGTCGCTGCCGCTCGTGCTGATGACATCTGCAAACCTGTATAAAAGGCCGAGGACCTGTGTGATTGGTACACATGAGACATTCCTTGCCTACGCCCCAAGGCCCTTTCCAGCCTGCGGGGCTCATCCCTGCCACTTCTCCTGCAGTGTAACTTCTGTGAGGTCTCCTCTCGCCGCCTTCCACTCCTGATCCTAACCCTAGTTCTACCAGGGGAGTAGCGTCTGCCTTGCCTTCCTCCATCTACTACCCCACTATCCGACCTCTTGTCTGGGGATGAAGTGTCATACCTCCCACACTGCTTGTCGCTCTCTGCGTCCTCCAAATACCCTGCAGCTGCCACTCCAGCCCTGGGCTCTATAGAAACTTCTCTCCTTGCCTGGCTTACCCGGCTACTAGGCTCCTCCACCAGTGGGGCCCTTTTGCGCCCATTCCCAGCTTGGGTTCTAGCCTGTAACCCCTTACCGCCTGGCCTTGTTGTGACAGGATTAACCCGCCCCTCCCCATTAGGTTGTCTGTCCCCTGGTCTCCTCTGGGTGCTGAATAATCCATCTGCCTGGGGGGGATGCCTGCTGCTGGCTCCTAATTCTCTGTTCTAGGGCCCTGGCTCCCCCCCCAGGTAGCTCCCTTCCCAGGCCTATGACCCTCCTGCTCCTAGTGAGCATACCCACCAGCCTGGGTTGTGGCTGGTCCACACCCCCAGGTGGCACTGCCTCTCTTTGGGCTTGCTGCCTCTCAAACCTAGCATCAGACCTCACTGCTGCGGCTGACCCAGTGCCTGTGATGATCACAGACCTCAGATCCCGCGGGACCCGTAACTCACCCTTCCTGTTGTCAGCGCCGTCCCTGCTGGCCTCCGCCGTCCTCCACCGAGCCGCCGGAAGTGACGCTGACGTCACTTCCGGTCGCGCCATTTTCATCCCGCCGAGCTTCCTGGAGCCACGTGCCAGCTCCTGCTGCCGGACCACATGTTGTGCCTTCTCAGCAACTCCCAGCCGGGGTACCTTCAGCCCGCTAGATGCTTCACCGGCGTGCCTCTTCGCCCGCGACTTCCCTCCAGGCCCAGCATCGTTCAGACCAGCAGGAGGGACCGGCTGGCTCACTGAAGGGGCTGATGGACCAAGGCTCAGTCTTGCCGGAGGCCTGGCCGAGTTGGATGGGGGGGGAGGGAGATAGGTGAAGGAGAGGGGATCCAGGAGGAGGGGAAGGGGGGGAATTGGGGATATCAGGGGATGGTTCCCTACTATAAATAGGAGGATGGGTAGGTGGAACCATAGAGGGAGAACTATCCCTAGCAGGGGTAACTCTGGGGATGGAGGCCACTAATGCTGACAGCCAATCCTGGCCTTTTTCAGCTACAGCCTCCCTAATCTGACCTAGCAGAGACTCCATGTCTGCAGATGACATTATGGGTAAATGGGGGATATCAGACTGTCACACTACTCACAACTAACCTACAGCTCCAGCTTAGGCTCATGTGTGCTCAACTTCCACACACATCCCTTTAAGAAACCTCTGCTGAAACCCCTCCTCTCTCCCTTCTCTACCAATCAGAAACCACTCCTATCCTTTGCTTCCTTCTCTGGTCACCACCCTTTCCCCTTCCACTTCGCTCTGCCGTGGGTTCATGCATGGTTATGGGCACATATTAAGGATGAACCAGTGCAAAAAAACAACCATACTGTGCATGATTATGGATACACATTAAGGATGAACCAGTGCAGGAAAACACCCATACTGTGCATGATTATGGACACACATTAAGGATGAACCAGTGCAGGAAAACACCCATACTGTGCATGATTATGGACACACATTAAGGATGATCCAGTGTAGGAAAACATCCATATTGTGCATGATTATGGACACACATTAAGAAAGAACCAGTGCAGGAAAACACCCATATTGTGTATGATTATGGACACACATTAAGTATGAACCAGTGCAGGAAAACACCCATATTGTGCATGATTATGGGAACACATTAAGGGAGTACCAGTGCACGAAAACACCCATATTGTGCATGATTATGGACACACATTAAGGAAGAACCAGTGCAGGAAAACACCCATATTGTGCATGATTATGGACACACATTAAGGAAGAACCAGTGCAGGAAAACACCCATATTGTGCATGATTATGGATACACATTAAGGAAGAACCAGTGCAGGAAAACATCCATATTGTGCATGATTATGGACACACATTAAGGAAGAACCAGTGCAGGAAAACATCCATATTGTGCATGATTATGGACACACATTAAGGATGAACCAGTGCAGGAAAACACCCATACTGTGCATGATTATGGACACACATTAAGGATGATCCAGTGTAGGAAAACATCCATATTGTGCATGATTATGGACACACATTAAGAAAGAACCAGTGCAGGAAAACACCCATATTGTGTATGATTATGGACACACATTAAGAATGAACCAGTGCAGGAAAACACCCATATTGTGCATGATTATGGGAACACATTAAGGAAGTACCAGTGCACGAAAACACCCATATTGTGCATGATTATGGACACACATTAAGGAAGAACCAGTGCAGGAAAACACCCATATTGTGCATGATTATGGACACACATTAAGGAAGAACCAGTGCAGGAAAACATCCATATTGTGCATGATTATGGACACACATTAAGGATGAACCAGTGCAGGAAAACACCCATACTGTGCATGATTATGGACACACATTAAGGATGATCCAGTGTAGGAAAACATCCATATTGTGCATGATTATGGACACACATTAAGAAAGAACCAGTGCAGGAAAACACCCATATTGTGTATGATTATGGGCGCACATTAAGAATGAACCAGTGCAGGAAAACACCCATATTGTGCATGATTATGGGAACACATTAAGAATGAACCAGTGCAGGAAAACACCCATATTGTGCATGATTATGGGAACACATTAAGGAAGTACCAGTGCACGAAAACACCCATATTGTGCATGATTATGGACACACATTAAGGAAGAACCAGTGCAGGAAAACACCCATATTGTGCATGATTATGGACACACATTAAGGAAGAACCAGTGCAGGAAAACACCCATATTGTGCATGATTATGGATACACATTAAGGAAGAACCAGTGCAGGAAAACATCCATATTGTGCATGATTATGGACACACATTAAGGATGAACCAGTGCAGGAAAACACCCATATTGTGCATGATTATGGACACACATTAAGGAAGAACCAGTGCAGGAAAACACCCATATTGTGCATGATTATGGATACACATTAAAGAAGAACAAGTGCAGGAAAACATCCATATTGTGCATGATTATGGACACACATTAAGGATGAACCAGTGCAGGAAAACACCCATACTGTGCATGATTATGGGCACACATTAAGGATGAACCAGTGCAGGAAAACATCCATATTGTGCATGACTATGGGAACACATTAAGGATGATCCAGTGTAGGAAAACATCCATATTGTGCATGATTATGGACACACATTAAGAAAGAACCAGTGCAGGAAAACACCCATATTGTGTATGATTATGGACACACATTAAGGATGAACCAGTGCAGAAAAACATCCATATTGTGTATGAATATGGGCACACATTAAGGAAGAACCAGTTCAGGAAAACACCCATATTGTGCATGATTATGGACACATATTAAGGATGAACCAGTGCAGGAAAACACCCATACTGTGCATGATTAAGTACACACATTAAGGATGAACCAGCGCAGGAAACCCCCATACTGTGCATGATTATGGGAACACATTACAGATGAACCAGTGCAGGAAAACATCCATACTGTGCATTATAATGGCACACATTAAGGATGAACCAGTGCAGGAAAACATCCATACTGTGCATGATTATGGCACAAATAAGGAAGAACCAGTGTTGGAAAACATCCATATTGTGCATGATTATGGGAACACATTACAGATGAACCAGTGCATGAAAACACCCATACTGTGCATGATTATGCCACACATTAAGGATGAACCAGTGCAGGAAAACATCCATATTGTGCATGATTATGGGCACACATTAAAGATGAACCAGCGCAGGAAAACATCCATACTGTGCATGATTATGGCACACATTAAGGATGTACCAGTGCAGGAAAACATCCATATTGTGCATGATTATGGACACACATTAAAGATGAACCAGCGCAGGAAAACATCCATATTGTGCATGATTATGGGCAAACATTAAGGATGAACCAGTGCAGGAAAACATCCATACTGTGCATGATTATGGCACACATTAAGGATGTACCAGTGCAGGAAAACATCCATATTGTGCATGATTATGGGCACACATTAAAGATGAACCAGCGCAGGAAAACATCCATACTGTGTATGATTATGGGAACACATTAAGGATGAACCAGTGCAGGAAAACATCCATCCATATTGTGCATGATTATAGAAACACATTAAGGATGAACCAATGCAGGAAAACACCCATACTGTGCATGATTATAGGAACACAATAAGGATGAACCAGTGCAGAAAATCCCCCATACTGTGCATGATTATGGGAACACAATAAGGAAGAACCAGTGCAAGAAAACATCCATACTGTGCATGATTATGGGCGCACATATAGAATGAACCAGTGCAGGAAAACATCCATACTGTGCATGATTATGGGCACACATTAAGGATGAACCAGTGCAGGAAAACACCCATACTGTGCACGATTATGGGAACACATTAAGGATGAACCAGTGCAGGAAAACACCCATATTGTGCATGATAATGGGCACACATTAAGGATGAACCAGTGCAGGAAAACATCCATATTGTGCATGACTATGGGAACACATTTAGGATGAACCAGTGCAGGAAAGCATCCATATTGTGCATGATTATGGGCACACATTAAGGATGAACCAGTGCAGGAAAGCATCCATATTGTGCATGATTATAGGAACATATTAAGGATGAACCAGTGCAGGAAAACATCCGTACTGTGCATTATAATGGCACACATTAAGGATGAACCAGTGCAGGAAAACATCCATACTGTGCATTATAATGGCACACATTAAGGATGAACCAGTGCAGGAAAACATCCATACTGTGCATTATAATGGCACACATTAAGGATGAACCAGTGCAGGAAAACATCTATACTCTGCATGATTATGGCACAAATAAGGATGAACCAGTGATGGAAAACATCCATATTGTGCATGATTATGGGAACACATTACAGATGAACCAGTGCATGAAAACACCCATACTGTGCATGATTATGGGAACACATTAAGGATGAACCAGTGCAGGAAAACATCCATATTGTGCATGATTATGGGCAAACATTAAGGATGAACCAGTGCAGGAAAACATCCATACTGTGCATGATTATGGGCACACAATAAGGATGAACCAGTGTAGGAAAATACCCATACTGTGCATGATTATGGGGAAACACATTAAGGATTAACCACTGCAGGAAAACACCCATACTGTGCATGATTATGGGCACACATTAAGGATGTACCAGTGCAGGAAAACATCCATATTGTGCATGATTATGGGCACACATTAAAGATGAACCAGCGCAGGAAAGCATCCATACTGTGCATGATTATGGGAACACATTAAGGATGAACCAGTGCAGGAAAACATCCATATTGTGCATGATTATGGGAACACATGAAAGATGAACCAGCACAGGAAAACATCCATACTGTGTATGATTATGGGAACACATTAAGGATGAACCAGTGCAGGAAAACACCCATATTGTGCATGATTATGGGCACACATTAAAGATGAACCAGTGCAGGAAAACATCCATATTGTGCATGATTATAGAAACACATTAAGGATGAACCAGTGTAGAAAAACACCCATATTGTGCATGATTATGAGAACACATTAAGGATGAACCAGTGCAGGAAAACACTCATACTGTGCATGATTATGGACACACATTAAGGATGAACCAATGCAGAAAAACACCCATACTGTGCATGATTATGGGAACACAATAAGGATGAACCAGTGCAGGAAAACATCCATACTGTGCATGATTATGGGAACACATTAAGGATGAACCAGTGTAGGAAAACACCCATATTGTGTATGATTATGGGGACACATTAAGGATGAACCAGTGCAGGAAAACATCCATACTGTGCATGATTATGGAAACATATTAAGGATGAACCAGTGCAGAAAAACATCCATACTGTGCATGATAATGGCAACACATTAAGGATGAACCAGTGCAGGAAAACATCCATACTGTGCATGATTATGGGGACACATTAAGGATGAACCAGTACAGGAAAACATCCATACTGTGCATGATTATGGGAACACATTAAGGATGAACCAGTGCAGGAAAACATCCATACTGTGCATGATTATGGCAACACATTAAGGATGAACCAGTGTAGGAAAACATCCCTACTGTGCATGATTATGGGAACACATTAAGGATGAACCAGTGTAGGAAAACATCCATACTGTGCATGATTAAGGAAACACATTAAGGATGAACCAGTGCAGGAAAACATCCATACTGTGCATGATTATGGACACACATGAGGATGAACCAGTGTAGGAAAACATCCATACTGTACATGATTATGGCCACATATTAAGGATTAACCAGTGCAGGAAAACATCCATACTGTGCATGTTTATTGACACACATTAAGGATGAACCAGTGCAGAAAAACACCCATAATATGCATGATTATGGGCACACATTAAGGAGGAACCAGTGTAGGAAAACACCCATACTGTGTATGATTATGGGAACACATTAAGGATGAACCAGTGCAGGAAAACATCCATACTGTGCATGATTATGGGAACACATTAAGGATGAACCAGTGCAGGAAAACATCCATATTGTGCATGATTATGGGCGCACTTTAAGGAACAACCAGTGCAGGAAAGCATCCATATTGTGCATGATTATAGGAACATATTAAGGATTAACCAGTGCAGGAAACATCCATATTGTGCATGATTATGGGAACACAATAAGGAAGAACCAGTGCAGGAAAACATCCATACTGTGCATGATTATGGGAACACATTACGGATGAACCAGTGCAGGAAAACATCCATACTGTGCATGATTATGGGAACACATTAAGGATGAACCAGTGCAGGAAAACATCCATACTGTGCATGATTATGGGCACATATTAAGGATTAACCAGTGCAGGAAAACATCCATACTGTGCATGATTATGGGCACACATTAAGGATGAACTAGTGCAGGAAAACACCCATACTGTGCATGATTATGGGAACACATTAAGGATGAACCAGTGTTGGAAAACATCCATACTGTGCATGATTATGGTAACACATTAAGGATTAACCAGTGCAGGAAAGCATCCATATTGTGCATGATTATGGCAACACATTTAGGATGAACCAGAGCAGGAAAACACCCATATTGTGTATGATTATGGCAACACATTAAGGATGAACCAGTGCAGGAAAACATCCATATTGTGCATGATTATGGCAACACATTAAGGATGAACCAGTGTAGGAAAACATCCATATTGTGCATGATTATGGGGACACATTAAGGATGAACCAATGCAGGAAAACATCCATACTGTGCATGATTATGGGAACACATTAAGGATGAACCAGTGTAGGAAAACACCCATACTGTGCATGGTTATGGCAACACATTAAGGATGAACCAGTGCAGGAAAACACCCATACTGTGCATGATTATGGCAACACATTAAGGATGAACCAGTGCAGGAAAACATCCATACTGTGCATGATTATGGGAACACATTAAGGATGAACCACTGCAGGAAAACATCCATACTCTGCATGATTATGGGAACACATTAAGGATGAACCAGTGTAGGAAAACACCCATACTGTGCATGGTTATGGCAACACATTAATGATGAACCAGTGCAGGAAAACATCCATACTGTGCTTGATTATGGGGACACATTAAGGATGAACCAGTGCAGGAAAACATCCATACTGTGCATGATTATGGGAACACATTAAGGATGAACTAGTGCAGGAAAACACCCATACTGTACATGATTATGGGAACACATTAAGGATGAACCAGTGTAGGAAAACACCCATACTGTGCATGGTTATGGCAACACATTAAGGATGAACCAGTGCAGGAAAACACCCATACTGTGCATGATTATGGCAACACATTAAGGATGAACCAGTGCAGGAAAACATCCATACTGTGCATGATTATGGGAACACATTAAGGATGAACCAGTGTAGGAAAACATCCATACTGTGCATGATTATGGGAACACATTAAGGATGAACCAGTGCAGGAAAACATCCATACTCTGCATGATTATGGGAACACATTAAGGATGAACCAGTGTAGGAAAACACCCATACTGTGCATGGTTATGGCAACACATTAATGATGAACCAGTGCAGGAAAACATCCATACTGTGCTTGATTATGGGGACACATTAAGGATGAACCAGTGCAGGAAAACATCCATACTGTGCATGATTATGGGAACACATTAAGGATGAACCAGTGCAGGAAAACATCCATACTGTGCATGATTATGGGAACACATTAAGGATGAACCAGTGTAGGAAAACATCCATACTGTGCATGATTATGGGCACACATTAAGGATGAACCAGTGTAGGAAAACATCCATACTGTGCATGATTATGGGAACACATTAAGGATGAACCAGTGTAGGAAAACATCCATACTGTGCATGATTATGGGAACACATTAAGGATGAACCAGTGCAGGAAAACACCCATATTGTGCATGATTATGGGAACACATTAAGGATGAACCAGTGTAGGAAAACATCCATACTGTGCATGATTATGGGCACACATTAAGGATGAACCAGTGTAGGAAAACATCCATACTGTGCATGATTATGGTAACACATTAAGGATGAACCAGAGCAGGAAAACATCCATACTGTGCATGATTATGGGTGCACATTAAGGATGAACCAGTGCAGGAAAACACCCATACTGTGCATTATTATGGGCGCACATATAGAATGAACCAGTGCAGGAAAACATCCATACTGTGCATGATTATAGCACACATTAAGGATGAACCAGTGCAGGAAAACATCCATATTGTGCATGATTATGGGCACACATTAAGGATGAACCAGTGCAGGAAAACATCCATACTGTGTATGATTATGGGAACACATTAAGGATGAACCAGTGCAGGAAAACATCCATACTGTGTATGATTATGGGAACACATTAAGGATGAACCAGTGAAGGAAAACACCCATACTGTGCATGATTATGGACACACAATAAGGATGAACCAGTGCAGGAAAACACCCATACTGTGCATGATTATGGACACACATTAAGGATGAACCAGTGCAGGAAAACATCCATACTGTGCATGATTATGGACACACAATAAGGATGAACCAGTGCAGGAAAACACCCATATTATGCATGATTATGGACACACATTAAGGATGAACCAGTGCAGGAAAACATCCATACTGTGCATGATTATGGGAACACATTAAGGATGAACCAGTGCAGGAAAACATCCATACTGTGCATGATTATTGACACACATTAAGGATGAACCAGTGCAGGAAAACACCCATACTGTGCATGATTATGGGAACACATTAAGGATGAACCAGTGCAGAAAAACACCCATATTGTGCATGATTATGGGCGCACATTAAGCATGAACCAGTGCAGGAAAACATCCATATTGTGCATGATTATGGGAACACATTAAGCATGAACCAGTGCAGGAAAACATCCATATTGTGCATGATTATGGGAACACATTAAGGATGAACCAGTGCAGGAAAGCATCCATATTGTGCATGATTATGGGAACACAATAAGAAAGAACCAGTGCAAGAAAATATCCATACTGTGCATGATTATGGGCTCACATTAAGGAAGAACCAGTGCAGAAAAACATCCATACTGTGCATGATTATGGGAACACATTAAGGATGAACCAGTGTAGGAAAACACCCATACTGTGCATGATTATGGCCACACATTAAGGATGAACCAATGCAGGAAAACATCCATATTGAGCATGATTATGGGAACACAATAAGAAAGAACCAGTGCAAGAAAATTTCCAAACTGTGCATGATTATGGGCTCACATTAAGGAAGAACCAGTGCAGAAAAACATCCATACTGTGCATGATTATGGGAACACATTAAAGATGAACCAGTGTCGGAAAATACCCATACTGTGCATGATTATGGGAACACATTAAGAATGAACCAGTGTAGGAAAACATCCATACTGTGCATGATTATGAGAACACATTAAGGATGAACCAGTGCAGGAAAACATCCCTACTGTGCATGATTATGGGAACACATTTAGGATGAACCAGTGCAGGAAAGCATCCATATTGTGCATGACTATGGGAACACATTTAGGATGAACCAGTGCAGGAAAGCATCCATATTGTGCATGATTATGGGCGCACTTTAAGGAACAACCAGTGCAGGAAAGCATCCATATTGTGCATGATTATGGGGACACATTAAGGATGAACCAGTGTAGGAAAACATCCATACTGTGCATGGTTATGGGAACACATTAAGGATGAACCAGTGTAGGAAAACATCCATACTGTGCATGATTAAGGCCACACATTAAGGATGAACCAGTGTAGGAAAACATCCATACTGTGCATGATTATGGACACACATTAAGGATGAACCAGTGTAGGAAAACATCCATACTGTGCATGATTAGGCCACACATTAAGGATGAACCAGTGCAGGAAAACACCCATACTGTGCATGATTATGGGAACACATTAAGGATGAACCAGTGCAGGAAAACATCCATACTGTGCATGATTATGGGAACACATTAAGGATGAACCAGTGCAGGAAAACATCCATACTGTGCATGATTATGGTAACACAATAAGGATGAACCAGTGTAGGAAAACATCCATATTGTGCATGATTATGGGCACACATTAAGGATGAACCAGTGTAGGAAAACATCCATACTGTGTATGATTATGGTAACACATTAAGGATGAACCAGTGCAGGAAAACACCCATAATATGCATGATTATGGGCACACATTAAGGAGGAACCAGTGTAGGAAAACACCCATACTGTGTATGATTATGTGCACACATTAAGGATGAACCAGTGTAGGAAAACACCCATATTGTGTATGATTATGGGGACACATTAAGGATGAACCAGTGCAGGAAAACATCCATACTGTGCATGATTATGGGAACACATTAAGGATGAACCAGTGTAGGAAAACACCCATATTGTGTATGATTATGGGGACACATTAAGGATGAACCAGTGCAGGAAAACATCCATACTGTGCATGATTATGGAAACATATTAAGGATGAACCAGTGCAGAAAAACATCCATACTGTGCATGATAATGGCAACACATTAAGGATGAACCAGTGCAGGAAAACATCCATACTGTGCATGATTATGGGAACACATTAAGGATGAACCAGTGTAGGAAAACATCCATACTGTGCATGATTGTTAGGTATTTTAATTTCTTCATTTAGAAATTAATTAGCTAAGAATATTATAAAACGTATGTTAGCATTTTTTCTTATCTCACTAGAATGTTTAAGTGCGTCATCTGTAGAATGTTTACGTTAATGTTCTTTAAAAACATCTGTTTCCTGTATCCTGTCCTTGTTTCAGAAACTGAGATGAGATATCTATAGGAAACCGGATTTTGCTATGTTAGACAGAAACAAAAAGTCACTTGCTTGCAAAAATGTATTTAACAGTATTTTCAACTAGTTGTGACGTGTTTTTATGCTATATAAGATTCTGCCGCCTAAATACATTCAGAGATTATCCTGATGACACTCTGATTTCTGTGCATTATTTTTCTCTCATTATATCTAGGTGCCCAGATATAATTGACACACACAATCAGAATATATAATTACTCACTAATCTGATCCTATCATTTTGGTCCTTCGAACGGTGGTTGTTTCCCTTATCATTCCTCGGACGAAGCAAAACTCCTTTTACCGTGCACGGGGAAGGGGGGGGGGGTAAGTTGCTGTGGACTTCCTTCCCTTGAGAAAGTCCTCAGGCCTGATATATACGATCAGTTGGACCACAGAGGCAAGGTGTTTGTTTTTCCGGGGGATGACAAGGCACAGCTTACAACGAACTGACAGTGAGTACCTGAATTTCTGTTGCATTTTGCATTTGTGTGTATGTTCTGTAGGTCCTTACCTTACGGTGATGTTAGGTAAAAGAGTTGTACAACTAGGTTTCTAGCCTAGTAATAGGTAGAAGGGTTGAAACTTACCCATAGGGAGGTAAAAGAGTCATTATCCTGAGGAAAAGACTATAAAATAAGTTCTCCGTACGTAACAATATTGAGAATGCTTACCATGAAAAAGGGGTAAATGAGTCTGACTTTCACATGAGCTCTTGCAAGAAAATATGTATGTGTGTGCATGTTACCATTTTGTATGATTTAAATACCGGTACCGGGTGTATGTATGTTTGTGAGGGGTGTCACACGGATAACAGTTTCTTGGTTATTATATATACCTGTAAACATTCTGTATATTTCTGTGTACTTGTGAGTGTATGTATATATATACATGTATTCTTTCTCATTCTTTACTTGGTTATACAATGTTGAAATATTTTGTCTGCAGTTTCTGTGTATTCATAACTTCTTACTAAAATACTCTGTAAGATTGTGTGTATGAAGCACTGGGTGGGAGATATACAGATTATTTCTGGAAAATGTATAAAAGGTCTGTTGGGTGTTGTATGTATATGTAATGCTATGTATATTTCCATGTACCTGTGATATTATTTGTTGTGTATATCTATTAACTTTAATTGATACTATAGGAGTTCAAGATATATATATATATGTGGGTATATACATATGTATATGTGTATATATATGTATATGTATAGGTGGATAGGCTCTTAAGGGCATAAATGGCACTGCCGGGAGTGTGGTTTCTAGACCCTGCAGTTTTCAAGGTAATCTCTAAAGACATGTTTATTATGCAAAGGGTTTCTGGTGTGCATCTGTAACTTATGTCTGGTAGAAACACACTTATGTGTGCGAATTGTGAACACTGTATTCTAGAATTGTTTTCTTATGTGTATTTGTGTATATATATAAAGTTTCTGTGTCTTTGTACCTTTGCTCAATGCTTTACCTTTGGGCAGGGAGGTGATTGATCTGTATTATGTGACGATGTGCAGGGTCTGGCCCACCCCCCACAGTCAGCATAGCAGACCAATCCCCTTTCTACTCCAATTTTCTCTGTGTGTGTGTGTTAGTTTTTTTATGTAAAATATGTCTGTCTGTAACCTTAAGGGAACATAGCAGAAGGGAGGAAGTGTGGTTGCTGTAAAGAGAGACAAAGGCATGTTATTATAACCCCTTTTAAGTGATGACAATGCTCACCGCACCCACTGGATACACAGCATCTACTATACTACCTCTGCTGGAAATCAGTGCCCTGTATCCACTACTTCTTGGCAATATTAATCCTTATTACAAGGAAGGTATAGGAGACGTTCAAACTTTATTGAGCTTTACTATATACAATGAAGTATAGGAGAGGAAAAGTAAACGCAACGTTACTTAATTAAGGAAATAGAAATAAAAAAAAAAAAAGTAAATACATTTTCTATACTAAAAATAAAAAATTGTTGAAGATGAAAACAAAAAGGCAAATGTGTATCACAATGACGGTGCCTACGGGGGGAGGGACATGTAATGTTAACCACCTCTCTCCTTCGGAAGAGGATATGTTTATGTGTACACAGAAAAGACTTCCACGACTGACCGCCCCTCCAACTCCTGGGAATATGGTCAATTATAGTGATGATGTAGAGGACGAATTTGATGATACCCGCAAATACCTGCTTGCCGCCACCGCTCCAAATCCACCTCCTCCAACACCACCACCTTAGGGACGGCCCGCCAGAACCAGGCGGGCACCAGATCGTCAATACGGAGGTAAGGGAATAACATCTGTGCCATTTTTATCCCTTAATTGAGGTTCCCAATCCTAGGTGGGGGAGAGCTTGTAGATGGGGGAAATGTGTTGCCACCCACAATGCTAGTATACCGAGCATGGACAGATGCAGATGTGAGGAGAGCTGTAGAAGGAGTCCCCCACCCAAATGACAATATGGGAATTTTCAGACTTAAGTTCCAGCGATTGCAGCAAAGTTTTAAATTAAATGGTGTTTAGGTTGTACGGTGTCTGAGGCAGATATTAGGGTCCGATTGGATCCTTAGTGAAGGTGACTGGAATCCACTGGACCCAAGGGGGGAGCCATTGCAATATGGATCACAAGAACTGACCCAAAGAGTAGACACTCTAATAGGCAGAATAGCTGACAGACGCAGACTGGACTAAGATAAACGAGTGTGTACAGAAAGATGATGAAAGTGTGGAACAATATATAGGGAGGTTGCGGGTAGTATTTGACAGCCATAGCGGGGTAGCCAGACCTAACCCATATGATGATGCTGGACCATATGCTCAGCAGCTAAACAAATAAATGACTTTGTGATACAACACCAAATTACTTACAAAACATGTTCCCTTAGGGAAACCATAGAATATGCTAGACATGCAGAAGAGCAGTGTAAGAGAGCAAATGAAAAGAAACAGATAAAGCAAGATAGTAAACCAAAGGAGGTGTATTTGATGACTTCTGTTGATGGGAAAGCGCAACCTATAACTTTTTGCTTTCTTTTCTGGTAATGGTGGAAATAACCAAAAACGTGGAGGGAGAGGAGGTGGACGTGGTCGAGGTGGAAGCAGAGGACAAATTTTATGGAAATTGTTACGTATGTGGCAAGGCCGGCCACTTAGCACGTTCCTGCAGAAACAAAAAGTACCAGGAGGAAGAGGGAGCAGATGACGATGACCACCAGACTGACAAATGACTAGAACCAGGTTGTACCCTTCCTTTACTAATATTTGCTGAACAAGAATTGCATGAATCTGAATTGTATGAGTATGGTAATAATGATGCAAATTTGCCAGAAATAAATGATGTGTTGAATTTAGAATCATGTATAGACTTAATGGCTCTAGCAGAACAACCAGTCATTAAACTAAATGAAGAGGGGGTAATGATAACATTTTTATGCGATACAGGAGCCTGTAGGTCAGTATTGAGCGATGATGGCACATGGAGTATTTATACGTCATCACAAAACATACTGGTTAGGTCAGCAGCAGGACAGACAAATAGCGAACCTATATCATGCCCACTCACAGGGAGATTGTTCAACGGCCAAACATTTGAGCATCCTTTTATACTCTCCCCTAGATGCCCGATAAATCTCTTGGGTAGAGATCTGATGCTGAAATGCAACATTAGAGTGGTTCCCACAGAGAAAGGCATGAATGCATACATGGGGGACATACCTGTCAATGTAAATGTAGTGCAGGGGATGGGTGAACCACATTACTTTTACACATTAGACATGGTGTCGAAAGGGCCGGCACAAGTATCCAGCACTTTGGTAGCCATGGCTAATGACCTAGCTCCATCTTCCAGTGTAAAACTAAGCACAGAGTCATTACACTGCACTATGAAATTTGAAAGTACACCGGGGAGGGATGTGGACTATGAAAAACATTTTTCAAACACACCAATACCAGAATAACCTTGGATTACATATACTGGACAGAAAATGGGTATACAGGGGTGGGAGTAAAATTGAATGATCAAGACCAGTTACTCTATGCAGGACACACAGTGCCACACATATCACTGGCTATGCCGGCTGGTGGAAGGTGGGTACAGGTAGGAGGGATGGTAGAAGAGGCTCAGACAGATAAAACACCATGGGAGTACTTGCCCTATGACCTCGGAGTGCAGTACTCACCGAGCACAAAAATATATCGGAAAAGCCTGAACTGGGTAACTGAGACAAAGAAAGGAATACACTTACAGTCATCCAGGTGGGAGAAAGTTCTTCTGTTAGAGGAACCATGACACAACACACAGATACTGTTCACTCAGGAACAGGAGGCAGCATTAGAGAGCCTTCCGGACACCTTATGGTCCACAGGGCCCGCTGATGTAGGCCTTATAAAGGGGGTAGAGCCAGTAAAAATCACCCCAAAAAGTACTTTTCAGCCACATCAGAGACAGTATCCTCTAAAACCTGAAGCAGAGAAGGGCATAGAACCTATTATAAAAGTTTTGATTGAGAAAGGGATTATAATAGAATGCCCAGGATCCCCATGTAACACCCCACTTTACCCAGTCAGGAAGACAACCGGAGCTTGGAGATTAGTGCAGGATTTGCAAGCAGTAAATAAAGCTGTAATTTCCCGAGTACCCACGGTGCCAGATCCACATACACTCCTAAATGACATGCAGCCAGATAACACACATTCCTGGCAGAAGAGGGACATAAGGTTAGTCGGGATAAATTACAGCTCTGGAAAGCAGAAGTGAAGTACCTGGGATACCTAGTGAGCAGAAAGGGACGATCACTAGACCCAGTTAGGAAAAGGGCCATACTAGAAGCCCCTAAGCCGGTCACAAAGAGACAAGTTATGTCTTTCTTAGGGATGGTAAATTTCTGCAGGAGTTGGATTCCCAACTATGCAGAACTTACAGGGCCCATACAACACCTTATTCATGCACAATCAATGTCAGCTAATGAAAAGGTAGCGTGGACACATGAAGCTGAAGCAGCATTCATTCAGCTTAAGAACACAGTAGTGGGAACATCTGTATTGTGATTGCCAGATTACAGCAAGCCATTTGTACAAACTGTTGACTCAAGGGGAGGCTATATGACTTCTGTTGTGACTCAGAAACATGGCCTGCGAGACCGACCCTTGGCTTTTTACTCAACCAGGTTCGACCCTGTAGCCAGGGGACTTCCGGTTTGTGTACAGGCTGTAGTGGCGGCTTCCATGGCAGTTCTGGCGTCAGCAGCCTTAGTCCTGTTCCACCCTTTGACTCTACGAGTACCACATGCTGTATCTGTCATTCTACTACAAAATAAGGTTTCATACCTTTCCCCTTCAAGACACTTATCATGCATGACTATACTTCTGTCACAACCACACTTGCACATAGAAAGGTGCACAACACTGAACCCATCAACGTTAGTTCCCATCCAGGAAGATGGCACACCACATGCATGTACTCACATCATAGAAAAAGAAGTCTCACCAAGAGACGGCCTTAGAGATGTTGCATACACCGAGGCTACACTAACTCTGTTTGTAGATGGGTCATCAAGTAGAAACAAAGATGGTATAAATGCAACGGGATATGCAGTAGTAACACAAGAAGAAACTATAAGAGCAGGAAAACTTCCATCACATTTTTCAGCACAGGCAGCTGAGATCGTGGCCCTTACTGAAGCCTGTAAAATAGGAAAGGGACAAATAGTAAATATATACACCGACAGCCAATATGCATTCTCAACTGTGCACATATTTTCACAATTGTGGAAAAATAGAGGT
Organism: Discoglossus pictus; assembly: GCA_027410445.1. NCBI lineage: Eukaryota > Metazoa > Chordata > Amphibia > Anura > Alytidae > Discoglossus > Discoglossus pictus. The sequence goes on along the minus strand of CM050167.1, from coordinate 141,301,055 downwards.
ATGGTCACATCTACTGGCAGGCAAGTCACTCATAAACAACTCCTTTTGCAGTTACTTGAAGGGAAACCAATTTTACCAAAATCACTATTCAGATATGCAGCTATGTTGAGCCATGGCATTAGTCATGTCTCAAGAGGGAGTATGGTAGACATGGTCAGCAGAATATTTTCAGCCTATGGATTGAACACCTATTTTAAAAAATTTTGTGCACGGTGCCTTGTTTGTGCACAACATAACCCTCAGGGTAACTATCACCCCATAAGGGGCACATTCCCAGAACCAACATACCCCTTCCAGACAATATGTATGGATTTCATTGAACTAACAAAGTGTGAAGGGAAGAAATATTGCCTAGTGATAATTGATGTATACTCTAGGTGGGTGGAAACGAAACCATGTGCACACCCTGACGCAATCACAGTGGCTAAAACCTTAGTGACACAAATAATTCCTAGGTTTGGTATACCAGAGAAAATATATAGCGATAACGGCACACATTTTGTGAACAGAATTATCAACCACTTGAGTAAAGCATTACACATAGAGTTGAAAAACCATTGTGCGTACCACCCACAGTCAGCTGGATTAGTGGAGAGAACTAATGGTACCATTAAAAATAAATTGAGGAAAACGATGGCAGCGACAGGGAAAAATTGGCTTTACTGTTTACCATTAGTCATGCTAAACATGCACATGCTTCCAGGCAGGAAGAAGTTAACCCCGTTTGAAATATTGTATGGGAGACCATTCCTACTACCAGAATTTAGACCATTTATCTCAGAAGATGAGAACATGAGTGAAAACTTAGCAGACTATATGAGAAAAATGTTAAGTAAGAAAGATATTACCTCCATCTCTCTCTCTCATCCACAGCAACAGCAGGGACCCTGCTTGGTACAACCAGGCCAGTGGGTCCTAATTAAAGTAATCAAGCGTAAAAAATTGGGCATCGGCCAGGTGGGAAGGACCGTACCAAGTTCTGCTGTCAACACCCACTGCCTTGAAAGTTGCCGAACGAGCCACCTGGATACACCTGACTCACTGCAAGAGAGTAAAAGTGCCAGAGCTTGAGCCAGTTGATTCCTAAAACCTGCTAGCTGACTCATTGCGAGTCAGGCTGGGCTACAAAGGGGGGGAAACTCGTCTCAAACCCAGTGAAGAACCGAATGGTGCGGGTTTTGGGGGTTCTCAACTGGCCCAAGAAAATGTCCTGGCACCTGTTCAAAAGACCTAACTGGTGTGGCCTAAGAATCTCACTGACATGCCTCATCTTGATAACTCTTTGCATAGTAGCACCCATAATCATATGGGAAGAAGTAACAAGACCCAGAGGCAACCAGGCGCAATCTATCGGAGAGATGTGGATGCACAGAATGAAAAGAGACATGATGGAAGTCAATTTAACTGGCCAAGTGACCCTAGTGTTCAAGGAAGGGCAGATAGGAACCAACCAAATAGACCTATGTCAAGTACTAAGATGTGGTCTTTCTGGAGGAGGACATAGTGGAGGGGTGAGAAAAGCGCCAGTATATTTGTGTATAGCCTCTCTGTATGGAAATGAGAGATGTCCTAGCTGGAAACTGGCCTTATGGAATACAGGAGCTGACTGGGGTTACTCCCCACCTAATCACATGAAGTGCAAAAGTACAAAGAGACGCTTAAAGCTGACACGGGGTGTGGAGCCATCCTCTTGCAGCCAAAATCAGCTATGCAACCCCATCCGGATCACCCTCCAGGACCCACAAAAGTGTGATGAGGGGAGATATACTCTTGGAATTTACACCTCAGGCAGAGGTAACAACATGGAATATTTGCATATTCAGGTACTGCAAAAAGAGGAGCCCAGACACACTATTGATACCATGCATCCGTGGATTGGTGAATAAGGTTGTTGACCAAGCAGTAACTCAACAATACCTAATAGAGACGATACCCCTCACTCAAGGAGAATCTGATTCTTATCTTGATCATGACATTGATGATGTATAAAAACAAGTGGATTAAGAGAAGCACCATGATGGTCCAGACCCCAACTCTTCACTAAAGAAAGGACTATGACCTGAACCTTGCCTTAAGACCTTGGTCTAATACATTTATAAGAGGAGGGATATGTTAGGTATTTTAATTTCTTCATTTAGAAATTAATTAGCTAAGAATATTATAAAACGTATGTTAGCATTTTTTCTTATCTCACTAGAATGTTTAAGTGCGTCATCTGTAGAATGTTTACGTTAATGTTCTTTAAAAACATCTGTTTCCTGTATCCTGTCCTTGTTTCAGAAACTGAGATGAGATATCTATAGGAAACCGGATTTTGCTATGTTAGACAGAAACAAAAAGTCACTTGCTTGCAAAAATGTATTTAACAGTATTTTCAACTAGTTGTGACGTGTTTTTATGCTATATAAGATTCTGCCGCCTAAATACATTCAGAGATTATCCTGATGACACTCTGATTTCTGTGCATTATTTTTCTCTCATTATATCTAGGTGCCCAGATATAATTGACACACACAATCAGAATATATAATTACTCACTAATCTGATCCTATCAATGATTATGGGAACACATTAAGGATGAACCAGTGTAGGAAAACATCCATACGGTGCATGATTATGGGCACACATTAAGGATGAACCAGTGCAGGAAAACATCCATACTGTGCATGATTATGGCAACACATTAAGGATGAACCAGTGTAGGAAAACATCGATACTGTGCATGATTATGGGAACACATTAAGGATGAACCAGTGTAGGAAAACATCCATACTGTGCATGATTAAGGAAACACATTAAGGATGAACCAGTGCAGGAAAACATCCATACTGTGCATGATTATGGACACACATTAGGATGAACCAGTGTAGGAAAACATCCATACTGTACATGATTATGGCCACATATTAAGGATTAACCAGTGCAGGAAAACATCCATACTGTGCATGTTTATTGACACACATTAAGGATGAACCAGTGCAGAAAAACACCCATAATATGCATGATTATGGGCACACATTAAGGAGGAACCAGTGTAGGAAAACACCCATACTGTGTATGATTATGGGAACACATTAAGGATGAACCAGTGCAGGAAAACATCCATACTGTGCATGATTATGGGAACACATTAAGGATGAACCAGTGCAGGAAAACATCCATATTGTGCATGATTATGGGCGCACTTTAAGGAACAACCAGTGCAGGAAAGCATCCATATTGTGCATGATTATAGGAACATATTAAGGATTAACCAGTGCATGAAACATCCATATTGTGCATGATTATGGGAACACAAAAAGGAAGAACCAGTGCAGGAAAACATCCATACTGTGCATGATTATGGGAACACATTACGGATGAACCAGTGCAGGAAAACATCCATATTGTGCATGATTATGAGAACACATTAAGGATGAACCAGTGCAGGAAAACATCCATACTGTGCATGATTATGGGCACACATTAAGGATGAACCAGTGCAGGAAAACATCCATACTGTGCATGATTATGGGCACACATTAAGGATGAACTAGTGCAGGAAAACACCCATACTGTGCATGATTATGGGAACACATTAAGGATGAACCAGTGTTGGAAAACATCCATACTGTGCATGATTATGGTAACACATTAAGGATTAACCAGTGCAGGAAAGCATCCATATTGTGCATGATTATGGCAACACATTTAGGATGAACCAGAGCAGGAAAACACCCATATTGTGTATGATTATGGCAACACATTAAGGATGAACCAGTGCAGGAAAACATCCATATTGTGCATGATTATGGCAACACATTAAGGATGAACCAGTGTAGGAAAACATCCATATTGTGCATGATTATGGGGACACATTAAGGATGAACCAATGCAGGAAAACATCCATACTGTGCATGATTATGGGAACACATTAAGGATGAACCAGTGTAGGAAAACACCCATACTGTGCATGGTTATGGCAACACATTAAGGATGAACCAGTGCAGGAAAACACCCATACTGTGCATGATTATGGCAACACATTAAGGATGAACCAGTGCAGGAAAACATCCATACTGTGCATGATTATGGGAACACATTAAGGATGAACCAGTGTAGGAAAACATCCATACTGTGCATGGTTATGGCAACACATTAAGGATGAACCAGTGCAGGAAAACACCCATACTGTGCATGATTATGGCAACACATTAAGGATGAACCAGTGCAGGAAAACATCCATACTGTGCATGATTATGGGAACACATTAAGGATGAACCAGTGTAGGAAAACATCCATACTGTGCATGATTATGGGAACACATTAAGGATGAACCAGTGCAGGAAAACATCCATACTGTGCTTGATTATGGGGACACATTAAGGATGAACCAGTGCAGGAAAACATCCATACTGTGCATGATTATGGGAACACATTAAGGATGAACTAGTGCAGGAAAACACCCATACTCTGCATGATTATGGGAACACATTAAGGATGAACCAGTGTAGGAAAACACCCATACTGTGCATGGTTATGGCAACACATTAATGATAAACCAGTGCAGGAAAACATCCATACTGTGCTTGATTATGGGGACACATTAAGGATGAACCAGTGCAGGAAAACACCCATACTGTGCATGATTATGGGAACACATTAAGGATGAACCAGTGTAGGAAAACATCCATACTGTGCATGATTATGGGCACACATTAAGGATGAACCAGTGTAGGAAAACATCCATACTGTGCATGATTATGGGCACACATTAAGGATGAACTAGTGCAGGAAAACACCCATACAGTGCATGATTATGGGAACACATTAAGGATGAACCAGTGCAGGAAAACACCCATATTGTGCATGATTATGGGAACACATTAAGGATGAACCAGTGTAGGAAAACATCCATACTGTGCATGATTATGGGCACACATTAAGGATGAACCAGTGTAGGAAAACATCCATACTGTGCATGATTATGGTAACACATTTAGGATGAACCAGAGCAGGAAAACATTCATACTGTGCATGATTATGGGTGCACATTAAGGATGAACCAGTGCAGGAAAACACCCATACTGTGCATTATTATGGGCGCACATATAGAATGAACCAGTGCAGGAAAACATCCATACTGTGCATGATTATAGCACACATTAAGGATGAACCAGTGCAGGAAAACATCCATATTGTGCATGATTATGGGCACACATTAAGGATGAACCAGTGCAGGAAAACATCCATACTGTGTATGATTATGGGAACACATTAAGGATGAACCAGTGCAGGAAAACATCCATACTGTGCATGATTATGGGAACACAATAAGGATGAACCAGTGCAGGAAAACATCCATACTGTGCATGATTATGGGAACACAATAAGGATGAACCAGTGCAGGAAAACATCCATATTGTGCATGATTATGGGAACACATTAAGGATGAACCAGTGCAGGAAAACATCCATACTGTGTATGATTATGGGAACACATTAAGGATGAACCAGTGAAGGAAAACACCCATACTGTGCATGATTATGGACACACAATAAGGATGAACCAGTGCAGGAAAACACCCATACTGTGCATGATTATGGACACACATTAAGGATGAACCAGTGCAGGAAAACATCCATACTGTGCATGATTATGGACACACAATAAGGATGAACCAGTGCAGGAAAACACCCATACTGTGCATGATTATGGACACACATTAAGGATGAACCAGTGCAGGAAAACATCCATACTGTGCATGATTATGGACACACAATAAGGATGAACCAGTGCAGGAAAACACCCATATTATGCATGATTATGGACACACAATAAGGATGAACCAGTGCAGGAAAACACCCATACTGTGCATGATTATGGACACACATTAAGGATGAACCAGTGCAGGAAAACATCCATACTGTGCATGAATATTGACACACATTAAGGATGAACCAGTGCAGGAAAACACCCATACTGTGCATGATTATGGGAACACATTAAGGATGAACCAGTGCAGGAAAACACCCATATTGTGCATGATTATGGTAACACATTAAGGAAGAACCAGTGCAGGAAAACATCCATACTGTGCATGATTATGGGCGCACATTAAGCATGAACCAGTGCAGGAAAACATCCATATTGTGCATGATTATGGGAACACATTAAGCATGAACCAGTGCAGGAAAACATCCATATTGTGCATGATTATGGGAACACATTAAGGAAGAACCAGTGCAGGAAAACATCCATACTGTGCATTATTATGGGCGCACATTAAGCATGAACCAGTGCAGGAAAACATCCATATTGTGCATGATTATGGGAACACATTAAGCATGAACCAGTGCAGGAAAACATCCATATTGTGCATGATTATGGGAACACATTAAGGATGAACCAGTGCAGGAAAGCATCCATATTGTGCATGATTATGGGAACACAATAAGAAAGAACCAGTGCAAGAAAATATCCATACTGTGCATGATTATGGGCTCACATTAAGGAAGAACCAGTGCAGAAAAACATCCATACTGTGCATGATTATGGGAACACATTAAGGATGAACCAGTGTAGGAAAACACCCATATTGTGCATGATTATGGCCACACATTAAGGATGAACATATGCAGGAAAACATCCATATTGAGCATGATTATGGGAACACAATAAGAAAGAACCAGTGCAAGAAAATTTCCAAACTGTGCATGATTATGGGCTCACATTAAGGAAGAACCAGTGCAGAAAAACATCCATACTGTGCATGATTATGGGAACACATTAAAGATGAACCAGTGTCGGAAAATACCCCTACTGTGCATGATTATGGGAACACATTAAGAATGAACCAGTGTAGGAAAACAACCATACTGTGCATGATTATGAGAACACAATAAGGATGAAACAGTGTAGGAAAACATCCATACTGTGCATGATTATGAGAACACAATAAGGATGAACCAGTGTAGGAAAACATCCATACTGTGCATGGTTATGGGAACACATTAAGGATGAACCAGTGTAGGAAAACATCCATACTGTGCATGATTAAGGCCACACATTAAGGATGAACCAGTGTAGGAAAACATCCATACTGTGCATGATTATGGACACACATTAAGGATGAACCAGTGTAGGAAAACATCCATACTGTGCATGATTATGGCACACATTAAGGATGAACCAGTGCAGGAAAACACCCATACTGTGCATGATTATGGGAACACATTAAGGATGAACCAGTGCAGGAAAACATCCATACTGTGCATGATTATGGGAACACATTAAGGATGAACCAGTGCAGGAAAACATCCATACTGTGCATGATTATGGTAACACAATAAGGATGAACCAGTGTAGGAAAACATCCATATTGTGCATGATTATGGGCACACATTAAGGATGAACCAGTGTAGGAAAACATCCATACTGTGTATGATTATGGTAACACATTAAGGATGAACCAGTGTAGGAAAACATCCATACTGTGCATGATTATGGTAACACATTAAGGATGAACCAGTGCAGGAAAACATCCATACTGTGCATGATTATGAGAACACAATAAGGAAGAACCAGTGCAAGAAAATATCCATACTGTGCATTATTATGGGCACACATTAAGGATGAACGAGTGCAGGAAAACATCCATACTGTGCATGATTATGGGCGCACTTTAAGGAAGAACCAGTGCAGGAAAACATCCATACTGTGCATGATTATGGGCGCACATATAGAATGAACCAGTGCAGGAAAACATCCATATTGTGTATGATCATGGAAACATATTAAGGATGATCCAGTGCAGGAAAATATCCATATTGTGCATGATTATGGACACACATTAAGGATGAACCAGTGCAGGAAAACATCCATACTGTGCATGATTATGGGAACACATTAATGATGAACCAGTGCAGGAAAACATCCATACTGTGCATGATTATGGTAACACATTAAGGATGAACCAGTGCAGGAAAACATCCATACTGTGCATGATTATGTGCACACATTAAGGATGATCCAGTGCAGGAAAACATACATATTGTGTATGATTATGGACACACATTAAGGATGAACCAGTGCAGGAAAACATCCATATTGTGCATGATTATGGGAACACATTAAGGATGAACCAGTGCAGGAAAACATCCATACTGTGCATGATTATGGGCACACATTAAGGATGGACCAGTGCAGGAAAACATCCATACTGTGCATGATTATGGGAACACATTAAGGATGAACCAGTGCAGGAAAACATCCATACTGTGCATGATTATGGGCACACATTAAGGATGGACCAGTGCAGGAAAACATCCATACTGTGCATGATTATGCCACACATTAAGGATGAACCAGTGCAGGAAAACACCCATTCTGTGAATGATTATGGGAACACATTAAGGATGAACCAGTGCAGGAAAACATCCATACTGTGCATGATTATGGGAACACATTAAGGATGAACCAGTGCAGGAAAACACCCATACTGTGTATGATTATGGGAACACATTAAGGATGAACCAGTGCAGGAAAACATCCATACTGTGTATGATTATGGGAACACATTAAGGATGAACCAGTGAAGGAAAACACCCATACTGTGCATGATTATGGACACACAATAAGGATGGACCAGTGCAGGAAAACATCCATACTGTGCATGGTTATGGGAACACATTAAGGATGAACCAGTGTAGGAAAACATCCATACTGTGCATGATTATGGGAACACATTAAGGATGAACCAGTGCAGGAAAACATCCATACTGTGTATGATTATGGGAACACATTAAGGATGAACCAGTGCAGGAAAACATCCATACTGTACATGATTATGGGCACACATTAAGGATGAACCAGTGAAGGTAAACACCCATACTGTGAATGATTATGGGAACACATTAAGGATGAACCAGAGCAGGAAAACACCCATACTGTGCATGATTATGGGAACACATTAAGGATGAACCAGTGCAGGAAAACATCCATACTGTGCATGATTATGGGAACACAATAAGGATGAACCAGTGTAGGAAAACATCCATACTGTGCATGATTATGGGCGCACATTAAGGATGAACCAGTGCAGGAAAACATCCATACTGTGCATGATTATGGGAACACATTAAGGATGAACCAGTGCAGGAAAACACCCATACTGTGAATGATTATGGGAACACATTAAGGATGAACCAGTGCAGGAAAGCATCCATATTGTGCATGATTATGGGAACACAATAAGGAAGAACCAGTGCAAGAAAATATCCATACTGTGCATGATTATGGGCTCACATTAAGGAAGAACCAGTGCAGAAAAACATCCATACTGTGCATGATTATGGGAACACATTAAGGATGAACCAGTGTAGGAAAACACCCATACTGTGCATGATTATGGCCACACATTAAGGATGAACCAATGCAGGAAAACATCCATATTGAGCATGATTATGGGAACACAATAAGAAAGAACCAGTGCAAGAAAATTTCCAAACTGTGCATGATTATGGGCTCACATTAAGGAAGAACCAGTGCAGAAAAACATCCATACTGTGCATGATTATGGGAACACATTAAAGATGAACCAGTGTCGGAAAATACCCCTACTGTGCATGATTATGGGAACACATTAAGAATGAACCAGTGTAGGAAAACATTCATACTGTGCATGATTATGAGAACACAATAAGGATGAAACAGTGTAGGAAAACATCCATACTGTGCATGGTTATGGGAACACATTAAGGATGAACCAGTGTAGGAAAACATCCATACTGTGCATGATTATGGCACACATTAAGGATGAACCAGTGCAGGAAAACACCCATACTGTGCATGATTATGGGAACACATTAAGGATGAACCAGTGCAGGAAAACATCCATACTGTGCATGATTATGGGAACACATTAAGGATGAACCAGTGCAGGAAAACATCCATACTGTGCATGATTATGGTAACACAATAAGGATGAACCAGTGTAGGAAAACATCCATATTGTGCATGATTATGGGCACACATTAAGGATGAACCAGTGTAGGAAAACATCCATACTGTGTATGATTATGGTAACACATTAGAGATGAACCAGTGCAGGAAAACATCCATACTGTGCATGATTATGGGAACACAATAAGGATGAACCAGTGCAGGAAAACATCCATACTGTGCATGATTATGGGCTCACATTAAGGATGAACGAGTGCAGGAAAACATCCATACTGTGCATGATTATGGGCGCACATATAGAATGAACCAGTGCAGGAAAACATCCATATTGTGTATGATCATGGAAACATATTAAGGATGATCCAGTGCAGGAAAATATCCATATTGTGCATGATTATGGGCACACATTAAGGATGAACCAGTGCAGGAAAACATCCATACTGTGCATGATTATGGGAACACATTAATGATGAACCAGTGCAGGAAAACATCCATACTGTGCATGATTATGGACACACATTAAGGATGATCCAGTGCAGGAAAACATACATATTGTGTATGATTATGGACACACATTAAGGATGAACCAGTGCAGGAAAACACCCATACTGTGCATGATTATGGGCACACATTAATGATGAACCAGTGCAGGAAAACATCCATATTGTGCATGATTATGGGAACACATTAAGGATGAACCAGTGCAGGAAAACATCCATACTGTGCATGATTATGGCCACACATTAAGGATGGACCAGTGCAGGAAAACATCCATACTGTGCATGATTATGGGAACACATTAAGGATGAACCAGTGCAGGAAAACATCCATACTGTGCATGATTATGGGCACACATTAAGGATGGACCAGTGCAGGAAAACATCCATACTGTGCATGATTATGCCACACATTAAGGATGAACCAGTGCAGGAAAACACCCATTCTGTGAATGATTATGGGAACACATTAAGGATGAACCAGTGCAGGAAAACATCCATACTGTGTATGATTATGGGAACACATTAAGGATGAACCAGTGAAGGAAAACACCCATACTGTGCATGATTATGGGAACACATTAAGGATGAACCAGTGTAGGAAAACATCCATACTGTGCATGATTATGGGAACACATTAAGGATGAACCAGTGTAGGAAAACATCCATACTGTGCATGATTATGGGAACACATTAAGGATGAACCAGTGCAGGAAAACATCCATACTGTGTATGATTATGGGAACACATTAAGGATGAACCAGTGCAGGAAAACATCCATACTGTACATGATTATGGGCACACATTAAGGATGAACCAGTGAAGGTAAACACCCATACTGTGAATGATTATGGGAACACATTAAGGATGGACCAGTGCAGGAAAACATCCATACTGTGCATGATTATGGGAACACATTAAGGATGAACCAGTGCAGGAAAACATCCATACTGTGTATGATTATGGGAACACATTAAGGATGAACCAGTGCAGGAAAACATCCATACTGTACATGATTATGGGCACACATTAAGGATGAACCAGTGAAGGTAAACACCCATACTGTGAATGATTATGGGAACACATTAAGGATGAACCAGAGCAGGAAAACACCCATACTGTGCATGATTATGGGAACACATTAAGGATGAACCAGTGCAGGAAAACATCCATACTGTGCATGATTATGGGAACACAATAAGGATGAACCAGTGTAGGAAAACATCCATACTGTGCATGATTATGGGCGCACATTAAGGATGAACCAGTGCAGGAAAACATCCATACTGTGCATGATTATGGGAACACATTAAGGATGAACCAGTGCAGGAAAACACCCATACTGTGAATGATTATGGGAACACATTAAGGATGAACCAGTGCAGGAAAACACCCATACTGTGAATGATTATGGGAACACATTAAGGATGAACCAGTGCAGGAAAACATCCATACTGTGCATGATTATGGGCACACATTAAGGATGGACCAGTGCAGGAAAACATCCATACTGTACATGATTATGGGCACACATTAAGGATGAACCAGTGCAGGAAAACATCCATACTGTACATGATTATGGGCACACAATAAGGATGAACCAGTGTAGGAAAACATCCATACTGTGCATGGTTATGGGAACACATTAAGGATGAACCAGTGTAGGAAAACATCCATACTGTGCATGATTAAGGCCACACATTAAGGATGAACCAGTGTAGGAAAACATCCATACTGTGCATGATTATGAGAACACAATAAGGATGAACCAGTGTAGGAAAACATCCATACTGTGCATGGTTATGGGAACACATTAAGGATGAACCAGTGTAGGAAAACATCCATACTGTGCATGATTAAGGCCACACATTAAGGATGAACCAGTGTAGGAAAAACATCCATACTGTGCATGATTATGGACACACATTAAGGATGAACCAGTGTAGGAAAACATCCATACTGTGCATGATTATGGCACACATTAAGGATGAACCAGTGCAGGAAAACACCCATACTGTGCATGATTATGGGAACACATTAAGGATGAACCAGTGCAGGAAAACATCCATACTGTGCATGATTATGGGAACACATTAAGGATGAACCAGTGCAGGAAAACATCCATACTGTGCATGATTATGGTAACACAATAAGGATGAACCAGTGTAGGAAAACATCCATATTGTGCATGATTATGGGCACACATTAAGGATGAACCAGTGTAGGAAAACATCCATACTGTGTATGATTATGGTAACACATTAAGGATGAACCAGTGCAGGAAAACATCCATACTGTGCATGATTATGGTAACACATTAAGGATGAACCAGTGCAGGAAAACATCCATATTGTGCATGATTATGGGCACACATTAAGGATGAACCAGTGCAGGAAAACATCCATACTGTGCATGATTATGAGAACACATTAAGGATGAACCAGTGCAGGAAAATATCCATACTGTGCATGATTATGGGCACACATTAAGGATGAACCAGTGCAGGAAAACATCCATACTGTGCATGATTATGGGCACACATTAAGGATGAACCAGTGCAGGAAAACATCCATACTGTGCATGATTATGGGCACACATTAAGGATGAACCAGTGCAGGAAAACATCCATATTGTGCATGATTATGGGAACACATTAAGGATGAACCAGTGCAGGAAAACATCCATATTGTGCATGATTATGGACACACATTAAGGATGAACCAGTGCAGGAAAACATCCATACTGTGCATGATTATGGGAACACATTAAGGATGAACCAGTGCAGGAAAACATCCATACTGTGCATGATTATGGTAACACATTAAGGATGAACCAGTGCAGGAAAACATCCATACTGTGCATGATTATGGGCATACATTAAGGATGAACCAGTGCAGGAAAACATCCATATTGTGCATGATTATGGACACACATTAAGGATGAACCAGTGCAGGAAAACACCCATACTGTGCATGATTATGGGCACACATTAAGGATGAACCAGTGCAGGAAAACATCCATATTGTGCATGATTATGGGAACACATTAAGGATGAACCAGTGCAGGAAAACATCCATACTGTGCATGATTATGGGCACACATTAAGGATGAACCAGTGCAGGAAAACATCCATACTGTGCATGATTATGGGAACACATTAAGGATGAACCAGTGCAGGAAAACATCCATACTGTGCATGATTATGGGCACACATTAAGGATGAACCAGTGCAGGAAAACATCCATACTGTGCATGATTATGGCCACACATTAAGGATGAACCAGTGCAGGAAAACACCCATTCTGTGAATGATTATGGGAACACATTAAGGATGAACCAGTGCAGGAAAACATCCATACTGTGCATGATTATGGGAACACATTAAGGATGAACCAGTGCAGGAAAACACCCATACTGTGTATGATTATGGGAACACATTAAGGATGAACCAGTGCAGGAAAACATCCATACTGTGTATGATTATGGGAACACATTAAGGATGAACCAGTGAAGGAAAACACCCATACTGTGCATGATTATGGACACACATTAAGGATGAACCAGTGCAGGAAAACATCCATACTGTGCATGATTATGGGAACACATTAAGGATGAACCAGTGTAGGAAAACATCCATACTGTGCATGATTATGGGAACACATTAAGGATGAACCAGTGCAGGAAAACATCCATACTGTGTATGATTATGGGAACACATTAAGGATGAACCAGTGCAGGAAAACATCCATACTGTGCATGATTATGGGCACACATTAAGGATGAACCAGTGCAGGAAAACACCCATACTGTGCATGATTATGGGAACACATTAAGGATGAACCAGTGCAGGAAAACATCCATACTGTGCATGATTATGGGAACACATTAAGGATGAACCAGTGCAGGAAAACATCCATACTGTGCATGATTATGGGAACACATTAAGGATGAACCAGTGTAGGAAAACATCCATACTGTGCATGATTATGGGCACACATTAAGGATGAACCAGTGCAGGAAAACATCCATACTGTGCATGATTATGGGAACACATTAAGGATGAACCAGTGCAGGAAAACATCCATACTGTGCATGATTATGGGAACACATTAAGGATGAACCAGTGCAGGAAAACATCCATACTGTGCATGATTATGGGAACACATTAAGGATGAACCAGTGCAGGAAAACATCCATACTGTGCATGATTATGGGCACACATTAAGGATGAACCAGTGCAGGAAAACATCCATACTGTGCATGATTATGGGAACACATTAAGGATGAACCAGTGCAGGAAAACATCCATACTGTGCATGATTATGGGCACACATTAAGGATGAACCAGTGTAGGAAAACATCCATACTGTGCATGATTATGGGAACACATTAAGGATGAACCAGTGCAGGAAAACATCCATACTGTGCATGATTATGGGCACACATTAAGGATGAACCAGTGCAGGAAAACATCCATATTGTGCATGATTATGGGAACACATTAAGGATGAACCAGTGCAGGAAAACATCCATACTGTGCATGATTATGGGCACACATTAAGGATGAACCAGTGCAGGAAAACATCCATACTGTGCATGATTATGGGAACACATTAAGGATGAACCAGTGCAGGAAAACATCCATACTGTGCATGATTATGGGAACACATTAAGGATGAACCAGTGCAGGAAAACATCCATACTGTGCATGATTATGGGAACACATTAAGGATGAACCAGTGCAGGAAAACATCCATACTGTGCATGATTATGGGAACACATTAAGGATGAACCAGTGCAGGAAAACATCCATACTGTGCATGATTATGGGAACACATTAAGGATGAACCAGTGCAGGAAAACATCCATACTGTGCATGATTATGGGAACACATTAAGGATGAACCAGTGCAGGAAAACATCCATACTGTGCATGATTATGGGAACACATTAAGGATGAACCAGTGCAGGAAAACATCCATACTGTGCATGATTATGGGAACACATTAAGGATGAACCAGTGCAGGAAAACATCCATACTGTGCATGATTATGGGAACACATTAAGGATGAACCAGTGCAGGAAAACATCCATACTGTGCATGATTATGGGAACACATTAAGGATGAACCAGTGCAGGAAAACATCCATACTGTGCATGATTATGGGAACACATTAAGGATGAACCAGTGCAGGAAAACATCCATACTGTGCATGATTATGGGCACACATTAAGGATGAACCAGTGCAGGAAAACATCCATACTGTGCATGATTATGGGCACACATTAAGGATGAACCAGTGCAGGAAAACATCCATACTGTGCATGATTATGGGCACACATTAAGGATGAACCAGTGCAGGAAAACATCCATACTGTGCATGATTATGGGAACACATTAAGGATGAACCAGTGCAGGAAAACATCCATACTGTGCATGATTATGGGAACACATTAAGGATGAACCAGTGCAGGAAAACATCCATACTGTGCATGATTATGGGAACACATTAAGGATGAACCAGTGCAGGAAAACATCCATATTGTGCATGATTATGGGAACACATTAAGGATGAACCAGTGCAGGAAAACATCCATACTGTGCATGATTATGGGAACACATTAAGGATGAACCAGTGCAGGAAAACATCCATACTGTGCATGATTATGGGAACACATTAAGGATGAACCAGTGCAGGAAAACATCCATACTGTGCATGATTATGGGCACACATTAAGGATGAACCAGTGCAGGAAAACATCCATACTGTGCATGATTATGGGAACACATTAAGGATGAACCAGTGCAGGAAAACATCCATACTGTGCATGATTATGGGCACACATTAAGGATGAACCAGTGCAGGAAAACATCCATACTGTGCATGATTATGGGAACACATTAAGGATGAACCAGTGCAGGAAAACATCCATACTGTGCATGATTATGGGCACACATTAAGGATGAACCAGTGCAGGAAAACATCCATACTGTGCATGATTATGGGAACACATTAAGGATGAACCAGTGCAGGAAAACATCCATACTGTGCATGATTATGGACACACATTAAGGATGAACCAGTGCAGGAAAACATCCATACTGTGCATGATTATGGGAACACATTAAGGATGAACCAGTGCAGGAAAACATCCATACTGTGCATGATTATGGGAACACATTAAGGATGAACCAGTGCAGGAAAACATCCATACTGTGCATGATTATGGGCACACATTAAGGATGAACCAGTGCAGGAAAACATCCATACTGTGCATGATTATGGGAACACATTAAGGATGAACCAGTGCAGGAAAACATCCATACTGTGCATGATTATGGGCACACATTAATGATGAACGAGTGCAGGAAAACACCCATACTGTGCATGATTATGGGCACACATTAAGGATGAACCAGTGATGGAAAACATCCATACTGTGCATGATTATGGGCACACATTAAGGATGAACCAGTGCAGGAAAACATCCATACTGTGCATGATTATGGGCACACATTAAGGATGAACCAGTGCAGGAAAACACCCATATTGTGCTTGATTTTGGGAACACATTAAGGATGAACCAGTGCAGGAAAACATCCATCCGGTGCATGATTATGGGCACACATTAAGGATGAACCAGTGCAGGAAAACACCCATATTGTGCTTGATTTTGGGAACACATTAAGGATGAACCAGTGCAGGAAAACATCCATACTGTGCATGATTATCGGCACACATTAAGGATTAACCAGTGCAGGAAAACATCCATACTGTGCATGATTATGGGCACACCTTAAGGATGAACCAGTGCAGGAAAACATCCATACTGTGCATGATTATGGGAACACATTAAGGATGAACCAGTGCAGGAAAGCATCCATATTGTGCATGATTATGGTAACACATTAAGGATGAACCAGTGCAGGAAAGCATCCATATTGTGCATGATTATGGTAACACATTAAGGATGAACCAGTGCAGGAAACACCCATACTGTGCTTGATTATGGGCACACCTTAAGGATGAACCAGTGCAGGAAAACATCCATACTGTGCATGATTATGGGCACACATTAAGGATGAACCAGTGCAGGAAAACATCCATACTGTGCATGATTATGGGCACACATTAAGGATGAACCAGTGCAGGAAATACCCATACTGTGCATGATTATGGGCACACATTAAGGATGAACCACTGTAGGAAAATATCCATACTGTGCATGATTATGGTAACACATTAAGGATGAACCAGTGCAGGAAAGCAACCATATTGTGCATGATTATGGTAACACATTAAGGATGAACCAGTGCAGGAAAGCATCCATATTGTGCATGATTATGGTAACACATTAAGGATGAACCAGTGCAGGAAAACACCCATATTGTGCATGATTATGGTAACACATTAAGGATGAACCAGTGCAGGAAAACATCCATACTGTGCATGATTATGGGCACATATTAAGGAAGAACCAGTGCAGGAAAACATCCATACTGTGCATGATTATGGGCGCACATATAGGATGAACCAGTGATGGAAAACATCCATAATGTGCATTATTTTGGGAACACATTAAGGATGAACCAGTGCAGGAAAACATCCATACTGTGCATGATTATGGGAACACATTAAGGATGAAGCAGTGCAGGAAAACATCCATACTGTGCATGGTTATGGGAACACATTAAGGATGAACCAGTGCAGGAAAACATCCATACTGTGCATGATTATGGCAACACATTAAGGATGAACCAGTGCAGGAAAACACCCATACTGTGCATGATTATGGGAACACATTAAGGATGATCCAGTGTAGGAAAACCTCCATATTTTGCATGATTATGGGCACACATTAAGGATGAACCAGTGCAGGAAAAGATCCATATTGTGCATGATTATGGGAATACATTAAGGATGAACCAGTGCAGGAAAGCATCCATATTGTGCATGATTATGGGCGCACTTCAAGGAAGAACCAGTGCAGGAAAGCATCCATATTGTGCATGATTATGGGTGCACTTTAAGGAAGAACCAGTGCAGGAAAACATCCATACTGTGCATGATTATGGGCACACCTTAAGGATGAACCAGTGCAGGAAAACATCCATACTGTGCATGATTATGGGCACACCTTAAGGATGAACCAGTGCAGGAAAACATCCATACTGTGCATGATTATGGGGACACATTAAGGATGAACCAGTGCAGGAAAACACCCATATTGTGCATGATTATGGGAACACATTAAGGATGAACCAGTGCAGGAAAACATCCATACTGTGCATGATTATGGGGACACATTAAGGATGAACCACTGCAGGAAAATGTCCATATTGTGCATGATTATGGGAACACATTAAGGATAAACCAGTGCAGGAAAACATCCATACTGTGCATGATTATGGGCACACATTAAGGATGAACCAGAGCAGGAAAAGATCCATATTGTGCATGATTATGGGCACACATTAAGGATGAACCAGTGCAGAAAAACACCCATACTGTGCATGATTATGGCAACACATTAAGGATGAAACAGTGCAGGAAAACATCCATACTGTGCATGGTTATGGGAACACATTAAGGATGAAACAGTGCAGGAAAACATCCATACTGTGCATGATTATGGCAACACATTAAGGATGAAACAGTGCAGGAAAACACCCTTACTGTGCATGATTATGGGAACACATTAAGGATGATCCAGTGTAGGAAAACCTCCAAATTTTGCATGATTATGGGCACACATTAAGGGTGAACCAGTGCAGGAAAAGATCCATATTATGCATGATTATGGGAATACATTAAGGATGAACCAGTGCAGGAAAGCATCCATATTGTGCATGATTATGGGCGCACTTCAAGGAAGAACCAGTGCAGGAAAGCATCCATATTGTGCATGATTATGGGCGCACTTTAAGGAAAAACCAGTGCAGGAAAACATCCATACTGTGCATGATTATGGGCAAACCTTAAGGATGAACCAGTGCAGGAAAACATCCATACTGTGCATGATTATGGGCGCACCTTAAGGATGAACCAGTGCAGGAAAACATCCATACTGTGCATGATTATGGGGACACATTAAGGATGAACCAGTGCAGGAAAAGACCCATATTGTGCATGATTATGGGAACACATTAAGGATGAACCAGTGCAGGAAAACATCCATACTGTGCATGATTATGGGGACACATTAAGGATGAACCACTGCAGGAAAATATCCATATTGTGCATGATTATGGGAACACATTAAGGATAAACCAGTGCAGGAAAACACCCATATTGTGCATGATTATGGGCACACATTAAGAATGAACCAGTGCAGAAAAACACCCATACTGTGCATGATTATGGACACACATTAAGGATGATCCAGTGTAGGAAAACCTCCATATTATGCATGATTATGGGCACACATTAAGGATGAACCAGAGCAGGAAAAGATCCATATTGTGCATGATTATGGGCACACATTAAGGATGAACCAGAGCAGGAAAAGATCCATATTGTGCATGATTATGGGCACACATTAAGGATGAACCAGTGCAGAAAAACACCCATACTGTGCATGAATATGGACACACATTAAGGATGATCCAGTGTAGGAAAACCTCCATATTATGCATGATTATGGGAACACATTAAGGATGAACCAGTGCAGGAAAACACCCATATTGTGCATGATTATGGGGACACATTAATGATGAACGAGTGCAGGAAAACATCCATACTGTGCATGATTATGGGCACACATTAAGGATGAACCAGTGCAGGAAAACACCCATATTGTGCATGATTATGGGAACACATTAAGGATGAACCAGTGCAGGAAAGCATCCATATTGTGCATGATTTTGGGAACACAATAAGGATGAACCAGTGCAGGAAAACATCCATACTGTGCATGATTATGGGAACACATTAAGGATGAACCAGTGCAGGAAAGCATCCATATTGTGCATGAATATGGGCACACATTAAGGATGAACCAGTGCAGAAAAACATCCATATTGTGCATGATTATGGGAACACATTAAGGATGAACCAGTGCAGGAAAGCATCCATATTGTGCATGATTATGGGAACACATTAAGGATGAACCAGTGCAGGAAAACACCCATATTGTGCATGATTATGGGCACACATTAAGAATGAACCAGTGCAGAAAAACACCCATACTGTGCATGATTATGGACACACATTAAGGATGATCCAGTGTAGGAAAACCTCCATATTATGCATGATTATGGGGACACATTAAGGATGAACCAGTGCAGGAAGTCATCCATACTGTGCATGATTATGGGCACACATTAAGGATGAACCAGTGCAGGAATACACCCATATTGTGCATGATTATGGGAACACATTAAGGATGAACCAGTGCAGGAAAGCATCCATATTGTGCATGATTTTGGGAACACAATAAGGATGAACCAGTGCAGAAAAACACCCATATTGTGCATGATTATGTGAACACATTAAGGATGAACCAGTGCAGGAAAGCATCCATATTGTGCATGATTATGGCACACATTAAGGATGAACCAGTGTAGGAAAACCTCCATATTATGCATGATTATGGGAACACATTAAGGATGAACCAGTGCAGGAAAACACCCATATTGTGCATGATTTTGGGAACACAATAAGGATGAACCAGTGCAGGAAAACATCCATACTGTGCATGATTATGGGAACACATTAAGGATGAACCAGTGCAGGAAAGCATCCATATTGTGCATGATTTTGGGAACACAATAAGGATGAACCAGTGCAGGAAATACCCATACTGTGCATGAATATGGGCACACATTAAGGATGAACCAGTGCAGAAAAACATCCATATTGTGCATGATTATGGGAACACACTAAGGATGAACCAGTGCAGGAAAGCATCCATATTGTGCATGATTTTGGGAACACAATAAGGATGAACCAGTGCAGGAAATACCCATAGTGTGCATGAATATGGGCACACATTAAGGATGACCCAGTGCAGGAAAACATCCATACTGTGCATGATTATCGGCACACATTAAGGATGAACCAGTGCAGGAAAACATACATATTGTGCATGATTATAGGAACATATTAAGGATTAACCAGTGCAGGAAACATCCATATTGTGCATGATTATGGGAACACAATAAGGATGAACCAGTGTAGGAAAACATCCATACTGTGCATGATTATGGGAACACATTAAGGATGAACCAGTGCAGGAAAGCATCCATACTGTGCATGATTATGGGCACACCTTAAGGATGAACCAGTGCAGGAAAACACCCATACTGTGCATGATTATGGGAACACATTAAGGATGAACCAGTGCAGGAAAACATCCATACTGTGCATGATTATGGGCACACATTAAGGATGAACCAGTGCAGGAAAACATCCATACTGTGCATGATTATGGGCACACATTAAGGATGAACCAGTGCAGGAAATACCCATACTGTGCATGATTTTAGGAACTTATCAAGGATGAACCAGTGCAGGAAAACATCCATACTGTGCATGATTATGGTAACACATTAAGGATGAACCAGTGCAGGAAAGCATCCATATTGTGCATGATTATGGTAACACATTAAGGATGAACCAGTGCAGGAAAGCATCCATATTGTGCATGATTATGGTAACACATTAAGGATGAACCAGAGCAGGAAACACCCATACTGTGCTTGATTATGGGCACACCTTAAGGATGAACCAGTGCAGGAAAACATCCATACTGTGCATGATTATGGGCACACATTAAGGATGAACCAGTGCAGGAAAACATCCATACTGTGCATGATTATGGGCACACATTAAGGATGAACCAGTGCAGGAAATACCCATACTGTGCATGATTATGGGCACACATTAAGGATGAACCACTGCAGGAAAATATCCATACTGTGCATGATTATGGTAACACATTAAGGATGAACCAGTGCAGGAAAGCAACCATATTGTGCATGATTATGGTAACACATTAAGGATGAACCAGTGCAGGAAAGCATCCATATTGTGCATGATTATGGTAACACATTAAGGATGAACCAGTGCAGGAAAACACCCATATTGTGCATGATTATGGTAACACATTAAGGATGAACCAGTGCAGGAAAACATCCATACTGTGCATGATTATGGGCACATATTAAGGAAGAACCAGTGCAGGAAAACATCCATACTGTGCATGATTATGGGGACACATTAAGGATGACCCAGTGCAGGAAAACATCCATATTGTGCATGATTATAGGGACACATTAATGATGAACGAGTGCAGGAAAACATCCATACTGTGCATGATTATGGGCACACATTAAGGATGAACCAGTGCAGGAAAGCATCCATATTGTGCATGATTATAGGGACACATTAATGATGAACGAGTGCAGGAAAACATCCATACTGTGCATGATTATGGGCACACATTAAGGATGAACCAGTGCAGGAAAACACCCATACTGTGCATGATTATGGTAACACATTAAGGATGAACCAGTGCAGGAAAACATCCATACGGTGCATGATTATGGGCACACATTAAGGATGAACCAGTGCAGGAAAACATCCATATTGTGCATGATTATGGAGACACATTAATGATGAACGAGTGCAGGAAAACATCCATACTGTGCATGATTATGGGCACACATTAAGGATGAACCAGTGCAGGAAAACACCCATACTGTGCATGATTATGGTAACACATTAAGGATGAACCAGTGCAGGAAAACATCCATACGGTGCATGATTATGGGCACACATTAAGGATGAACCAGTGCAGGAAAACATCCATATTGTGCATGATTATGGAGACACATTAAGGTTGAACCAGTGCAGGAAATACCCATACTGTGCATGATTATGGTAACACATTAAGGATGAACCAGTGCAGGAAAACATCCATACTGTTCATGATTATGGGCACATATTAAGGAAGAACCAGTGCAGGAAAACATCCATACTGTGCATGATTATGGGCGCACATATAGGATGAACCAGTGATGGAAAACATCCATAATGTGCATTATTTTGGGAACACATTAAGGATGAACCAGTGCAGGAAAACATACATACTGTGCATGATTATAGGAACACATTAAGGATGAACCAGTGCAGGAAAGCATCCATATTGTGCATGATTATGGTAACACATTAAGGATGAACCAGTGCAGGAAAGCATCCATATTGTGCATGATTATGGTAACACATTAAGGATGAACCAGAGCAGGAAACACCCATACTGTGCTTGATTATGGGCACACCTTAAGGATGAACCAGTGCAGGAAAACATCCATACTGTGCATGATTATGGGCACACATTAAGGATGAACCAGTGCAGGAAAATATCCATACTGTGCATGATTATGGTAACACATTAAGGATGATCCAGTGCAGGAAAACACCCATAATGTGCATGATTATGGTAACACATTAAGGATGAACCAGTGCAGGAAAACATCCATACTGTGCATGATTATGGGCACACATTAAGGATGAACCAGTGCAGGAAATACCCATACTGTGCATGATTATGGGCACACATTAAGGATGAACCACTGCAGGAAAATATCCATACTGTGCATGATTATGGTAACACATTAAGGATGAACCAGTGCAGGAAAGCAACCATATTGTGCATGATTATGGGAACACATTAAGGATGAACCAGTGCAGGAAAGCATCCATATTGTGCATGATTATGGTAACACATTAAGGATGAACCAGTGCAGGAAAACACCCATAATGTGCATGATTATGGTAACACATTAAGGATGAACCAGTGCAGGAAAACATCCATACTGTGCATGATTATGGGCACATATTAAGGAAGAACCAGTGCAGGAAAACATCCATACTGTGCATGATTATGGGCGCACATATAGGATGAACCAGTGATGGAAAACATCCATAATGTGCATTATTTTGGGAACACATTAAGGATGAACCAGTGCAGGAAAACATCCATACTGTGCATGATTATGGGGACACATTAAGGATGACCCAGTGCAGGAAAACATCCATACTGTGCATGATTATGGGGACACATTAAGGATGAACCAGTGCAGGAAAACATCCATACTGTGCATGATTATGGGGACACATTAAGGATGA
The DNA here is from genome assembly GCA_027410445.1 of Discoglossus pictus. NCBI lineage: Eukaryota > Metazoa > Chordata > Amphibia > Anura > Alytidae > Discoglossus > Discoglossus pictus. Next base: position 141,276,485 of record CM050167.1, on the reverse strand, counting down.
ACCAGTGCAGGAAAACATCCATACTGTGCATGATTATGGACACACATTAAGGATGAACCAGTGCAGGAAAGCATCCATATTGTGCATGATTATGGGGACACATTAAGGATGACCCAGTGCAGGAAAACACCCATACTGTGCATGATTATGGGCACACATTAAGGATGAACCAGGGATGGAAAACATCCATACTGTGCATGATTATGGGCACACATTAAGGATGAACCAGTGCAGGAAAACATCCATACTGTGCATGATTATGGGCGCACATTAAGGATGAACCAGTGCAGGAAAACATCCATATTGTGCTTGATTTTGGGAACACATTAAGGATGAACCAGTGCAGGAAAACATCCATACTGTGCATGATTATTGGCACACATTAAGGATGAACCAGTGCAGGAAAACACCCATATTGTGCTTGATTTTGGGAACACATTAAGGATGAACCAGTGCAGGAAAACATCCATACTGTGCATGATTATCGGCACACATTAAGGATGAACCAGTGCAGGAAAACATCCATACTGTGCATGATTATGGGCACACCTTAAGGATGAACCAGTGCAGGAAAACATCCATACTGTGCATGATTATCGGCACACATTAAGGATGAACCAGTGCAGGAAAACATCCATACTGTGCATGATTATGGGCACACATTAAGGATGAACCAGTGCAGGAAATACCCATACTGTGCATGATTTTAGGAACATATTAAGGATAAACCAGTGCAGGAAAACATCCATATTGTGCATGATTATGGTAACACATTAAGGATGAACCAGTGCAGGAAAGCATCCATATTGTGCATGATTATGGTAACACATTAAGGATGAACCAGTGCAGGAAAGCATCCATATTGTGCATGATTATGGTAACATATTAAGGATGAACCAGTGCAGGAAAACATTCATACTGTGCATAATTATGTGCACATATTAAGGATGAACCAGTGCAGGAAAGCATCCATACTGTGCATGACTATGGGAACACATTTAGGATGAACCAGTGCAGGAAAGCATCCATATTGTGCATGATTATGGTAACACATTAAGGATGAACCAGTGCAGGAGAACATCCATACTGTGCATGATTATGGTAACACATTAAGGATGAACCATTGTAGGAAAACATCCCTACTGTGCATGATTATGGGAACACATTAAGGATGAACCAGTGCAGGAGAACATCCATACTGTGCATGATTATGGGCATACATTAAGGATGAACCAGTGCAGGAAATACCCATACTGTGCATGATTATGGTAACACATTAAGGATGAACCAGTGCAGGAAAGCATCCATACTGTGAATGATTATGGGAACACATTAAGGATGACCCAGTGCAGGAAAACATCCATTCTGTGCATGATTATGGGAACACTTTAAGGATGAACCAGTGCAGGAAAGCATCCATACTGTGCATGATTATGGGGACACATTAAGAATGAACCAGTGCAGGAAAGCATCCATACTGTGCATGATTATGGTAATACATTAAGGATGAACCAGTGCAGGAGAACATCCATACTGTGCATGATTATGGGCATACATTAAGGATGAACCAGTGCAGGAAATACCCATACTATGCATGATTATGGTAACACATTAAGGATGAACCAGTGCAGGAAAGCATCCATACTGTGCATGATTATGGGAACACATTAAGGATGAACCAGTGCAGGAAAACATCCATACTGTGCATGATTATGGGAACATATTAAGGATGAACCAGTGCATGAAAACATCCATACTGTGCATTATTATGGTAACACATTAAGGATGAACCAGTGCAGGAAAACATCCATACTATGCATGATTATGGGCACACATTAAGGATGAACCAGTGTAGGAAAACATCCATACTGTGCATGATTATGGGCACACATTAAGGATGAACCAGTGTAGGAAAACATCCATATTGTGCATGATTATGGTAACACATTAAGGATGAACCAGTGCAGGAAAACATCCATACTATGCATGATTATGGGCACACATTAAGGATGAACCAGTGTAGGAAAACATCCATACTTTGCATGATTATGGGCACACATTAAGGATGAACCAGTGTAGGAAAACATCCATATTGTGCATGATTATGGGAACACATTAAGGATGAACCAGTGCAGGAAAACACCCATACTGTGCATGATTATGGTAACACATTAAGGATGAACCAGTGCAGGAAAACATCCATACTGTGCATGATTATGGTAACACATTAAGGATGAACCAGTGCAGGAAAACATCCATATTGTGCATGATTATGGAGACACATTAAGGTTGAACCAGTGCAGGAAATACCCATACTGTGCATGATTATGGGCACACATTAAGGATGAACCAGTGCAGGAAAACATCCATACTGTGCATGATTATGGGCACACATTAAGGATGAACCAGTGCAGGAAAACATCCATACTGTGCATGATTATGGGTGCACATATAGCATGAATCAGTGCAGGAAAGCATCCATATTGTGCATGATTATGGTAACACATTAAGGATGAACCAGTGCAGGAAAACATCCATACTGTGCATTATTATGGCCACACATTAAGGATGAACAAGTGCAGGAAAACATCCATACTGTGCATTATTATGGCCACACATTAAGGATGAACCAGTGCAGGAAAACACCCATACTGTGCATGATTATGGGAACACATTAAGGATGAACCAGTGCAGGAAAACACCCATATTGTGCATGATTATGGGAACACATTAAGGATGAACCAGTGCAGGAAGACATCCATACTGTGCATGATTATGGGAACACATTAAGGATAAACCAGTGCAGGAAAACATCCATACTGTGCATGATTATGAACACACATTAAGGATGAACCAGTGTAGGAAAACATCCATACTGTGCATGATTATGTGCACACATTAAGGATGAACCAGAGCAGGAAAACATCCATACTGTGCATGATTATGAACACACATTAAGGATGAACCAGTGTAGGAAAACATCCATACTGTGCATGATTATGTGCACACATTAAGGATGAACCAGAGCAGGAAAACACCCATATTGTGCATGATTATGGGCACACATTAAGGATGAACCAGTGCAGGAAAACATCCATACTGTGCATGATTATGGGCACACATTAAGGAAGAACCAGTGTAGGAAAGCATCCATACTGTGCATGGTTATGGCAACACATTAAGGATGAACCAGTGCAGGAAAACATCCATACTGTGCATGATTATGAACACACATTAAGGATGAACCAGTGTAGGAAAACATCCATACTGTGCATGATTATGTGCACACATTAAGGATGAACCAGAGCAGGAAAACACCCATACTGTGTATGATTATGTGCACACATTAAGGATGAACCAGTGCAGGAAGTCATCCATACTGTGCATGATTATGGGCACACATTAAGGAAGAACCAGTGTAGGAAAACACCCATACTGTGCATGATTATGGGAACATATTAAGGAGTAACCAGTGCAGGAAAGCATCCATATTGTGTATGATTATGGGCGCACCTTAAGGAAGAATCAGTGCAGGAAAGCATCCATACTGTGCATGATTATGGCAACACATTAAGGATGAACCAGTTTAGGAAAATACCCATACCGTGCATGATTATGGGAACACAATAAGGATGAACCAGTGCAGGAAAACATCCATACTGTGCATGATTATGGAAACACATTAAGGAAGAACCAGTGTAGGAAAATACCCATACTGTACATGATTATGGGCAACACATTAAGGAAGAACCAGTGTAGGAAAATACCCATACTGTGCATGATTATGGGAACACATTAAGGATGAACCAGTGCAGGAAAACATCCATACTGTGCATGATTATGGGCGCACCTTAAGGATGAACCAGTGCAGGAAAACATCCATACTGTGCATGATTATGGGCGCACCTTAAGGAAGAACCAGTGCAGGAAAACATCCATACTGTGCATGATTATGGACACACATTAAGGATGAACATTTGCAGGAAAACATCCATACTGTGCATGATTATGGGCACACATTAACGATTAACCAGTGCAGGAAAACATCTATATTGTGCATGATTATGGACACACATTAAGGATGAACAAGTGTAGGAAAACATCCATACTGTGCATGATTATGGACACACATTAAGGATGAACCATTGCAGGAAAACATCCATACTGTGCATGTTATACTGTTATGGTTTGGGATCCGTACAAATAACTGTATTCGTGCACCTACTTATATATCTTATCTTTGCAGTATTATCGTATAACCAAAGTTTTATTAATAATGCTGAATCATTGGGAACTCTAAGATGGAGGATTCACTACTTCCGCATACAAGATGCCGGTGGCACTATTTCCGGTCTAGTAAGGATGACGACAGCTACCACACCTTGGACACTAGAAGGAAAGCGCCATCTTTCCTTTGTCTCAACTTCTGAACCAATGGGAAGATAGACTCATCCCTTGTGGGATGAAACCTGAATACTCCCTGAATTCCTTACCCAATACATGTCCAAGATCCCGTAAAAGCGGACACCTTAGAACCAATGAAGTGCTGAATTAAACCTGATGTTTTGCTTAGTTGTAACTTTTATCTGATTATTAAAAACTATATAAATGACGACTGACGTAATAAAATTAGGCGAGAGAAAGCTTTATACCAGAACTCTGTGTTGGTGTATTATTTCTCTAAGGTGTGCACACTATATATATATATATTGGTAATTTGGCCAGGGACAGATATCTCTGAGGAATACTTTTGTTCTCCCAAAACAAAATGGCGCCCGAACAGGGACTTGAGGTCTAACTAAAACCGCAGCGGACGAGAGGAGTTCGGACGGACATCACGGGAACAGGCGGAGCCTGATCACCTCTGGTACACGGTAAGGACATGATTAGTACCTTATCCGCTAAGACCTGTTCCTGGGACTCTGTCCGTTGTCCAGTTCCGCTGTAGGGGAGGTTACAAAAGTACAGGTAATAGCTTGCCTCAAATCCATTGTGAATCCTGTACAAGAGATATCTGTCGCCTATGTGTGACTGTTGATAGCGTGGTTGAGCTATTGTGATCTCTTAGATATTGTGATTTGGGGGGCATACACGTGTATGTGCAACCGGCTGTGGGGACGGATGAGTTGTGCAGAGAAGTTTCACATACGGGCGTGCATATACGTAGCCCAGGGATCGGGGTTGCTTTGCATACTTTCCCAGGGAGGGTCTATGCATGCTGGATAGATGAATATCTCTCGGGGGTCATGATGGTCGTGCCTTAGTAGCATGGTAACCCCGAGAGACGTCTATCATACACTAGAGTGTTTAAACGTTTATGTGGGACACGGACTTCAGTGGCAGATTGATAGTGTTGTAAAGCACAATAAGCCCTGAGGGTGTTGATTTGTGAGCAAGTAGTGGTGCGAGACCCCGAATTGACATATTTCTGAATCTGAAGTTTCTGCAGAAATGGTTTGATGATTATAATGCTATGTCAGTGCTGGTTATTAATGCATGATGATATGAAATGTGATGCGATTATGTCTTGTTGATTCACATGTCTCTGTCCACTGTTCTCCTTGCTATCCCTTGCCAGCAGTGAGTGGTTACGCACTGCAAAGGTATAGTCCCCGGAGGGCAGTAACAACGGTCTGAGTTTAGAGAAGACGTACGGAGTAACCCTTCGTAGCAGTAGAACAAATCAGACCTTCTCTTTCAAACAGCTGGTCTCTCTCTTTCTCTTTCTTTCACTCTCTCTCTCTCTCTCTCTGTCTCTGTTACTACCTCATTGAGCCCTCATTGTTAAATGCGTATTTGCTTAACATAGAGATATGGGGCAGAATCAAGCTAAACTGAGTGAGGGCATGTTGGCCCGGGATATAGTCAAGAAAAGGGGAGGTGAAGCTGTGGTAAGCCGGTGCAAGAAGATGTTTAAAGTGTGCAGGATTACTGGTGTTGTTGGAGGACATTTGAGGGCAGAAGAGTGGCGTAGAGTGTTAAGAGACAACAAAGGGCAGCTACAAGATTGTGGTTTGTTGCTGAGTGCAGAAACATGGTACAGGGTGGCTAAAGCGATTGCACAGGAGGGTTGGACAGAGAAAGAGGTTGAAGTGAAGGGACAGAAAATGTATGTGTGTCATGCTCCATGTGAAGCGGCCAGCTCCCCGTATTCGACCATTGTCCCCTCCACACTACAAACACCCTGTAACCTTAACGCACCACAACCACTACCCTCTGCCGAACAAAGACATTCCATCCAGCCACAACCCAAAAATGGCGCCCACACACACACGAAGGAGGAGCCACGCTCACCCCCGAACACTATCCATCATGAAATGATGTCACCCATTGCACCGCCCATCCAAGGGGGCCCACCCATCACACCTACTGCCCTGATGGCACATCCCACCCCTCTATATCTGATATTGACTGCAAATGGAACTATGTATTCCCCATACCCGATGTTTCCATCTGTGGCGGCACCAAGTGTTGTAGAAGGTTCAATAGGAGGTGCTGGGCCCCATAGTGTACACAGTGTGCCCAGCTCTGTCGTAAGCCCGCTGTTAGTTCCCCTCCCCGACCCTAGAGCTCCGTTGGACGTACAAGCTCCGCCCACATATCATCATCAACAGGATAGTTCAGAAGAGGACGATATCAGGGGAGGGGAGGGGGCGGAGGAATGGAAAGACAGAAGAACAAACCCAAAAGCGAAATCTAAGAGGAGGGGCAAGAATAGGGGAAGTCTAATGTACGTTGCATTTGCCCCGACACAAGCCACCTCCCTTATAAACACATTGCCCGACCCCGAAAAACAACCTATGCCTTTCTATAGGAAGATGGCACAGATCCAAAAAACTTACTCTGCAGCTTGGAAAGACCTTGTCAGCCTGTGTGAAATTAGGGCAGGAGATTCATACTGGCCTATTATGCGGAATGCAATAGATTCGTATGATACAGATTGCCCAAAGGATGACTTTTCATTGGGTGTACTGTTCTGTGACCTGTTAAGATATTGGGCAAAGGATAAATTGGCAGATCAAGCAATTAATTTACAAGATATCAAACAGGAGAAGGACAAATCAGTAGAAAAGTTTCATGCATGACTCACACAGGTATTTACAGATCTTGGATTTAGCCCACATAACAAAACACACACGCAGATGTTAAGTACAGCTTTCATGCTGGGATTAAAGGAGACACTTCAGAAGGGCCTGTTGACATCCAGACCAGAATATAGAGTGTTACCTTTAGACACCTTACTGCTGGTTGCTAAAGGGCTGGAAACAGCAGCGGCTAAATAACCTACATCATCAGCGTCTAAAAAGACTGCTGTGCTTATGGTGAAATCTGAAGAGTCACCACAGAGAGAAACAAGACAGTGTTCTAATTGTGGGAAACCGGGACACCTTAGCAAGAATTGCAGGGCACCCAGGAAATTGAGACCTAAACAGCAGGGAGGTGATACGAATGGGGCGCCTGTGGTTCAGGCCACAGCATAGGACGGGGGTGAGCCTGTGTCAGTGTCCCCTGTTCTGGCAGTTTCTTCAGGGGATGGCGGAGTGGGACCTCAAGCTATTGTGACACTACCAATAGAGGGAACTCCCACAACCTTCCTAGTAGACACAGGTGAAGCCAGAAGCGTCCTAAGAAAGCAAGATCTTTCTTGCTGCTGTTGCCCGATACATCTTACCTGTCCGACATTGAGGTCGCCTGTACAGGAGTGGATGGTGTCCCCACCTCCAACCATTTAACTCAACCTATGCAAATAGGCCCATTTCAAGACCTGCTTGCGAGATTTGTAGTATCTTCTACATGCCCTATAAACTTGTTAGGTGCAGATGTGCTTTCCCAACTGCAAGCATCCATCTCGTTCACCCCAGACGGAACTGTACAGGTGTCTTCACCTCTACAAGTCACTGACACGTCAGCACTCTGCTCACTGCCCATATTACTATACATAGATGCCAATAGCAACAGTGATTTAGGGCCAGCTGATATCTTGGACAAGATTCCAGCAACACTCTGGTCGCAAGGACCGGAAGATATTGGACATCTGAAGGTGCCACCAGTCATAGTAAAATTGAAACCCAGAGCAGAGTTACCACGGAAGCCACAGTATCCTCTGAAGCCAGCACAAATAGATGCGATCTCTCAGCAGATAGAGAGATTAGTGCAGTAAGGGGCGTTGGTCCCATGTATGTCACCATGCAACACGCCCCTCTTCCCAGTAAAGAAGAAATCCAAAAAGGGAGAGCCAATTAATCATCGTATGGTGCAAGATTTGCGAGCAGTCAATGAAGCAACCATATTAGACACTCCAATAGTGTCTAATCCGAACACTCTCTTTTCTGGAATACCTCCAACAGCTGCATACTTTACCGTGGTGGATTTAGCAAATGCTTTCTTCAGTATTCCCCTTGACCCTTCTTGCCAGTATGTTTGCTTTCACGCATGATCATAATCAACACAAATGGACTGTAATGCCCCAAGGAGCACAAAATTCGCCCAGCCAGTTTGCCAAGGCTATGAGCCATATCCTTGACTCTTGGCAACAAGCGAATCCTGACATTGTATTGCTGCAGTACGTTGATGATCTCTTGTTGTGTGCTGAAGATCTTCCCATAGCCACAAGAACATCGGAAAGCTTGTTGAGACACTTGGCAGAACAAGGATGTAAAGTATCCAGAGAAAAGCTGCAATGGTGTAAAGAGACTGTCATATTCCTAGGACACTGTCTTTCAAAGGGTGTGCGTCATCTTACACGTACCCGTGTGCAAGCAATAGAAGACATGTCAGTCCCAGAAGGACACAGACCCCTGCATGCTTTCCTAGGTCTTATATCTTACTGTAGGGCGTGGATCCCAGGAGCATCCCTTCTAATGCAACCCTTGTATGATGTATTGAAGACTGACCCATATGAGATGACACAGATAGCCCTATGTAACTTCTACACCCTGAAGAAGGCTATCTCATCAGCACCAGCACTAGGATTACCAAATTATGATCTTCCATTCAAGCTGTTTGTATCAGAAAAAGAAGGACATGCAATGGGAGTCTTGACACAGTCCCATGGAAACAGACAACGCCCTATTAGCTATTTCTCATGTCACTTGGATGCCGTGGCAAGGGGAGAGCCGTCTTGCCTCAGAGCAGCATTGGCAGCACATGCCTTACTGGACAAAACAAATGACATTGTCCTTGGTTATCCTCTGACAGCTCTTGCACCACATGACATTGCGGCCATCATACAGCAGACTCAACCTAAGCACATGACTACAGCCAGACACCTCCATCTGCAATGTTCCCTCCTTCTGCCAGACAATGTTACTTTGCAGAGATGCTATGTTCTCAATCCAGTCACTCTCTTACCATTTCCAGAGGGGGGAGATGAGGAAGATGGATACTTTTGGTACAGCCTGATTTTGAATCCAGAATCAGGAATAACCAATCTATATGTAAAAAGACGTCTATTGGAATGTGGAAACAGTCAGACGCTCACAGATGAGACACAAGACCCTTTATATTGCATACTGTGGAATAAACAATCTCCAGGCCGAGATTTCCAATATGAAGCAAGATTCACTAAGTTGAAGCAGGTCACCTTAAAACTAAAGACATTGTACAACAATGCAGCAGGTGATAGTGCAATTACGGTGGAGTTCCCTCAAGAAGCAGAAGCGCTCTACAAGCATTGGGATACAGAAATTCCACATGTAGCATTATCAAAGTTTGCACCAAATGGTTGGAAATCATTGGGAGCCGCATTAAAATGGTGGGAATCTGCAGATGAAAAGGAATTGGAAGAGGAAGGAGTAGGAAAGAAAACTTTTGACTGGCAAGCAGACAGCACTCCCAGTATACAAGCCAGAGACCCATATGCAGTCCCAGGACTCACAAATCCACCTCATGACATGTCTTCAGCAAATGGAAATGGAGACCTCACACCTTGCGAATGTAAAGGAACTTGCTCTGACAGACCCAGACATCACTCTGTATGTGGATGGATCAAGGTATGCTGATGAGAATGGAAAATATCACACAGGATATGCTGTGACTACGGAAAAAGATGTGATACGAGCCTTCTCACTACCTCCCTCCATGTCAGCACAAGAAGCAGAGTTGATTGCATTGACCAAGGCCTGTGAGATTGCGACAGGAGTCCGAGCTAACATCTATACAGACTCAAGGTATGCTCTGGTAGTGATTCAAGACTTTGGGGTAATTTGGAGAGCCAGAGGATTCATGACAGCCGCAGGCACTCCAGGGAAGCATGATAAAGCCATCCGTGAACTGTTAGAAGCTCTAACACTGCCAAAGGAAGTGGCCATACTGAAAGTAAGAGGCACATGGGAAGCTAAACTCGGATGAAGCACGAGGAAATCATCTAGCAGATCAGGCAGCTAAAAAAGCAGCAATGACATCACAGGAAATGGAAAGGAGAGAGGTGGATGGAGACATAAACATTTATACAATGCAGACTCTGCCAACAGACTTAAAATTGCTTAAAGAATTGCAGAAGACGGCAGGTCTAGAAGAAGTGAACAAATGGAAAGCAAAGGGAGCAGCCCTGAAAGATGGACTATATGTTGATAATCTGAGATTGTGTTTGCCAAGAAGCTTGTACCCAGCAACAGTACAATGGGCACATGGACCAGCACACCTGTCAAAGACTCTCATGAACACCTTAATAAACAAGTATTACATGGCCCCAGGCATCACTACTACTGACAAGCACTTACTGTAAATCGTGCAGTGTTTGTGCCAGGTGCAACGTAGGCCGCACTGAGAAGCCACCACAGAGACATTTGGCAAAATCATTGTATCCATTCCAGAGGATACAAATTGATCATATTCAGATGCCAAAGAGTGGTCGTTATGAATATGCATTAGTCATCGTGGACATGTTCTCAGGATGGCCAGAAGCCTACCCAGTTGCAAACATGACAGCAAAGACAACCGTGAAACGCCTGTTAACAGAGGTCATCTGCAGCTATGGCGTTCCTGGAGTAATTGAAAGTGACCAGGGACCAGCTTTTACAGCAGTATTGGCCAAGAAAATATAAACAGCCCTAGGAGTGACCCTCTCCTTTCATATACCTTACCATCCTCAAAGCAGTGGAAAGGTGGAACGTATGAATGGTACCTTGAAATCTAGGATGTTAAAAATGTCACAAGAAACTGGTATGCCCTGGCCTGAAAGTCTCCCCATAGCCTTGTTCAGTGTCAGGTATACCCCTAGAGGGAAACATGCATTGTCCCCCCATAAAATCCTGTTTGGGTCTGCTCCTAGATTAGGGTGCTACTTTCCTCAGCAGCTGCAACTAAAATCTGATGTACTTGTTGACTATGTGATTGCACTGTCCACAGCACTGACTAAAATCCATGCACAAGTGTTCTCTTCTATTCCAGATTCGGAAGTAATCACTGGTACTCATCAGCTACTTCCTGGAGATTGGGTCCTGGTCAAGAAATTTGTGAGGAAAACCCCTTTGGAACCCAGATACGAAGGCCCATTCCAAGTACTACTGATCACAGCTACATCAGTTAAGTTGGAAGGGAAAGCTACTTGGGTCCACGCATCTCATTGCAAAAAGGTTCCTCCTCCTGATGACCAGGAAACAACACAATGAGTACAGCCCAGTGGTTTATTCTGTTCCTTGCAGTATACGTGAGCAAGGCTCAACATGTAACCATTACAAAACATGAGGATGGCATTACATTTTGGTACAATTCACATACTACACACGTTGCTACATACACCTTTGACTTCTGTGACATTGTTCGCTGCCCTTCAATCCCTGAACAATGTAATATATATAAGAGAGATCTATACATATGTGTTACTGATGAAACTGTTGGAAGACACTGTGACACATGGAAGGCAGTGGGATGGAACACTGGGACACATTGGGATTATAGACCTCAGAGTGCTGCAGATAAGAAAGATGACCAGGGTAGATCCCTCCTTGACCGAATGACTCTAATAAAGACTGGTCGATGTCTGAATAGTGGGGTATCTGGTTCTAATATGCAATTGACTCTGACCATACAAAACCCTTGTCCCATGGATGCTGACACATATATACTGAGGGCCTGGACTAGAGGGCAAAGTGCTAAATTAACGGGCGAATTTAAGATAGCAGATCTATATGAGCACCCAGACTTACCTTTGGCATTGCAGACATTGAAGCCAGGACCCCAGATCATTGGAACAATGACTGCTACTGGTGACGCAACATATGAGGACACGTTAGCTACTGAGACTGGATTCTCAGATCTTAATGTGTGGTTGGAATGGATGAAATACAATGTACAAGAAAGTAATAAGACCAACTGTTCTGTATGTGGCCATGCTAGACCTCACTTAGGTACTGTTCCACTCACTATACCTTTGCAAGAAGAGAAATGTTTTTTGAGTCTGTTCAAAAGACATAGTTATACAGATGAGTGTGAACAATGGAAAAAAACGTACCCTGTGATAACTAATAATCCCCATCCAGGGAGAGGTATAACTATATACCCCGGAAATTATATGTGTTACAGGAGGAATGTTTCTCATGGGTTCAATTTACAGAAGTTCCCAAGTGGGTTTTGTCACACATACAGAGATGGTTCATCCACACTGCTAGTCAATCAGACACAAGCTTTAGGGGACATATATTGGTTATGTGGGGATATGAAACTCAGGGTAAGACTGTCAGGGGTATGGCGTGGGGAATGTACCTTGGCTAAAGCCATAATGCCGTTACACATTGTCCCAACGTATTATGATGACAATCTACCTAATGTCTCCCAAACAAGGTCCAGAAAGAGAAGACAAACTTCATCATCTGAACCTCTGGAAAGTTTTGACCCACATGTGTATATTGATACTATTGGAGTCCCAAGGGGGGTGCCCGAACAATTTAAGGCCCGAAACCAGATAGCAGCAGGATTTGAATCACTGATACCAATGATTGGTGTAAACAAGAATGTTGCCTGGATTAATTATATCTATTATAACCAGCAACGATTTGTTAACTACACTAAGGATGCCTTAAAAGGCATTGCAGAACAATTAGAGGCTACATCACACATGGCCTTCCAGAATCGTATGGCATTAGACATGATCCTTGCAGAAAAGGGTGGAGTATGTAAAATGCTTCCTGACACTAGCACATGTTGTACGTACATTCCTGATAACACAGGTCCAAATGGCAAGATCACACTGGCAATCCAGAAATTGGCTAATCTTGGTCAAGAATTAAAAGAAAATTCTGGCACTATAGATTATTGGGAATCATGGTTTGGCTGGATGAATGGCTGGCAGAAAGTGTTGTTGCAAATAGGGATGGCCATCTTTATTGTCATAATTTTGTTAGCCTTCCTCTTATGTTGTATTATTCCTTGTATACGCAACTACCTTCAGAAAGCTGTGGACAAGGCTTCTCCCACCTTTATTCACCAAGATTTGGACACAGATCTACATGCACAGAATGATGATTGTAAGACATCCCATCTTCTGATGCGGACTCTAACTGGCTCTAAGGAGAGTGTTCTCTGAGCTGAGCTACACTATATCTGAGTCCTATGGTTCCTATACAAGCCTAGCTACACTATTAGAATAATAGAGGCTTGTTAGGTCTTCCCCATGCCACATAGGTCATAGGGTAGGTGTGACGTCAGGTCATGGCAAGCCCGATCGAACGAAGATATGTACGTATGACACACATGCAATGCTTTCAACATCCGTAAATAGAAGACATAAAGAATAGTGCTCTGGAAGGACCATAGTTAAGAAGTATATATATACAAGATACTTAGCTCTAGACACCCGATACTAGATCAGGGTGTTATAGTCATTAAGCTTTATTAAGAATTGTGAGTGTGACGAATATATTATGCCATTTTAGGGGCAACTGTTATGGATTGGGATCCGTACAAAATGCATAACTGTATTCGTGCACCTACTTATATATATACGTATAACCAAAGTTTTATTAATATTGCTGAATCATTGGGAACTCTAAGATGGAGGATTCACTACTTCCGCACACAAGATGCCGGTGGCACTACTTCCGGTCTAGCAAGGATGACGACAGCTACCACACCTTGGACACTAAGAAGGAGAGCGCCATCTTTCCTTTGTCTCAACTTCTGAACCAATGGGAAGATAGACTAATCCCTTGTGGGATGAGACCTGAAGACTCCCTAAACTCCTGACCCAATACCTGTCCAAGATCCTGTAAAAGCGGACACCTTAGAACCAATGAAGTGCTGAATTAAACCTGATGTTTTGCTTAGTTGTAACTTTTATCTGATTATTAAAAACTATATAAATGATGACTGACGTAATAAAATTAGGTGAGAGAAAGCTTTATACCAGGACTCTGTGTTGGTGTATTATTTCTATAAGGTGTGCACACTATATGTATATTGGTAATTTGGCCAGTGACAGATATCTCTGAAGAATACTTTTGTTCTCCCAAAACAATGGCACACATTAAGGATTACAAGTCTTCCCACTAATATGTCCTAAAAAATAACATTTGAAAATAATGAAAGAAAAGAGGCCAAAGCAATGTGATCTGGTAATACAGTTACAATTATTGGTGTTTTGTACGAGTAAGGTGGTTGAAATTCAGTAACAGATATAAAGTGATAACAAGTATTTTCCCTTCAATATTATTGAATAATATTATTTATATATTTCCAAGATAAGCTGGTTATAAGGAGGAATCCAATTGCATCCTCACTTCCAGGGTCTGCGGTTGGTCCTCTTTTCAATCGCTCTGATTGGTCCGCTCGTCTCACGTGACCAAACAGCACGTTCAGCAGCAAGATGGCGGCGTCCATGTGAACATGCTGGAAAGAAATCAGGGAAGAGAAAGAGAAGCTAGTGATAAATAAGTGAGTTGGGAATTAGGAGAGCGGCCTGTGTGATTGGGAATAAGATCCGCAAGGTCATTTAGTGTGTTTATAACTGTCTGTGGGATATAGAGGAGGCCGAGCAAAATGATGGTGGTTGTGATAGAGTTGAGAAGAGGACAGTACATGATGGTAGTAGTGCATGGACATGTAATCATGGGTGTAACTACTGTGAGACAGTGAGACATGTAAGAATGATTACTATAAAGTGTAGGGTCATGTGTTGATGGTGTATGAAGGGTGATCACACCGGCTAATTGAGGTCTGATACACATCTTAACGTAAATGGATACTGTAGCTAAAGATAAAAAAGCTCTTGTTTGTGAAGTGATACACTAACAACATTAGCAGCAGTGTAAGCCATGGCCATAATTTTTTTTTTTTTAGAAAACCAGATTTTTTAAAGATGATATGGACTTATGTTGTGTTTAAGCCACTTCCTCGGAGCTGTATCACGTGGGTCACATCCCTTACAGGTCAAGGAGCAGGAAGTTTACATCAATAAATGTAACCACAACTTTCCACACATTTATCCACTCTCATACACACTTACACCAAAATAACATGGATGACACCAGGTCCTCCCATAACATCAACATTTATTTTTGTTCTAATTAAAACTGGCTATATGACTTTTTCCTTATTAATTATGCTAGTAGTCAGTAAAGTTTACATATACATTTTTATTTACAGCTTTTTTTTAATATATATATTTTTTATGTACAGCAGTCCTTTAAAGGACACCTGAAGTAGCCTATTTTTAGTATGCACTTAAGAAGAACCTGATTTGATAATGTGCAAAATATTTTAGAATAAGGAACCATGGATGAAAAAAACATTACTGATCGTTTCTAACTTTTTAACTATTATACATATATTTCTCTCTATATATAATTCCTTTCTTGGTACCTTAAATGTTTGGCTGCCTCCTCACAAACCTGGCTGGCTCAAACGTTTCAATAAATTTGTCAACCATTGTTTTATAACGTCTAAAATAATCACAATATGGCCTTTGTTTTTTAATTAATGTATTTAATTTTTTTTGTCAGAAGACTTTTCCTTTTGGTTCCTAACATGAGTCGAAAACCTGAGAGGATTGGGAGGAAGTGTGGATTCAGATAATGTCTCAAAACAGTTATATTGAAAGACTTTTACTTTGAATTGCTACTTGACAATAACCACGATGTAAGCAGTCTACTAAATTTAAGATATTCTAAAATAAATCCTATATTCTCTACTTTAACAAATGTGTGTTTCTTTTCACACTACAGTGGTCCTTTATCTGAGGATACAACCGTAATAGCATCCTCCTGTGGTTGTAAGCTAAAAGGCCATCTCATTTTTGTTTAGGAGCAGCCACTGATTAACCTCTGATTCCATGTACTAGGGTAGTTACCGTATATTATCAGAGTTGTAATTCTACATTTATTATCTGGTATATTATGAATAAGGCCCAAAATACAATGGGATACATTTTCTTGATCCCACCTTGATGTACTCTGCAACCAATTCATATATTTTTACTAGTATTTCATGCACATATACACACTTTTTATAGGTGTTTTGGAGAAGGCAAAAACAACAATAAATGGAATGAATGATTTTGCAAAGGGAGTTCAGGATTACAATGATGAATAGATATGAGGGCAGAGGATCAAGCTAATTTTAGGTGTGGCATACATATTGGTAGTGATGGGGTGGGCAGAAAGATAACCATAAAAACAATGGTGTGGTCTATGGAGGACAGGATGACTATAATGATGACAATGGGATCATGATGGATAAATGGAAAGCAGGAGAATTAAATGAAGTGGCTGTAGATAAATTATGGTGGTAAAGTGTATGATGGATTTGAAGTCAGGGTGATGATTATCGACAGATTAAATGTTTGTAGATTTCAGAACAATAGAGTTTGGGGAAAAACAGTCATCTGAAAACTGACTGACCACTTGGAGCTTGCTTGAAGGGTAACCACAACATTTACATATATCAAAAGACATATACTTTTAATTGGTTGGGTTTTTTTCTGTGGCTGATATGAACTAATAAGAGAGCTATGGATGTTGCCCTACCACTCAAGCACAAAAGTGCATGGGAGTAACAGTGTTTTTTTTATGTCTTACAATTTGCCATATCCTATGAGGTTTCACACAGGGATTTATTAAAGTTTGTAATTTTCGGTGCCCAAGATGTCTTGAGGTAGACATGCTCCATATTATTTACCATCTTTCTTAGCATCCTGATTGGGCAAACCCACTAAATGGCTAATTTCTTGGGATGACAGCCAATGTTCCTAGGTAGGCAAAGACCAACTTGTCCATATGGCCAGTGTGCTCAACATCTGTTTTTCTTCAAGCTCCAAGAGCAGCCAATCTCCTGTTATAGTGCTAAGGAATAGGAGCAGGCTATTGGATGATTATGATGGCTGAATGATTATGTGTTGATAAATGAAGGACAGAGGGATAATGATGCACAGGAAGTTAGAAGGAAGGTGTGTATTATTTGGATTCTCTCTTCTCTTCTCTCAGGTCTCCTCTGCGGTGATTTTTATGGCTCTCCGTCTGCTATACCCATGCTCTGCTTTTTTTCCTTTGCTATTCTCTCCAGATGCAGATACTCACTATCTGTGAAGCACCTATCTAGACACCGATATTCACTTTTTGGGAGAACAAAGCATACATACAGCATGGAGGGGGTGACCGTATCCGAGGGCGCTGGAGAAACTGTCATAACAGAGGGAAAAGCCAGTGTCATCTATCCCAACGCCAACCAAGTGTTTTACAATCCTGTGCAGGAGTTCAACAGAGATCTAACGTGAGGGCAAAACATATACTCTGATATACAGAGGGACTCATATAAAATACAGGGAGAAGAGGTACAATTGAGAGGTGGAAACCCTGCCCTGCTTACACTTTACTATACAGAGGAGCACATACAATACAGGGCAGGCAGTTTTGCTCTGCAGAGCTTACACTTTAATCTACAGTATCTCACAAAAGTGAGTACACCCCATACATTTTTGTAAATATTTTATTATATCTTTTCATGTGACAACACTGAAGAAATAACACTCTGCTACAATGTAAAGTAGTAAGTGTACAGCCTGTATAACTGTAAGTGTAACTGTATAAGTGTAAATTTGCTGTCTTCTCAAAATAACTCAACACACAGCCATTAATGTCTAAACCATTGGGACCAAAAGTGAGTAGATCCCTAAGTGGAAATGTCCAAATTGGTTCCAAAGTGTCAATATTTTGTGTGCACTCTCTTAACCGTCACAGTACATGTTGGCATTCATGGTTCCCTCAATGAACAATAGCTTCCCAGTGCCGGCAGCACTCATGCAGGCCCACACCATGACACTCCCACCACCAAAAGTATACATCTATACTGAGGAAAGGTAGTTGAAATAATCTTTAAATGATAAACGGATAAGGCACGTAGAAAACAAAAACACTGATATGAGATGAAACCCTCAGGTGAAAGTAAACAGAGATGCAGAGAGAGTGGAGGCAGCATCTGACATCATCCGGTAAATAAATATAGGGGTAATCAACATATGATATTATAAAAAACATATATACACATATAGACATATGTGTATATATGTTTGGTCTGGACCTGCATGAGTGCTGCCGGCACTGGGGAGCTACAGTTCAATGAGGGAACCATGAATGCCAACATGTACAGTGACATACTGAAGCAGAGCATGATCCCCTCCCTTCGGAGACTGGGCCGCAGGGCAGTATTCCAACATGATAACGACCCCAAACACATCTCCAAGACGACCACTGCCTTGCCAAAGAAGCTGAAGGTGATGGACTGGCCAAGCTTGTCTCCAGACTTAAACCCTTTTGAGCATCTGTGGGGCATCCTCAAATGGATGGTGGGGGAGTGCAAGGTCTCTAACATCCACCAGCTCCGTGATGTCATCATGGAGGAGTGGAAGAGGACTCCAGTGGCAACCTGTGAAACTCTGGTGAACTCCATGCCCATGAGGGTTAAGGAAGTGCTGGAAAATAATGGTGGCCAAACAAAATATTGACACTTTGGGCCCAATTTGGACATTGCCACTTAGGGCTGTACTCACTTTTGTTGCCAACGGTTTAGACATTAATGGCTGTGTGTTGAGTTATTTTGAGGGGACAGTACATTTACACTGTTATACAGGCTGTACACTTAGGGCCTCATTCTATTATCGGCCGTAAACCGGCCGTAAGGCTGCGATTCCTTGCAGGGGTCCCGTTACCTCGCAATTCAATTATATGTCCCGCAAGGATCTCCTCTTACGGCCGGCCGTAAATCTTGCTACCGGCCGTAAGCTCTGAAATCTAAAAAGTCAAAAATAAATTCAAGCCTGCACTGTACAGCTCTGTAAATGCTAGGGATCATATTGGGGGACATGAGGATTAAAAGTAACCCACTCTCAAGCTTGCACATCAGCCCAAACCCGAGTTTAAATTAACTGTTTATTTTCCGGCTGCGGCGTGGCCGGGTCTGAGGTGCTCCAAGCACTCTGGACTTTTTACATGGATATTTTACGGATATTAAAAATAAATATTTTACGGATTTGAGTATAGGGGAATTTTGTGCTATTTTTGCTAACACCGAAAATCACTTTATAGTCTTCTCAAAGTGCAGGATGGCTTTATTTGGGCTATATTTTGTGTTTAATTGGTGCTAGCGGGACCTCTTTCCTGCAAGTAAGCTGCGGCTTGGTTTTAGCCTTGCAGAGAGGGTTCCCGGAACAATTGAATTGCAAATAGGATTTTCTTACGGCCGATTTCCTTGCGGCCGTTTTAGATCAAAGGATTTCCTCCGGCGCGAGCGGCCGCAAGAGATAGCAAGGCACCGGCCGCAAGCCTGCCGGAATCCCCGGCCGGAGGGGAATAGAATAGCAGAATAGCTTGCGGCCGGTCCTTGCGGCCCCGCATCTCCTACGGCCGATAATAGAATGAGGCCCATACTACTTTAGATTGTAGCAGAGTGTTATTTCTTCAGTGTTGTCACATGAAAATATATTTCAAATGTTTACAAAAATGTGAGGGGTGTACTCACTTTTGTGAGATACTGTATATACAGGGTCACCAATACAATCAGGGGTGAGGGGTAGCATGGCTATAGCATATCATCTCTGTGTTTTCATCTTTCCCTCAGTTGTGCTGTGATCACTGAATTTGCTCGCATGCAACTTCTACAGAAAGGAATTAAAAGTGAGTAGCCATCCTGGCATTTATATCCCCCACATACATTCCATAATTGTGCCTCTGCGTTGCCTTGCTGCTCTTTTTATGGTTTCTGTGTTCACTCTTCTTTTTCTCTGTAGTTTTGGTACCCGATGAAAGGGAGGAACAAAAGGTGGTGGTGGTGAATCTATCAGATGCAGAGGAGGAGACTAACCCCCTCAAAGAGGAAAACCCTGCACCAACAGATCTACCCACGGCATGTGTTGGAGAGCCTTGCCCTGTAAGTACACTGTCATCCTAGTCATTTTTGCGCTCATGTCTTCATTGAGCCAGGTTGACCTAATTAAAGAACCACATATTTTATATTTGAATTATGCTTGTAAAAAGAGTTCAACCTTCAGTTTGTTGCCTGTGACTATGCTGCTGTGAAGGCTGCCATTTTAGTTTCTGCGGACCAGCTTCTACCTTGAATATAGAAGAAGCTTCAACCTCGACAATGAAAAATGAGCACCTTAAATTGGCATTTTTTTCTTTCAATAGGATTAATGAAAAGCTTTTTAGTGTACAAGGACATAACCCCCTGAAATGGCAGCTGAGAACTATTATCTATAAGTGTTTATTTTGAAACTATTATTTTCAATTTGCTTTAATGGTGCCAGATTTGTGGCCTTTGTTAGACATCTGTTGGAAATGAATGAATCAAGCATTCAAATCTCTATTCAGTTCTGTTAAAACATTGCCACTGCAAAGTGATACTTTACAATAGGACTGACTAGTGAGTAATCCCAGTTACTTTAACATTCCCCTCAGGCTACAGGCTGATTAGCGATCTAAGATAGAAACTCCCAGGACACAAGCAGAGTCAGCTAATTTGAATTTTATATAAAAATACTTTTATTTTTTTTCAGAAAAGATGCTAATGTTGTTAGTTTGTTACCTATTTCACAAATGTAAAGTTTTTCTAAATCTAAAGTAGTGCTAGGGAACTGAAGTGTAGTGATGAATAACTGCATATGAGAGTGAAAAATGTAAAGGCTGTGTTTATTTTGTTCACTATCATATTTAGTTATTCAAAGAACCTTACAGAAAAAGCATGACTGCAGTGGTCTTTATTTTTATATTGTTTCTTCTCTCACCCCCTCACTGTTAATTTTTTTTTGTTTGTTTTTTTAGTTCACTATAAATTAACTTACGAAATGCATGTGCAAACAGCAAAGTTAAGCTTTAACCAGGAAATATTATTTTAAAACACTGTTAACCTATTGTACCTGCTTTAACCCTTCCCAGATCTCTCATTGTTCGGAACAATACTGAAAGGAAGCGAAAGTTTTCAACAGATACCTCATTATTCTAAATGTATTGCAGTTGAAATACTTCACACCCTACACTAAGGTTTAGGACAATGAGAGGTGTGTAGATGTATTGCAGCAGCCATTAAGGAGCTAAACT
Organism: Discoglossus pictus; assembly: GCA_027410445.1. NCBI lineage: Eukaryota > Metazoa > Chordata > Amphibia > Anura > Alytidae > Discoglossus > Discoglossus pictus. Next base: position 141,254,961 of record CM050167.1, on the reverse strand, counting down.
GTTTTTTTAAATTATATTTTCTGGCTAAAGATTTGCTTTACTGCTATTTGCACATGTATTTTTTAATGATAATTAATGGTGAGCTAATAAATAGATATAACATGAAAAAATGCTTTTTAATCTTTCACTAATTTCTCATTTCCAACCATCCTGCTCCTCTTTTCTCCCCATACACCATATTCTTTGACTCCCATTTTCCAGGAGGGCCTGCGTGTGTTGGAGGGCCTGGCTGCCTCTGGTTTGCGTTCAGTCCGTTTTGCCCGCGAGGTCCCTGGTTTACACAGTGTCATTGCCAATGACTTCTCAGCCAGTGCAGTGGAGCTGATCAAAAGAAATATAGAGTTCAATGGAGTTGGGAACCTGGTAACAGCCAGCTACAGCGATGCCAGGTGAGTTCCCAAAGAAGACACTACCTGCCTTATAACTAAATATAAACCAGTGGGTGCTCATGTTCTCATTCTAAACATGTTTCCCAAGGATGCTGATGTATGGCAGGAGGGACACACGTGACCGTTTTGATGTCATAGATTTGGATCCTTATGGGAGCCCGTCCATGTTTCTTGATGCAGCTGTGCAGAGTGTTAGTGAAGGAGGTGAGGGACACAGTATGATCTACCTTGTATAGGACACCGACTGGCTTTGAGTTCATGGCTGAATCCTCTCTGTGTTTTACCAGCTTTCACTGTATTTCAGGGCTGCTGTGTGTCACATGTACAGATATGGCAGTGATGGCAGGGAATAGTGGGGAAACCTGCTACAGCAAATATGGAGCTATGTCTATCAAATCCAGATTCTGTCATGAGATGGTAAGTATGGCACAGTGTGTGTGATATTTTGTATCATTGTCTATAATTCATTGTACACTGTCATCTGAAAGGAAATGTGATCTATTGATTACGAATAATACCATTGCTTTGTGTAAGTATTGCAGTCCAGGAGAACTCGGAGTGTTGCCAGATTATCTTATATACCATATAATAAACAGAAATACATGCTAAATGTAGTAATGCTATTCTAACATGCAGTCGCCAACACACCTACACCATCTCCAGCCTTATTGTGTTATACAAGTTTAGATCAAAGATTTAGGACTTCCAAGCTGACATATATGTCTGACAAGTAGGCCTTTGCCGCTGTGCAGAAAATGGAAGGGTTATCCTGTATTCCGGCTTTAGAAAAAACATTTATTTATGTTTTTTTTGTTTTTTTTTATTCAGTCTACTTTTTATTGTTTTTGTTAATTTTTGGTGACTTGAACTTTGTGAAGACTTCATCTTTGCACAGTTGGCATGTACTCATGTTAGTGATATTAGTGCGTCCAATAGATAATGTAGTTACATACATCACAATATGCATTATATAGGGTACTGTGTCTGGATGTAGACGAGTGGAGGACATTTCATATTTCTATATTTTCATTGGTGTATAACATTTTCATATAATATAGATACTGTTAGTATTATGTTATTATATATTTTGTACATTAATAACATTAGGCATTGTGTGAATGCTGTTCATTGTATGTCGGTTAAAATGTTCAGTCAGTCTGTGTGAATCTGTATAATGCTCTAAGAGTGATTTGAAGTCTCTCTCAGGAGGGGATCCTGTCTAAGTGCTGTTCTCTGCAGCCTCCATTACAAGCTGGAGAAATCTGTTTGCACCTTAGTGAACAAACTCCATGTAAAAACACTGGGCCTTGAGAAGTTTCTCTCAATAGTGGGAAAGTCCTCACAGTATGTCTAATTATACAATGTTCTGCATCCCTCCCAGGCACTTCGCATCCTCTTGCACACCCTGGATCTGCGCTCCAATTGTTACCAGCGATACATTGTTCCACTGCTCTCCGTCTCTGCAGATTTCTACATACGTGTATTTGTGCGAGTATTCACAGGACAGGCCACAGTAAAAATGTCTGCCAGGTGAGCGCTATGGGGATGGGGCTACTTCCTTTTAAGGCAAAAGAAACCTTCCTATTTCACTTGGTGCCAGATTTCAAACTTCAAGACCTCCCTCTGCAAACCCAGGGAACTGAGACAACCGAGTTATTGAGTTCTGAGGATAAATGTTCACTACCTCTACAGTCATTGGCTGCTCTTGATGCACCAAAATCTCTAGCTAGGGCGAGTTCCTGATATCTCAAAAGCTGCCTTTGCAGTGGGATTAAGATCTGATTATATAATTTAACATATGCATTTAGTTACAGATTAGCAATAAAATCTGTATTTGAAGGAGAAAAATTCATTGTAGCTATTAGATTTAAAGGATCTGCTCACAATTTTTTGATTAGTGTAGGTTTCCTACAAATGCGACTGTAGGGTAGGAGGCAGATAAGCAATGTTATCAAGATGACAGACAAATACTACTATCAGGACAGCCCGCTATGCAGCTCCATATCTACTCTATATATCATATTGCTTTTTATGAGTGACAGGTGGAATATATCCAATAAATACACAGGGACAACAAAAAATTGAGCAAGTTAGCTCTACTTATAGATATTAATATATTTTGCTAGTTTGCATATGAATGGAAATTGAAATGTAACCTTTTTTAATGTTTGTTAAGCTACAGAACTTTTTAAAGTATCCTATAAATCTAGGAATATTGTTTGTTACTTTGGTCACATGGTAGTTGGGGGTAGTTTAGTAAATTGGTTTGTTATCTGCAAGGGGCATTGAATGCAGATCTGGAGTGTTTGCTTGTAAATAATATGCAAATGTAGATGTTAATAAGGTTCCAGTTACTGCAATTACAAGCTCCCTCCCATGTTTTATATCAGGTTAACAAATAAAGTAATTGCTACTCCCTCTGTAACATAATTGCACACTGCAGTTATTACATAAAATATTGTGCTTTTTAGTTTTAAGAACATTCCCAGTATTCCAGTTAACATCTTCAAGAGGTAATGTTGTATTTATGGGACTTCAGACATACTTAACATTGAAGTAAGGATACATATATATGGGCCTTCAGACATACACGCATTGAAGCAAGGATGCATCCTAGATTAATGTGAAGTGCACATACAGAGTGGTCCAAACAGGCCAGTAAGGCAACGATTCTATATTTTGTTCTTTAGTATTCCTGTCCCTTACATGGTTACAAGCTGTAAACGCGCCATAGATGTAAGATCTGTAATCTATTCATTGTTGTGTCCCTGAAGTTTATAATAGATGGTGCAATATATGGTGTGAATATATCTTCTTTCACAAGTTCCCTAACACAAGCAGGGAAGTTTAAAGGATTTTAACTTCTCACATTTGTTTGATAGGGCTGTCTAAAACAAGATGTTATTTGTTCTTTCTAAAGTACTGAAAAAAATCTCTGTATATAGACATTTCTGTGCAAACGCACACACTGTCTCATGGCTCTGCATTAGCATTTTGAGAGCCTGCTGTTCTCTGAAAATGTGTTGCCCTAGGGCTAGACCTTAATGGTCTCAGCAGAAATACACCACTGGTCTGCACAATGTGAAGTGAAATATACAGTTACTGTTTATCTGTTCATTCTGCAGCCAGTGCTTTTATGTTGATGTAGACCTGGACCATATACTAAGACAATACCTTTTACTCATTGCACTTATGGCTGTGTGACTTTTCTTTTTCTCCTGGATCTGTACCTGTTCAATTTCAATAGTATTACTTTATGGGTGTCATATTAACCTAAATTACATTAGACAACAGCTTTATCTGTATGCAAACTGTTTCCTGGACTCATATTCTTTATAGTTGGACACAGTGCTTACTATTCACTCAGTATAGTGTTGTTTTTTTTATAGTGTCATATTAGAATATAAATAACAGTGGTAGACTGTCGTCCACTTTCCAAACTTCCTTGTGCAACATGGAACTCAAATGTTGTTGCTTTCTTCCATGTTATGAAAGATGAGTGAGCTGTCTCGCCCATTCCTCAGAGATCAGGTTATACTGGAGGGGTGGTGTGGCTGCATAAAAAAAATATGGCCTTTACCAAAAGAAAAAATTGATATCAACACATCTTGCAGGGATGTCAAGTGTATTTATAATTATATGTGCATATGTATGGGTATAAAAACTGCATAATGAGCATGTGTATATGTATGTATATTTAAATGTAGAGATGTAATATTTTCACTATCCCCACAGCAAGCAAGCCCTGGTGTACAACTGTGTGGGATGTGGAACGTACCACTTGCAACGTATGGGGAAAGCCACAAGTCAAGGGAACAAGTGAGTTATTTGGGACAGGCTAGGGTGATTAAATGTATCTCATGTTTTTCTACATTAATATACTGTACCCATGAACAGCAAAAATCCTGAACCCTTTGAACGTAACAGTTTATATTTCCTGACTGCATAGGACTGTATTTTCATTAGGCCTCAATCCTGGTGTAGATTGTAAACATCAACCAGATCTATTATGTGTAAAACATGTAACGTTTAATTGATTAAGCAAACCGGGGGGACAATTCTATGTGCGTATGTAAAAGGATGTTAGTGAGAATCTATCTAAACTGCCAAGAAAGAGGAGAGAGAAAGATTATAATAGAGCAGAAGGGCAGGAGGAGAGTATTTACAAGAATGATATTGGAGATGGCCTTAGGGGTCCTTGACTAATTTCTCATGGGCACATGCACAGATCAATTATTAAAAAATAACCAGTTAGGTTCTAATTTTAAACTATAACTAATGACAAGTTCTATCAACTGAATGTTTTCTAATGCATGCTGAATATTACTCCAGCGAGGAGGAAGGTCACTTACCTTTTATTCATGTTTTCTTATTTGTATATTGATATTTATGTGCACAGCTCTTTACAGCGCACAAAATGATTATATGATGATTCAAGTGTGTATTACATAAAGATAACCAAGTCCCTGACCAGAAGTATTTACATTATAGTCATGTGTAGAAAGATGCATACAAACTTATTAGGTTAAAATTGAAAGGGTATGTATAAGGGAGAATAAAACTAAGTGTCCGAATGCATTTGCTAAGGGAGATGTAGCAAAGCATCTTTAAAGTTTTTTAAACTGAGCCTTTAAAGCATTGAGACCAGGGATTTCCATGATATTGTGCAGCATTGAGTTGCAGAGGTGTGACAAAATCCTGAGATGCAGCCCTAGAAATGTATTGAACAATGAGAAGGTGTGAATAGTCTTGAAGGAGAGTTTTATAGGCTATACTTGACTTTATCTGACCCAGGTGAGGTTTTTTTATATTCAGTATCCAAAGAAGGGATTACTGCTTCTCAAACCTGTTTTTTCATTTTTAAATTTGAGATTAGGTAATAAATTGTAGTATATGAGGAAACTTATTTCAAACAAATAAGAAAGTTGTGGACAGACTTGCTAACTTATGAAAACCTCTTTTTCTCTTTCTTGCCTATGTACAGTACAAAGTTCTCAGCCGGAACTGGTCCACCTGTAGGAATGAGCTGTGAGTTCTGTCACCAAAGGCATCAGGTAGATTCTGCATTTATACATAACCATTATTATACATGTAGTGAGACATTTAGTATGTTCATTGTCAGTGTGTGGATACACAGTATCATTATACAGTGCAACTTGTTCATTATCAGTATATAGATATTCAGTATCATTATATAATTCAGCATGTTCATTATTATCCTTTTATTTAACACATTCCACACCTATAAAGGGTTTGAGTACAAAGAAAAAAAATACAATATTAAACACATGGCGAAAAAAGTGGAGGGCCTTGTCTTTGAGATCAAAATCTTGCATACATGGTGCTTTTCTCCAAAGCACCTTACAGTCTGGACACTTGCAAACAGTCTATGTATGTATAATCCATGAATAGATGCACAGAATTATTATATAGTGCAGTATATTTTATCAGAGTAAAGACACTCCCCATCATTATACAATGCAACATGTTCATTTTCAATATATAGATTCTCAGCATCATCATTCAGTACAGCGTGTTCATTATCAGTGTATCAGGTATATTCAGCATTTATGCATCGTCATTATTATAGACGTACTAAGGCATTCAGCATCATTAACAGTGCAGTGTGTTTAAAATCTGTATATAGAGCTTTGCATCATTATACAGTGTTGTGTGTTCATTATCAGTCTATAGCTATTCAGTGCAGGATATTTGTGTCGATTATAGTATAGATACTCGGCATCAGTGCAGGGTGTTCATTATTAGTATATACATACTCAGTACATCATTATACAGTGCAGTGTGATCATTATCAGTGTATAGATACTCAGCACCATTATACAGTACATGGTGTTCATTATTAGTATATACATACTCAGGACATTATTATACAGTGCATCATGTTCATTATCAGTATACAGGTACTCTGTATCATTATACAGTGCAGCGTATTCATTATTAGTATATAAAAACTCAGTGCATCATTATACAGTGCAACATGTTCATCATTTGTGTATATATACTGAGCAGCATGTGTTCATTATAAGTGTAGATACTCCGTATATCATTATACAGTGCAGTGTGTAAAGTATCCGTATATTTAGAGTATACAGAATTAATCTGCTATGTTCTGGATTAGGTAGGAGGGCCAATGTGGGCAGAGGCTCTTCATGATAATGATTTTGTAAGAAGAGTCTTATCAGCTGTGGAACGAAATCCCAAGAGATTCAAGACTTCAGAAAGGATCCAGGGAGTGCTAAGCATGGCAACAGAGGTAAGACTGTACCCAGGCAGGGGGGAGCTGGGAGACATGAAGTCTGTTCTTGGTATTAATGTTTTGTCCCTCTCAGGAGCTGAGTGATGTTCCATTATATTACACCTTGGATAACCTGAGTAGCGTCATTAGGTGTAGCACACCGGGCCTCCTCCAGTTCAGGTGAGTGACAGTCATAGACGCTAACTGTATATAGATAATTGTTTAACACAGGTTTTTAACATGTGCTTCTCACCCCTGCCAGGTCCGCTCTGCTCCATGCAGGTCACAGGGTCTCCCTGTCTCACGCGTGTAAGAATGCAGTGAAAACAGACGCTCCACCCTCTGTCGTCTGGGACATAATGAGGTGCTGGGTGAGTCAAATGTATAGAATATGCAATGGAGAAGCTGTATGCCATTGCAAAATATTTCTGACGTACACTGTGTTCCCATCATACATATACTGCTATGTAGTTTATATTTTTACCTGTCCTTCAACTGTTTTTTTTTTCCTCTAAGAATCCAGGGGTGGGAAACCTCCCTTAAAAACCTCAGATTCGCACATTAACAGGTCTGTGTGTTTATTAAAGGGATAAGTGAAGTAGATTTGTTCATATACACTGACCAGCATGAATCAAAATAGAAAAAGCACTTTCATACACTGTTTAATGAAAATAATATATATGATTGGAAACTTTGTGTCTGTATAAGAGCATAATTTGGTCTGTTTTGATGGTTCTGAGTTAGACTAATAGTTGTTGATGTTGTTTACATCTCTGGTGGTTGCATCTATTCATGCAAACTTCCTGCTTCTAAGCCTATTAGGGGTAACGGGTATGGTGTGAGTGCCCGTCTGCTCCAATTATCTTTCAAAGCCAACTGAATTCTCCCTTTTGTCTCCTCTCCCACCTCTCTCTCCACTGAAACGCTACCCATCTGCCAGATCTCAGGAAGTGATGTAACAAACACAAAATGGATTCATTTACTTATAAACAATATTCAGACATTTAGATGTTTCCCCCCAAAAATATGTCCATGCTTACAGAGCTGCTAATGGTATGTTTGTTACACACTTCACAAACAAGTACTGTGGTTCTTTAATATGAAGCTGTCCCACAGGAAAGCACTAAATACATACCACCTCCTTCCACTGCCAGCACATGGAGACGGACCATGGAGAATAGACAGCCTAGAATATGTCATGTGATTAGCTACTGAAAAATGACAAGAGGAGGAGGCAGTACTGGGACAAAATTGTAAATTGAAAAGCATTTCTCCAATAATTCATCTATTATTGCTGATGATTGCAAATTAAAAATATTGTCTTACCATGTCCCATTAACCATAAGGGGCCTATTCTTTCTCTCCATGTCGAGTCATAATTTTCTGTTTGTCCATTTAAATAGTATCTGTCAAAAACAACACTTAACATTGTTATTTACCTTCCTGGGACACTGAGTTGTCATTTTACAGTACATCCTTTGATAGAAGTAGAATTAATAAGAACCCTAATCCATCCATATATGTACTATATATAAATCTAACCATATCTCTATTGTATGTCGCAGCCCCTGTGTCATATATGTGACTTGTGTGGATGCATTCACAAGGCCTCCCTCTCTGACGTCATGTATGAATCCACACAATTGACACATTTGTTCTGACAAATTATTTTAATTACAATGCATGTCTTCTGTCCCATACGGCTTGTTATTATTCTATTAATTCTAATGCAAAGGTAACGTGAACCAGTATTGCTTCTGATGTGATAAAGAGAGGTGTACTTCCTGATTGCTTGTCACGATAAATAAAACATTTGTCCAATAAACTGCAATATTCTGATTATTCATCCTGATATAACAGAATAATGTAGCTGTTCTGCCAAGAAGGAGGCTAGGTGTGTTGGAATTATGAGATTGAGATTCAGCTTTTTTTCAGTAGTGTGCAGTACTGAATTTAGCCATTTGTAATAATTGTCTTTTTTATTTATTTATTTTTTTAATAGATTTTACCATAGCATACTGAGTGACTATTTAGCCAGTACACCATTTGCCAGCACTAGCCAATGGTCAAAGACACATATTTGCTTTGAACGAGCTGTGAGCCTGCACAAGGGCTAGTTTTCCGATGTTTTGATCCACTTTAGCAAATCTGTAGGCGTGTACCATACATAGACTAGCAGACATTCTCTTATAAACTAACAAATGCTACACTCAGAGCAGAGGAGTGTGTGGGCAGGCGGCTTACAGACTGCTAGTCTGCTAGAGACAGCCACCCGGGCCACAGTCTCCCTGCTACTATCTGAGATTCATGGTTTCGGTCTGTAAAGCCTTCCATAAATGGGAACGTGTCTTGTTAGCACTGCTGAAATCACAAGGGCAAACCTATTTTTGCTATGGATCTTTCTTCCCCTTTAAATGTTTTTGTGTATCTATATATGTATTCTATACAGAGCGGCTCCTATGTTGATATGTCTGTCCTGCCACACATTTGTGAATGTATAGGCAGATCTCTGGTTAAAGAGATACTAACAATAAATAATGATGTCTCTTTAATGCAGTTATTTCTACAGCTCCCTGACTGCGTGTGCCCTGTTAAAGCAGTGAGCGCTGGCATACCATCATTCCCTAATTATAAAAGGTTGTACTGGTTTATCAGGATGGGATAGTTCTGTGGTCAGGATTAGCTTGCATACATGGCCTGCCCACTGTCCATATGGATCAGTCCTCTAATAAACTCACCACTATGCATGACCACCAAAGAGATGGGTTTTAGCAGGCCATAGTTACCACTTTTACTACCATATACAAAAATAATGACTATGCTTATAATGAAAGGGGGGAAATGGGAGTCGACCTACTCCTGTGGTGACTGGGGACCATCTGCAGGGATGATCACTGCCCCTAGCTTAAATCCCCTATTAAGCCCTCCATTTCATACACCCGCCTTATGTCCACTTTTCCACCAGGGGTCCCTTTCTCTCCTGCTATCAGTGTTTCATGGACCGTAACACATTATGCCGATCCACTTGGTATTCATGGCAGAGATACAGGAGTAGATTGCCAGTTCCTTATTCAGTGGGCAACAGCATTCAGCTCCTGGTATTCCTAGGTGGTCTCCCATCCAACTATTGACAAGGCCAAACCCTGCATGACTTCAGGGTGGTGTGACCTCTTGGTTCCCTGACTGGAATCAAACCCAGGTCACAGCGGTGAAAGCACCAAATCCTAACCACTGGACCACCAGGGAACCCTCCTGCTATCCGTATAACACTTAATTGGGGAGAAACTGCACAGGCAAGATCCTCTGGGCTCTCCTAAAAGTAAATGATTATTATTTCCTTTATTTGTAACATGCCAACATATTCCATAGCACTATACAGGGCTAAGTTCAATTCAAAACAATATTAACACAATGCAAAAGAGCAGAGGGTCCTGTTCTTGAGCTTAAAATCAAATATATTCATTGCTTTCCCTAAAGCCCTTAGCAACATTGAAAACTTGTAATCTAAAGAAATAAACCGTAACCGCTGCAAAATGGTACATAATAAATATTTTGAGCTTTTTACATGTTTATGTGACGTTATGGTGATAAATATAAATACAATCCCCAATGATTCCTTTTAATGCAGGGTCTCTACTAGATGTCTGCAGTTACCAAACTAGGAGCAGATAGCCTCTGCACTAAAAGGAATCATCTATACGTCTTAATCCTGTATAATATTATCCTTGTTATGTTATTTTGTTTTTTACGCTGCTAGACTTGTACAGTTATCAAACTAGAAGCAGTATGAAAAACAAAAATAACACAATGAGGAGGGTATTATGTTACTTGGATATGAATTATTTATTGAGTACAGTTAAGAGATTGTGATTTATTATCCCCAACAGGAAAAAGAGAATCCAGTGAAGAGGGAAAAGTTATCTGTGACAAGTCCGGCCTTCCACATACTAAGCAAGGAACCAAGGTCAGTAACATATGTAATGTAGTACTGCTCCTCTCTATTACACACAGTGCAGCCACCTCTGGGGTGAGATCCTCAGTAATATCTGTGTATTTATACAGCTCCTCTCTATTACACACAGTGCGGCCACCTCTGGGGTGGGATCCTCAGTAATATCTGTGTATTTATACAGCACCTCTCTATTACACACAGTGCAGCCACCTCTGGGGTGGGATCCTCAGTAATATCTGTGTATTTATACAGCTCCTCTCTATTACACACAGTGCAGCCACCTCTGGGGTGGGATCCTCAGTAATATCTGTGTATTTATACAGCTCCTCTCTATTACACACAGTGCAGCCACCTCTGGGGTGGGATCCTCAGTAATATCTGTGTATTTATACAGCTCCTCTCTATTACACACAGTGCAGCCACCTCTGGGGTGAGATCCTCAGTAATATCTGTGTATTTATACAGCTCCTCTCTATTACACACAGTGCAGCCACCTCTGGGGTGAGATCCTCAGTAATATCTGTGTATTTATACAGCTCCTCTCTATTACACACAGTGCAGCCACCTCTGGGGTGAGATCCTCAGTAATATCTGTGTATTTATACAGCTCCTCTCTGTTACACACAGTGCAGCCACCTCTGGGGTGAGATCCTCAGTAATATCTGTGTATTTATACAGCTCCTCTCTATTACACACAATGCAGCCACCTCTGGGGTGAGATCCTCAGTAATATCTGTGTATTTATACAGCTCCTCTCTATTACACACAGTGCAGCCACCTCTGGGGTGAGATCCTCAGTAATATCTGTGTATTTATACAGCTCCTCTCTATTACACACAGTGCAGCCACCTCTGGGGTGAGATCCTCAGTAATATCTGTGTATTTATACAGCTCCTCTCTGTTCCACACAGTGCAGCCACCTCTGGGGTGGAATCCTCAGTAATATCTGTGTATTTATACAGCTCCTCTCTATTACACACAGTGCAGCCACCTCTGGGGTGAGATCCTCAGTAATATCTGTGTATTTATACAGCTCCTCTCTATTACACACAGTGCAGCCACCTCTGGGGTGAGATCCTCAGTAATATCTGTGTATTTATACAGCTCCTCTCTATTACACACAGTGCAGCCACCTCTGGGGTGTGATCCTCAGTAATATCTGTGTATTTATACAGCTCCTCTCTATTACACACAGTGCAGCCACCTCTGGGGTGGGATCCTCAGTAATATCTGTGTATTTATACAGCTCCTCTCTATTACACACAGTGCAGCCACCTCTGGGGTGAGATCCTCAGTAATATCTGTGTATTTATACAGCTCCCCTCTATTACACACAGTGCAGCCACCTCTGGGGTGAGATCCTCAGTAATATCTGTGTATTTATACAGCTCCTCTCTATTACACACAGTGCAGCCACCTCTGGGGTAGGATCCTCAGTAATATCTGTGTATCTATACAGCTCCTCTCTATTACACACAGTGCAGCCACCTCTGGGGTAGGATCCTCAGTAATATCTGTGTATTTATACAGCTCCTCTCTATTACACACAGTGCAGCCACCTCTGGGGTGAGATCCTCAGTAATATCTGTGTATTTATACAGCTCCTCTCTATTACACACAGTGCAGCCACCTCTGGGGTGAGATCCTCCGTAATATCTGTGTATTTATACAGCTCCTCTCTTACACACAGTGCAGCCACCTCTGGGGTGAGATCCTCAGTAATATCTGTGTATTTATACAGCTCCTCTCTATTACACACAGTGCAGCCACCTCTGGGGTGAGATCCTCAGTAATATCTGTGTATTTATACAGCTCCTCTCTATTACACACAGTGCAGCCACCTCTGGGGTGAGATCCTCAGTAATATCTGTGTATTTATACAGCTCCTCTCTATTACACACAGTGCAGCCACCTCTGGGGTGAGATCCTCAGTAATATCTGTGTATTTATACAGCTCCTCTGTATTACACACAGTGCAGCCACCTCTGGGGTGAGATCCTCAGTAATATCTGTGTATTTATACAGCTCCTCTCTGTTACACACAGTGCAGCCACCTCTGGGGTGAGATCCTCAGTAATATCTGTGTATTTATACAGCTCCTCTCTATTACACACAATGCAGCCACCTCTGGGGTGAGATCCTCAGTAATATCTGTGTATTTATACAGCTCCTCTCTATTACACACAGTGCAGCCACCTCTGGGGTGAGATCCTCAGTAATATCTGTGTATTTATACAGCTCCTCTCTATTACACACAGTGCAGCCACCTCTGGGGTGGGATCCTCAGTAATATCTGTGTATTTATACAGCTCCTCTCTATTACACACAGTGCAGCCACCTCTGGGGTGAGATCCTCAGTAATATCTGTGTATTTATACAGCTCCCCTCTATTACACACAGTGCAGCCACCTCTGGGGTGAGATTCTCAGTAATATCTGTGTATTTATACAGCTCCTCTCTATTACACACAGTGCAGCCACCTCTGGGGTAGGATCCTCAGTAATATCTGTGTATCTATACAGCTCCTCTCTATTACACACAGTGCAGCCACCTCTGGGGTAGGATCCTCAGTAATATCTGTGTATTTATACAGCTCCTCTCTATTACACACAGTGCAGCCACCTCTGGGGTGAGATCTCAGTAATATCTGTGTATTTATACAGCTCCTCTCTATTACACACAGTGCAGCCACCTCTGGGGTGAGATCTCAGTAATATCTGTGTATTTATACAGCTCCTCTATATTACACACAGTGCAGCCACCTCTGTGGTGAGATCCTCAGTAATATCTGTGTATTTATACAGCTCCTCTCTATTACACACAGTGCAGCCACCTCTGGGGTGAGATCCTCAGTAATATATGTGTATTTATACAGCTCCTCTCTATTACACACAGTGCAGCCACCTCTGGGGTGGGATCCTCAGTAATATATGTGTATTTATACAGCTCCTCTCTATTACACACAGTGCAGCCACCTCTGGGGTGAGATCCTCAGTAATATCTGTGTATTTATACAGCTCCTCTCTATTACACACAGTGCAGCCACCTCTGGGGTGAGATCCTCCGTAATATCTGTGTATTTATACAGCTCCTCTCTTACACACAGTGCAGCCACCTCTGGGGTGAGATCCTCAGTAATATCTGTGTATTTATACAGCTCCTCTCTATTACACACAGTGCAGCCACCTCTGGGGTGAGATCCTCAGTAATATCTGTGTATTTATACAGCTCCTCTCTATTACACACAGTGCAGCCACCTCTGGGGTGAGATCCTCAGTAATATCTGTGTATTTATACAGCTCCTCTCTATTACACACAGTGCAGCCACCTCTGGGGTGAGATCCTCAGTAATATCTGTGTATTTATACAGCTCCTCTCTATTACACACAGTGCAGCCACCTCTGGGGTGTGATCCTCAGTAATATCTGTGTATTTATACAGACCCTCTCTATTACACACAGTGCAGCCACCTCTGGGGTGAGATCCTCAGTAATATCTGTATTTATACAGCTCCTCTCTATTACACACAGTGCAGCCACCTCTGGGGTGTGATCCTCAGTAATATCTGTGTATTTATACAGCTCCTCTCTATTACACACAGTGCAGCCACCTCTGGGGTGAGATCCTCAGTAATATCTGTGTATTTATACAGCTCCTCTCTATTACACACAGTGCAGCCACCTCTGGGGTGAGATCCTCAGTAATATCTGTGTATTTATACAGCTCCTCTCTATTACACACAGTGCAGCCACCTCTGGGGTGAGATCCCCAGTACTATCTGTGTATTTATACAGCTCCTCTCTATTACACACAGTGCAGCCACCTCTGGGGTGAGATCCTCAGTAATATCTGTGTATTTATACAGCTCCTCTCTATTACACACAGTGCAGCCACCTCTGGGGTGAGATCCTCAGTAATATCTGTGTATTTATACAGCTCCTCTGTATTACACACAGTGCAGCCACCTCTGGGGTGGGATCCTCAGTAATATCTGTGTATTTATACAGCTCCTCTCTATTACACACAGTGCAGCCACCTCTGGGGTGAGATCCTCAGTAATATCTGTGTATTTATACAGCTCCTCTCTATTACACACAGTGCAGCCACCTCTGGGGTGAGATCCTCAGTAATATCTGTGTATTTATACAGCTCCTCTCTATTACACACAGTGCAGCCACCTCTGGGGTGAGATCCTCAGTAATATCTGTGTATTTATACAGCTCCTCTCTATTACACACAGTGCAGCCACCTCTGGGGTGAGATCCTCAGTAATATCTATGTATTTAAACAGCTCCTTTCTATTACACACAGTGCAGCCACCTCTGGGGTGAGATCCTCAGTAATATCTGTGTATTTATACAGCTCCTCTCTATTACACACAGTGCAGCCACCTCTGGGGTGTGATCCTCAGTAATATCTGTGTATTTATACAGCTCCTCTCTATTACACACAGTGCAGCCACCTCTGGGGTGAGATCCTCAGTAATATCTGTGTATTTATACAGCTCCTCTCTATTACACACAGTGCAGCCACCTCTGGGGTGTGATCCTCAGTAATATCTGTGTATTTATACAGACCCTCTCTATTACACACAGTGCAGCCACCTCTGGGGTGAGATCCTCAGTAATATCTGTATTTATACAGCTCCTCTCTATTACACACAGTGCAGCCACCTCTGGGGTGTGATCCTCAGTAATATCTGTGTATTTATACAGCTTCTCTCTATTACACACAGTGCAGCCACCTCTGGTGTGGGATCCTCAGTAATATCTGTGTATTTATACAGCTCCTCTCTATTACACACAGTGCAGCCACCTCTGGGGTGGGATCCTCAGTAATATCTGTGTATTTATACAGCTCCTCTCTATTACACAAGGTGCAGTCACCTCTGGGGTGAGATCCTCAGTAATATCTGTGTATTTATACAGCTCCTCTCTATTACACACAGTGCAGCCACCTCTGGGGTGAGATCCTCAGTAATATCTGTGTATTTATACAGCTCCTCTCTATTACACACAGTGCAGCCACCTCTGGGGTGGGATCCTCAGTAATATCTGTGTATTTATACAGCTCCTCTCTATTACACACAGTGCAGCCACCTCTGGGGTGAGATCCTCAGTAATATCTGCGTATTTATACAGCTCCCCTCTATTACACACAGTGCAGCCACCTCTGGGGTGAGATCCTCAGTAATATCTGTGTATTTATACAGCTCCTCTCTATTACACACAGTGCAGCCACCTCTGGGGTGAGATCCTCAGTAATATCTGTGTATTTATACAGCTCCTCTCTATTACTCACAGTGCAGCCACCTCTGGGGTGAGATCCTCAGTAATATCTATGTATTTATACAGCTCCTCTCTCTTACACACAGTGCAGCCACCTCTGGGGTGAGATCCTCAGTAATATCTGTGTATTTATACAGCTCCTCTCTATTACACACAGTGCAGCCACCTCTGGGGTGAGATCCCCAGTACTATCTGTGTATTTATACAGCTCCTCTCTATTACACACAGTGCAGCCACCTCTGGGGTGAGATCCCCAGTACTATCTGTGTATTTATACAGCTCCTCTCTATTACACACAGTGCAGCCACCTCTGGGGTAGGATCCTCCGTAATATCTGTGTATTTATACAGCTCCTCTCTATTACACACAGTGCAGCCACCTCTGGGGTGAGATCCTCAGTAATATCTGTGTATTTATACAGCTCCTCTCTATTACACACAGTGCAGCCACCTCTGGGGTGTGATCCTCAGTAATATCTGTGTATTTATACAGCTCCTCTCTATTACACACAGTGCAGCCACCTCTGGGGTGAGATCCTCAGTAATATCTGTGTATTTATACAGCTCCTCTCTATTACACACAGTGCAGCCACCTCTGGGGTGAGATCCTCAGTAATATCTGTGTATTTATACAGCTCCTCTCTATTACACACAGTGCAGCCACCTCTGGGGTGAGATCCTCAGTAATATCTGTGTATTTATACAGCTCCTCTCTATTACACACAGTGCAGCCACCTCTGGGGTGGGATCCTCAGTAATATCTGTGTATTTATACAGCTCCTCTCTATTACACACAGTGCAGCCACCTCTGGGGTGGGATCCTCAGTAATATCTGTATTTATACAGCTCCTCTCTATTACACACAGTGCAGCCACCTCTGGGGTGAGATCCTCAGTAATATCTGTGTATGTATACAGCTCCTCTCTATTACACACAGTGCAGCCACTTCTGGGGTGAGATCCTCAGTAATATCTGTGTATTTATACAGCTCCTCTCTATTACACACAGTGCAGCCACCTCTGGGGTGGGATCCTCAGTAATATCTGTGTATTTATACAGCTCCTCTCTATTACACACAGTGCAGCCACCTCTGGGGTGAGATCCTCAGTAATATCTGTGTATATACAGCTCCTCTCTATTACACACAGTGCAGCCACCTCTGGGGTGAGATCCTCAGTAATATCTGTGTATTTATACAGCCCCTCTCTATTACACACAGTGCAGTCACCTCTGGGGTGAGATCCTCAGTAATATCTGTGTATTTATACAGCTCCTCTCTATTACACACAGTGCAGCCACCTCTGGGGTGTGATCCTCAGTAATATCTGTGTATTTATACAGCTCCTCTCTATTACACACAGTGCAGCCACCTCTGGGGTGAGATCCTCAGTCATATCTGTGTATTTATACTGCTCCTCTCTATTACACACAGTGCAGCCACCTCTGGGGTGAGATCCTCAGTAATATCTATGTATTTATACAGCTCCTCTCTATTACACGCAGTGCAGCCACCTCTGGGGTGAGATCCTCAGTAATATCTGTGTATTTATACAGCACCTCTCTATTACATTCAGTGCAGCCACCTCTGGGGTGAGATCCTCAGTAATATCTGTGTATTTATACAGCTCCTCTCTATTACACACAGTGCAGCCACCTCTGGGGTGGGATCCTCAGTAATATCTGTGTATTTATACAGCTCCTCTCTATTACATACAGTGCAGCCACCTCTGGGGTGGGATCCTCAGTAATATCTGTGTATTTATACAGCTCCTCTCTATTACACACAGTGCAGCCACCTCTGGGGTGAGATCCTCAGTAATATCTGTGTATCTATACAGCGCCTCTCTATTACACACAGTGCAGCCACCTCTGGGGTGAGATCCTCAGTAATATCTGTGTATTTCTACAGCTCCTCTCTATTACACACAGTGCAGCCACCTCTGGGGTGAGATCCTCAGTAATACCTGTGTATTTATACAGCTCCTCTCTATTACACACAGTGCAGCCACCTCTGGGGTGAGATCCTCAGTAATATCTGTGTATTTATACAGCTCCTCTCTATTACACACAGTGCAGCCACCTCTGGGGTGAGATCCTCAGTAATATCTGTGTATTTATACAGCTCCTCTCTATTACACACAGTGCAGCCACCTCTGGGGTGAGATCCTCAGTAATATCTGGGTATTTATACAGCTCCTCTCTATTACACACAGTGCAGCCACCTCTGGGGTGTGATCCTCAGTAATATCTGTGTATTTATACAGCTCCTCTCTGTTACACACAGTGCAGCCACCTCTGGGGTGAGATCCTCAGTAATATCTGTGTATTTATACAGCTCCTCTCTATTACACACAGTGCAGCCACCTCTGGGGTGAGATCCTCAGTAATATCTGTGTATTTATACAGCTCCTCTCTATTACACACAGTGCAGCCACCTCTGGGGTGAGATCCTCAGTAATATCTGTGTATTTATACAGCTCCTCTCTGTTACACACAGTGCAGCCACCTCTGGGGTGGGATCCTCAGTAATATCTGTGTATTTATACAGCTCCTCTCTATTACACACAATGCAGCCACCTCTGGGGTGTGATCCTCAGTAATATCTGTGTATTTATACAGCTCCTCTCTATTACACACAGTGCAGCCACCTCTGGGGTGAGATCCTCAGTAATATCTGTGTATTTATACAGCTCCTCTCTATTACACACAGTGCAGCCACCTCTGGGGTGAGATCCTCAGTAATATCTGTGTATTTATACAGCTCCTCTCTATTACACACAATGCAGCCACCTCTGGGGTGTGATCCTCAGTAATATCTGTGTATTTATACAGCTCCTCTCTATTACACACAGTGCAGCCACCTCTGGGGTGAGATCCTCAGTAATATCTGTGTATTTATACAGCTCCTCTCTATTACACACAGTGCAGCCACCTCTGGGGTGAGATCCTCAGTAATATCTGTGTATTTATACAGCTCCTCTCTGTTACACACAGTGCAGCCACCTCTGGGGTGGGATCCTCAGTACTATCTGTGTATTTATACAGCTCCTCTGTAGTATTCACACTTCCTTTCATGTGGAGCTCTACACAAACCAAGGTATAAGTTGCCTGATCTCTCTATTTTTCACGTGTAGTATACAGGCCTGTTTTGATGTTCGAGAAGACGCTAATCCAAAATCACGGAAATTGGGTCTGAAGAGGTTCCAGGAAAATCCAGAGGCTAATTGGGGACCCAAAGCAAGGGCTAAGACCGGGTAAATAGATGAATTCCTGTATGGGTATTAAAGGGCCATGGAACTTACAAAGGTTTTATAACTTTTATAAAAAGCACATTTGGGGCAAGAAAAAAACTATTCAATCCCTTGGCCAGGGAATCTTTTGGAAAATACAACCCCTTCCTCAATTACGTACTATCTGGGAGTATATTCCAGCTCATAGCCTTGACCAGGGGTAGTAATCTCTTATAAATGTGTTCTGAGATATATATAAAATGTAGCTTGTTGAATTGTAGAAGCACAGCCTAGAACAGAAATCCAGTATATGAGCCATTCTGCTATTGCACGACATGTCTGTTTATTCCTTTGTACACTCTAATAATAATAATTTACTTCCTTTAAGGGGTTTAATTGTCCCCTCATTAGAGGAGAGGCGAAAGCAGTACCAGAACAAGAGGAAAATCTGTTCAGGGGTTGTCGACAGCAATCTTAAAAAATTCCTCTGCAAGAAATTCAAGCAGGTGAGTTTTATGGCCTGCATTATTATACTAACAGGAATTGGGCCCACCATACAGGGACCTAAAACTCAATTGTTGTAATTAATATGCAAGTTCTACTTATTGCAGTACTGAAAACTACACCTACGAATCGATTGCTTGTTAGCAAAAAATGTTTTAATTTATCTGATGCTTCTTATCTAGGATCATTAATTAGCTCTCATAGTGGAGGTTGATAAGGAAGAGAAGCATCATAATTTGGGAAACAATATGTATAAGAGCACAAAGTAAAACATTTAAACATGATGGTGACTGTTATCATTTATCCTTCTGGCCATTCTCTTCTTTCTCATCACCCACCACTGTGAGAGTTTAAAGACCACTGCAGTTGAAGGAATAAAGACCCTTGTTTGTCATGTATGTACCAAACTAGCACATTAGCAGCTCTGTAAGCAATGGGCAGAAAGCATTTTTGAAGAAAATCTGAATTTTTGAATACTCTGTTTAAAAGTACCGAAATCCATATTGAGTTTGTTATATCAATTCCTCGGAGCTGAATCATAAGGGTGTGTATTTTGGTTAAGAGATTGATTTTGGCAGTAAAAACAGAGCTTACCCAACAAATAGGCCCTTATTCAATTGCTACAATATTGAGCTGTGAGGTCGCAAGCTATGTATCTACTCAATTGGCTTATGTTTGGGGCCTCCGATCGGCTTGCGAGCCTGGAGCTGCGATCCCTTGCGATTTGCTCAATCCTTTAATCTTGCGCAGCCGCAAGAGTTGCGGCCACAAGAAATCCCAAATCGCTATTCAAATGCTACGATCACCCTTCCGTCAAGGCTGTAAATCGCTAAAATCGAAAAACAGCTTACTTACACCAAAGAGGTCCAGCAAGGCTCTTGCAAAACGTAGCACTAGTTAAGCAAATAAAAAAGCCATCCTGTGCTTTTATTCGATATGAAAGTGATTTTAGGTCTTAGAATTAATAGCACAACATTCCCCTACTCTCAAATCTGCAAATAAAAATAGTGTATTTCATGTTAAATTTTCGTCTTAAAGTCCCACGGGCTTCAACCGCCAAGCCCGTAGGACATTTGAATCCAACCTCTATTTTATTTCTAAGTCATATAGGCTTGAATGACCTCCATGCCAGTAACTCATTATTCCAAGCCCGGAGGACGTTTGAAAAAAATGGAGGTTGGATTCAAAGTCCTATGAGCTTGGAATAACGAGTTACTGGCATGGAGGTCATTCAAGCCTATATGACTTAGAAATAAAATAGAGGTTGGATTCAAATGTTATACGGGCTTGGAATAACGTGGAAAATAGTATTGTAATCTGGCGATGTGCCAGCTTGGGAATGTTGTACTTTTAATCCTCATGTCAACCATTGTGCACCCCATCATTTACAGTGCTGTATTGAATATAAATTTGCATTTACAGTTTTCACAGTTTGCGGCCTTGAAACATGAGTTACAGGCTCGCAGCAAATGCATATGGCTAATTGCAAATAATACTATCGGCCATAACAGAGACCTCCTCGCAGATTTGAGGCCATTTTACGGCACTTAATTGAATGAGGCCCATAGTCCCTATATGTATTTGCCCACACTGCAGCACATGCGGACTCTGTAGGGCTGGATGTGCAGTATTGTTTCAGGGACCACTTCTCAGCAGCATGTTGCTGAGAGATGGTCATGGATTGGATAGTATGAGACACTGCGTACCCAATACTAGAGTCTTAGTGAGCTGCAGAGGGTAGACACATTCAGGTAATATTTGTTTGATTTTAGGCATTAAAAAAAATCAGCTTATAAATGGGTCACCCATAAAATTAAATACACATAGGCATATTATATACCTAGTAAAACCCATATCCATTGTGTGGTTGTCTGTTAATTAGTGTCCCTGGATAAATTATGGATTCGGGTTGTCTGTTAATTAGTGTCCCTGGATAAATTATGGATTCTTTATAGATTAATTATGTACAAAATATTGAAAGCTCAATTATCTGAAGCTTTGAGAGAGAACATAATCAATTGCAGTTCTATTCTTTATGTGTTTTTTGTAACCTCTGCTGTGACTTTAGTAGTCAGACGCTCACTCTGGTCTCTTTCTCTCAGGGTAATTGTGATTTAGGAGAGAGCTGCTCTTACTCTCACATCACCGCAGACACCAAGGAGAGACCACCTCCACATGAAGATCCCCATCCCGTCCAGGACTGAGGGCCCTCCTAATGACAGAGATCTTAGTGTGCTAATGGGACGCTGTCATCACAACGTACACCTGAAATCTAAGAAAATCTTCTATGTGTATATCGGATTTACAGATATCTGCCCAACAGGCGTAACTCATTATAGCCTTTACAATGTAGGAACTCTGCAATTCAGAAAAAGCATCTAAAATAGTTACTAACATATTATTAGAAATAAAAAACATATTTAAGATGTAAAGGGATCATAAAGCTGCTTCAAAGTAGTAAGCTCCAAACACTTCCTTCACTGCTCCTCCTCTACAGTCCAAGTTTCTTCTCGGTCACTCGTCATATTCTGGGATAATTTTTGTCCATAAACATTTGTGATTGGCTGTGAATTTGTAACATTGTGTAACTAGCAGAGGTTGCAGCACATATTTGAACTGCACTTATGGGGCAGCTTTAGGGTGCCTTAAAACTATTTCCTCTATATTTTATATGTTCTTGGTAGTCCATGGAGTAAAAAAAAGTTTTACGAGTCCCTTTCAATAACTCATCAGTGCTTGTGTGGTGCATTTCACACTGTAAAGTATTAGTATTTGGTCATAGTGGGAGAGAGCTGCTTATTTTGCCAACAACATGGTTTTCATATTTTATTTACATGAAGCATAAAAAGGGTTTTTTACTACAAACAACATATTTTTGAAAGAGTACTATGTAATAAAGGATGATGAGGCAAAGAAGTTTGGTTTAAGTTGTGATGACTGTGTGCCTTTAAAAAAAAAAACACGCATGAGCTAAGTCAGCGATTCCCAATCCTCTCCTCAAGGACCCCAGACAAGCTAGGATTGAGGTTTAACACTTGTAAATACTGATGAAGCAATCCTAGGCGCCATGGTCTGTTGCCTACTAATTGACTCAGTGTTAAATATCAATCATGACCTGTCAGGGTGGTCCTTGAGGATGGGGTTGGGAATCGCTGAGCTAAGCGACATGTTATCGGGTGAGTCACCAGAATATTAACCATTTGTGTCTATAGAACTGACTCTGTAATCTGTGACTTTGCAGAATAATTTTATTACATTTAGTTCAGGGATGTTTCTGGTGTATTTAACCATCATCGCTTTATTTTGTCCATGTGTAATAAAAATGTCATTTTCAACCCTCCAAATTACATTTATGCATGATTATTCTTTTTAGCTTAATGCCAATCGAGATTTTTGGTAAAGTTCAAAAGATAAACAAACAATTATTTTATTACATTTTTGATTGGCATTGTCGGGAATAGCAGCAGCAGCAGCAACATCTCCCCATTTATAAGGCAGTGAGGGGGCTCTCAAGCCTGTATATCGTGGTGATTCTTGGAGGATTTGTTACCAACGGTCCCAAAAGGTCTGGTTGTTATAGTGGACGGTAGCTCGGAAAGTGCGGATTTCCATAGGGTGCAGAACAACATTACTTGTGTCCAGGATGGGGCAGGAATGTGCAAATGGCTCAGGAGGATCTGGAGGAGGAAAATAAGCATGTTCGTATTATAAAACTAAGATACAAAAGTATCTATATTCTTTAACACAGAATTTAATTAGATTAGATGTCCCTCTTTAGCAAGGTGGAGCATTGCGAGTTTGCTATAGTTTCCTGCACTCTATACCCTGTTCTAAAGTTCTCTTCTTGATCATGTTTTGTTTCATTAGTTTTTCTTAAAAGAATAATTCAAAAAGGCACTTGTTTGTAAAGTGTGTAACAAATTAACAAGCAGTTCTGTAAGTCTTGGACATAAGATCCTTAGAGTAAATCTACATTTTTGAAGAGTTATTTTTAATATATTGATTCATGTTGTGTTTTACATCATTTCCTGAGCTTGACACTGATAATAAAAAAAACACTTTTCTGATGCAGACAGGGGTGGGGTAGAAAGCTTTGTGGGGGAAAGAGTGTGGTGTCCATTTCAGTCAGATCCAAAGAGGCTCAGAAGCAGCATGTTTGTATAGGGAAATGCAAGCACTTGAAACGCAACTTCCACCAACATATCCTGGATGGCTCTATGGTCCAGTATAGGCATCTAAACATTTTAATTAAAAGCTAGCTTCATTAGTTTTTTTTTCTTGGTTAATGAATTATGTTCTTGGTCAGACTTCGTACATATTAATTTTCTTTCTACTGTGGCCCTATTTAACAATGATATGATACGATACATTTAGATGGTCAATATAAATGTAGAAAATATTGTTTTATTTAGCCTTTAAAATAGTAAATTCTGTACAGAGAAACTTCAAGGCTCACCGTGTTTTTAAAGAATAAGTGAATGTTTCTGTGCACAAAGGCACATATTTATTATGGGCTACACTTTATTGCAAATGGAGGACAGTGGCATAACACCACAGAAATTGAAGAAGAGTTAGAAGGCAGCATTTATATCTTCCTTGTGACACCACCCAACAAAGCCTTCCTCCTGTCCTTGTATATACTTACCTTCTCTGTACGTCTCAGTTCTTGCTTCTCTCCACTGCATACGTTTCAGTTTGCTTTTCTCCATATTAGCTGATAGAGTCAGCTCTACAAAGTCTGTTAAAGTGAGGGTCGGGAACAATGTCTGGGGAAGGAAAGACAGAAGGAGATGTAAATGCAGACCGTGCTGTACAAGGACTGTGGTCTGCTAGGGTGCATGGAGGTCTCACCTGCAGATTGACAGTGATAGGCTGTGAATACTGAGCACTCTCATTTGCCTGGAATGGATGCTCCAGACGCAGGAGAATGGACCGTGGGGAGTCCTGAGCTAAGGTGAGGATGTGAAGGTTTGGTGGGAAATCTGCATGTAGTGCCGAGAACTGTAGAGAAAGAAGCTACAAAAAGTGACTACACACACACACACAAAACATTATGATCTATCAAGGACCAGCACTGAGGCTGAACATTTCTTTAATCTATATTCTTATGTGGACTCATTATCCTGATCAATTTATTTAGCATCAGTGCTCCTGGACAAAACACTGTGGGCTCTATAAATTTGGATGTTTTTGTCTATTGGCTCATAAGGTAATAACAGGAGTCCTAAACAAAAAGAGTAGAGGTGCTCAATACCTAAGCAGGTTTGTTCTATAGGTCTGGTTACCTCAGACGAGCACCTTTGACTCTCTTTCTGCTGAGTTTTTCTCACCTTAGGGTTATAGTGGCTCCAGATGTGGACTCCTTGCTCACTATACCTTAGGGAGAACAGCTGCACCTCACTGGCGAGGCCCAAGAGAGGCCGAAACGTACATCTGGGGTTTCCTGGTATTTTGGGGCTGGATAACTCTACTGGGTGAGACCAGGCTGATATACTATAGGATATTTCTCCTCTTAGTAGGTAACTGGACCTATAGACCAAACCTACTTAGGTGTTCGTTCCCAGATGAGCGCATTGACTCTTTTTACTTCGTAACAGGAGTCTGTCACATCATTCAAAGTCCTCACACACGCAATGTAAGACAGTGTGTAAGCTGGGAATATTGCCCTTGTTATATTACATGTATACACAGTGGTGATAGCAGCAGTGCCATCCTCCCTCACACAATATTACATATATGCAGTGCAATTAGCACACCTGTTTTTTAGGTTCCTGTGCAGTGTGATATGGCACTGGTGCTCCCAGGGAGATTATAATTTGGGGTGACATGTACTTCTGTAGTGCTATGGTTCGGTGTGTATCGGCAGCGTCTGTGGGGTTGTCCAGCAGTATCAGATGTCTTCCTCTCACTATAATCCCTTCTCCATACTGGCCAGGCTCCAGCAGAGGCTCTCCCACACCTCTGTAATCATCATACAGAAGTCGCCTGTGAACCTGTGCAAGAAGAGTTGTATTATTATTAATACAGAGTATCTAAGACTGGATCTGTATAATGATACTTAATGTCTATGGGCCATACTAAATTCCAGCCACGTACGTACAACATGTAGCATGTAAGGGCAGCGTGCTTGAAATTTGGCCGTTTTACGTCGCTATTAAATTAGAAGTGCTATGAGCGAGAGACGCTATTTCATAAACCAGTTCTCGGATGTCTGAATTGCGTGCTGGAACGCAAACAATTAAGCAATCACGTAGTTACGGGTTCAGAGGGAGCCAATGGAAAAAGAGATAGCGCTACGCGCTTCAATTACAGTTTGCGATCGGATCCACATTCCAGATATAATACAATAATAATAAAGCCGTAAATATGATATTTTATTACATGCGCATTACAGTATAACACATTGATTGCAGGGATTGATATAACATTATTATATTGATAATTAGCGACAATTCAATTAGCACATAATATGATGCTATACTATGTAAGAAAGCATAGTCAAGGAGGGGTTGGACTATTGAAAGAAAAGTTGCCTTCTAACCAAGATCACTGGATGGTCCATTCATGTGGTGTTCTATGAAATACGAGCTTATTATAGGCCTATGAAGAGACATAGCCAGGATCACAATGTTGCCTGTCTGTAATATTATGAATTTGTGAAAGAATGAAACGCAGACAGTCAGTCTCATGCACGCTCTCTTACGAGTACTGTGTCTTCTCTCACATAGTATCAAAGACTGGATAATGATCACAAATATTTATAAACTCACCATCAGCTCCACAGATCCATCAATGATGCTGGCTCCTCCCTGAGAGCGATCAGTTAAAACTGTGAATTGAGCATTTTTATCCTGAAGAGGAGAGATACATACAGAAAGAGATCTGGTGAATCTGTATCAAAACCTCTAAAACATCTATACTAATGGGTAGATTATGTATTTGCCAGTTGTCCTGGTGTATCATTGCTACAAAATAAGCTTAAAATCAATTTGTAAAAGTAAGGGTAGGTAAAAAAAAAAAATATCTATATATCTATAAATAGCACATCTGTGATCACATTTAAATGTCGAAAACAAGTTAAACCTGCTTCCAGCTCAGAATTCCGAGAAAAACAGTTATTACACTGCATTCTGGGACGCTGAGCAGGGACATGCAAATGTGCCCACAAATGCCTTGCTCTTTAATCCATAGCCCATTTAAAGCTTACTGGCTAACATCATCATGGAGCGGGATCCCAGCTTGTGTTGTGGACCTTATGAGTATAATCCAACTTTGGCTTTGCATAAAGGCTGTGTAATGCAGTGGGCATCAGCTTAAAGCCAAAGTTGGATTATACTCATAAGGTCCACAACACAAGCTGGGATCCCGCTCCATGATGATGTTAGCCAGTAAGCTTGAAACAGCTTTGCATAAAGGCTGTGTAATACAGCAGGCATAAGATTAAAGGAAGCCATGTTTGATAATGGATTGAAGAGCGATGGATTGAAGAGAAAGGCATTTATGGGCACATTTGCTACTACACCCGACCAGATTCCTACATGGTCATGGATCCTAACCTTGATAAAGATCCTGCTATTTACAGGATAATAATTTCCAGCCACAGGTTCGGTTTGATTAAGCGTCCATGTTTCACGTCTATTCCTCCTGGAGAGAGAAAGAGAATAATATTCAGCCACAGAATATATCTGTCCTTCCGAGGACCGAATGGCAGACAGTAGGTAGCTATGGGACATGGCGTCTGCCCCTCCCACTGCCGGGTGACACAGACAGTAGGGAGCAATGTGACATGGAGTCTGCCCCTCCCACTGCAGGGTGACACAGACAGGAGGGAGCTATGGGACATGGAGTCTGACCCTCACACTGCAGGGTGATACAGACAGAAGGGGGCTATGGGACATGGAGTCTGACCCTCTCACTGCAGGGTGATACAGACAGGAGGGAGCTATGGGACATGGAGTCTGCCCCTCCCACTGCAGGGTGACACAGACAGGAGGGAGCTATGGGACATGGAGTCTGACCCTCCCACTACAGGGTGACACAGACAGGAGGGAGCTATGGGACATGGAGTCTGACCCTCACACTGCAGGGTGATACAGACAGGAGGGAGCTATGGGACATGGAGTCTGTCCCTCTCACTGCAGGGTGATACAGACAGGAGGGAGCTATGGGACATGGAGTCTGCCCCTCCCACTGCAGGGTGACACAGACAGGAGGGAGCTATGGGACATGGAGTCTGTCCCTCTCACTGCAGGGTGACACAGACAGGAGGGAGCTATGGGACATGGAGTCTGTCCCTCACACTGCAGGGTAACACAGACAGGAGGGAGCTATGGGACATGGAGTCTGACCCTCACACTGCAGGGTGACACAGACAGGAGGGAGCTATGGGACATGGAGTCTGACCCTCACACTGCAGGGTGACACAGACAGGAGGGAGCAATGGGACATGGAGTCTGTCCCTCCCACTGCAGGGTGACACAGACTGGAGGGAGCTATGGGACATGGAGTCTGTCCCTCACACTGCAGGGTGATACAGACAGGAGAGAGCTATGGGACATGGAGTCTGACCCTCCCACTGCAGGGTGACACAGACAGGAGGGAGCTATGGGACATGGAGTCTGTCCTCCCACTGCAGGGTGACACAGACAGGAGGGAGCTATGGGACATGGAGTCTGACCCTCACACTGCAGGGTGACACAGGCAGGAGGGAGCTATGGGACATGGAGTCTGTCCTCCCACTGCAGGGTGACACAGGCAGGAGGGAGCTATGGGACATGGAGTCTGTCCTCCCACTGCAGGGTGACACAGGCAGGAGGGAGCTATGGGACATGGAGTCTGTCCTCCCACTGCAGGGTGACACAGACAGGAGGGAGCTATGGGACATGGAGTGTGACCCTCCCACTGCAGGGTGACACAGAGAGGAGGGAGCTATGGGACATGGAGACTATCCCTCACACTGCAGGGTGACACAGACAGGAGGGAGCTATGGGACATGGAGTCTGACCCTCACACTGCAGGGTGACACAGACAGGAGGGAGCTATGGGAGATGGAGTCTGACCCTCCCACTGCAGGGTGATACAGACAGGAGGGAGCTATGGGACATGGAGTGTGACCCTCCCACTGCAGGGTGACACAGAGAGGAGGGAGCTATGGGACATGGAGACTATCCCTCACACTGCAGGGTGACACAGACAGGAGGGAGCTATGGGACATGGAGTCTGACCCTCACACTGCAGGGTGACACAGACAGGAGGGAGCTATGGGAGATGGAGTCTGACCCTCCCACTGCAGGGTGATACAGACAGGAGGGAGCTATGGGACATGGAGTCTGACCCTCACACTGCAGGGTGACACAGACAGGAGAGAGCTATGGGACATGGAGTCTGACCCTCACACTGCAGGGTGACACAGACAGGAGGGAGCTATTGGGACATGGAGTCTGTCCCTCCCACTGCAGGGTGACACAGACTGGAGGGAGCTATGGGACATGGAGTCTGT
Source organism: Discoglossus pictus (assembly GCA_027410445.1). NCBI lineage: Eukaryota > Metazoa > Chordata > Amphibia > Anura > Alytidae > Discoglossus > Discoglossus pictus. Next base: position 141,225,844 of record CM050167.1, on the reverse strand, counting down.
CCTCCCACTGCAGGGTGACACAGACAGGAGGGAGCTATGGGACATGGAGTCTGTCCTTCCACTGCAGGGTGACACAGACAGGAGGGAGCTATGGGACATGGAGTCTGTCCTTCCACTGCAGGGTGACACAGACAGGAGGGAGCTATGGGACATGGAGTCTGTCCCTCACACTGCAGGGTGACACAGACAGGAGGGAGCTATGGGACATGGAGTCTGACCCTCCCATTGCAGGGTGACACAGACAGGAGGGAGCTATGGGACATGGAGTCTGTCCCTCACACTGCAGGGTGACACAGACAGGAGGGAGCTATGGGACATGGAGCCTGTCCCTCCCACTGCAGGGTGACACAGACAGGAGGGAGCTATGGGACATGGAGTCTGTCCCTCACACTGCAGGGTGACACAGAAAGAAGGGAGCTATAGGACATGGTGTTTGTTCCTCCCACAGCAGGGTGATGCAGACAGGAGGAAGCTATGGGACAAGGAGTCTGTCCCTCCCACTGCAGGGTGACACAGACAGGAGGGAGCTATGTGACATGGAGTCTGTCCCTCCCACTGCAGGGTGACACAGACAGGAGGGAGCTATGGGACATGAAGTCTGTCCCTCCCACTGCAGGGTGACACAGACAGGAGGGAGCTATGTGACACGGAGTCTGACCCTCCCACTGCAGAGTGACACATACAGGAGGGAGCTATGGGACATGGAGTCTGTCCCTCCCACTGCAGGGTGACACAGACAGGAGGAAGCTATGGGACATGGAGTCTGACCCTCACACTGCAGGGTGACACAGACAGGAGGGAGCTATGGGACATGAAGTCTGACCCTCCCACTGCAGGGTGACACAGACAGGAGGAAGCTATGGGACATGGAGTCTGACCCTCACACTGCAGGGTGACACAGACAGGAGAGAGCTATGGGACATGGAGTCTGTCCCTCCCACTGCAGGGTGACACAGACAGGAGGGAGCTATGGGACATGGAGTCTGTCCTCCCACTGCAGGGTGACACAGACAGGAGGGAGCTATAGGACATGGAGTCTGTCCCTCACACTGCAGGGTGACACAGACAGGAGGGAGCTATGGGACATGGAGTCTGACCCTCACACTGCAGGGTGACACAGACAGGAGGGAGCTATGGGACATGGAGTCTGTCCCTCCCACTGCAGGGTGACACAGACAGGAGGAAGCTATGGGACATGGAGTCTGTCCCTCACACTGCAGGGTGACACAGACAGGAGGAAGCTATGGGACATGGAGTCTGACCCTCACACTGTAGGGTGACACAGACAGGAGGGAGCTATGGGACATGGAGTCTGTCCCTCACACTGCAGGGTGACACAGACAGGAGGGAGCTATGGGACATGGAATCTGTCCCTCCCACTACAGGGTGACACAGACAGGAGGAAGCTATGGGACATGGAGTCTGACCCTCCCACTGCAGGGTGACACAGACAGGAGGGAGCTATGGGACATGAAGTCTGTCCCTCCCACTGCAGGGTGACACAGACAGGAGGGAGCTATGGGACATGGAGTCTGTCCTCCCACTGCAGGGTGACACAGACAGGAGGGAGCTATGGTACATGGAGTCTGACCCTCACACTGCAGGGTGACACAGACAGGAGGGAGCTATGGGGCATGGAGTCTGTCCCTCCCACTGCAGGGTGACACAGACAGGAGGGAGCTATGGGACATGGAGTCTGTCCCTCCCACTGCAGGGTGACACAGACAGGAGAGAGCTATGGGACATGGAGTCTGCCCCTCACACTGCAGGGTGACACAGACAGGAGAGAGATATGGGACATGGAGTCTGTCCCTCACACTGCAGGGTGACACAGACAAGAGGGAGCTATGGGACATGGAGTCTGACCCTCACACTGCAGGGTGATACAGACAGGAGGGAGCTATGGGACACGGAGTCTGACCCTCACACTGCAGGGTGACACAGACAGGAGAGAGCTATGGGACATGGAGTCTGTCCCTCCCACTGCAGGGTGACACAGACAGGAGGGAGCTATGGGACATGGAGTCTGTCCCTCCCACTGCAGAGTGACACAGACAGGAGGGAGCTATGGGACATGGAGTCTGTCCCTCCCACTGCATGGTGACACAGACAGGAGGGAGCTATGGGACATGGAGTCTGTCCCTCCCACTGCAGGGTGACACAGACAGGAGGGAGCTATGGGACACGGAGTCTGTCCCTCACACTGCAGGGTGACACAGACAGGAGGGAGCTATGGGACATGGAGTCTGACCCTCACACTGCAGGGTGATACAGACAGGAGAGAGCTATGGGACATGAAGTCTGTCCCTCCCACTACAGGGTGACACAGACAGGAGGGAGCTATGAGACATGGAGTCTGACCCTCCCACTGCAGGGTGACACAGACAGGAGGAAGCTATGTGACATGGAGTCTGTCCCTCACACTGCAGGGTGACACAGACAGGAGGGAGCTATGGGACATTGAGTCTGACCCTCCCACTGCAGGGTGACACAGACAGGAGAGAGCTATGTGATATGGAGTCTGTCCCTCCCACTGCAGGGTGACACAGACAGGAGGGAGCTATGGGACATGGAGTCTGTCCCTCACACTGCAGGGTGACACAGACAGGAGGGAGCTATGGGACATGGAGTCTGTCCCTCCCACTACAGGGTGACACAGACAGGAGGGAGCGATGGGACATGTAGTCTGACCCTCACACTGCAGGGTCACACAGACAGGAGGGAGCTATGGGACATGGAGTCTGACCCTCCCACTGCAGGGTGACACAGACAGGAGGGAGCTATGGGACATGGAGTCTGACCCTCACACTGCAGGGTGACACAGACAGGAGGGAGCTATGGGACATGGAGTCTGACCCTCACACTGCAGGGTGACAGAGACAGGAGGGAGCTATGGGACATGGAGTCTGTCCCTCCCACTGCAGGGTAACACATACAGGAGGGAGCTATGGGACATGGAGTCTGTCCCTCCCACTGCAGGGTGACACAGACAGGAGGGAGCTATGGGACATGGAGTCTGACCCTCCCACTGCAGGGTGATACAGACAGGAGGGAGCTATGGGACATGGAGTCTGTCCCTCCCACTGCAGGGTGACACAGACAGGAGAGAGCTATGGGACATGGAGTCTAACCCTCCCACTGCAGGGTGACACAGACAGGAGGGAGCTATGAGACATGGAGTCTGACCCTCCCACTGCAGGGTGACACAGACAGGAGGGAGCTATGGGATATGGAGTCTGTCCCTCCCACTGCAGGGTGACACAGACAGGAGGGAGCTATGGGACATGGAGTCTGTCCCTCCCAGTGCAGGGTGACACAGACAGGAGGGAGCTATGGGACATGGAGTCTGTCCCTCCCACTGCAGGGTGACACAGACAGGAGGGAGCTATGGGACATGGAGTCTGTCCCTCCCACTGCTGGGTTATACAGACAGAAGGGAGCTATGGGAGATGGAGTCTGTCCCTCACACTGCAGGGTGATACAGACAGGAGGGAGCTATGGGAGATGGAGTCTGTCCCTCACACTGCAGGGTGACACATACAGGAGGGAGCTATGGGACATGGAGTCTGTCCCTCCCACTGCAGGGTGACACAGACAGGAGAGAGCTATGGAACATGGAGTCTGTCCCTCACACTGCAGGGTGACACAGACAGGAGGGAGTTATGGGACATGGAGTCTGACCCTCCCACTGCAGGGTGATACAGACAGGAGGGAGCTATGGAACATGGGGTCTGTCCCTCTCACTGCAGGGTGACACAGACAGGAGGGAGCTATGGAACATGGAGTCTGTCCCTCCCACTGCGGGGTGACACAGACAGGAGGGAGCTATGGGACATGGAGTCTGACCCTCACACTGCAGGGTGACACAGACAGGAGGGAGTTATGGGACATGGAGTCTGACCCTCCCACTGCAGGGTGATACAGACAGGAGGGAGCTATGGAACATGGGGTCTGTCCCTCTCACTGCAGGGTGACACAGACAGGAGGGAGCTATGGGACATGGAGTCTGTCCCTCCCACTGCAGGGTGACACAGACAGGAGAGAGCTATGGAACATGGAGTCTGTCCCTCACACTGCAGGGTGACACAGACAGGAGGGAGTTATGGGACATGGAGTCTGACCCTCCCACTGCAGGGTGATACAGACAGGAGGGAGCTATGGAACATGGGGTCTGTCCCTCTCACTGCAGGGTGACACAGACAGGAGGGAGCTATGGGACATGGAGTCTGTCCCTCCCACTGCAGGGTGACACAGACAGGAGGGAGCTATGGGACATGGGGTCTGTCCCTCACACTGCAGGGTGACACAGACAGGAGGGAGCTATGGGACATGGAGTCTGTCCCTCCCACTGCAGGGTGACACAGACAGGAGGGAGCTATGGGACATGGAGTCTGACCCTCACACTGCAGGGTGACACAGACAGGAGGGAGCTATGGGACATGGAGTATGACCCTCACACTGCAGGGTGACACAGACAGGAGGGAGCTATGGGACATGGAGTCTGACCCTCACACTGCAGGGTGACACAGACAGGAGGGAGCTATGGGATATGGAGTCTGACCCTCACACTGCAGGGTGACACAGACAGGAGGGAGCTATGGGACATGGAGTCTGTCCCTCCCAGTGCAGGGTGACACAGACAGGAGGGAGCTATGGGACATGGAGTCTGTCCCTCCCACTGCAGGGTGACACAGACAGGAGGGAGCTATGGGACATGGAGTCTGACCCTCCCACTGCAGGGTGACACAGACAGGAGGGAGCTATGGGACATGGAGTCTGTCCCTCCCACTGCTGGGTTATACAGACAGAAGGGAGCTATGGGATATGGAGTCTGTCCCTCACACTGCAGGGTGATACAGACAGGAGGGAGCTATGGGATATGGAGTCTGTCCCTCACACTGCAGGGTGACACATACAGGAGGGAGCTATGGGACATGGAGTCTGTCCCTCCCACTGCAGGGTGACACAGACAGGAGGGAGCTATGGAATATGGAGTCTGTCCCTCACACTGCAGGGTGACACAGACAGGAGGGAGTTATGGGACATGGAGTCTGACCCTCCCACTGCAGGGTGATACAGACAGGAGGGAGCTATGGAACATGGGGTCTGTCCCTCTCACTGCAGGGTGACACAGACAGGAGGGAGCTATGGGACATGGAGTCTGTCCCTCCCACTGCAGGGTGACACAGACAGGAGGGAGCTATGGGACATGGAGTATGACCCTCACACTGCAGGGTGACACAGACAGGAGGGAGCTATGGGACATGGAGTCTGACCCTCACACTGCAGGGTGACACAGACAGGAGGGAGCTATGGGACATGGAGTATGACCCTCACACTGCAGGGTGACACAGACAGGAGGGAGCTATGGGACATGGAGTCTGACCCTCCCACTGCAGGGTGACACAGACAGGAGGGAGCTATGGGACATGGAGTCTGTCCCTCCCACTGCAGGGTGACACAGACAGGAGGAAGCTATGTGACATGGAGTCTGACCCTCACACTGCAGGGTGACACAGACAGGAGGGAGCTATGGGACACGGAGTCTGACCCTCACACTGCAGGGTGACACAGACAGGAGAGAGCTATGGGACATGGAGTCTGTCCCTCCCACTGCAGGGTGACACAGACAGGAGGGAGCTATGGGACATGGAGTCTGTCCCTCCCACTGCAGAGTGACACAGACAGGAGGGAGCTATAGGACATGGAGTCTGTCCCTCCCACTGCATGGTGACACAGACAGGAGGGAGCTATGGGACATGGAGTCTGTCCCTCCCACTGCAGGGTGACACAGACAGGAGGGAGCTATGGGACACGGAGTCTGTCCCTCACACTGCAGGGTGACACAGACAGGAGGGAGCTATGGGACATGGAGTCTGACCCTCACACTGCAGGGTGATACAGACAGGAGAGAGCTATGGGACATGAAGTCTGTCCCTCCCACTACAGGGTGACACAGACAGGAGGGAGCTATGAGACATGGAGTCTGACCCTCCCACTGCAGGGTGACACAGACAGGAGGAAGCTATGGGACATGGAGTCTGTCCCTCACACTGCAGGGTGACACAGACAGGAGGGAGCTATGGGACATTGAGTCTGACCCTCCCACTGCAGGGTGACACAGACAGGAGAGAGCTATGTGATATGGAGTCTGTCCCTCCCACTGCAGGGTGACACAGACAGGAGGGAGCTATGGGACATGGAGTCTGTCCCTCACACTGCAGGGTGACACAGACAGGAGGGAGCTATGGGACATGGAGTCTGTCCCTCCCACTACAGGGTGACACAGACAGGAGGGAGCGATGGGACATGTAGTCTGACCCTCACACTGCAGGGTCACACAGACAGGAGGGAGCTATGGGACATGGAGTCTGACCCTCCCACTGCAGGGTGACACAGACAGGAGGGAGCTATGGGACATGGAGTCTGACCCTCACACTGCAGGGTGACACAGACAGGAGGGAGCTATGGGACATGGAGTCTGTCCCTCACACTGCAGGGTGACAGAGACAGGAGGGAGCTATGGGACATGGAGTCTGACCCTCCCACTGCAGGGTAACACATACAGGAGGGAGCTATGGGACATGGAGTCTGTCCCTCCCACTGCAGGGTGACACAGACAGGAGGGAGCTATGGGACATGGAGTCTGACCCTCCCACTGCAGGGTGATACAGACAGGAGGGAGCTATGGGACATGGAGTCTGTCCCTCCCACTGCAGGGTGACACAGACAGGAGAGAGCTATGGGACATGGAGTCTAACCCTCCCACTGCAGGGTGACACAGACAGGAGGGAGCTATGGGACATGGAGTCTGCCCCTCCCACTGCAGGGTGACACAGACAGGAGGGAGCTATGGGATATGGAGTCTGTCCCTCCCACTGCAGGGTGACACAGACAGGAGGGAGCTATGGGACATGGAGTCTGTCCCTCCCACTGCAGGGTGACACAGACAGGAGGGAGCTATGGGACATGGAGTCTGACCCTCCCACTGCAGGGTGACACAGACAGGAGGGAGCTATGGGACATGGAGTCTGTCCCTCCCACTGCTGGGTTATACAGACAGAAGGGAGCTATGGGATATGGAGGCTGGTCCTCCCACTGCAGGGTGACACAGACAGGAGGGAGCTATGGGACATGGAGTCTGACCCTCCCACTGCAGGGTGATACAGACAGGAGGGAGCTATGGGACATGGAGTCTGACCCTCCCACTGCAGGGTGACACAGACAGGAGGGAGCTATGGGACATGGAGCCTGTCCCTCACACTGCAGGGTGATACAGACAGGAGGGAGCTATGGGATATGGAGTCTGTCCCTCACACTGCAGGGTGACACATACAGGAGGGAGCTATGGGACATGGAGTCTGTCCCTCCCACTGCAGGGTGACACAGACAGGAGGGAGCTATGGAACATGGAGTCTGTCCCTCACACTGCAGGGTGACACAGACAGGAGGGAGTTATGGGACATGGAGTCTGACCCTCCCACTGCAGGGTGATACAGACAGGAGGGAGCTATGGAACATGGGGTCTGTCCCTCTCACTGCAGGGTGACACAGACAGGAGGGAGCTATGGAACATGGAGTCTGTCCCTCCCACTGCGGGGTGACACAGACAGGAGGGAGCTATGGGACATGGAGTCTGACCCTCACACTGCAGGGTGACACAGACAGGAGGGAGTTATGGGACATGGAGTCTGACCCTCCCACTGCAGGGTGATACAGACAGGAGGGAGCTATGGAACATGGTGTCTGTCCCTCTCACTGCAGGGTGACACAGACAGGAGGGAGCTATGGGACATGGAGTCTGTCCCTCCCACTGCAGGGTGACACAGACAGGAGAGAGCTATGGAACATGGAGTCTGTCCCTCACACTGCAGGGTGACACAGACAGGAGGGAGATATGGGACATGGAGTCTGACCCTCCCACTGCAGGGTGATACAGACAGGAGGGAGCTATGGAACATGGGGTCTGTCCCTCTCACTGCAGGGTGACACAGACAGGAGGGAGCTATGGGACATGGAGTCTGTCCCTCCCACTGCAGGGTGACACAGACAGGAGGGAGCTATGGGACATGGGGTCTGTCCCTCACACTGCAGGGTGACACAGACAGGAGGGAGCTATGGGACATGGAGTCTGTCCCTCCCACTGCAGGGTGACACAGACAGGAGGGAGCTATGGGACATGGAGTCTGACCCTCACACTGCAGGGTGACACAGACAGGAGGGAGCTATGGGACATGGAGTATGACCCTCACACTGCAGGGTGACACAGACAGGAGGGAGCTATGGGACATGGAGTCTGACCCTCACACTGCAGGGTGACACAGACAGGAGGGAGCTATGGGATATGGAGTCTGTCCCTCCCACTGCAGGGTGACACAGACAGGAGGGAGCTATGGGACATGGAGTCTGTCCCTCCCACTGCAGGGTGACACAGACAGGAGGGAGCTATGGGACATGGAGTCTGTCCCTCCCAGTGCAGGGTGACACAGACAGGAGGGAGCTATGGGACATGGAGTCTGACCCTCCCACTGCAGGGTGACACAGACAGGAGGGAGCTATGGGACATGGAGTCTGTCCCTCCCACTGCTGGGTTATACAGACAGAAGGGAGCTATGGGATATGGAGTCTGTCCCTCACACTGCAGGGTGATACAGACAGGAGGGAGCTATGGGATATGGAGTCTGTCCCTCACACTGCAGGGTGACACATACAGGAGGGAGCTATGGGACATGGAGTATGTCCCTCACACTGCAGGGTGACACAGACAGGAGAGAGCTATGGAACATGGAGTCTGTCCCTCACACTGCAGGGTGACACAGACAGGAGGGAGTTATGGGACATGGAGTCTGACCCTCCCACTGCAGGGTGATACAGATAGGAGGGAGCTATGGAACATGGGGTCTGTCCCTCTCACTGCAGGGTGACACAGACAGGAGGGAGCTATGGGACATGGAGTCTGTCCCTCCCACTGCAGGGTGACACAGACAGGAGGGAGCTATGGGACATGGAGTATGACCCTCACACTGCAGGGTGACACAGACAGGAGGGAGCTATGGGACATGGAGTCTGACCCTCACACTGCAGGGTGACACAGACAGGAGGGAGCTATGGGACATGGAGTATGACCCTCACACTGCAGGGTGACACAGACAGGAGGGAGCTATGGGACATGGAGTCTGACCCTCCCACTGCAGGGTGACACAGACAGGAGGGAGCTATGGGACATGGAGTCTGTCCCTCCCACTGCAGGGTGACACAGACAGGAGGGAGCTATGGGATATGGAGTCTGACCCTCACACTGCAGGGTGACACAGACAGGAGGGAGCTATGGGACATGGAGTCTGTCCCTCCCACTGCAGGGTGACACAGACAGGAGGGAGCTATGGGATATGGAGTCTGACCCTCACACTGCAGGGTGATACAGACAGGAGAGAGCTATGGGATATGGAGTCTGTCCCTCACACTGCAGGGTGACACAGACAGGAGGGAGCTATGGGACATGGAGTCTGACCCTCCCACTGCAGGGCGACACAGACAGGAGGGAGCTATGGGATATGGAGTCTGACCCTCACACTGCAGGGTGACACAGACAGGAGGGAGCTATGGGACATGGAGTCTGACCCTCCCACTGCAGGGTGACACAGACAGGAGGGAGCTATGGGACATGGAGTCTGTCCCTCCCACTGCAGGGTGACACAGACAGGAGGGAGCTATGGGATATGGAGTGTATATCACCCTGTATAAGGAGGTACATAGATGACACACACACACACACACACACACAGAGTGACACATTTCTACCTCCTCTTCAGCATCTGTCTTCCATTTGCATCTGTATAAAACACTCCTTCAGTTTGTAGAGGGGTATAAAAGCGGCTGATCACTTCCTTTCCCCACCCATCCCTGAAATTACAGAACAACAGTCAGTTTGTCCAAGGCAAATAATTAAAAAAAACATCTCACAGAGAAAACAACTCACCCAACAGGAATAGGCCCCACGGTCCACTCCAGCTCCACATATCTCTGGCCTGTGTATAAACGGACAACTTGGGAGCACCAGGAGGAGAAGTTCTGATACACTTCCTGAACCAGGGAGTTCTGCAAGAAGAGGAGGATATGGTGTGTACAGGGGAGAGAAAGTGGGGAAGAGCAAAGGACTATGGGAAATTGAGGAAGTGTAATGGGGTAAAACAGAGAAGTGATGTACAGAAAGGAGGTAGGGAATATGACAGGACAACAGGTTCCCATATCATGGCTCTGACACGGGCAGCACAGTTCTGGATTTGTGTATGCCTCTTTCTCACCTGTACCATATATGTTTGAACTTTAGTTGGGAAAGCAAGTGGGTCCGACTGGTTTGGCCTGAAGATATAAGCTCCTGAGGTCTGTGAATTGTCATAATTGCCAATACTGGCATTATACCTATAGAGAGAGAGACATTGGTGGAACTAGTCTATATAAAAAAAAATGACTGGTTCTATATACAGATGACTGGTACTAGAAAACGGTATGGATAGATACTTACCAGTAAAAATTCTGTGATAATGGTAATGAGATTTGTTTTTCCAGATTATGAATCCCAGCAATTAATCCTGTTTCTGGGTTAAAATCAACCCTATAATACTGGAGAAAGAATGAGAAATGAGAACATAGGATTTGCAAGGCAATAAGGCACCCAGGGCTGGGTTACTGCAATAATATTGTACATGAACAATAAGGCACTCGGGGGCTGGGTTACTGCAATAAGATTGTACATGAACAATAAGGCACTCGGGGGCTGGGCTGCTGCAATAACATGTTACTGAGGGAATAGCATACCTGATTCTGGATTAATTTGGGACTAGGGTTTTTCATATTTCCTTTGAAGAAGAACCTCTCTTGTGTTGTTAACTGCTCCACCATGAAGTTATTGAACCCCATAGGAGATACATTAGCTTGGAAGATAAGTTCATGGGTAGCATTTCCTTTATACCTTCGGACATCTCTTGTGAATTCAGAGACTGCAACTACCTGGCAGGAGAGAAGATTGTTCATATCAAGCATTGAAGGTACACTGCGGACCCAAAAGGTCTATCATACCATTATACTTTACACTTATGCTTTCATTTCCTAGCAAGACCTTTTGAGACAATCACTTTTGCCCAAAGTTGTGATGAGAGGTGGTCAATCAATTTAATAAAAAGATCAGGGGAGTTGTATTATAGCTCTATATGTACACCAAATGAGCAGCAAAATGCATGATTTTAATTGTAAAATATACTATACACACTATATTAAAATATGATTTTGAAGTACTAAATTTGAAAATAGCTGAAATGTTTTAGCACGGAAAATAAATTAAAATACATTAATATATTTTACATACAAATAAACTGCTATGTGATATTTTTTTTTCTTCTTCTTCTGCTTGCTGAAGCAAATTTACTTGACATCCAATGTTAGAAAGAAAAAAAATAATCACAACTTTAAAAATGTTTACATTTATATGCAAATATTCGTCAGGCTTCCATGTGCTTTCCTAAGCCAGCATCTATCTCAACAGTAAGTCCTTGTAAACTAATGAGCTTTCCATAAGAACTATCAAGAGCACTGACTGTATATGCCTCCTTTCTATGGTGTTTAAATTCTCCTGGCTTTAACTTTTGCTTTGCTAGCTTAACAATAAATATATATATATATATATATATATATATATATATATATATATATATATATATATATATATCACATATATAGTTGTGAGCATACAAGTTGTTGCTAACGTTTGCGGGCTCGCATAGCGAGCCCGTGACCCTCGCAAACTTTACGTCGTAACACAAACAACACGACACAGCAACTGCGACCCTCGCAAACTTTACGTCGCAACGCAAACAACATACGAGACACGTTACCACTCATTACGAAATCTCAAAAATCGGCCGCAACCCACGGACAGGAAAAAATGAAAAACACAATACATACACACAACACATACATAAAAAGCTTACCTACAGCAAGAGGGAGCATCCAGGACCTCAAAAAATGAAGTTACACCTTAATTTAACTCAAAATAAAAGAGTTTAGACACTCAAAAATTCTCTATGCGAGAGAAAAAATGGCCGCCGAACAAAAGCGAAAACGAGGCTACAGCACTCTAAACACGCAAAACACCACAAGATACATGCAAAACACCACAAAACACCTACGGATATTCCGCTACAGACGCATACCACACATTACCCGCCATTTTAGAACAATGCGGAAGTACACAACTACGCTAACGGTTTGGTCTCGCGCACGCACACTATTACACTGCACACATTCATGACACTTACACAGCAGCTCCACACCACTAATGCTGCAGCAACATGAAAACAGATTGCCAGCTCTTCAACACAATGATTCCTGCATATATTACTTCAAAATAGGTAAATTATATTACTTTAATAATCTATTAGTTATTTTATTACTATACACCAAACAGCATTAGCTCACTTACAATTTCATTGCCGTAATTTTTTGACGGGCAATTCGCTAGTAGTCATATATTTAAAATCTGCTACATACACCTGATTCTGGATTCACTTGGGAATAGCCTTTTTCATATTCCCCTTGAAGTACTATTTTGAAAATAGGCAGAATGTCTTAGGATGGAGAGAAGCCTTTGAATTCACTTGAAGCTTCTGCATAATGGAAATTTGTCAACTGCAACTGCCAGTTGAAGTTTAAACAGGTTTTACTTAATACTTTTTCATGCAAAAAAGAACATCTGTAATGTTTAAAATTTGCACTTTTAAATGCTTGAAAAAGTTATTTTTCATGTCTCTTTAATAAGTGTATATAATAGGCTGACTTACAGTGGGAAGGAGAGTGTACACAAACACAGTCTAAAAACAGCATAAACCACCAATACCAGATTTGACCACTTTGGTGTTTTATTATAAGATTAAGTATATGTGGACTGGGTTCCCTGGTGGTTTAGTGGTTAGGATTCAGTGCTTTCAACGCTGCAAACCGGGTTCGATTCCAGTCAGGGAACCAAGAGTTCACACCACCCTGAAGCCATGCGGGGTCAGTATCTGGATGGGAGACCACCAAGGAATTCCAGGAGCTGTATGCTGTGGGCCACTAGAGAAGGAACTGACAAACCACTCCAGTATCTCTGCCATGAAGACCACCAGGCTCAGCATGAACATGGACATAAAATATGTGCCTGGATTGTTACAGTCTATGAGGTCACAGAGAGTCGGAAAGGACTTCACTCACCTCACTGTGCACTTCTTTCCCAAAAGGGTCTGTGACCATATATGTGAGACCATTGACTGGGAGCCGGACATTCCATGTGACTTTCTGTGCTATGGGGTTGTACACGTAAACTGCAAACTTTAAGAGAAAGAGACACCGTGAGAGAGGAAAAGAAAGAGGGTAGAGAAACATAGATATAGAGCATAGAAACAAAGATGTGTTGGTAGGTAAGAACCAAAAAGACCCATTGAGACTGCCTATTCTATCTACCTAATAAGTTTAGTCCAATTAAGTCTCAGGATAGCCTTATGCTTTTCCAGACATGCTTTTTTTTTTTTTTGTTAACTGTGTTTGGCTTATCTGCTTCTACTAGAAGATCTTTCTAAATATCTACTATTCAGATTAAGGTAGAAATTTCTCAGATTACCCCTAAATCTTCCTCTTTCTTCAACCAATGAGCTCTGGGTCTTGCGTTACTTTTTTTTATAGAACATACTTTAGTAAATCTCTTGATATATTTGAAGGAGTAGAGGAAAAGTAGTAAAAGAGAGAGAGATAATAAAGAGAGAGGGATGAAGGGAGGCAAAAAGTGGAAGGAAGATACATTCATGAAATAGGATAGGAAGAGAGGAGAAAACAGGACAAATGGAGAGATTAGAAATACAAGACTTCATTAGAAGAAACATTTAAATATTGGATAAGATGAAGAGTGGAGAACAACCATAACACACAGAAAGTGAGGACTGAAAGAGGTGGAAGATAGACGATAAGGACAAGAGGAATGAGATATAAAGGAAAGAGGAAGAGGACAAATAGAAGATACTGAATAGAAACAGAAGGAGAGATTAAAGGAAGAAATATAAATTATTGAAGGAAGAGAAGAGAATGAGGGGGATTAAGATAGTCAGAGTCATAACAGACACAGAGAAAAAGAAAGATATAGACAGAGGGATAAGGGACATGGATAATAAGAGATGATGGGAATGAACAGAAAGAAAAATCAGGGCAAGAAAAATAAGAGAGAGAGGTGTTAGAGAAGATACAAGAAAAGGGAAGAGATAATGGTAGGAGAAAACAGAGGAGACAGAAACTGCTGTGGTAAAAAGAGCAAGAGGGGAGAAAAGAAGGTGAGAGGGAAAAGAAGCAGGAGAAAAGGGATGAGCTAAGAAAATAGACTGGAAACCAGAGAAAGGAGATAAACATAGTGTATAAAAAGTGAGATAAAGGGACAATAAGAAAGGACAGAAAAGGGAGTGACAGAAGTGATAAGAAATGAAAGAAAGTGAAGAATTCAAGTAAAGTGAGGAGAGGTGAAAGTTTGAGTGTCCAATGGACCTGTGAGCACATGTTGTGTGTGTGTGTGTGTGCTGGGTATGCAAATGTGCACCGAGCCTGTAAAGTGCATGCTTGGTGTGTGTGTGGCATTGTGTGCATGAGGTCACACTGGTCTCCTTCTCACAGATTTGGATGACTCCGTGACGGGGCAAACACTGATGTTCAGGAGGTTACAGAATATAAGGTTCTCCTTGGTCCCTGTGAGACTGGACAGCGCATTCTTGATCACCACCTGACATGAGAAAATGGAAGGGTTAATAAAGAACAGACTAGCAGCTACAACAGGAGAGGGAAGCAGGTGACCAACTGAACACAGTCTTAAAGTACCACTAAAGTGTTATATTTATTGTAAGCTCTAATGAAGAACTTGATGAGAAGATGTAAGCGCTGATAGCAACAGCCAAGATTGCTAATCTCTAGGTTTTCTGTAAAAATGATCATGGCGTGCACAGCTGCTAGTGTTTAGTTTGCTACATACTTCCCAAATATGCACAATCTTTACTAAACTACAGTGGCTCATTAAAGATAAATGTTTGGACATAAAGTTGCATGCAAAAATGTGGCCAAATTACATATTTAGTTAATTTTTGAAGTGATAAGAAGTAAACACAACCTCTGCAGCAAACTAATTTAAAAATAACATTCGGCACCCTTCCAGTTGTAAATCCTTTATCAAATTGATAGGCCTGAGTCAGGTCAAGAATTGTCATTAGGAACTGTTAGCGGATGACAATTCCAGAGATTAATACATTCCCAAATTCTTCAAATGTTGTGGTAACACTCAACAACCATGGACTCCTCTAAACATCGGACTGAAAACCTGAAAATAAAGCTAATTGATGCACAGAAAGCAGGGGGAGATATCAAAGTGCTTCCAGCTTGGAATTTCCACTGTCCAGAATGAATGTCAGAAGAAATGGCAGTTAAAGGAACTAAGGAAGCCAAGAAAAAATATAGAAGACCAAGAAAACTCTCCGATACAACTGCTTGTATACTGGACCGAAAAGCAAAGCAAAAACCCATATGACTGAGAATAATCTCCAATAAGGTTTAGCCAACACAGGAATGGTTTTGCACCTTTCCTTGCACAAACAAAGTATGCAAGGAAGAATCATCAGAAGAAACCGGTGATCTCATCACAATACCCAATGGCTGAAAAATGCAAAAACAACATTTAGATAAGCAGAGGCATTTCTGAACGAAGTAAAAAAAAAAAAAATCAAACTATTTGGCCACAATTACCAAATGTCGGAAGAAAGATAGGAGTAATATTTAAAAAAAAGAACACATTGCCAAATGTTAAGCATGTGGGTGGATCTAGTATGGCTGCCACACAGCACTAAAACAATGTCATTAAAAAAATTGTACAGATAGAGGGAAGAAAGGATTCCACTAAATATCAAGTTCTGCAATTGAATATTATTTAGTCAGTTAAGAAACTGAAGCTGTCAAGAAGCTGGCTAGTACAATAAGACAACAATTGAAAAACACAACCCAAAATCCACCATGAACTACCTCAAGAAATGCAAACTGCGGATTTGAAATGGCCCTCAAATTCCCCTGACATGAACATCATTGAAAATCTGTTGGTAGATCTGAACATGTGATGCATCCAAGAATATCTCAAGACTAGAAGTGACCTACAAGGAAGAGTGCAGGGAATACAAAATAAGACAAGAGTAGGAAGTCTCTTAACTGGCTCCAAAAAGTATTTGCAAGCTGTTATATCTGCCGAAAAGGGTGTTCGTAAGCACGGACTTAGTAGGGTGCCCAAACTTTTGCACTTGTCACAATTACTAATTTTATTTTTTCTATTTTTTAAGTTCATCAATTAAAAAGTAACTGTGCATTAGCATTTGCAGAGGTTGTGTTGACTTCTTTTAACTTAATAAATCCCCAAAAAATGCAATTTGGCTCAAACTTTTGCACAGAGAGACAGAGACACAGACCGAGCTGTGAAGAAGCCCTGAAACACACAGATATACAAATTTGGGAACATAACCATAAGGTGAGTGACATGGAAAATGCAATGGCAGACTAGTGTTATACGCAGATTTCAGCAAAGCAATCAAATTACAGTGATAAGGCCAATAGACTCAAGAAGAAAAGTACTCTCACAGGGGGCAATGCAACTGGCAAGCGTAAGACTAATAGCATGTGTACCTCACAGGCATCCCAGCCTTTAGACAGTCGCAAGGAATAATCATCATTCACATGCTGCTTTGCCGTTCCAGTCACTGCGTCATGATGCTGAGCTACACCCATGGCGCGCCCTGAAATAATATGTTACTACAACAGGGAAATCAGGAGTTGGGTTACCACAATAAGGTGTTATTATTATTATTACTAACTTGTATTTGTAATGCACCAACATATTCCTTAGCACTGTACAGGGGATAGGAACAAGGAATAATACAACATTAACAAACTGCAGAAAATGGAGGGCCCTGTTTTGAGCTTGGAATCTTTGTAAAAAGTTTTTTTTTTCCCAAAGCACCCCAACATGACCGGAAACTCGCTACCTACAATCTAAAGGGGTAGAAGAGGCAGAAACCTGGGCAAGAATAAACAGATAGGCAATAAGTGTCAGGAAGCTATTGAAAGTTTACTTAGGTAGGAAGGTATGCAAAGTTAGAAAGGTTTTTCATTTAGTAGGCAATGGAAGAGATCCGATAGAAAGTCGGTGTGAGGTGGATGGCTCTAGTATGTAATATATTATATGCCCCTAGTGATCAGGTAAGAGAGAGAGTGAGAGGAGTTGGGAATGGGACTTGCAGAAGTGTTTCTGCTTTTGAGCTTTGGAAGAGGGAGGAGATAGTGACTGGAGGAAGGAGAGAAGCTCATGGTAGTGTAAAAAAGAGGAGAGGAGAGCATGGAAGGTGAGATGGTTATGTTGGAGACATGATATGAAAAAGTTGAGAGGAAGACCCTGAGGAAAAGGCAGGAGGTTATGTTATAGGACAATAATGCTTCCAGGAACTGCAGTATGATGTTACAGGACTATAAGGCACTCAAGAGCTGGGTCACTGCAATACAGTGTTTCAGTGGCAATAAGGCAGATACATGTTCTAAAATAATATGACACGGGGCAGTCAAAAGGCACTCACTTAGTACAGTGGTGTTGCTGCTACCGAAAGGACCTTCCCTTGCTGCCTTTCCTGTTAAAGCCTCCATCTGATTGCAAACCTGATCAATATAAAAAAAGATGAGAAATAATTCAGAAAAAGAACCAAAACATAGTTTTTGGGCTTAAAGAATAGAGGAGAAAATTGAAGTGGAACATACAGAGAAACACAGGGAGGCACAGATGAGAACCTGGGGAAGGAGACACAGAAAAAGATGAGTGGTGGTGAACACAGGAAGGGGATTGGATGCACAAAATAATGATTGGAATACACCAACAAGAGGAGGAAGGGGCAGAAGAGGACGAGAGGTAGGAGAAGTAGAAGGATGAGAAGCAGAATGACGAGACGTGGGAGAAGCAGAGCAAGGTGGCAAGGTATGGACCTACAGGCAGATGATAGAAGGATAGAAATAGAT
This sequence comes from Discoglossus pictus, assembly GCA_027410445.1. Classification (NCBI taxonomy): domain Eukaryota; kingdom Metazoa; phylum Chordata; class Amphibia; order Anura; family Alytidae; genus Discoglossus; species Discoglossus pictus. The sequence goes on along the minus strand of CM050167.1, from coordinate 141,207,745 downwards.
GAACTGTGGATTATAAATAAGGGGACAGGAGAGAAAGTGACGATACATAGCCATTTAATTGTTTACACATACACAAGGGTAAAAAGTGTAACACAGTACAGAGATATGGAAGAATTAGCACAGGATTATAAGACAACCAGTGGACAACATTACAACAGTAAGATTCAGAGTCATTGGAAAATAGTGACACACACACACACACACACATATATATATATATTATATATATACACACACAGCATTGTAAGAAGAAAGATACAGGAGAGAGTGAGATTCTCTCAGCAGTTAGTGTGTTCACTCTGTATGTAGATGCTCACCTGTAAGAAATTATTGCTACGCCTCTCATAGCCTTTAAAGGCTGGTCGACTGGTGAAGTATCCAGTCCAGAATTTGTGGGAATCATCAGCATATGGGAAAAAGTCATCATACTTCACAGACCTAGGAACGAAAGATCAACAACTATATGTGTGGGTGTATCTACATAACGACAAATAGCCATACACACCATTACTGTATACCTAATGATAATATACCTTGTGCATAGAAAAAGCATGCTTTAAACTTTACCACAGTTGTGTTTTGTATAAAAAAATATCAAGTAAAACTATTTAAACTGCTCTGTGCACTTCCTGTTATTTCCAATGCATACAGACATCCGTAGATGTCACTGGCTGACAAGTAGGACTCATAACTGTATATTACTGCTCATTGGCTGGGAGCAACACGCGCCTAGATCAATTAAATATTAGATTTTTTTTTCTGCTTTGAGAGTGTTATTTCAAAGAGAAAAAAAAAAACTACATGGTAGTGCATTATTAAATACCTACTTTCATATGCAACAAAGAAAAATGCTTTGAATGTCCCGTTAAGTACAGAAGCGTAGTTAGTTATTGGAACAGCTTCACAAAAGAGGTTTTTATTAGTGAAACAGAAATCCAAATCCAATTGAGATGCAACAGGTGTTATCTGGAGTATTATAATGGTCACTGGTGGGAAGCTTGATACAAGGCTAATGGTTCATATTCAATGCCATGTCAGACGGAGGTGGGGTGATGACATTAACACACTGTCAATCCAGAGAGATGGAGGCCAAGACACAAGAGCTGCAGGCTGTGTCTCCAACATGATTTAATCCTATTCAAGGTCTATTGGATATATGACTCTGCTAACCCCGGGTGTAGGAAGTTTCATTTGTGCCTACTCTAATCACATAGCAGATGGAGGACAATCCACAGTCAGGTCTTACCCATATGGTGCTTAGCATGCAGAACTTATATTTCCATAAACATGCTGAATTATGTTGCATTATGTATGATAAATAAATATACAGACTTATATCAGTCTTTTTAATAAGGAAGGTAGAAGCTCAACAGGATGGTACCCATCCTATGTATATGTTGTGTGAACTAGAGACAATATTTTAACTTTAAAAGACATGCCCATATTTAGTATAATTTCAATTTAAAAAATGACCAAAGGTGCAAACAATAAAAACATTCTGTTTAGAGAGTCAGCTGCAGCTGATCAGAATATAGGGAATACATTGCTTTTCAATGGTGCTCTGTTACTTTGCACTGTAAACCTCAGGGCCTTTTTTTGGTGCAGTATCATTATATATTTGCACCAATTAAGCAAGGAATTAAAACACAATACAACTTCAAACTAAAAAATGCATATTTATATTTAAAAATCTTTTATTTTAAATGAATGGTTGCGGAGTGATGCTCCTGGACTGTCCAATGCTGCTATTGAAGCACATTATCAACTTGCATTAACGTGTATAGCAGGTCAGATGCCTCTGGACTTTATTTATGAACAAATCATTACTGATCTTTTGACTTTCTTCACACCAGTTGAATATTAAGACAATGTTATAATTTTATAGGACATACATACAGATAGACATTCTATCTCACCAGCTCAGGTTGGCATTATTCAGTGCATCCAAGTAGCAGGTTGGTGTTGAATAAATGACATTCACAATACTGCCGTTAGATTGCTAGGAAAAGCAGAATATCAGCATCATTGATGAACTCTGACTACCCAAACACTGAATATATAAACAAATCAGGATTCTAGATCTACGCGTCATCTGGAAGAACTAATCTTATCTTCTTGTAATTATTGCACACTATGAGCTCCTCACCTGGGAGTTCACAAGTTTGATCAGCTTGTCCATATTCTTGTACCACAGATTGGCGTTTTCATATTGGAAGTCAGACCCCATGGTCATAACAATGTGATTAGTAGCATAATGCTGCGACTGAAGAGAGAGATAAATAAGACATGGGCAGTGCCAGGCTCAACCCTACATGCTAATACACCATGGTATGTTAACACAACACAGTTCGAAAGCAGGCAGTAGTATTAGTGTTATGCTTTCGCTCACACACTTTATTACATTATGGCATATATACTCAGCAAAGCTATAGGCCAGGGCAGTAATAGTGTCTGCCTTGAACTCACAGACAGGCCTACAACATGGCATATATCACAGAACAAATACAGAGCAAGCAGTGCTATTCTCCACCGCTCACACACTCCTACCCCATGACATGTATACAGAGCACAAATACAATGCAAGCAATGACAGACTCCTGGCCTCACCCACTCCTACACCAACATTTATCAAGAGCAAGCAGTGCCAGCCACCTCCTCTCTCATACTCATACCCCATGACATCTATCCAGAGCACAAATACAGGGCAAGAAGTGCCAGCCACCTCCTCTCTCATACTCCTACCCCATGACATCTATCCAGAGCACAAATACAGGACAAGAAGTGCCAGTCACCTCCTCTCATACACACCTACCCCATGACATGTATCCAGAACACAAATACAGGGAAGTGCCAGCCACCTCCTCTCACATACTCCTACCCCATGACATGTATCCAGAGCACAAATACAGGGAAAGCAGTGCCAGCCACCTCCTCTCACATACAACTACCCCATGACATGTATCCAGAGCACAAATACAGGGAAAGCAGTGCCAGACACCTCCTCTCACATACTCCTACCCCATGACATGTATACAGAGCACAAATACAGGGCAAGCAGTGCCAGACACCTCCTCTCATACACACCTACCCCATGACATGTATCCAGAACACAAATACAGGGAAGTGCGAGCCACCTCCTCTCACATACTCCTACCCCATGACATGTATCCAGAGCACAAATACAGGGAAAGCAGTGCCAGCCACCTCCTCTCATACACACCTACCCCATGACATGTATCCAGAGCACAAATACAGGGAAAGCAGTGCCAGCCACCTCCTCTCACATACAACTACCCCATGACATGTATCCAGAGCACAAATACAGGGAAAGCAGTGCCAGACACCTCCTCTCACATACAACTACCCCATGACACGTATCCAGAACACAAATACAGGGCAAGCAATGCCAGCCACCTCCTCTCACATACAACTACCCCATGACACGTATCCAGAGCACAAATACAGGGCAAGCAGTGCCAGCCACCTCCTCTCACATACTCCTACCCCATGACATGTATACAGAGCACAAATACAGGGCAAGCAGTGCCAGCCACCTCCTCTCACATACTCCTACCCCATGACATGTATACAGAGCACAAATACAGGGCAAGCAGTGCCAGACACCTCCTCTCACATACTCCTACCCCATGACATGTATACAGAGCACAAATACAGGGAAAGCAGTGCCAGACACCTCCTCTCACATACTCCTACCCCATGACATGTATACAGAGCACAAATACAGGGCAAGCAGTGCCAGACACCTCCTCTCACATACTCCTACCCCATGACATCTATCCAGAGCACAAATACAGGGAAAGCAGTGCCAGACACCTCCTCTCACATACTCCTACCCCATGACATGTATACAGAGCACAAATACAGGGCAAGCAGTGCCAGCCACCTCCTCTCATACACACCTACCCCATGACATGTATACAGAGCACAAATACAGGGAAAGCAGTGCCAGCCACCTCCTCTCACATACAACTACCCCATGACATGTATCCAGAGCACAAATACAGGGAAAGCAGTGCCAGACACCTCCTCTCACATACTCCTACCCCATGACATGTATACAGAGCACAAATACAGGGCAAGAAGTGCCAGCCACCTCCTCTCTCATACTCCTACCCCATGACATCTATCCAGAGCACAAATACAGGGCAAGAAGTGCCAGTCACCTCCTCTCATACACACCTACCCCATGACATGTATCCAGAACACAAATACAGGGAAGTGCCAGCCACCTCCTCTCACACACACCTACCCCATGACACGTATCCAGAACACAAATACAGGGAAAGCAGTGCCAGCCACCTCCTCTCACATACTCCTACCCCATGACATGTATACAGAGCACAAATACAGGGAAAGCAGTGCCAGACACCTCCTCTCACATACAACTACCCCATGACATGTATACAGAGCACAAATACAGGGAAAGCAGTGCCAGACACCTCCTCTCACATACTCCTACCCCATGACATGTATCCAGAGCACAAATACAGGGAAAGCAGTGCCAGCCACCTCCTCTCACATACAACTACCCCATGACATGTATACAGAGCACAAATACAGGGAAAGCAGTGCCAGACACCTCCTCTCACATACTCCTACCCCATGACATGTATCCAGAGCACAAATACAGGGAAAGCAGTGCCAGCCACCTCCTCTCACATACAACTACCCCATGACATGTATACAGAGCACAAATACAGGGAAAGCAGTGCCAGACACCTCCTCTCACATACAACTACCCCATGACACATATCCAGAGCACAAATACAGGGCAAGCAGTGCCAGCCTCCTCCTCTCACATACTCCTACCCCATGACATGTATCCAGAGCACAAATACAGGGAAAGCAGTGCCAGACACCTCCTCTCACATACTCCTACCCCATGACATGTATCCAGAGCACAAATACAGGGAAAGCAGTGCCAGACACCTCCTCTCACATACTCCTACCCCATGACATGTATACAGAGCACAAATACAGGGCAAGCAGTGCCAGCCACCTCCTCTCACATACTCCTACCCCATGACATGTATACAGAGCACAAATACAGGGCAAGCAGTGCCAGACACCTCCTCTCACATACTCCTACCCCATGACATGTATACAGAGCACAAATACAGGGAAAGCAGTGCCAGACACCTCCTCTCACATACTCCTACCCCATGACATGTATACAGAGCACAAATACAGGGCAAGCAGTGCCAGACACCTCCTCTCACATACTCCTACCCCATGACATCTATCCAGAGCACAAATACAGGGAAAGCAGTGCCAGACACCTCCTCTCACATACTCCTACCCCATGACATGTATACAGAGCACAAATACAGGGCAAGCAGTGCCAGCCACCTCCTCTCATACACACCTACCCCATGACATGTATACAGAGCACAAATACAGGGAAAGCAGTGCCAGCCACCTCCTCTCACATACAACTACCCCATGACATGTATCCAGAGCACAAATACAGGGAAAGCAGTGCCAGACACCTCCTCTCACATACTCCTACCCCATGACATGTATACAGAGCACAAATACAGGGCAAGAAGTGCCAGCCACCTCCTCTCTCATACTCCTACCCCATGACATCTATCCAGAGCACAAATACAGGGCAAGAAGTGCCAGTCACCTCCTCTCATACACACCTACCCCATGACATGTATCCAGAACACAAATACAGGGAAGTGCCAGCCACCTCCTCTCACACACACCTACCCCATGACACGTATCCAGAACACAAATACAGGGCAAGCAGTGCCAGCCACCTCCTCTCACATACAACTACCCCATGACATGTATACAGAGCACAAATACAGGGAAAGCAGTGCCAGACACCTCCTCTCACATACTCCTACCCCATGACATGTATACAGAGCACAAATACAGGGCAAGCAGTGCCAGACACCTCCTCTCACATACTCCTACCCCATGACATCTATCCAGAGCACAAATACAGGGAAAGCAGTGCCAGACACCTCCTCTCACATACTCCTACCCCATGACATGTATACAGAGCACAAATACAGGGCAAGCAGTGCCAGCCACCTCCTCTCATACACACCTACCCCATGACATGTATACAGAGCACAAATACAGGGAAAGCAGTGCCAGCCACCTCCTCTCACATACAACTACCCCATGACATGTATCCAGAGCACAAATACAGGGAAAGCAGTGCCAGACACCTCCTCTCACATACTCCTACCCCATGACATGTATACAGAGCACAAATACAGGGCAAGAAGTGCCAGCCACCTCCTCTCTCATACTCCTACCCCATGACATCTATCCAGAGCACAAATACAGGGCAAGAAGTGCCAGTCACCTCCTCTCATACACACCTACCCCATGACATGTATCCAGAACACAAATACAGGGAAGTGCCAGCCACCTCCTCTCACACACACCTACCCCATGACACGTATCCAGAACACAAATACAGGGAAAGCAGTGCCAGCCACCTCCTCTCACATACAACTACCCCATGACATGTATACAGAGCACAAATACAGGGAAAGCAGTGCCAGACACCTCCTCTCACATACTCCTACCCCATGACATGTATCCAGAGCACAAATACAGGGAAAGCAGTGCCAGCCACCTCCTCTCACATACAACTACCCCATGACATGTATCCAGAGCACAAATACAGGGAAAGCAGTGCCAGACACCTCCTCTCACATACTCCTACCCCATGACATGTATCCAGAGCACAAATACAGGGAAAGCAGTGCCAGCCACCTCCTCTCACATACAACTACCCCATGACATGTATACAGAGCACAAATACAGGGAAAGCAGTGCCAGCCACCTCCTCTCACATACAACTACCCCATGACACATATCCAGAGCACAAATACAGGGCAAGCAGTGCCAGCCTCCTCCTCTCACATACAACTACCCCATGACACATATCCAGAACACAAATACAGGGCAAGCAGTGCCAGCCACCTCCTCTCACATACACCTTCCCCATGACATGTATACAGAGCACAAATACAGGGCAAGCAGTGCCAGCCACCTCCTCTCACACACACCTACCCCATGACACATATCCAGAACACAAATACAGGGCAAGCAGTGCCAGCCACCTCCTCTCACACACTTCTATTCCATGACACGTATACAGAGCACAAATACCATGCCACTTTCGCACATACTACTACACAGTACTACACGCAGCACAGGTAAAAAGCAAACAGTTCAAGTGCCTCTCACACACACTTCTACACCATTACAACTATATGTATCCTAATTATAAGAACAGACATATCCTCCAAACCTGCACTTGCACAATCTTCAGGAATTTGTCCAGGACAATATCAGCATTATAATCCTCTAGATTTGGATCATCCATTAGAGGAGCATCAGAACAAAGCAGATCCCAGCAGAAACCTTCAGGGGGATTGTAACCATTAGGCAGAACGCCTGGAAGAGAGAGAGAATTTCAGCAAGACTAAATTATATATTTATTTATATATATACACATACACACACACAGTTTACAATTTAAACACACAGATTAACAGATACATGTGTATGACTATTTTGTACTGTAAAACCCTATTATTAAAAAAAGAAAATCAAATATTTTTTTTTAAAGGTGTAATTAAGTTCTGAAGCAAGTATAAAAATTAAGACATATTCACGAACTACTTACCATGAGATTACTGGATACCACATTCAACTAAATACTTCTACCGCCTTAAGTTAATCAGTGGCTTGTGATAGGGCCATGAACACACAGGTAAAACACGAAAGTCTGTATTATTGTTTTACTTTCTGAACATAATTTACCCATTATCATCTGCAGTTCTTCAAAAGAATATATATTTAAAAAAATAGTACTACATGGGCCATTTACACTATTTGAATGCAGTGTCTCAGAGCTTGTTCTCACTTGTTGGTCAGACAGATACTCAGCAATTGTCCCGTCAAACATTTTAGGCCTTATTTCCAGGAGCAGCAATGCTTACATGCTGTATAAAAACCATAAAAAAGTATAACAACCATAAAAAAAGCAGTTTTGTTTGATGATTTATAGCAGTGTTAATGAATTTCATATCCATTTAACCAGGGACCCCTCCCTAGTAGTATAAATATATAAATGTGACTTGTCAATAATAAACTTCAGGTATATTATTTTATACCTAACAGATACAATATAGTAATATGTTTTGAAACAGAAGATATACAATGGCTTCCATTGTTTCCATTTAGTTAGCTGTACCAATATCTTAAACATAGTACATTTCCATAAGAAAAACAGTTACAGCACACACCCTAATCACATATATAGTTGTGAGCGTACGAGTTGTTGCTAACGCTGCGGGCTCGCTACGCGAGTCGCGGCCCTCGCGAAGCGAGGGCCGCGACTCGCGTAGCGAGCTGCGGCCCTCGCATAGCGAGGGCCGCGGCTCGCGCCGCGAGCCGAGGCCCTCGCATAGCGAGGGCACTGCCCGAGGGTCTCAGTTGCTGGCATGGAGCGCCGAAGGCGCTCCATGCCAGCAACTGCGACCCTCGCAAACTTCACGTCGCAACCCAAACAGTACGACACACACATTACGACACTCGCAAACAACATACGACACACGTTCACACACATTACGGACTCGCAACACTCGGACGCAACTCGCGAACATTACAAAATTTAAAACACAATACATACACACACCACATACATAAAAAACTTACCTACACCAAGAGGGACCACCCAGCACCTCAAAAATACAACTTACACCTCGATTTGACTCCAAATAAAACAGTTTAGAGACTAAAAAAAATTTGAAGCGAGAGAAAAAATGGCCGCCGAACAAAACGAAAACGAGGCTACAGCACTCTAAACTCGCAAAACACCACAAGAAACTCGCAAAACACCACAAAACACCTACGGATATTCCGATACAAACGTATACCACACATTACTCGCCATTTTACGCCAATGCGGAAGTACACGACAACGGTTTGGGCTCGCGCACGCACAGTGTTATACTGCACACATTCAGCACGCTTACACAGCAGATCCACACCACTAATGCTGCAGCAACATCAAAACACATTCACAGCTCTTCCACACAATGCTTTAAAATAGGTAAAGTATATTCATTTATTCATGTATTATATATTTCATTATTACACACTGAACAGCATTAGCTACCTTACAATTTCATTGCCGTCATTTTTTGACGGGCAATTCGCTAGTAGTTTATAAATGCCTTATATACTATGCTTATTATATTGCTGAATATATTTGCACATGGATATATAGAAATACACTAAAGTGTATTTATTCTTGTTAACCCCTCCCTCCCCATTCCATTCTTTCCCCACCATTAAAAGAAAAATATATTTGTGTGTGAAATATATAACAAACTAACAATATTAGCAGCTATAGAAGCTATTAAAACATAAAAAGAGAATTTTTGAAGCCTTTGTTTATCAATAATGTAATCTCATCACTCTTATAGGCCTCCGAATCAAAGTGCTTGGGCCAATAAATGCAAGCTCTTCACGCCTGAAATGCAAACACTCCACTCGCACACATACAACTTCCACCAAAGTATCATGGATGCTCCCAGGGTCACAAAAAATGACTCTCTTAGTCAGGCTCATAGATTTCAAACATATTGTTTCATTGTGCAGTGGCATTTTCAACTTTATATCAGTTACTTCCTCCTTTACAGAAATTTCATCAATACTTACCCCTTCTTTTCTTAACCCACATAGTTTCCTGCTAAGTTCCTGTCAACTGGATCATAGTCAGGCAAACCCTGATGAGAGTAGTTCAGTCCATGACCCTGTGACTACAATATAGCCTACCAATACTTTTTATTTGCCCCACAATGTTAAATTGAACAAAGTAAGTGGGTTCCACTGATGACTTTTCCAGTACTTTTGGAAAGGTGCCTCTTCTTCCCATATATATATACACACAAACACAAAAATGAATAGTATTTCTAGAACATATTCATTGTGACTCCTCTTTTAGAAAGTCTGGACACCCTTGGTCACTATGGCATAGTTCTGACTTATGTAACCATCACATATAACAGTTGTGGTAATTGCAAGTTCTTACAATGTTAACATTTATGGGTTGTGCAGCCACAACTCGCAATTACCACAACTATGAGGCCTGCGATGAACGCCTGTAAAGGGGGGCGTAACCCCAGCTCCCAATCTCCTCAGTCTCACCCAGGAACCCCCCCCCCAGCCCACTCCCCGATCCCTGTGGCCTCTCCAGGGACCCCCACCCCCCTCCCTCTGGATCCCTACAACCTTGCTATATGCGCTTTTGGTCTTCTTAAGTTCATCCCGTCTCTCTGCGTCTCTCTCCTTCTGCAGAGGTGGGGAAGTCCGATTGGTGACATCAGCACACAGGCTTCCCTGCCTCTGCAGAAGGACGCAGGGGGCTGAGGGGACCCGGGGTGAGCACACAGGAGGAAGAGAGAGGGCAAAGAGAGAAGGAGGGGGAGGGGGCAAGTAGAGACGGGGGAGGGAGAGAGGGGGCAAGGAGAGAGACGGGGGAGGGAGAGAGGGGGCAAGGAGAGAAGGGGGAGGGAGAGAGGGGGCAAAGAGAGACGGGGGAGGGAGAGAGGGGGCAAAGAGAGACGGGGAGGGAGAGAGGGGGCAAAGAGAGACGGGGAGGGAGGGAGGGGGCAAAGAGAGACGGGGAGGGAGGGAGGGGGCAAAGAGAGACGGGGAGGGAGGGAGGGGGCAAAGAGAGACGGGGAGGGAGGGAGGGGGCAAAGAGAGACGGGGAGGGAGGGAGGGGGCAAAGAGAGACGGGGAGGGAGAGAGGGGGCAAAGAGAGACGGGGAGGGAGGGAGGGGGCAAAGAGAGACGGGGAGGGAGGGAGGGGGTAAAGAGAGACGGGGAGGGAGGGAGGGGGGAGGGGGCAAAGAGAGACGGGGAGGGAGGGAGGGGGGAGGGGGCAAAGAGAGACGGGGAGGGAGGGAGGGGGGAGGGGGCAAAGAGAGACGGGGAGGGAGGGAGGGGGCAAAGAGAGACGGGGAGGGGGCAAAGAGAGACGGGGAGGGAGGGAGGGGGCAAAGAGAGACGGGGAGGGAGGGAGGGGGCAAAGAGAGAGCGGGGAGGGGGCAAAGAGAGACGGGGAGGGAGGGAGGGGGCAAAGAGAGACGGGGAGGGAGGGAGGGGGCAAAGAGAGACGGGGAGGGAGGGAGGGGGCAAAGAGAGACGGGGAGGGAGGGAGGGGGCAAAGAGAGACGGGGAGGGAGGGAGGGGGCAAAGAGAGACGGGGAGGGAGGGCCTGTAAAGTAGAGGGGGGAAGAGGCTCGCAATGAGCGCCAAAAGCGTTCATCGCGAGGCCCGCAAGTTAGAGAGGGGAGAGCCTCACATTGTATGGCAAACAACAGCATTGCGAGGCTTCACATTTTCATGCCGTCACTTTTGACAGGCAAGTCGCTAGTTTACAACATATTCAGCAAAACATATTATATGTCTCTTGTTTTTCTAATGGAGGTCTCCTGGTGTCATGTGCATGACGGAATGAGTCAGCACATAAAAAGGACAATGGGCACTGAACTGCTCTATCAAATGTCAGACTTTTTAAAGCACCTTTCAAATTAGAAATGTTATGTTTTAATACTTTAGCATTATCCAATGAAAATATATTACTGATAACTGTATTTCTTTTTGTTTCCATTATGTTAAAGCCGATAAGAATCTCCTTATCAATGCTATCTGCCTTAAGAGTTTCCAAATCTTGCATTGTTTATTTCACATAATTTTTAAGGAACTTCTCGGTTCCTTATTTTTATATTCTCATTTTTTGTGTGAATTGCAATATCTTATCTTGAACAGTAATATTTGTTAAAGCATCACTGTAGTTTTTTAGATAACATTTAAAATTATCAAGGGCTCTCTGTATACATTTGTGAAAAAAGTAATTACAATATTTGTCCAGTTATAGTGTCTGCTTATTTTTTAGATTCTAATTGTCCAAGATATGTTATAATTGTCCGGGATTCGCTATAATAGTCAGATTATTGATTAGGAGTAGCTAATTATCCAATATACATTATAGTAGCACTACATACTTTAAGGAGAATTGAATATACTATAATTCTACTAAAGTATAGACACAAGCACTTTGTTTCAAAGGTTTATATAGATTTCTCAAAGTTATGGAATAAAGCAAAATGTCACATTGACTGGCTAATGCAGAGCAGCCCTTTAAACATGAGATATTCATAAACCATAACAAGCTTAGTCCTGGGAAGCTAGAAATACATGGCTATCATATGAATAAATATACATAAGCTCTTATATTTACAGTATGTTCTTTTGAAGTAGTCTTCATAAATGTATGGCGAAATTTAAACAAAATATTAAGACTATTATTTGTATGCTTGGCTGGGTGCAAACAATACTTCCTTTGCTTTTATAATTGCAAGCTTGGAAGTAGCATTAGCTGCAGATAAACAGCCTTATTAAATTGCGATTCAGCAAATTTAAAAGGGCTCTATATGAGCACAGAGCATATTTTTTTACAGAAGATTTTAGTTAGTGCACTTCTATCCAAAAGCAAGGTCTTCCCTAACTAAAAACTTCTGTAAAATAAATATGCTCTGTGCTCATATAGAGCCCTTTTAAATTTGCCGAATCGCAATTTAATAAGGCCGAAAGTGTTTCCGGATTAGTGATTTTGTGGGACCAGCGATGGTTTAAATCTAATGATTTAAGGGCGTGATAATGCAGAGAATTAAGTTAACTCCGTTATAAAGTGTTCCTTTGAACCAGTGCTTTGAGCATGCTTAATGAAAACCTCATATATTCACAAAGCTTGCTTTTTTGAGAAAGTAAAAAAAACAGATAATCTGGCATCTTTTTTAATCTGGACATACTTTAATTAGCACAAATTGTTTAATTGCCGGATAATCAATGTCAGACCTGTAGTTTAAGAATCAGGTTAATAGTAATGCAAGTGATTAGTAAAGAATAATTGCATAAAGGCGATCATCCTCTATCCTAGAGACTTTTTTTGCATTTCCCCAACAATTTGCAACTTAAGTGAAGATTGTAAAAAGAGAATATTGTAAATGTGGGTGTGCAGTGGTCATTTCACTTTGAACATTAGCATCTATCTGTTCTACATTTACTAGTAGTTTAAGTAATTACAGGTAGTCAGCTGTGGGAGAGTATGTGGAGGCAGAGATGTTATGCACCATGCTTGAGAGATAGGTGACACACTGCTAGTAGGGAAGTAGATCTTATTAGGGGGACTAACAAAAACTTATATCCCATTACACTAAAGGTTTGAGAGCTCTGCTATTAACAAAAATAGATAATTCTATTCTTTAGTGACAGAGGAAAATAAACTAAAGAGTGATGCATTTGTAATCACATTATGATGCATAGTATATAGTTGCATAGTAATCAAATGATATATATAGGCTTGGCTTCGCGAATGAAGATTTAAGAGGGGTGTCCACATCTATGGGCTCTTAGGTGGCTGAGGAGGCCAATGCGGGACAGGCAGACTCGACCACAGTGGTTGCACAGGAAAGTTTGTTCTTGGTTGGGTGCTGTAGTGACACCATTCTTTATACGTTTCCTCTTGTCCTAGGACCGTCTTATAAATAAAGTTTTTCCGATTCAAGAGACGCGATGACGTCATACGTAAACGCGAGTCACGTGACCAACATGACGCGCATAACAGGAAGAGAGACCCAGAAGTGCCCAGGCCTTAAATAGGCCACTACCTTTCCCATTCCCTAGCCCATGAGTAAGCCCAATACAGGGGCAAAACGGACCGTCGGGAGTAGGGGGAGGATGGTGCATTCAATCTAAACCTATGGGAGCTGTAATAGCAGAGATTCTCTCCATACAAAATGCAAGTACTTAGGCATATTTTATGCCAGTAAGGGATATAAGTGATGCTTTTCTTCTCTTTTTCCTGCACTTAAACAGTAAAACCAAACATTGTGTTATGGTTTAATGATGTTAAAAATGATATACATGCATCCTTAGAGATATATATATATATATATATATATATATTTTTTTTTTTTTTACCCTGGATATTTTTGTACAGCGTATCTACTTGCACCATTCCTTCCCCTGTCTTTGGGCCTCATTCAATTGTGATTTGGCCAATTGAATAAGGCTCTAAATAAGCACATAGCATATTTTTTTTAAAGAAGTTTTTAGTTAGTGAAAACCTTGCTTTTGGATAGATATTTACTAACTAACAACCATATACCATATATGGTATGTGCTTATTTAGAGCCCTATTCAATTGGCCAAATTGCAATTGAATGAGGGGATAAGTCTCTTAATGTTTTTAACAATTTTGCACTATTTTTATAATAAGTGTGTCTCATTCCTATATACTATAATAAAACTGTTTTTGTTGCATACCAATGATTAGCAAATATTTTGCATATGAGGCCTGCATAAATGTATCATAGATATTACTGATACTACTACTATATTTATAATAGGCCCAAACTTTATAACAACAACAACAACAACTTATTATATTCACCTGTCAAGCTAAGGTGGCCATTATTTATATCCCAGAATATTGTGGGACAGTGCCACTCTTTGACATTTATTCAAAATCTTAGGAATGACACACTTTATCTTTTATTTCTATGGCGTTTCATCCTGGTTTTTATTTAATATTCCCTAATTTCCCCATTAAAGCTTTACCAATTTATATTATTTAGTGTTAACCACTAGGAAATGATATAGGTCACTATATTGTAGCAAAACCTAGGACCTCTTCAGATGTCTGCAGGATGCTGGTTTTGAGATATTCGCATAGAGCATCTGAGGAGAGATCCGTGAAGAATCTGCGATCTTCTTGTCCTGAATGGAGATTCGCCTGGAAGGTGGCCTTCACTTCAGCTGACTGGAGGTTACCTGTAACTTCTTCTTTGGTGTCGAAGTTTGCAGCGCTGGGCATCACTTGGGTGAGCAGGACATCTTGAAGGTCTCGCTGGCGCACCAGAATATAGTCTATAAGATGCCAGTGCTTGAACCGAGGATGTATCCAAGTTGTCTTTAGTCTGTCTTTCTGCTGGAAAACTGTATTGGTGATGGTGAGTTTCTGCTCAGTGCAAAACGCTAGCAGAAGGCGCCTGTTGTCATTGTAGTTTCCAACACCGTGATTGCCAAGTACACCTTTCCAAGCTTCTGAATCCTTGCCTACTCTGGCATTGAAGTTGCCGAGGATGATGACCTCGTCTGCAGGGACGTTTTGTACAAGATTGCACGGGTCGGTGTAAAACCTGTCCTTTTCTGCAGGGTCCGCTTGAAGAGTTGGGGCATAGACACTGAAAGTTGGAGCATGCTGTTTGTTTTGAAGTGGGAGGCGCATAAAAATTATGTGGTCAGAGTGACCCTTTGGCAGTTTATTAAGTTTGGAGGCGATATGGTTCCTGACCATGAAGCCCACACCAGAGGGATGTTTCTCATTCTCTGGCTTCCCTGACCAGTAGAGGGTATAGCCTGTCCCATGCTCCTGAAGGTTTCCTTCCTCTGGGAGGCGGACTTCACTAAGGGCAGCAATGTCAATAGCCAGCCTTGATAGTTTGTGTGCTACTAGAGCAGTGCGTTGTTCTGGGCGACCACTGTCTGTTGTGTCAAGCATAGTTCTGATGTTCCAACATGTGAGTTTCAGTCCAAGTACACCTTCTGAGGTAGCTGTGAGCGTTTTCTTTTTTTACTGAGTTTCGACCGCCTTTGGAGATGCCCGTTAATTGTGGCTAGCCAACTGGGTAAAGTAGAGACAAGCTTTCTTAAGGTCACCTTTTCTAGGCCCCTCTCCATGTGGAGCAAGCAGTGCTGTCCCTAGAGAAGGCAGTTTGGTTGTTTAGGGTGCTGCCGAATGATGCCGTGGTCTCCTCAGCATCAGGCGACCCATACACCTGAACCGCCTGCATGCAGGATTGAGACTGCGGCTTCCAGTGACATCTTACACCTGCCGTTTCGCCCCATTCCCATCGCTGCAAGGCTTTAAAATCTTGATTTTTCTAGATGTAGACGTGCCCCCTTGGGCCTGTGCAATGGAGTTTTTAGGTGAGATGGAGTACTGGTCCCACCCTTTACACTTGGGGGTTCATCTGTCATGGCCTAACAAGCTTGGACGGTGCCAGTAAGGTCCTTGTGTCGTAGGGGTTATATTGGAGTGTCCTTCTCCTGGATGGATGGCCTTACAGGGCAAACGAGCTGCATCTGCCCGGGTTTTAAATCAGAGTTTTCCTTCTTCTAGGCTGGCTGCCAACCAAGGCTAACGAGACCAGCCTACCCATCTGGTTATACTGCCAGACATTTAATTGCGCCATAACGTAGCAAGCTCCGTGAAAATAGGGGGCACCAACGAGAAATATTACTGTGTCTGTAGCAATCGGATGATGTACTGCACTGTATAATGACGCAGAGAACACTGATACTGGACATGCTGCACTGTATAATGATGCAGAGTATACACAGATACTGGACATGCTGCACTGTATAATGATGCAGAGTATCTATACACGGATACTGGACATGCTGCACTGTATAATGATGCAGAGTATACACAGATACTGGACATGCTGCACTGTATAATGATGCAGAGTATCTATACACGGATACTGGACATGCTGCACTGTATAATGATGCAGAGTATCTATACACGGATACCGGACATGCTGCACTGTATAATGATATTTATGATATTGGTGTTCAGTAGCTCGTAACACACTAACCTGTAAAGAGATCAGCAGATGGTTGGTAAAGGTCATCACTTCCTCTCCAAATCATCTCCATCTTTTTCAACTTTTCTCTGTTTTCCTTATCTTGATAATCCAGACGTCCAAAGAACAGACCATCGAATCCCATCTGAGAGGGAGAATTAATAAACTAAAATACACAGGGCACAGATACAATACAGAGAAAATAGGAAGCACTGAGCAAAGGGACATAGACACTGACCTGGGCAAACAGGGAGGCCTGCTCTCGTGAGTGACCAAAAGGATCAATCTGCCAGGCCACACGTGGTCTCCCACATTCACCAAATGTGGCCTCCAGAAATTGCAATCCCAGTGTCATCTGATCAATGATGGCACTATAGTGAGTGGCAGCCTCATCATTCATAGTCCAGCCACCATTAATAAACTCCAAGCGGCCTTAGGAACAAAGGAAAGAAATAAAGGGTCAAGTGGGTGAAAACAGCCCTAATAACAGTGATGCTTTTATTGGATGAAATGAACTGAACTACTAATGTGTGAAATCTTAGGAGTTGATACTGAACATATCAGGTGAAAGAAAAGGATACAGCCAAACAGCAAAGGGACATAATGAAAATACAGGTTTAATAACACATTAAAATGTAGGGAGTTTTCGTGTTCCTTTACATGGCCTACATCCTTAAAAGAAAGTTAACTTCTCAATAGAATGTTTATTTTAAACGTAAACCCACTTACTTAGATCTGGTCAAGAGATGGCTCTTAAATATTTTTTCTGAAAGTAGAATGTATCTCTAGGAAGACCTTTAGAAACAGCTTGTCTGTCTCCTATAAAATCTTCCTGGCTGCTAGGATTTATATATCTATTATTAATGGTAGTGGTAAGTTTGAAATATTAGGCTCTGCTCATCCATCTTTGGTTCTGAGGGCTGGCAGGTAAGGTCTCATGGACTAGCACAGGTCCTGGAACCAGGTATGGAGAACCACTGATCTACATAATATGCTGGCAGGAAAATAAAATCCAATTTTTCAGCTGTCAACAAAGTGACCAAATGACATTGCCATGATTTAGACAGCACTATATTTCAGAGTGTTATTATTCAATACTGCTCACCCTCTTGTACTAGTCGGGTCACATCCTCTTGCACAGAATTGCTCTGCTGCTCCCACCAGCGATAGAAAAATGCAGATTCAACATAAATAAAGCGTTTGTCTGGATCAGATAGAAGATGAGGGATCACGGAGTCCAGGATGTACTGTACCCCAGCATGCTGAATATCATTACGAGCTGAAAGACATTAATCATAATGTGTACGTATTCAGTATAGATGGGCATACATACACAATATATTATTGATCAGAGTGTGGAGCACAGTTACAGCTGCTGTCTCAGTACTGCTCAGCCTTGTTGGCAGAATGTAAGGAAATGTCTCCAGTGTTTGAAGAAGATGAGAAGGTGTCAACCTAAGGATGAGGGACAAACAGCTATTTTTCATATAAATGTTCTAACAAAAGATCAACTGTTGTAATGACAATAAATTGTAGGACGATTATAGTGGCCTTTTGAATTGCCACTACGGTATTTAAAATATTTTCTTTTGAAGTACTAAACATATTCTAAATGTCTTAATGTAAAGAAAATACAGCCTCTATCATCTTTCACATGTAATTATGCTGCTGTGGAAATTGCAATTTTGGTTTCTGCTGATCAACTTCCTGAGGTGGGAGGAGACTTTCTATCTGCACAACTGGAATTTGCCATCTAAATCCACCAGTGCTTTCATTAGTAAGAATGGGAAGTTCATTAGTTTAGAAGGAAGCACCCTCCTGCAAAAAGAAACAGACAAAATCAGCTAATAGAAGAAAATGGAACCGTGCAGCAAAAAAAAATAAATATATTATTAATAATAATAATAAGATAAAATTGTAAAGACTATGCTATTTGTTTTCTAAAATAATTTTATTATTTAGACTATTTATCTAAACTGTTATATGTATAAAGAATGAGGTAGTCAGATGAATAATCAGAGTATTGCAGTATATATTGATACCTTTTTTATTGGACAAGCATATTTCTAAATATAAGACTAGCTTTCAACAGCTTACTCTCTTTCTCAAGTCTGGTGCAAGAAATCTTATATCAGTGTTGCTCCATACTTGAGAAAGAAAGGAAGCTCTTGAAAGATAGTCTTATATTTATGAATTCCTTCTTAGTTTGTCCCTATTGATATTTAACACTAATAAAAGTTATGCTATCAACTTGATTTTTGACCTCTTTAGAGTTAATAAAGATCCGCTTTCCATTTTTTTATTTCTTTACATTGATTTTCTAAAAGCTAATTTGATATTATTTGTCTTCAAATCTCAGTATGATCTCCTCTAGGCAATTGGCAATAATCGTAGGGTCACTTATTATTCTTTTTACTCTAATCAGGTGACTCCTTTGCAATGATCTTTGAGGAGGATGAAAGCTATTAAATTGCAAAAAAAGTTATGTTATTTACCGTCTTTTAAATAAATACAAGTAGATAGAAAATGAACACTCTCTTTGCAGTATTCCATACTAAACCTAACAGTCGGCATAAACCTATTTAAGTCTTCGTTAAAGATGAACATCAAGTTCATAACCTTCACATATCACTATTTCGTTAATATAGCTCCACCACAAACTTCTGAAACAACCTAAGGGGGCGGACATATATGTCTTCGAACTGACACATATAGATGCAGCATGTGATAGCAACACATTAGACCCAATGACCATTCCCCTATGCTTGACATATTATATGACCATAAATGGGAAACAGTTTTATTCAAGTATAATGTTCATAATTGTTATGACAAAATCTATTCTCAGATGTTTTGGATACGGAGTTGGATAGAGAATACCAGTGGTTTCTTACAGAATAAAGGCTCAGTGCCAAGAACTGGAAGACAAGTTTTACAAGAAAACATTTTGTGTGGATATTTGATGGAGATCAGTGCTGCCAAAGATGTTGCCTAGTTCCCCTCCTTGTTTTTTTTTTCTCCCCCTGTGTACTTCAACCTTCCTGCTTTGCACTAATCCCCTTCGGTGCTCATTGCAAGCCTCTCCCGCTCGCGGCGCTCATTGCGACCCTTTCCTCCCGCCGACTGTACGGGCAGCTCATTGCAGGTTTCGTTAACCTACAGTTTAGTGCTTGGGAATGCCATGTGTCTCTTTGCACCATCTCCCCCCTGTCCCTTCCCTGTGTCATGTTTGTGTGGGGGGCGCTGACTGCCGTTGGTTTTATTTTCAAAGTCCTGCGTGCCTGGCATTGTCGGTGTAAGTGTTACTGTCTTTGCCGTTGTGTATTTTCTAAGTCCCGCGTGCCTGGCGTTGTTCAGCCTCGTTTACATCCTGTTTCAAGATTTTTACATTTTTCGTCCACCACTTTTTTTCTCGCTTAGCCAATTTCGGATTGACGAAAACCCCCAAATATGGCTCAAATTCGCTTGCAACCTGACTACCAGGCTTCCTGGCTCTCCCCCCGGTGCTTTGTGTAAGTGTGTTATTATTTTGTGAAATTATTTTGTTTGTTTTTCCTGTTTTTGGAGTTATGCGCTTGGGTTGCAGTCGCGAGGCTCGCAGTGCAATGAGCGCCATCCTAAGTCCCGTGTGCCTCAACTGCTCGCCTCGCTTTCCAAGGCTCGCAGAGTAATGAGCGCCTTCAGCGCTCATTGCATCCGAAGTCATGCGTGAGTAGATGGCTCGCCTTGCTGCGCAAGTGACGCAAGTGCGTTACCAACATTGCAAACATCCCCAACACCAATAACTATATATAGTGATTTGCAAAGTCCTCAGTGCAAATTTTTCCCTTTAATTCACCCAATCTCTCCTCTTTATGGTTTTCTCACAGATCTCAGCATGGTTGTTACAAGCCTGTGTAATATTGCTGGGTTCTTTAAATATTTAAATTATATATATATATATATACCCCTTCTGGAGCACTACCTTGATGTGGTACAATTACAACTTAATCAGATTCCTTCTAATAACATGACTTACGTTTAATAAATGTCTCTCTAACCCTTTGAGTCATTTAACATATATAAATTAAAGCACACAGACAATTCAAAAGATATACAGCAAGTTACATTCGTATATTCTTTTAATTGGCATCTTCTGCCACTGTATGGATGAACCACATAATATGGCAATAAAACTTTAACAATGTCAGCTATTACCTTATGGGTGACTACCATTCTCAATCAGCAATAGAAATATACTCATCTTTATACTGAGTTCCTACATCTGCCCTAAGCCAACAGCCTACTATATTCATGGTTCTCTTATATGTAACCACAACTTGCATCAAAAGATGTCATTATTCCAATACATTCCTTCTTAGTTCATACCTATTAATATTTAACACTAATAAAAGTAATGCTATCAACTTGATGTTTGACCTTTTTAGAGTTAATAAAGATACTCTTTCCATTTTTTTATTTTATTTCTTTACATTGATTTTCTAAAAGTTAATTTGGATATTATTTGTCTTCAAATCTAAGTATGATCTCCTCTAGGCAATTGGCAATAATCGTAGGGTCACTTATTATTCTTTTTACTCTAATCAGGTGACTCCTTTGCAATGATCTTTGAGGAGAATGAAAGCTATAACATTGCAAAAAAAAAATTAAGCTGTGAAGCTTAGGACCACCCAAAATGGGCAAGCCACATATGAACATACACCTCTTACCTCCATAATAATACTGGTCCACTGTCTTAAGCCAGCCCACATCATTGTGTGTATGAGGAATAAGATGAACGTTCAGAAAACTATTTGATGTTTTGGGGCAAGTCTGGTAAAGACAGGAGAAAAATATAAGATCAGAAGAATAAACCACAGTCCCCATCAGTCCTATCACTGCTCATCCTTCTGCCCCCTCATTTATATATCCTTGTGCTTCGGTCCTTTCACTAATCTCTAATCAGATCCCGACCCTCTTGTTAATCTATTTTCTATTTCCTGGTTATAGTTTGAATTCCTCATATGAAGAGCTGGGAATTTCCCAAGAGTCAGGTCTCCTAAATATTTTCCAATGTATAATGTATCTCTGTGAGGGGCTTCTTCAGGCTCCTAGAAACAGGTTGTCTAGGCTCCCATACACATGATATCAAGAAACATAAAATGTATTGCTGTATGTGTTATACTAGCGACTTGCCTGTCAAAAATGATGGCAAAAAAAATTTGCAGCCTCACAATGCTGTTGTTTGCCACACAATGCGATGCTATGGCCCCTCTAACTTGTGGGCCTTGCGGGCCCTTCGGCATGCCTTTGCGCATGCACAAGCCGGTAACTTTGTGAGCGGTACAGACAAACGCTCTCACCCCTGTGTCTCTTTCCCCCCTCTCCTCTCCCTCCCGTGTCTCTTTGCACCCCTCTCCCTGCCATTTTTCCCTTATCTCTCTCCCCTGTGTCCCTTTCCCCCCTCTCCCTCCCCTGTGTCCCTTTCCCCCCACTCCCTCCCCTGTGTCTCTTCCTGCCCCACTCCCTCCCCTGTGTCCCTTTCCCCCCACTCCCTCCCCTGTGTCTCTTCCTGCCCCACTCCCTCCCCTGTGTCCCTTTCCCCCCACTCCCTCCCCTGTGTCTCTTCCCGCCCCACTCCCTCCCCTGTGTCCCTTTCCCCCACTCCCTCCCCTGTGTCTCTTTCCCCCCTCTCCCTCCCCTGTGTCCCTTTCCCCCCACTCCCTCCCCTGTGTCTCTTCCCGCCCCTCTCCCTCCCCTGTGTCCCTTTCCCCCCACTCCCTCCCCTGTGTCTCTTCCCTCCTCTCCCTCCCGTGTCCCTTTCCCCCCCTCTCCCTCCCCTGTGTCTCTTGATGCCCCACTCCCTCCCTGGTGTCCCTTTCCCTCCTCTCCCTCCCCTGTGTCCCTTTCCCCCCCCCCTCCCTCTACTGTGTCCCTTTCCCCCCTCTCTCTCCCCTGTGTCTCTTGATGCCCCACTCACTCCCCTTTGTCTCTTGATGCCCCACTCCCTCCCCTGTGTCTCTTCCCTCCTCTCCCTCCCCTGTGTCCCTTTCCCCCCCTCTCCCTCCCCTGTGTCCCTTTCCACCCCTCTCCCTCCCCTGTGTCCCTTTCCCCCCTCTCCCTCCCGTGTCCCTTTCCCCCCCCTCCCCCTTCCCTGTGTCCCTTTCCACCCCTCTCCCTCCCCTGTGTCCCTTCCCCCCCCCTCCCCCTTCCCTGTGTCCCTTCCCCCCCCTCTCCCTCCCCTGTGTCTCTTTCGCCCCTCTCCCTCCCCTGTGCTCCTTTTGCCATTTACAGATGTGAAAACATTTGCGGGCTTGGGGAAATTAATCTATTTCCCCAAGCCCGCAAAGTGCTTCCGAGTTACAGCCTTGCTAAAAAGTTAACGGCCGACATTTTTTTTCACGCCTGTAACTCGGAAGCCGTTGGGAGTTAGCCAAAAGACGCCAATTGAATAGCAAATTAGCTTTTAACCTCAGTTATGGACTCCCTGCCTCCACCTGGCCTATTGCGGGCCTCGCATTGAGCTCCTTTCTAAAGGAGGGGTCACAATCAATTTGTGTTAGAAACACTATTGATTTTGTGTATGCGTTTGTGCTTCTGCCCCCCTAAATGTTGTACTTGGGCTCCTACAGTGGATATAAAAAGTCTACACACCCTTGTTAAAATGTCAGGTTTCTGTGCTGTAAAAAAATGAGACAAAGATAAATCATTTCAGAATTTTTTCCACCTTTAATGTGACCTATAAACTGTACAACTCAATTGAAAAACAAACTGAAATCTTTTAGGTAGAGGGAAGAAAAAATGTAAAAAAAAATAATATGGTTGCATAAGTATGCACACCCTTAAACTAATACTTTGTTGAAGCACCTTTTGATTGTATTACAACACTCAGTCTTTTTGGGTATGAGTCTATCAGAATGGCACATTATGACTTGGCGAGATTTGCCCACTCATCTTTGAAAAAACACTCCAAATCTGTCAGATTGCGAGGGCATCTCCTGTGCACAGCCCTCTTCAGATCACCCCACAGATTTTCAATCGGATTCAGGTCTGGGCTCTGGCTGGGCTATTCCAAAACTTTAATCTTCTTCTGGTGAAGCCATTCCTTTGTTGATTTGGATGGATGCTTTGGGTCATTGTCATGCTGAAAGATGAAGTTCCTCTTCATGTTCAGCTTTCTAGCAAAAGCCTGAAGGTTTTGTGCCAATATTGACTGGTATTTGTAACTGTTCATAATTCCCTCTATCTTAACTAAGGCCCCAGTTCCAGCTGAAGAAAAACAGCCCAAAGCATGATGCTGCCACCACCATGCTTCACTGTGGGTATGGTGTTCTTTTGGTGATGTGCAGTGTTGTTTTTGCGCCAAACATATCTTTTGGAATTATGGCCAAAAAGTTCAACCTTGGTTTCATCAGACCATAACACCTTTTCCCACATGCTTTTGGGAGACTTCAGATGTGTTTTTGCAAAATGTAGCCTGGCTTGGTTGTTTTTCTTCGTAAGAAAAGGCTTTCATCTTGCCACTCTACCCCATAGCCCAGACATATGAAGAATACGGGAGATTGTTGTAACATGTACCACACAGCCAGTACTTGCCAGATATTCCTGCAGCTCCTTTAATGTTGCTGTAGGCCTCTTGGTAGCCTCCCAAACCAGTTTTCTTCTCATCTTTTCATCAATTTTGGAGGGAGCTCCAGTTCTTGGCAATGTCACTGTTGTGCCATATTTTCTCCACTTGATGATGACTGTCTTCACTGTGTTCCATGGTATATCTAATGCCTTGGAAATTCTTTTGTACCCTTCTCCTGACTAATACCTTTTAACAATGAGATCCCTCTGATGCTTTGGAAGCTCTCTGTGGACCATGGCTTTTGCTGTGGGATGCAACTAAGAACATTTCAGGAAAGACCAACTAGAGCAGCTGAACTTTATTTGAGGTTAATCACAGGCACTTTTAGTGATGGCAGGTGTATGCTGACTCCTATTTAACACGATTTGGAATGTGATTGCTTAATTCTGAACACAGATACATCCCCAGTTATAAGAGGGTGTCCAGACTTATGCAACCACATTATTTTTATTTTTTATTTTTCTTCCCTCCACCTAAAAGATTTCAGTTTGTTTTTCAATTGAGTTGTACCGTTTATAGGTCACATTAAAGGTGGAAAAAGTTCTGAAATTATTTATCTTTGTCTCATTTCTTTACAGCACAGAAACCTGACATTTTAACAGGGGTGTGTAGACTTTTTATATCCACTGTAAATATTTTCAAAGTACAATTTATTTATATGTAGAGTTTACTTCAGGGTCCAATAAACACCTTCTCTGGCTCCTAAAACATCTTCCAGACTCCTAAATGTTAAATATGTATCTATTATTCACTTATTATTCTGATTATTCTAATCAAGTGACTTATATGCAATGATCTTTGAGGGGGATGACAGCTATTACATTGCAAAAAAATTAAGCTGCGAAGCTTAGGACCACCCAAAATGGGCAAGCCACATATGTACATACACCTCTCACCTCCATAGCTATATCCTCCTGTCACTGTGTCTCTCTCGCTCTCCTATAACCTCCTGTCACTGTGTCTCTCTCGCTCTCCTATAACCTCCTGTCACTGTGTCTCTCTCGCTCTCCTATAACCTCCTGTCACTGTGTCTCTCTCGCTCTCCTATAACCTCCTGTCACTGTGTCTCTCTCGCTCTCCTATATCATCCGGTCACTGTGTCTCTCTCTCTCCTATATCATCCGGTCACTGTGTCTCTCTCTCTCCTATATCATCCTGTCAGAGTGTCACTCTCCCCTATATCATCCTGTCACTGTCTCACTCTCCCCTATATCATCCCGTCACTGTGTCACTCTCCCCTATATCATCTCGTCACTGTGTCACTCTCCCCTATATCATCCCGTCACTGTCTCACTCTCCCCTATATCATCCCGTCACTGTGTCACTCTCCCCTATATCATCCTGTCACTGTGTCTCTCTCCTATATCCTCCTGTCACTGTGTCACTCTCCCCTATATCCTCCCGTCACTGTGTCACTCTCCCCTATATCATCCCGTCACTGTGTCACTCTCCCCTATATCATCCC
This sequence comes from Discoglossus pictus, assembly GCA_027410445.1. Taxonomy (NCBI): domain Eukaryota; kingdom Metazoa; phylum Chordata; class Amphibia; order Anura; family Alytidae; genus Discoglossus; species Discoglossus pictus. The sequence goes on along the minus strand of CM050167.1, from coordinate 141,181,947 downwards.
GTCACTGTGTCACTCTCCCCTATATCATCCCGTCACTGTGTCACTCTCCCCTATATCATCCTGTCACTGTCTCGCACTCCCCTATATCATCATGTCACTGTGTCTCTCTCCCCTATATCCTGCTATCATGGTCTCACTCTCCCCTATATCATCCCGTCACTGTGTCACTCTCCCCTAAATCATCCCGTCACTGTGTCACTCTCCCCTATATCATCCCGTCACAGTCTCACTCTCCCCTATATCATCCCGTCACTGTGTCACTCTCCCCTATATCATCCTGTCACTGTCTCACTCTCCCCTATATCATCCCGTCACTGTCTCACTCTCCCCTATATCATCCCGTCACTGTCTCACTCTCCCCTATATCATCCCGTCACTGTCTCACTCTCCCCTATATCATCCCGTCACTGTCTCACTCTCCCCTATATCATCCCGTCACTGTCTCACTCTCCCCTATATCATCCCGTCACTGTCTCACTCTCCCCTATATCATCCCGTCATGGTCTCACTCTCCCCTATATCATCCCGTCACTGTCTCACTCTCCCCTATATCATCCCGTCACTGTCTCACTCTCCCCTATATCATCCCGTCACTGTCTCACTCTCCCCTATATCATCCCGTCACTGTCTCACTCTCCCCTATATCATCCTGTCACTGTGTCACTCTCCCCTATATCCTCCTGTCGCTGTCTATCTCTCTCCCCTATATCATCCTGTCACTGTCTCACTCTCTCCTATATCCTCCTGTCACTGTCTATCTCTCTCCCCTATATCATCCTGTCACTGTCTCACTCTCCCCTATATCCTCCTGTCACTGTGTCTCTCTCCCCTATATCCTCCTGTCACTGTCTCACTCTCCCCTATATCATCCTGTCACTGTCTCACTCTCCCCTATATCATCCTGTCACTGTCTCACTCTCTCCTATATCCTCCTGTCACTGTGTCACTCTCTCCTATATCCTCCTGTCACTGTGTCACTCTCTCCTATATCCTCCTGTCACTGTCTCACTCTCCCCTATATCCTCCTGTCACTGTGTCACTCTCCCCTATATCCTCCTGTCACTGTGTCACTCTCCCCTATATCCTCCTGTCACTGTGTCACTCTCTCCTATATCCTCCTGTCACTGTCTCACTCTCTCCTATATCCTCCTGTCACTGTCTCACTCTCCCCTTTATCCTCCTGTCACTGTGTCACTCTCTCCTATATCCTCCTGTCATTGTGTGTCACTCTCTCCTATATCCTCCTGTCACTGTCTCACTCTCCCCTATATCCTCCTGTCACTGTGTCACTCTCTCCTATATCCTCCTGTCACTGTGTCACTCTCTCCTATATCCTCCTGTCACTGTCTCACGCTCCCCTATATCCTCCTGTCACTGTCTCACTCTCTCCTATATCCTCCTGTCACTGTCTCACGCTCCCCTATATCCTCCTGTCACTGTGTCACTCTCTCCTATATCCTCCTGTCACTGTCTCACTCTCTCCTATATCCTCCTGTCACTGTCTCACTCTCCCCTTTATCCTCCTGTCACTGTGTCACTCTCTCCTATATCCTCCTGTCATTGTGTGTCACTCTCTCCTATATCCTCCTGTCACTGTGTCTCTCTCCTATATCCTCCTGTCACTGTGTCACTCTCCCCTATATCCTCCTGTCACTGTGTCACTCTCCCCTATATCATCCCGTCACTGTGTCACTCTCCCCTATATCATCCCGTCACTGTCTCACTCTCCCCTATATCATCCCGTCACTGTGTCACTCTCCCCTATATCATCCTGTCACTGTGTCACTCTCCCCTATATCCTCCTGTCACTGTGTCTCTCTCCTATATCCTCCTGTCACTCTCCCCTATATCCTCCTGTCACTGTCACTCTCTCCTATATCCTCCTGTCACTGTGTCTCTCTCCCCAATATCCTCCTATCACTGTCTCTCTCTCCCCTATATCCTCCTGTCACTCTCTCCTATATCCTCCTGTCACTCTCCCCTATATCCTCCTGTCACTCTCCCCTATATCCTCCTGTCACTGTGTCTCTCTCCTATATCCTCCTGTCACTGTGTCACTCTCTCCTATATCCTCCTGTCACTGTGTCTCTCTCTCCTATATCCTCCTGTCACTGTGTCACTCTCCCCTATATCTTCCTGTCACTGTGTCACTCTCCCCTATATCCTCCTGTCACTGTGTCACTCTCCCCTATATCCTCCTGTCACTGTGTCACTCTCTCCTATATCCTCCTGTCACTGTGTCACTCTCTCCTATATCCTCCTGCCACTGTGTCTCTCTCCCCTATATCCTGCTGTCACTGTGTCACTCTCTCCTATATCCTGCTGTCACTGTGTCACTCTCTCCTATATCCTCCTGTCACTGTGTCACTCTCTCCTATATCCTCCTGTCACTGTGTCTCTCTCACTCTCTCCTATATCCTCCTGTCACTGTCTCACTCTCCCCTATATCCTCCTGTCACTGTGTCACTCTCTCCTATATCCTCCTGTCACTGTGTCTCTCTCCCCTATATCCTCCTGTCACTGTGTCACTCTCTCCTATATCCTCCTGTCACTGTGTGTCTCTCTCCCCTATATCCTCCTGTCACTGTGTCACTCTCTCCTATATCCTCCTGCCACTGTGTCTCTCTCCCCTATATCCTGCTGTCACTGTGTCACTCTCTCCTATATCCTGCTGTCACTGTGTCACTCTCTCCTATATCCTCCTGTCACTGTGTCACTCTCTCCTATATCCTCCTGTCACTGTGTCTCTCTCACTCTCTCCTATATCCTCCTGTCACTGTCTCACTCTCCCCTATATCCTCCTGTCACTGTGTCACTCTCTCCTATATCCTCCTGTCACTGTGTGACTCTCTCCTATATCCTCCTGTCACTGTGTGTCTCTCTCCCCTATATCCTCCTGTCACTGTCTCACTCTCGCCTATATCCTCCTGTCACTGTGTCACTCTCCCCTATATCCTCCTGTCACTGTGTCACTCTCCCCTATATCCTCCTATCACTGTGTCACTCTCTCCTATATCCTCCTGTCACTGTGTCACTCCCCTATATCCTCCTGTCACTGTGTCACTCTCTCCTATATCCTCCTGTCACTGTGTCACTCTCTCCTATATCCTCCTGTCCCTGTGTCACTATCTCCTATATCCTCCTGTCACTGTGTCTCTCTCCCCTATATCCTCCTGTCACTGTGTCACTCTCTCCTATATCCTCCTGTCACTCTCTCCTATATCCTCCTGTTACTGTCTCACTCTCCCCTATATCCTCCTGTCCCTGTGTCACTATCTCCTATATCCTCCTGTCACTGTGTCTCTCTCCCCTATATCCTCCTGTCACTGTGTCTCTCTCCCCTATATCCTCCTGTCACTGTGTCACTCTCTCCTATATCCTCCTGTCACTCTCTCCTATATCCTCCTGTTACTGTCTCACTCTCCCCTATATCCTCCTGTCACTGTGTCACTCTCTCCTATATCCTCCTGTCACTGTGTGTCACTCTCTCCTATATCCTCCTGTCACGGTCTCACTCTCTCCTATATCATCCTGTCACTGTGTCACTCTCCCCTATATCCTCCTGTCACTGTGTCTCACTCTCTCCTATATCCTCCTGTCACTGTGTCTCTCTCCTATATCCTCCTGTCACTCTCTCCTATATCCTCCTGTCCCTGTGTCACTCTCCCCTATATCCTCCTGTCACTGTGTCACTCCCCTATATCCTCCTGTCACTGTGTCTCTCCCCTATATCCTCCTGTCACTGTGTCACTATCTCCTATATCCTCCTGTCACTGTGTCTCTCTCCCCTATATCCTCCTGTCACTGTGTCACTCTCCCCTATATCCTCCTGTCACTGTGTCTCACTCTCTCCTATATCCTCCTGTCACTGTGTCTCTCTCCTATATCCTCCTGTCACTCTCTCCTATATCCTCCTGTCCCTGTGTCACTCTCCCCTATATCCTCCTGTCACTGTGTCACTCTCCCCTATATCCTCCTGTCACTGTGTCACTCTCTCCTATATCCTCCTGTCCCTGTGTCACTATCTCCTATATCCTCCTGTCACTGTGTCTCTCTCCCCTATATCCTCCTGTCACTGTGTCACTCTCTCCTATATCCTCCTGTCACTCTCTCCTATATCCTCCTGTTACTGTCTCACTCTCCCCTATATCCTCCTGTCACTGTCTCACTCTCCCCTATATCCTCCTGTCACTGTGTCACTCTCTCCTATATCCTCCTGTCACTGTGTGTCACTCTCTCCTATATCCTCCTGTCACTGTGTCACTCTCCCCTATATCCTCCTGTCACTGTGTCTCACTCTCTCCTATATCCTCCTGTCACTGTGTCTCTCTCCTATATCCTCCTGTCACTCTCTCCTATATCCTCCTGACCCTGTGTCACTCTCCCCTATATCCTCCTGTCACTGTGTCTTTCTCACTCTCTCCTATATCCTCCTGTCACTGTCTCACTCTCCCCTATATCCTCCTGTCACGGTGTCACTCTCTCCTATATCCTCCTGTCACTGTGTCTCTCTCCTATATCCTCCTGTCACTGTGTCACTCTCCCCTATATCCTCCTGTCACTGTGTCACTCTCCCCTATATCCTCCTGTCACTGTGTCACTCTCTCCTATATCCTCCTGTCACTGTGTCTCTCTCCCCTATATCCTCCTGTCACTGTGTCACTCTCCCCTATATCCTCCTGTCACTGTGTCACTCTCTCCTATATCCTCCTGTCACTGTCTCACTCTCTCCTATATCCTCCTGTCACTGTGTCTCTCTCCTATATCCTCCTGTCACTGTGTCACTCTCCCCTATATCCTCCTGTCACTGTGTCACTCTCCCCTATATCCTCCTGTCACTGTGTCACTCTCCCCTATATCCTCCTGTCACTGTGTGCCTCTCTCCCCTATATCCTCCTGTCACTGTGTCACTCTCCCCTATATCCTCCTGTCACTGTGTCACTCTCCCCTATATCCTCCTGTCACTGTGTCACTCTCCCCTATATCCTCCTGTCACTGTGTCACTCTCCCCTATATCCTTCTGTCACTGTGTCACTCTCCCCTATATCCTCCTGTCACTGTGTCACTCTCTCCTATATCCTCCTGTCACTGTGTCTCTCCCCTATATCCTCCTGTCCCTGTGTCTCTCTCCCTTATATCCTCCTGTCCCTGTGTCACTCTCCCCTATATCCTCCTGTCCCTGTGTCACTCTCCCCTATATCCTCCTGTCACTGTATCACTCTCCCCTATATCCTCCTGTCACTGTGTCACTCTCTCCTATATCCTCCTGTCCCTGTGTCACTCTCTCCTATATCCTCCTGTCACTGTGTCACTCTCTCCTATTTCCTCCTGTCCCTGTGTCACTCTCTCCTATATCCTCCTGTCCCTGTGTCACTCTCCCCTATATCCTCCTGTCACTGTGTCACTCTCTCCTATATCCTCCTGTCCCTGTGTCACTCTCTCCTATATCCTCCTGTCCCTGTGTCACTCTCTCCTATATCCTCCTGTCCCTGTGTCACTCTCCCCTATATCCTCCTGTCACTGTGTCACTCTCTCCTATATCCTCCTGTCCCTGTGTCACTCTCCCCTATATCCTTCTGTCACTGTGTCACTCTCTCCTATATCCTCCTGTCCCTGTGTCACTCTCCCTTATATCCTCCTGTCACTGTGTCACTCTCCCCTATATCCTCCTGTCACTGTGTCACTCTCCCCTATATCCTCCTGTCACTGTGTCTCTCTCCCCTATATCCTCCTGTCACTGTGTCTCTCTCCTATATCCTCCTGTCCCTGTGTCACTCTCCCCTATATCCTCCTGTCACTGTGTCACTCTCTCCTATATCCTCCTGTCCCTGTGTCACTCTCTCCTATATCCTCCTGTCACTGTGTCACTCTCTCCTATATCCTCCTGTCCCTGTGTCACTCTCTCCTATATCCTCCTGTCACTGTGTCACTCTCTCCTATATCCTCCTGTCACTGTGTCACTCTCTCCTATATCCTCCTGTCACTGTGTCTCTCTCCCCTATATCCTCCTGTCACTGTGTCACTCTCTCCTATATCCTCCTGTCACTGTGTCACTCTCTCCTATATCCTCCTGTCACTGTGTCACTCTCTCCTATATCCTCCTGTCACTGTGTCACTCTCTCCTATATCCTCCTGTCACTGTCTCACTCTCTCCTATATCCTCCTGTCACTGTGTCTCTCCCCTATATCCTCCTGTCACTCTCTCCTATATCCTCCTGTCACTGTGTCACTCTCTCCTATATCCTCCTGTCACTGTGTCTCTCTCCTATATCCTCCTGTCCCTGTGTCACTCTCCCCCCATATCCTCCTGTCACTGTGTCACTCTCTCCTATATCCTCCTGTCACTGTGTCTCTCTCCCCTATATCCTCCTGTCACTGTGTCACTCTCCCCTATATCCTCCTGTCACTGTGTCTCTCTCCCCTATATCCTCCTGTCACTGTGTCTCTCTCCTATATCCTCCTGTCACTGTGTCACTCTCTCCTATATCCTCCTGTCCCTGTGTCACTCTCCCCTATATCCTCCTGTCACTGTGTCTCTCTCCTATATCCTCCTGTCACTGTGTCACTCTCTCCTATATCCTCCTGTCACTGTGTCTCTCTCCTATATCCTCCTGTCACTGTGTCACTCTCTCCTATATCCTCCTGTCACTGTGTCACTCTCTCCTATATCCTCCTGTCACTGTCTCACTCTCTCCTATATCCTCCTGTCACTGTGTCACTCTCTCCTATATCCTCCTGTCACTGTCTCACTCTCTCCTATATCCTCCTGTCACTGTGTCTCTCCCCTATATCCTCCTGTCACTCTCCCCTATATCCTCCTGTCACTGTCACTCTCTCCTATATCCTCCTGTCACTGTGTCACTCTCTCCTATATCCTCCTGTCACTGTGTCTCTCTCCCCTATATCCTCCTGTCACTGTGTCACTCTCTCCTATATCCTCCTGTCACTGTGTCACTCTCTCCTATATCCTCCTGTCACTGTGTCACTCTCTCCTATATCCTCCTGTCACTGTATCTCTCCCCTATATCCTCCTGTCACTGTGTCTCTCTCCTATATCCTCCTGTCACTGTGTCACTCTCCCCTATATCCTCCTGTCCCTGTCTCTCTCTCCTATATCCTCCTGTCACTGTGTCACTCTCCCCTATATCCTCCTGTCCCTGTCTCTCTCTCCTATATCCTCCTGTCACTGTGTCACTCTCTCCTATATCCTCCTGTCCCTGTGTCACTCTCTCCTATATCCTCCTGTCACTGTGTCACTCTCTCCTATATCCTCCTGTCACTGTGTCACTCTCTCCTATATCCTCCTGTCACTGTGTCTCTCTCCCCTATATCCTCCTGTCACTGTGTCACTCTCTCCTATATCCTCCTGTCACTGTGTCACTCTCTCCTATATCCTCCTGTCACTGTGTCACTCTCTCCTATATCCTCCTGTCACTGTGTCACTCTCTCCTATATCCTCCTGTCACTGTCTCACTCTCTCCTATATCCTCCTGTCACTGTGTCTCTCCCCTATATCCTCCTGTCACTCTCTCCTATATCCTCCTGTCACTGTGTCACTCTCTCCTATATCCTCCTGTCACTGTGTCTCTCTCCTATATCCTCCTGTCCCTGTGTCACTCTCCCCCATATCCTCCTGTCACTGTGTCACTCTCTCCTATATCCTCCTGTCACTGTGTCTCTCTCCCCTATATCCTCCTGTCACTGTGTCACTCTCCCCTATATCCTCCTGTCACTGTGTCTCTCTCCCCTATATCCTCCTGTCACTGTGTCTCTCTCCTATATCCTCCTGTCACTGTGTCACTCTCTCCTATATCCTCCTGTCCCTGTGTCACTCTCCCCTATATCCTCCTGTCACTGTGTCTCTCTCCTATATCCTCCTGTCACTGTGTCACTCTCTCCTATATCCTCCTGTCACTGTGTCTCTCTCCTATATCCTCCTGTCACTGTGTCACTCTCTCCTATATCCTCCTGTCACTGTGTCACTCTCTCCTATATCCTCCTGTCACTGTCTCACTCTCTCCTATATCCTCCTGTCACTGTGTCACTCTCTCCTATATCCTCCTGTCACTGTCTCACTCTCTCCTATATCCTCCTGTCACTGTGTCTCTCCCCTATATCCTCCTGTCACTCTCCCCTATATCCTCCTGTCACTGTCACTCTCTCCTATATCCTCCTGTCACTGTGTCACTCTCTCCTATATCCTCCTGTCACTGTGTCTCTCTCCCCTATATCCTCCTGTCACTGTGTCACTCTCTCCTATATCCTCCTGTCACTGTGTCACTCTCTCCTATATCCTCCTGTCACTGTGTCACTCTCTCCTATATCCTCCTGTCACTGTATCTCTCCCCTATATCCTCCTGTCACTGTGTCTCTCTCCTATATCCTCCTGTCACTGTGTCACTCTCCCCTATATCCTCCTGTCCCTGTCTCTCTCTCCTATATCCTCCTGTCACTGTGTCACTCTCCCCTATATCCTCCTGTCCCTGTCTCTCTCTCCTATATCCTCCTGTCACTGTGTCACTCTCTCCTATATCCTCCTGTCACTGTGTCTCTCCCCTATATCCTCCTGTCACTGTGTCTCTCTCCTATATCCTCCTGTCACTGTGTCACTCTCTCCTATATCCTCCTGTCACTGTGTCACTCTCTCCTATATCCTCCTGTCACTGTGTCACTCTCTCCTATATCCTCCTGTCACTGTGTCACTCTCTCCTATATCCTCCTGTCACTGTGTCTCTCTCCTATATCCTCCTGTCACTGTCTCACTCTCTCCTATATCCTCCTGTCACTGTGTCTCTCCCCTATATCCTCCTGTCACTCTCTCCTATATCCTCCTGTCACTGTGTCACTCTCCCCTATATCCTCCTGTCACTGTGTCTCTCTCCTATATCCTCCTGTCCCTGTGTCACTCTCCCCTATATCCTCCTGTCACTGTGTCACTCTCTCCTATATCCTCCTGTCACTGTGTCACTCTCTCCTATATCCTCCTGTCACTGTGTCTCTCTCCTATATCCTCCTGTCACTGTCTCACTCTCTCCTATATCCTCCTGTCACTGTGTCTCTCCCCTATATCCTCCTGTCACTCTCTCCTATATCCTCCTGTCACTGTGTCACTCTCCCCTATATCCTCCTGTCACTGTGTCACTCTCTCCTATATCCTCCTTTCACTGTGTCTCTCTCCCCTATATCCTCCTGTCCATGTCACTCTCTCCTATATCCTCCTGTCACTGTGTCTCTCTCCTATATCCTCCTGTCACTGTGTCACTCTCTCCTATATCCTCCTGTCACTGTCTCTCTCTCCTATATCCTCCTGTCACTGTGTCTCTCTCCCCTATATCCTCCTGTCACTGTGTCTCTCTCCTATATCCTCCTGTCACTGTGTCTCTCTCCTATATCCTCCTGTCACTGTGTCACTCTCTCCTATATCCTCCTGTCACTGTGTCACTCTCCCCTATATCCTCCTGTCCCTGTCTCCTATATCCTCCTGTCACTGTGTCACTCTCTCCTATATCCTCCTGTCACTGTGTCACTCTCTCCTATATCCTCCTGTCACTGTGTCTCTCTCCTATATCCTCCTGTCCCTGTGTCACTCTCCCCTATATCCTCCTGTCACTGTGTCTCTCTCCTATATCCTCCTGTCCCTGTGTCACTCTCCCCTATATCCTCCTGTCACTGTGTCACTCTCCCCTATATCCTCCTGTCACTGTGTCACTCTCCTATATCCTCCTGTCCCTGTGTCACTCTCCCCTATATCCTCCTGTCACTGTGTCACTCTCCCCTATATCCTCCTGTCCCTGTGTCACTCTCTCCTATATCCTCCTGTCACTGTGTCTCTCTCCCTTATACCTCCTGTCACAGTGTCTCTCTCCTATATCCTCCTGTCCCTGTGTCTCTCTCCCTTATACCTCCTGTCCCTTTGTCTCTCTCCTATATCCTCCTGTCACTGTGTCTCTCTCCTATATCCTCCTGTCACTGTGTGTCTCTCTCCTATATCCTCCTGTCCCTGTGTCTCTCTCCCTTATACCTCCTGTCCCTGTGTCACTCTCTCCTATATCCTCCTGTCACTGTGTCCCTCTCCCCTATATCCTCCTGTCACTGTGTCTCTCCCTTATACCTCCTGTCCCTGTGTCACTCTCTCCTATATCCTCCTGTCACTGTGTCTCTCCCTTATACCTCCTGTCCCTGTGTCACTCTCTCCTATATCCTCCTGTCACTGTGTCTCTCTCCTATATCCTCCTGTCACTGTGTCTCTCCCTTATACCTCCTGTCCCTGTGTCACTCTCTCCTATATCCTCCTGTCACTGTGTCTCTCCCTTATACCTCCTGTCCCTGTGTCACTCTCTCCTATATCCTCCTGTCACTGTGTCTCTCTCCTATATCCTCCTGTCACTGTGTCTCTCTCCTATATCCTCCTGTCACTGTGTCTCTCTCCTATATCCTCCTGTCCCTGTGTCACTCTCCCCTATATCTTCCTGTCACTGTGTCATTCTCCCCTATATCCTCCTGTCACAGTGTCTCTCTCCTATATCCTCCTGTCACTGTGTCACTCTCCTATATCCTCCTGTCCCTGTGTCACTCTCCCCTATATCCTCCTGTCCCTGTGTCACTCTCTCCTATATCCTCCTGTCCCTGTGTCACTCTCTCCTATATCCTCCTGTCACTGTGTCACTCTCCTATATCCTCCTGTCACTGTGTCTCTCTCCCTTATACCTCCTGTCACAGTGTCTCTCTCCTATATCCTCCTGTCACTGTGTCTCTCTCCTATATCCTCCTGTCCCTGTGTCACTCTCCTATATCCTCCTGTCACAGTGTCTCTCTCCTATATCCTCCTGTCACTGTGTCCCTCTCCCCTATATCCTCCTGTCACTGTGTCTCTCCCCTATATCCTCCTGTCCCTGTGTCACTCTCTCCTATATCCTCCTGTCCCTGTGTCTCTCTCCCTTATACCTCCTGTCCCTTTGTCACTCTCTCCTATATCCTCCTGTCCCTGTGTCTCTCTCCCTTATACCTCCTGTCCCTGTGTCACTCTCTCCTATATCCTCCTGTTACTGTGTCCCTCTCCCCTATATCCTCCTGTCACTGTGTCTCTCCCTTATACCTCCTGTCCCTGTGTCACTCTCTCCTATATCCTCCTGTCACTGTGTATCTCCCTTATACCTCCTGTCCCTGTGTCACTCTCTCCTATATCCTCCTGTCACTGTGTCTCTCTCCTATATCCTCCTGTCACTGTGTCTCTCTCCCCTATATCCTCCTGTCACTGTGTCTCTCTCCTATATCCTCCTGTCACTGTGTCTCTCTCCTATATCCTCCTGTCCCTGTGTCACTCTCCCGTATATCCTCCTGTCACTGTGTCACTCTCCCCTATATCCTCCTGTCACTGTGTCTCTCTCCCTTATACCTCCTGTCACAGTGTCACTCTCCCCTATATCCTCCTGTCACTGTGTCACTCTCCCCTATATCCTCCTGTCCCTGTGTCACTCTCCCCTATATCCTCCTGTCCCTGTGTCACTCTCTCCTATATCCTCCTGTCACTGTGTCTCTCTCCCTTATACCTCCTGTCACAGTGTCTCTCTCCTATATCCTCCTGTCCCTGTGTCTCTCCCTTATACCTCCTGTCCCTGTGTCACTCTCCTATATCCTCCTGTCACTGTGTCTCTCTCTCCTATATCCTCCTGTCACTGTGTCACTCTCCTATATCCTCCTGTCCCTGTGTCACTCTCCCCTATATCCTTCTGTCCCTGTGTCACTCTCCTATATCCTCCTGTCCCTGTGTCACTCTCCCCTATATCCTCCTGTCCCTGTGTCACTCTCTCCTATATCCTCCTGTCACTGTGTCTCTCTCCCTTATACCTCCTGTCACAGTGTCTCTCTCCTATATCCTCCTGTCCCTGTGTCTCTCCCTTATACCTCCTGTCCCTGTGTCACTCTCCTATATCCTCCTGTCACTGTGTCACTCTCTCCTATATCCTCCTGTCACAGTGTCTCTCTCCTATATCCTCCTGTCCCTGTGTCTCTCCCTTATACCTCCTGTCCCTGTGTCACTCTCCTATATCCTCCTGTCACTGTGTCTCTCTCTCCTATATCCTCCTGTCACTGTGTCACTCTCCTATATCCTCCTGTCACTGTGTCACTCTCTCCTATATCCTCCTGTCCCTGTGTCACTCTCCTATATCCTCCTGTCCCTGTGTCCCTCTCCCCTATATCCTCCTGTCCCTGTGTCTCTCTCCTATATCCTCCTGTCCCTGTGTCACTCTCCTATATCCTCCTGTCCCTGTGTCACTCTCCTATATCCTCCTGTCCCTGTGTCACTCTCCCCTATATCCTCCTGTCCCTGTGTCACTCTCTCCTATATCCTCCTGTCACTGTGTCTCTCCCCTATATCCTCCTGTCCCTGTGTCACTCTCCCCTATATCCTCCTGTCCCTGTGTCACTCTCTCCTATATCCTCCTGTCACTGTGTCTCTCTCCCTTATACCTCCTGTCACTGTGTCTCTCTCCTATATCCTCCTGTCACTGTGTCACTCTCCTATATCCTCCTGTCACTGTGTCACTCTCCTATATCCTCCTGTCCCTGTGTCACTCTCCCCTATATCCTCCTGTCCCTGTGTCACTCTCCTATATCCTCCTGTCCCTGTGTCACTCTCCTATATCCTCCTGTCACTGTGTCTCTCTCTCCTATATCCTCCTGTCACTGTGTCACTCTCCTATATCCTCCTGTCCCTGTGTCACTCTCCCCTATATCCTCCTGTCCCTGTGTCACTCTCCTATATCCTCCTGTCCCTGTGTCACTCTCCCCTATATCCTCCTGTCCCTGTGTCACTCTCTCCTATATCCTCCTGTCACTGTGTCTCTCTCCCTTATACCTCCTGTCACAGTGTCTCTCCCCTATATCCTCCTGTCCCTGTGTCACTCTCCCCTATATCCTCCTGTCCCTGTGTCACTCTCTCCTATATCCTCCTGTCACTGTGTCTCTCTCCCTTATACCTCCTGTCACTGTGTCTCTCTCCTATATCCTCCTGTCACTGTGTCACTCTCCTATATCCTCCTGTCACTGTGTCACTCTCCTATATCCTCCTGTCCCTGTGTCACTCTCCCCTATATCCTCCTGTCCCTGTGTCACTCTCCTATATCCTCCTGTCCCTGTGTCACTCTCCTATATCCTCCTGTCACTGTGTCTCTCTCTCCTATATCCTCCTGTCACTGTGTCACTCTCCTATATCCTCCTGTCCCTGTGTCACTCTCCCCTATATCCTCCTGTCCCTGTGTCACTCTCCTATATCCTCCTGTCCCTGTGTCACTCTCCCCTATATCCTCCTGTCCCTGTGTCACTCTCTCCTATATCCTCCTGTCACTGTGTCTCTCTCCCTTATACCTCCTGTCACAGTGTCTCTCTCCTATATCCTCCTGTCCCTGTGTCTCTCCCTTATACCTCCTGTCCCTGTGTCACTCTCCTATATCCTCCTGTCACTGTGTCACTCTCTCCTATATCCTCCTGTCACAGTGTCTCTCTCCTATATCCTCCTGTCCCTGTGTCTCTCCCTTATACCTCCTGTCCCTGTGTCACTCTCCTATATCCTCCTGTCACTGTGTCTCTCTCTCCTATATCCTCCTGTCACTGTGTCACTCTCCTATATCCTCCTGTCACTGTGTCTCTCTCCTATATCCTCCTGTCACTGTGTCTCTCTCCTATATCCTCCTGTCACAGTGTCTCTCTCCTATATCCTCCTGTCCCTGTGTCTCTCCCTTATACCTCCTGTCCCTGTGTCACTCTCCTATATCCTCCTGTCACTGTGTCACTCTCTCCTATATCCTCCTGTCACTGTGTCACTCTCTCCTATATCCTCCTGTCACTGTGTCTCTCTCTCCTATATCCTCCTGTCACTGTGTCACTCTCCTATATCCTCCTGTCACTGTGTCACTCTCCTATATCCTCCTGTCCCTGTGTCCCTCTCCCCTATATCCTCCTGTCCCTGTGTCACTCTCCTATATCCTCCTGTCCCTGTGTCACTCTCCCCTATATCCTCCTGTCCCTGTGTCACTCTCTCCTATATCCTCCTGTCACTGTGTCTCTCTCCCTTATACCTCCTGTCACTGTGTCTCTCTCCTATATCCTCCTGTCACTGTGTCACTCTCCTATATCCTCCTGTCACTGTGTCACTCTCCTATATCCTCCTGTCCCTGTGTCACTCTCCCCTATATCCTCCTGTCCCTGTGTCACTCTCCTATATCCTCCTGTCCCTGTGTCACTCTCCCCTATATCCTCCTGTCCCTGTGTCACTCTCTCCTATATCCTCCTGTCACTGTGTCTCTCTCCCTTATACCTCCTGTCACAGTGTCTCTCTCCTATATCCTCCTGTCCCTGTGTCTCTCCCTTATACCTCCTGTCCCTGTGTCACTCTCCTATATCCTCCTGTCCCTGTGTCACTCTCCTATATCCTCCTGTCCCTGTGTCACTCTCCCCTATATCCTCCTGTCCCTGTGTCACTCTCTCCTATATCCTCCTGTCACTGTGTCTCTCTCCCTTATACCTCCTGTCACAGTGTCTCTCTCCTATATCCTCCTGTCCCTGTGTCTCTCCCTTATACCTCCTGTCCCTGTGTCACTCTCTCCTATATCCTCCTGTCCCTGTGTCACTCTCCTATATCCTCCTGTCACTGTCTCTCTCTCCTATATCCTCCTGTCCCTGTGTCACTCTCTCCTATATCCTCCTGTCACTGTGTCTCTCTCCCTTATACCTCCTGTCACAGTGTCTCTCTCCTATATCCTCCTGTCCCTGTGTCTCTCCCTTATACCTCCTGTCCCTGTGTCACTCTCCTATATCCTCCTGTCACTGTGTCTCTCTCTCCTATATCCTCCTGTCCCTGTGTCTCTCTCCCTTATACCTCCTGTCCCTGTGTCACTCTCCTATATCCTCCTGTCACTGTGTCTCTCTCTCCTATATCCTCCTGTCCCTGTGTCTCTCTCCCTTATACCTCCTGTCCCAGTATGACTCCCTTTCCTCCTGCAGATCTCATTTCCCACAATCCCCCTGTAGTTGCCCTGCCTCAGCACACTCACACACATGCTCTCTATCTCTAGTGCATGTCATACACCCGCAGTATAACACATCCACCCCTCCCCAGCTCTTGCCTCAGTGTCGCATCCCTCCGTCCGGCTCCAGGTTCCCGCCAGTCCCAGTATCAATAAAACTCTAAACAATCGCCCGCTCTCCATGACAAGCAGCTGTCATATGACCAGCAGATCATAGGCAACTGGTTTATATAGTCACATGACTAAACAAGTCACACCCCTGTAAATGCTAGCTATAACCAATGAGAACAGGGGCCGGAAAAGAAGTCACATGACTTAACAGATGTTCTCTTTAATTCAGTTAAAAGGAAACAGGGAAGCTGGTGCTGATAAGCCTGTCACCAGATTGGATTACACACCCACCAGGAAACAAGATTCTCTTTAGTACAGCACCAGGGACTCAGCATCTTTATCACAGGTCACATAGAATGTGTTACATTAAATCACTTCAATGGAAAAGGTCCAGAGAGTTAAACTAGAGAGCAAGACCAGCACCACAGATTGTAGACAGAAACATCATAAGTATGGTTTATAAACCATCAACCTCATACACTAAAGGACCACTGTAGTGCTATATTTATATTAGGTTCCTTCTTTGCATTAATATAGCTTTTTATCTTTGCCATTATGCAGAATGTAATATAATAGGTAGATTATGCTGTCCCTAACAGGATTAGGAAACCAAGATTTCACTTATTTTAACCATGAAGTGCTTCTTGACAATGGGACTAAATAGAAGCCGACACACCAGTAGATAACCCTCTCTTGGCCAACTAGCAGTCTAAGATGTATGTGGCCATGATACAAGCACAATGCTAAATGCAAAAAAAAAAATCTATAAATAAGGTTATGCTCATGGCTGATATAGGTGGTGATGTCATTAATTTGTCACTAATTTCACAAATACGAAAGCTTTCCAAAATGTAAATGGCCCATTAAACCACTGCATGTAGATTAAAGAGACAGAACAGCAGATTTATCCTCCTTTCCGATTTACTTCATAAGTAAACACAAGACACATATTGTAATCAGCAGTCTATTTATTGTGATACAAAATTGCCCCTCAGAGTGCAAATTGAGTGAGCCATGAAACCCTTCATAGCCAGAGAGACAGACAAGATATCCAGAGATTCCTCCTTGATCTGGAAGCAGGACAGGGTGCTACCAAGGAGGCGACATGGGCTGTGGGTTCTGTAGATAAGACATGACTACGGCAGAGATTGATAACCTACGGGAGAACAAGCGAGAACGTTACACACACAGAGTACACATTGTGAAGAAAAATAAACAATGATTTCCATTAACTAAATTTTGTTTCACTTTAAAAAATAAGACTGAAGTGTTTTAGCTCATGAGAAATATGTTGTCTCCTTAGGGACTTTGTGTCACACAATCTCATGACTTCCTTAAAACAGTCACTAACAGATTTTGTTATTACAGAGCTTGTACAATATTATAGTTCTAGTTTTGTTTTTTCTATGACCCTAGGCCAAGTTATATTTAGTTGTAAATAAGAAGAAAACAGCAAAACAATAGGCATAATATCTTGGTAGTTTTTGTTCACAGATTCTATTCAGTATACATATTTCCTTGAAAATTACAGCAATTAGATTTTAGTTAAAACACTTATTATCAAATATACAGGACTAGTGTAGGCTATTGGCAGACAGTCTGTTCATTCTTCTGTACCAGTGTTGCCCAATTTCAGACCTCGAGGGCCAACAGCACTTCCGATTTCCAGGATAACATTTTCTTTTACTTACAGGTTCTCACACTGCAATACAGTCCTCGAGGACTTGAGTTAGACAAACTTGTTCTACAGAGTGTGTGGTTGCATAATGCACTACAATTTATCTCATGTTAAATGGATTATCAGATTCCCCTGAATAATTTCACTGCCAGGGTTTCTAGCAACAAAATGCAATATAATGCTGATCAATAGGGCCACTGTAGTCCAAAAATCTCTATCTTACATTCATGAGATCATAGTTTAGCCATTACAAAAAAAGTATAAACTAAAATGACTCTCAATGGAATGGTTTTCTCCTCCTCAGTCTTGATATGTTACAGGAAACCAAAGGACAGGGAACCTAATGGAAGTCTAACTGCATCTCATTGAGTGTGTATTCCCATTCTACTGAATGGCCATTAGGTAAACAATACAATTAACAGGCCCCCTAAGAGACTTTGTTTACACATCCACTCAATTCAAGGGTGGACCAAACACATTGTTTTTATCTGTGATGCTTTATTGGTAATTTTCTTACGTTAATAGTTCTTTTACACACAACTATCATTTTTTGTAATGTATAAAACATGTTCTTTTAAATGCATGACAAGTTTTGGACTACATTGGTTCTTTCCGGGGATTAATGTATAGAAACATTTACCCCTCCCATCTAATAGCACTACATTTCCCTCTCTTCAGCCCCAGTGGACTCACATAAAGCTGCTCATCATTTGTTTGGTGTCTTCAGAGCTCCGGGAGTTTGCAAAGCTGATGAAGGAGCAATAGACAGCAATCCATGCACACCACTTCAACTGAAAAAGAAGAAGAATACTCAGAATACCACATACAAAACTGAGCAAACTCTATACAGGACACAATTATAGGTTAAAGGGACAGTTTCACAAAGAAGGAAGGTGACCTATAACAGTGACATAATGGGTAAGAGGAACCATTAAAGGGATACTGGAGGAATTAAACAAGTCATAGCTCTTTAAAAAGTATAATTCACTATCTATCATAAGGAGAGCTATATTAGCTCAATTTTATAACATTATAAATTATTACTTCTTTATTATTTTCTATCTGCCTGCCTCTAGCAGCTGTCATTTTACCCTCTATTCCTCCTCCCATCTCTCAGCATGTCACTTTGTGAAGTAGGCAAACAGTAGGCTGTGATTCTTAATATTGCATCTTATAATACACGCAAAGCAGCCCATTGGTCCACATGGTCATGTGGTGTAGCTTCTAGTGCAGGCATTATCACCACATGGACAAACAGGAAGGTGCCGATTGAGTGGTTTGCATTAGAAAATGCAATATGGATGTCAACTGTTTGCTGTCTATCCACTTCAGCTTGCACGAAGAGATGCAAAAAAAAAACAAAAAACTAGTCAACCTCACACATCTGTTTGTAAAGCAAAAGTAGATGAAAATCCTGATTTTAAATTAAGAAATGAACATTAAAGGTGTGGTCTCAGACTCACTGTTACATTATTAAAGGGACACTTTCGGCAATTGTGGACATCGTGCACAGCTGAACACTATGGTCATCATCACAGGGGAGGGGGCTTCACACTATCAATATCTCATGATGCTCAGAAACACAGCTTGCTAGCAGAATGAGGCACTGACAGCATGAAGCCCCTCCCCTGTGGGCATGGTCTTAAGTCACAGCTGTGCAACATGGCAGCTAACATGAAGGAGAACAGGAAGAAAAGGGAAAGCTCCAGAAGGTGAGAATCAGGTACTCTGGGGCCTACTTAGATATAAGCAAAGTGTAAATTGTATATGATAATAATATTGATGAGGATAGAATTAATTAAGCTAAAATACCTAGAGTGTCCCTTAAATGTCATGGTCTAATAATTGCTGAAGCCACTTGCCAAGCAGTGCAATGTTCTCCCTAGGCTATTCTGCCTGCCTGGTTTGTAGCGCCGCATTTTTTGCTACTCACCTGATACGGAAGTTATATGTATCTCATACATGCTGTTTAGACCCTCAAAATCTAAATTTTAATTCACAAGAAAGGTAAAAAACGCATGCCCTGGTTTTAAATATTAAATCTTATTCCTTATATTTTTAATAAACCTTTATTGTTCCACACGTGCCATTTTGCTTATTAGTAGTGGTGATTATTTAATTATGTTTTAAATTTGTTATTATCAGATACAAAAAAGCTTGCATATGCTCATATAATATCAATCTCTGCAATGTACTGGTTAACAAGTACAAGAGGTATAGTACAACTGTGATGCTGTTATTTTTAATAGCTTGTAATGTCAGTCCCACGTAAAAGCAAAATGAATCTGTGTGTGATTGATGCAAAATTAGTTTAAAATAATTTAGAACTCATTATGTCGACACAGTCACATGACAGAAAGAAAGTGAGGTGGACTCTCTCTATACATAGACTTATTTGTCACAGTGGATCCAAAACTTCCAAGTGTGCCAGACAGTGTGGCTAAATTGTTCCTGACAAATGCTATTTATTTTAAGCTTGTTTTGAATCAATTAAACACTATATTAGCTGGAAAGAAAACATTTTTTGGAAGTATTTTTAGAGAGCTTATGAACCTCTTTATTATTCAGTTCTCTACTTGTTCTTTCTCTTCCCAGGTTCTCACCTTCAACATGAGGCCGCACATACTAAATATCATCCCCAGCAGGTTCATGTAATCTGGCGTAGGGTCATCTAGGGTGGGAGAGTTCTCAGTGGTGGGAGGTTTGTACCTGCAGAAATAAATATATCAATGTAATGTTGAGAATAAAAACAATATAATAGATAAACAATTATGGAAGAAACAGTCACTGTCTGAATTCTTAGATTATCTTTCAGTATAGTGCCATTGTACCTCTCCATCACCCTGGGGAAACTCTTCTCTTTCCCCTTCCATTTACCCCTAGGCTCTCGCAACAGGGCTCAATTCTACATTCCCTCCATCCCAATACTTTGCGTTTCTGTCTATCAACCAACATGCTGACCAATCGCACTGCTGACTATCACATATATAGTTGTGGATCTTTGCGCTGTTCGTAACATTTGTGATGTTGGTAACGCAGTTGCATCCCTCGCAAAGCGAGGCTCGCCAGCGGAACAGTACTTAGGCTGCAATGAGCAGCCAGTGGCGCAGTACTTAGGCGAGCCTCAAGAAGCGAGGCTCGCCAGCAGCGCAGCACTGTTCAAGCGCGCAACTAAAAACATACCACAAAAATAAATCAGGTACAAAAAATTATAATACACACACACACACGACAGGGGGAGATACAGGAAGCCTGGGAGTGAGGTTGCAAGCAACTTAAGCCCATATTTGGCGTTTTTCTTCCCTCGAAAATCACCTAAGCGAGGAAATAAATGGCGAAAAACACAAAATATCAGAAACAGCATGAAAACAAGGCTCAGCAACTCCAAGCTCGCAAAATGTACAAAATCCAAGACACTGAAGACAGTAACACTTACACGAACAAACGCCAGGCACGCAGGACTTTGAAAATAAAACCAACGGAAGTCAGCGCCCCCACACAAACATTCAGCACACACACAGGGAGAAACACACAGGGAAGGGACAAGGGAGAGATGGTGGAAAGAGACACATGGCATTCCCAAGCAGAAAACTTGCGGGTTAACAAAACCTGAAATGAGAGGCCAGTACATTAGTCGAGAGGAAAGGCTCGCAATGAGCTCCAAAAAGGAGCTCAACGTGGTGCTTACGATGAGCACTGAAGGTGCTCAGAGGAGCAAAAGCCTCAAATTGTGTGGCAAACATCATTGCCAGCCTTAGAACTGTATTCCTGTCATTTTTGACGGACAAGTTCCTAGTATCATCATATTGTAAGTGATATTGGTCCTATCCTTTTGCTCTATTATACCTGACCTCCATCTCCCACTTCTTCACTGTCAGTTATGTCTCTCATAAACCTCTTCATGAACCACCCTCTGCTCACTTTCTTCTCTCCATACCCCCTCTGCATGTGCTCCTCCCCCTCTGCTCTTCTCTCCGTATCCCCCATTGTTTCGCTCTCTCCTCGCCGTGGCCCGCCACAGCTCGCTCTCTCCTCGCCTTTTCCCGCCACTGCTCGCTCTCTCCTCGCCGTATCCCGCCACTGCTCGCTCTCTCCTCGCCGTATCCCGCCCCTGCTCGCTCTCGTCCCTCTGTATAATCCCCCCTCTGCTCGCTCTCGTCCCTCTGTATAATCCCCCCTCTGCTCGCTCTCGTCCCTCTGTATAATCCCCCCTCTGCTCGCTCTCTTCCCTCTGTATAATCCCTCCTCTGCTCGCTCTCGTCCCTCTGTATAATCCCCCCTCTGCTCGCTCTCGTCCCTCTGTATAATCCCTCCTCTGCTCGCTCTCGTCCCTCTGTATAATCCCCCCTCTGCTCGCTCTCGTCCCTCTGTATAATCCCCCCTCTGCTCGCTCTCGTCCCTCTGTATAATCCCCCCTCTGCTCGCTCTCGTCCCTCTGTATAATCCCCCCTCTGCTCGCTCTCGTCCCTCTGTATAATCCCCCCTCTGCTCGCTCTCTTCCCTCTGTATAATCCCCCCTCTGCTCGCTCTCTTCCCTCTGTATAATCCCCCCTCTGCTCGCTCTCTTCCCTCTGTATAATCCCCCCTCTGCTCGCTCTCTTCCCTCTGTATAATCCCCCCTCTGCTCGCTCTCGTCCCTCTGTATAATCCCCCCTCTGCTCGCTCTCGTCCCTCTGTATAATCCCCCCTCTGCTCGCTCTCGTCCCTCTGTATAATCCCCCCTCTGCTCGCTCTCGTCCCTCTGTATAATCCCCCCTCTGCTCGCTCTCGTCCCTCTGTATAACCCCCCTCTGCTCGCTCTCGTCCCTCTGTATAATCCCCCCTCTGCTCGCTCTCGTCCCTCTGTATAATCCCCCCTCTGCTCGCTCTCGTCCCTCTGTATAATCCCCCCTCTGCTCGCTCTCTTCCCTCTGTATAACCCCCCTCTGCTCGCTCTCGTCCCTCTGTATAATCCCCCCTCTGCTCGCTCTCGTCCCTCTGTATAATCCCCCCTCTGCTCGCTCTCGTCCCTCTGTATAATCCCCCCTCTGCTCGCTCTCGTCCCTCTGTATAATCCCCCCTCTGCTCGCTCTCGTCCCTCTGTATAATCCCCCCTCTGCTCGCTCTCGTCCCTCTGTATAATCCCCCCTCTGCTCGCTCTCGTCCCTCTGTATAATCCCCCCTCTGCTCGCTCTCGTCCCTCTGTATAATCCCCCCTCTGCTCGCTCTCGTCCCTCTGTATAATCCCCCCTCTGCTCGCTCTCGTCCCTCTGTATAATCCCCCCTCTGCTCGCTCTCGTCCCTCTGTATAATCCCCCCTCTGCTCGCTCTCGTCCCTCTGTATAATCCCCCCTCTGCTCGCTCTCGTCCCTCTGTATAATCCCCCCTCTGCTCGCTCTCGTCCCTCTGTATAATCCCCCCTCTGCTCGCTCTCGTCCCTCTGTATAATCCCCCCTCTGCTCGCTCTCGTCCCTCTGTATAATCCCCCCTCTGCTCGCTCTCGTCCCTCTGTATAATCCCCCCTCTGCTCGCTCTCGTCCCTCTGTATAATCCCCCCTCTGCTCGCTCTCTTCCCTCTGTAT
The DNA here is from genome assembly GCA_027410445.1 of Discoglossus pictus. Taxonomy (NCBI): domain Eukaryota; kingdom Metazoa; phylum Chordata; class Amphibia; order Anura; family Alytidae; genus Discoglossus; species Discoglossus pictus. The sequence continues at coordinate 141,159,571 of CM050167.1, read as the reverse complement.
AATCCCCCCTCTGCTCGCTCTCGTCCCTCTGTATAATCCCCCCTCTGCTCGCTCTCGTCCCTCTGTATAATCCCCCCTCTGCTCGCTCTCTTCCCTCTGTATAATCCCCCCTCTGCTCGCTCTCTTCCCTCTGTATAATCCCCCCTCTGCTCGCTCTCTTCCCTCTGTATAATCCCCCCTCTGCTCGCTCTCTTCCCTCTGTATAATCCCCCCTCTGCTCGCTCTCTTCCCTCTGTATAATCCCCCCTCTGCTCGCTCTCGTCCCTCTGTATAACCCCCCCTCTGCTCGCTCTCGTCCCTCTGTATAATCCCCCCTCTGTTCGCTCTCTTCCCTCTGTATAATCCCCCCTCTGCTCGCTCTCGTCCCTCTGTATAATCCCCCCTCTGCTCGCTCTCTTCCCTCTGTATAATCCCCCCTCTGTTCGCTCTCTTCCCTCTGTATAATCCCCCCTCTGCTCGCTCTCGTCCCTCTGTATAATCCCCCCTCTGCTCGCTCTCGTCCCTCTGTATAACCCCCCCTCTGCTCGCTCTCGTCCCTCTGTATAATCCCCCCTCTGCTCGCTCTCGTCCCTCTGTATAATCCCCCCTCTGCTCGCTCTCTTCCCTCTGTGTCCCCCCTCTGCTCGCTCTCTTCCCTCTGTGTCCCCCCTCTGCTCGCTCTCTCTCCTCTGTGTCCCCCCTCTGCTCGCTCTCTTTTCTCTGTATCCCCCCTCTGCTCGCTCTCTTTCCTCTGTATCCCCCCTCTGCTCGCTCTCTTTCCTCTGTATCCTCCCTCTGCTCGCTCTCTTTCCTCTGTATCCCCCCTCTGCTCGCTCTCTTTCCTCTGTATCCCCCCTCTGCTCGCTCTCTTTCCTCTGTATCCCCCCTCTGCTCGCTCTCTTTCCTCTGTATCCCGCCTCTGCTCGATCTCTTTCCTCTGTATCCCCCCTCTGCTCGATCTCTTTCCTCTGTATCCCCCCTCTGCTCGATCTCTTTCCTCTGTATCCACCCTCTGCATCACCCCTCTGATCGCTCTCTTCTCTCTGTATCACCCCTCTGATCGCTCTCTTCTCTCTGTATCCCCCCTCTGATCGCTCTCTTCTCTCTGTATCCCCCCTCTGATCGCTCTCTTCTCTCTGTATCCCCCCTCTGATCGCTCTCGTCTCTCTGTATCCCCCCTCTGATCGCTCTCTTCTCTCTGTATCCCCCCTCTGATCGCTCTCTTCTCTCTGTATCCCCCCTCTGATCGCTCTCTTCTCTCTGTATCCCCCCTCTGATCGCTCTCTTCTCTCTGTATCCCCCCTCTGATCGCTCTCTTCTCTCTGTATCCCCCCTCTGATCGCTCTCTTCTCTCTGTATCCCCCCTCTGATCGCTCTCTTCTCTCTGTATCCCCCCTCTGATCGCTCTCTTCTCTCTGTATCCCCCCTCTGATCGCTCTCTTCTCTCTGTATCCCCCCTCTGATCGCTCTCTTCTCTCTGTATCCCCCCTCTGATCACTCTCTTCTCTCTGTATCCCCATCTCTCAGCTCTGCATGTTCCCTTCTCTCTATAGACTCTAACCATTACACTCCGTGTTATTCACTTATAGCCAAGCACCTCTTTTTCTACCTCTCCTTCTCTGTTTGCACGTTCCTCTCTCTGTGTCTCTCATCTGTCTGTGTCACTCCTGTGTTTTCACCTCTCTATGTCCTTCCCTCCTGCACTTTTCTCTCTCTCTCGCTGTATCCTCCACCCAGTCTCGGTGTTTCCCTCTCACTGTATCCTCCACCCTGTCTCATTGTCTCCCTATTTCTCCTGCTCTCTCACCTCTGAACTTTCCCCGGTCTCCTGGGGTCACTCCCGCTGTTCCCAGTCATCTTTCCAGCTCTCTGGCTCTCCACTAAGCAGCTCTACTACATTTCCGGGCCAGACCGGATATGCACTGACACGTGACCCCGGAACCGGAAAAGTGTCTGGAGGAACACGTGGGTAATGTTTATTGAGATCTGTAATTAGGTGCCGGAAACACAGAGGTACCGTGTAGCGTGAGTTATTTAGTTATCTATGGGCAGTTAGATAAATAATGCAGTTATGTTGTGTGTCGTATTACACTCCTATATAATATATGTGTGTGCGCACATGTGTTATTGCTATATACAGGGGTGCAAACTTCCCATGAGTTTGGTCTCCTACAGTGTTTTACTTCCAGGCTTCTAGATACACCCTGTCTGGCTCCTATACAATGTTCCTATCCACCCTGTATATATTCTCTTGCAGTGTATATTGCTGTAGATACTGTCTGTATTTGAGTTATTTGTGCTGATAGTGTCTCTATGTTGCAGGTGCTGCTCTCCAGTCTCCTGTGGTGCTGTGTGACCCTACCTGTCACCATGTCATTCCCTGCACCTAAACCCAAACCCCCTGAGCTTCCCCGCCATCTACAGCGCAGACTGGACTGTAACCAGGGAGCGGTGCGAGCAGTGAGGTTCAATGGTGCGTATAGAAGAGCTAACACTCCTCAGTGTATGTCTCTATGCCTCATAGATACCTCCATACTGTGTGTGAGATATTACATGTTTTGTGGTTGTTTAGTCACGTCTAACTCTCCATGACCCTATGGACCACAGGACGCCACACACATCTTGTTTTTGGTTGTGCTTATACATAAGGTTTTCTTGGCAAAGATACTGGAGTGGGTTGTCTGTTCCTTCTCCAGTGGACCAAGATGTGTCTGACCACTCTGCTATGACCTGCACAAATTGGGTGACCCTGCATGTTATATCTCACGGGTTCATTGAGGTACACAAGTCCCTTCACCAACACAAGGTAGTGATCCAGAAGGGGCCATGTTGTGTAGCTTATTTTGTTTGCAGTAGTCATGACACAGAGGTGATCAAGCTTTTGTTCTTGTCCCCCTCCTCAGTACATAAAGTAGATAGGTCAGCCTCTTGTACCACATCCTGTCCTCTTTCCAAGACACTTTGTGATTTTGCCTCCACACGACCCTCCTTCGTCCATTCTCCTCTCTCTTGCTTCCACCATTTTATTCTCTCCCACATTAAGACTTTGTCCTAACAGAGGCTGATGTGTCCCACCTTTGGGTCCTTTTCTCATTGTTCATATGAATCTCTTTTGTAGTTGATGGGAATTACTGTTTAACCTGTGGAAGTGACAAGTCCCTGAAGCTGTGGAATCCACACAAGGGGACGATGCTGAAGACTTATAGTGGACATGGATACGAGGTACTGGATGCAGCTGGGTGAGTTCTTGGGACAAACTGGCTTGTATAGAATGTCTATCATAACTGTCAGACTGTTGTATTGTTCTGTATTTTATCATTTTACTATGTGTTTTATGCTAGAAAGCAGAGGTGGTTACACATAGCTTTTATAGTGAATTATCCCAGAATAATAAAGGCATCAGTCTAAAAAAAAAGAATGGGGAAAAAAAAAAAGAGACACTAATAAAAATCCTAATTACTCTGGATTTACATCTTTTTAACATTTACTGCATTTTAGTGGAATCCAAAATAAAAATAACAAGAGACACCACTCCTCTGGTATAATGTATGAGCTGGTTTGTGTTGCATTGAAATAACCACTAGTGTGTTATATGTAGTATGCGCTTACAGAGAACCTGTCTTGACAATGTGCAAATATATCTTTAGAAGGATTGGAATAAACAAATACAATATTCAACTTTTGTGTTGAAGTTTGCTTTAAAGGCAGCAGGCATTTTGATATAGTTTGTAAAATAATTAGTCAGCTGTTTGAATGGGAGGAACAGTGGATTTAGATAACATCATTCAGTTCTGCTTAAAGACTGCCACTTGACAGTAGAACTAAATAGCAGTAGGATATCTCTCCCCTCAGGCTACAGGCAGAAGAGCAGTCCAAGATGGAATCCCTCATGGCACAAGCAGTGTCTCCTGTGTACACCTGTGGCTTCTAATGTTCATTTATTACATACTGTGATATTTGTCCCATTGCTAAGTGCAATGTATTATACATTTCTATCTATTTAGTACTTCCCATGTCCTGGTTCTTTTTTTTTTTTTTTATCTCACTCTTTATTTTATTTGGTTGTTGTTCTTCTATGAGTGCATATCGTTTCACAGTATGTTGTTTAAACCTTTTGACTCCAGAGAGTAGTTAGAGTAATGTTAAGATGCACAGGGATATAACAACTAAAGCTATAAACAATATACATTACACCTCAACAAGATAAGCTTTAATTATTATCTGCAGTATTGCTGGTATCCGATTTATCATGGCTTGGATACATGTCTGGTGTTGGTTGTACTGATAGCTTTGTAAACCCTTCCACAAGCTTTCAACACAACTGAAATGTGTTATTACTTTCTATTAACCAGGTCCACAACAATGATGGGACTTATATGTCCTATTAAAACCTACTCCCGTAGTGTATTTTCAGCATCTCTGTTATTACCCGAAAGAAGAGTCAAAACAGAGTAATGTTTGTTTTATTTTTTATATGTGATGCTACTATTAAATCAAGTCTCATATGTTTAAATATATTTTTTATCTACTTAGTTAAAGGCTGTGCTTTCTCCTGTAATTTTTGAGAGAAACAACCATGAAAAGGACAATGTAGTGGTAAAACAATAATATGGTTATCATTATGCTAGATATAGGTTACTTTTGACTGTGTTTTTTTTACCACTAGACTGTCCCTTTAAATATAGCTAAATGGATCTCCCCATGTCTATGGATTTGATCTCATTTAGCCATAATATGACACAGTTAGATCCATACCTTGATCATGAAATATAGGAAATCAGGGACGATAGAATTAGCCTCAATATATTATTATTATAGTTGTTGTTGTTGTTGTTTATTTGTAACGCGACAACATATTCCGTAGCGCTATACAGGGTTAAGTTCCAGGCAGAGACAATTCCAATATTAACAAGCTTCAAATGATAGAGAGCCCTTTGAGCTTAGAATCCGGTGTCCATAGTGCTTTCCGCAAAGCAGCATGCAAGACTGAAAACTCGCAAACTTACAATCCTATTTTTTATTCCTATTTTTTATTCCTATCTGTCACAACATTCTGCTACTCTTGTTGGTGGCGAAACATGACACATGGATGTATTTTTTTTGCGCATATTAATTAAAAATATGCATAATTTTATTTAGCATTGGGAATAATGGGAAACATTTTAATGTTTTTTTTTTATTTTCCATAGGTCATGTGATAACAGCCAGTTATGCTCTTGTAGCTCCGATAAGACAATCATTCTGTGGGACGTGGCACAGGGTCAGGTGATCAGGAAATTCCGGGGACATGCAGGAGTAAGTGACCTGCCACCATCTAATTGTGTGCTCTCTCACCTAAATATCCAATTCCTTATTCTCTACTAATCTCTGTATTAATTATATACTCAGTACAAATGCACTACATGAAGGGTATTTTTGCATATAGGTCTGTTCATACACTATATCTCAGTCCACACATTTACACCTCACTATTTGCCCCTCTTTCCTCAGAAAGTAAACTGTGTGCAATTTAATGAAGAATCAACAGTCATTATCTCAGGTAAGCTGGAGCTTCACTGATTGTTCTGTGATATGATCACTGAACCTACACTTTTTCTCTCTGTGTTCACTCTCCATGTTTGATGTTGCCTGCCCTCTTTTTGCTTTGTCCCTGTATCTCCAGGCTCTATAGACTCTTCGATCAGGTGCTGGGACTGTCGCTCTCGCAGACCAGATGCTGTTCAGGTTTTGGATGAAGCCAAAGATGGGATCTCCAGCATTAAAGTTTCAGACCATGAAATCCTGGCAGGGTTAGAGCAATTAATTCACCATGGTGGGATAGACATAAAGGACTTCTCTGTATGTAATTCTAAACACAAAGCATGTGGCCCTTTTTTCTGTTTCCATATACTTTAGTATAGCTTTATATATAAAATCCAAGGACTGTTATTTTTTTGCTGAAAGGATCTTCCATTCATACACCATTTCAGTAAATCAGCACAATCTTACATTTCCCCTACTGGCCTCAGAAAGTAACTCTATGTCTGTTGCTGCTTCCTATAACATGGATTAAGCCACTCTGTGCTGGATGCACTTTGATGATTTCCTTCCCATTTCTTCTAGGTCAGTAGATGGTCACCTGCGTCGCTATGACCTCCGAGTGGGAGAGATGTGCGCAGACTATATTGGCAGTAAGTGCTCATTAACTCCAATTTAATAATGTCTCTTTGTTGTTGGGTGAAACAGTCAGATGATTTAACTTTTACACCTTTTTGTTTTTGGGCATCCAAGTGTGATGTGTCTTAATGAGCTCATTAAGATCTGACTAAGCAGAGCTGTTCAGATCAGAGCAGATAGAATTATACATGCAATGTGCAGTTACTCCGCATCATTATACAGTGCATGTTCGTTTTCAGTACACCTATACTCAGCACCATTATACAGTGCAGTGTTTTCATTATCAGTACATAGATACTCTGTCTTATTTCTAGAGCTTTCCTCCTACATTTAAGCTTGGTGTCAATATACACGGTTTCTCTCACCACAGGTCCCATCACATGTGTGAGCTTTAGTCAGGATGGGCAATGTCTTTTGGCTTCCTCGCTGGACTCAACACTGCGTCTGCTGGATAAGGACACAGGAGAACTACTGGGAGAGTGAGTGATCAAAAGGGCAGCACATCGTAATATATGGATCTGTCCAAAATATATAAATATATATATAACATATCACATATATAGTTGTCGTACTGCGAGTTTGTGTCTAACCCTTGCAAAGTAGTTGCGCATAACGCATGCCGAGGCCCGCAATAGCCGTCAAAAGTAGTTGCGCATGCACAATGGGCGCCAAAAGTAGTGCATGGTGAGGCGCAGAGGAGGGAAGAGGGAGGGAGGACACAGGAGGGGAGAGAGATTGTCTGCTGGGGTGGGCAAAGAGACACAGAGGAGGGGGGGGACACAGGAGATTCAGGGGAGACCAATTTAAATATTATCCCGTCATTGAGAGGAGAGAGAAGGAGAGGGAGGGAGAGGACACCGGAGGAGGGAAGGAGAGAGTGAAGCCGCTCATAGCATTGCGAGGCTTGGAAATATTATGCCATGTCCACACAACTTCCTGATCCCCACCCAATCAGCATGCAGCATCCGGGGAGCAACATTAACCCACTATTTACCTGCTCTTGCTTGCTTAGCCAATAGTAGAAAAGTGTTGTCAACCTCACAGTCACTGCTGGGATATGACCCATCCCTGCTTCCTGTAAATGCTGTGTGGTTTTGCCATAGCAACTAACATAGAGCTATGTTTCAAATCTGCCATCTAACTGGATTGGCCAAAACAAATTATGGAGGGGGTGTTAACCTGAATTTTAAAAACTGTCAGACATTACAATAGATTTTGCTAACTTCAAGGTAAATGTTTTTAAATATTTATTTTGTTATTTTTTTAATGCAAACTTTTTTTTTTTTTTTATATACTATTAATTCTCCACTATCAGATGCATTCATAATCCATGGCATTTACATATCTCTAAGTCATTTTTCTGCTTTCTAAATATGCAAGCTCATTGGTAGGGCGTACTTATCTAAGCTGATATAATATGCAGCTTTAGAAAACAATCTTAAATAACTTGCATCTTGCTCTGAACAGTTCAGCCTGCAGAGACATGATTATATGACAGGGTAACAACAAAGAAGTGGGGTGTTGTGTTTTATCGCATACAGGCTGAATTTAAATTGCTTTACAATTATTTTGCATCAGTTACATACTGTCTCCACTTGCAAAATCAAAAGCTACTATATGAAGAATTCTTTTAAAGGGGCATGAAAGGATTCTGGATTTTACTAGGAGTTATCATATACCTCATATTTATTTACTTTTATGTACTTAATTTTATTAAGAAGTGCCTAAAATCATCTAAATTGTACCTGTTTGGGTTCCACTCTGTAGCTCATGCAAACACAGACTGTGAAGTGCAGTGTTTCAAATAAGCCTATCATTAACTTCAAGTAGTATGTTGCATAATATACGTTTCATGAGCTGCAGAGGGGAGAAACCAGTTAGGAACTATTTGTAAGATTCTAGGCAGAACAGAGCTTATAAGCAAATCTTAAAAAAAATATAGTATACAAAAGTAAAGTGATACATTGGTACATTATATTCCTAGTGCAATCCAGAAATCTTCCATGTCCCTTTAAATAGTGCCCTTTCTCGGTTGTAGCATACATTTCAGGATTTAGGGATATCTACATTATGGGACTGTAGTATCCCCTTTATTATGTTGGGAAATTTACTTTCAATGATCCTTTGTGGTGTGGTATGGAAACAAAATATTATTCCAGAAAAGCACACACATTCTCCATCAGCAAACAAAGTTGGTGGGCCCAAAGTTTAGCAGTTGGAGATCGTAATGAACTGAACTGCACAATGGCATCTCTAAGCTTGCTGTGCCATGCTGCCAGTTCAGGTGATTCCTATGAATATGATGATATAATACTGTGGCTCTCACAGGTACACAGGACACCAGAACAAAAGCTATAAGCTGGACAGCTGCCTGAGTGAGAAGGACACCCACGTACTGAGCTGTTCGGAGGATGGGACAGTCTGTTTCTGGGACCTAGTGGAGGTGAGGGGAATTTTGAAACATATTTATCTTAACTACACAGAATAGTGTGTACTATTTTACATAAAACAGCTTATGGATACTCAACTGCATCATACAATATGTTGTGTTTATCATCACTGTATACAAATTTAACATCATTATGTATAGCACACACTGCTTAGTGTGTAGATCATCATACAGTGCAACATGTTCATTATCTGTGTAAATACGCAGCAGTTTACTAACACCCAGTATGTCCTCCACAGGGCTCTCTTGTTCTCAAGCTTCCCGTCAGTAAAGGGGTTGTCCAGTCTCTCTCCTTCCACCCCACAGAGCCCTGTATGCTAACAGCCAGTGAAGGTGGGGTTCAGGTCTGGAGTGGAACCTCAGATGAAGAGGAAGGAGGGCTTGCTGTGGGGTGAGACTAAACACCTCTTTGAGCCCAGGGTTCTGTATCTGTGTATATTTTATGATGTTATGTTCACTTACTTCATCTTTTTGGCAATGATTATTTCCTTTGATATTTATTTTATTATTTTAGAACATGTTATTACAGGTTTGTTTCCTCCAAATTATACACTTCTTGCAGAAGTAATGCATTAGAGAATTGATAATCTGTTACATGTTAAAAAAAAATAAAAAAAAATGAATAGACATCAAGAATTGTAAATACAGTTAAGTCCAATTGGTGAATATTTTGCTAAATTATATACTTTTTTTGATAATAAATATTATACTGTTCATTTGGGCATAAGATTTCTAATATGAATGAGAATTCTGATTGCTGGATCAAGCAGCTGCTTGTCTCTCCTAGGAGCTGGCTCAACACAGCTCCATTCATTTGACTCGCTGTCCATATTGGCTGCGTAGCTATTTCTACATTATTGTCCAGGAGGGTGTTTATGGGTTGGCTTGAGTAGTAATAAATATAAAATTTGTATACGGAATTTAACGCTAGTGATCTTTTTATTTTGAAGCGCAGATATGTAGCAGGTGGAGCTGTCCTGCAGCCATGTTGTTCTTCAGGAGAGCAAATAAATATGATAGCCTTCACATTGCTTACTTTATGTGCAGTCAAGACAGCACATAGTTGTTATATGTCATGTTCCTCCACATATAAGCAGACGTTGCTTCGTGCATCCTGAATACATATAACTAGTTTTGCTGCTCCATACAAAACTATTTGCAACAAATTCTATATGTATTACCATTCAAATGTGCCCTCTTTGTGGGACAACATACTTTCCATCTTTAAAAAAAAAAAAAAAAAAAAAAAGACACTCTTTTTAGGAAATCACGGATTTTATTAATTCCATAATAATTCTTCCCCAACTTTCCTCCAAATTGGGATAATCCGTCCATATCCTGAACCCCCCCACCCACAGTTTTTTTTTGTGCATTAAATTGCAACTTAAATACCCAACAAATGCTAAAAAAATAAAATTATAGCAGCAGCTATAGGAAAACAGCACGGGGGGGAGGGGGGGGGGGGGGAAGGAATATATATATATATATATATATATATTTATGTCCAGCTATGTGAGTCTATATCTACAGATGTGTGTAAATGTTAATCTTTGAGGTTAGAGATTTAGGACATTCTTGATCTCAGCTGGTCCTGCAGCATGTTTTGTTGTTAAGCAGCCATGAATAGAAGGCAGAGCATAACACCATTATAGTCCATGTCACATGCCAGACAAGTAACATCCTGTCAATCCACATCTAGGACAGTGACTGTGCTCTCTAATCCTGGTTCCTTGCTCACTCCAAGATCAGGTGTTCTCACGCTTGCTCCTGCTTCTTACTAGAGAATTCAGCCTGTTTCTGAGCAAACGTTTGAGCAACAAGGAGAGGGAACACTAGAGAGGCATCTGCATACACCTGTGTGGAAAGAAAGAGAAGGGATGAGAGGCATAAAGGAAGTCAAAAGTTTATATAAGAATTAAGAAAACAGGGAGGACATTACATGTTTGTGGACATACAGCAGTAAGCATAAGAAAGTGAGAATGGAACCTGGAGAGAGATACTAAAGAAGTCTAACGACATAGAACGACTTGTGAGAGAGAGGAAAAGGAACATGACAGCGAGGTCATGGGAATCTAAGTAGGGAATGATGAGGAGAGATTGAGAAAGTAGTAATTACTTTAACAGGTTTAGCTTCCATGCGGATCTTGCCCCAAGACACTGCCTCATCTGGTCTTGCACCAGAGTCTGAACCATCAAACTCCTGCGCGGTGTTCACATAAACTGCGTAATCGGCACCATTTCTCTAAAAGAAGACAAATAAAAGTTCATCACTGACTGTGACTATATTCTTTATATTCTGTTCATGTCAGTATACTTTTACATTTAAAACAATTACAATCAAACAGTAAAACAAGAGAGGTTCACAGTGAAAAGGCAACTGAGAAAGAAGGCTCTATTTAAAAAAAAAAGGGCAATACTGAGCAGTTTAAAATCTTAAAGTGCAGAGAAGTACCAGGTCAAGCGTTGTGAGTGTCTAATCCGCCATTTGTCAATTCAAGAAACTTGTGTTCATAAAAAGCAACATCAACCCATATGTAATAAATCATTTTAAACTGAAGACCTAGTTCTGACAAAGACAATAAGTTAGGAGTAGTTTTATTCAGGAAATCTACAAGTAACAGGGGTGAAGGATAGTATAATATAATATTCCAATCTGCTGCATAGGTGAAATAAGGGTGCTATGGAGGTGTGTTATGCAAAGTATATCAGAGTCCTTTTGGGCAAAACATGTACAGCTTCTAATCCTCCACTACAAAAAGGGGTTTAGATGTTACTTAAAAGACCACTAATGTGTCCCATAGTATTCTCTCTTGTAGAATGCACCTTTATAAAAGTTCAAAGTGTTTGTACAATTTTTTAAAATAAATCAAGCCTTTAAATATTTACTTTTTCTATCAAATTTGTCTTATATATATAAGCTCCTGTCTTTCTACTCAAGTGTGTATCTCCTCCGACCTGTGTCATCAGGGGCATGGCCAGCTCTACCTGTTTACTGGACTAAAAATAAAGTTTGACCAATCTAATTCTGCTTCAGTTAGATCATGCTATGTATAATGGGTGGGCTATAATGGCTCATGCATGGAGCCGGGCCTATGAGGCATCTGCAGGCATGTTATGATAGAGATGTTAATAGAGACCTCTGTGTCGGCAGAGCTATTGGTGTCATGGGGCAGGGCCTGCAACCAAGCTCCATGATAGTCCAGCAAACAGGCACAGCCTCTGATAGACACAGGTAAGAGGAGATACACTGCTGTGCTTGAGGGGAAAAACGGACAGCTTAAAAGCTAGGAAATGTAACGTTCATTCATTTTAAAAACTGCATGCTGTTTAATAGCCTATGCTCAAACATACATATGAGCTTTATTTGTATATGCACTACAGAGGTTCTTTTAAAATTCCTAATTGTGTGTGATACCAATTCCACTTGATGCCGGTTTCACTATTCCACTACTCTCTCTGTAAAGTAGTGATCTCACATTACCCCTAAATCTATCAACTCCAAAAACAGTGGTCCTTTAACAAATAATTAAATTTACCATGGACTGGAAAATGGCACAGCTTAAAGGACCACTGCTATTCAAGTAAAATAGACATCTGTTTAACCGGTCTATACCAAACTAACATTACTAGCAGCTGTGTAAGACATGCACATAAAACATTTTTGAAGATTGTTTGAGTATAGCATGCACAGACACACGCACACTTTCTCCTTGTGCAGTGGTCCTTTATCATGTTTTCAATTCTAATAGTGACTTTCTACTGATGAGGAGTTTTCAATCCATTTTACTGTACTTGTGCAGCTCTTGAAAAATGGGACTGCAAGATTACTGGTGATGGCAGCAGTGCTAATATTAAAAAGGTGCACTGCAGATTGGGAAAAACTTCAGATGTTTTACCAACAATAACAGCAGCTGTGGAAAAGCATTAAATATTATGTATGTGCCTGAAGAATGCCATGTTTGTGTCTTCCATACTTAACACTGATTTGTTGACTGAGTGGGTATGTAATAATTTGTATTATCTATTCCAGACAAGAAGGGGTGTGATGGGTTTGTTTACAGATTGGTGGAGTCAGAAAAGATTTTAGTTAGACACTCTTCCGCTTACGCTTGCTCTGCAACTACCTCCTTCAGCCTCAGAAAGGAAGTACATGAAGGCACTGGCTATGTTATACCTTTAGACTTGTAAGTTTACAAGTTTTCAATCTTGCAATGAGCTTTGGGGAAGCACTATGGACACTGGATTCTAAGCTCAGACAGGGCCCTCCATTTTTTGTGATCTGTTAATGTCGTTTTGCTTTGAACACAATCCATGTAAAGCGCTACTGAATATGTTGGCATGTTACAAATAAATAATAAAAATGTTAAGACTGCCTGACATCAACATACATGGTACTAAATAGATCCTACGTAAGGTGGGCTTGAGACAAAAATATGGTACGTTTTGAGCCTCACGTGCATGTCACTACCTAGAATCTTTTGCAGCAAATTCTGTGAGGGAAAACAGGTTTTCTAGCTTGCTTCACACATGTAAGTGTACTTGGAATGCTTTGTTCTTTCTTTATGTGATTAATTATCTCTCACAGTGGTACAGCCATGCACAATTGGGAGATCTATACATGTAGACCAGAATAATGATAACATCTTACAATACAAAAACATTAAGGTGATTTCATTAGTAAGATCTACATGTATGGATCAGTGCATGCTCCCCTACTCTGCGAGATAATAATTACCATGACATAGTCATTAAGAGAATGGGAGGACTTTTTCCATGTAATTTATGCTTAAATACCAAAATATAAAAGTTCAATTATCAAACTTTTCATTCAGACTTTAATAAAAATTGTGTATTTTTTCGTTTCTACAATAACCTAAATCATTGTGTAAATTTCATGTAAGAAAATCAAGCTTAAAGCACACTGGTTACTTCATATGATCTTGGAACAATATGGAGGAAAGTGTAGCCATTTTATGATCTTCAACATTGTTGTTCAGGAGCCTTGCATTCGCTCACCTTCCCCTTCTCAGATCACTGACAATGCAAGGATATAACTCATAGTGGCACTGTTACTGATCGCCAGTATAAATGATACTTTCCTCAAAATGCAGCAAGAATAATAAGGCATAATTTAAATTAAAGGTTTTTCTCAGGGTTTAAACAAACTAAAGCTGGTGTGAAAAGCAAACTCACAGTTATATTTCTCCAAAATGGAAAACATAAAGTGTATTACTAAAGAGAATAAAACAATTCACTATTTTTATATATTCAACATAATGAGCATATAAGTATATTGTCTGAAATGTAAGGTAGGACTGAGAGGTAGAGTTTGTCATTGGGAAAGAATGTGTAACACACTAGTGCAAAAAAAAAGAGTGGAAAATCATGTTTTCTTTCCACAATTACCCATCTCTCTCTCGCTTTCCCTACAAACACTTCAACCCACTATGTATTCCTCTAGCATCCCTTAGCACATCTCTGCATCAAGCAAACATCAAGTTAAATGTATTATACTGCCATTTTAAAAAACCCGTAATGGAAGTGTGACACTTCAAATTAAATAGCACGTCTGTCACTATTGTAAACCAGTTTTTCAAATTGCTGAGAAACAATTGAGACCTACATGTATTCTAACAGGGAATGGAGTGAAAAGTACATGTTATTATATATAAAACAAGAAGCCAGAGCTTGTTGAGTAAGGTTGGAATTAGCACAGAGTTCTTAGAGCACTATTCCTACTCACCATAAGGTTTGCATTCGCTATGTGGTGCTTGATGAGTCCTCCACCCAAGATTATCATTCCGGTTTTCTTGGCAAAGATGACATGAGAGTTCAGCCTGCGGATATCTTAAGGGAAGAAAGGAGTAACTTATTGTATGATGCGTCATGGACTCACTGGATACAATGCACCTTAATTACTGGCATTTGAAAAGCATTTACTAAATTATATTGGTTTATCTATTTTAAATTATACCACAGTCAAAGAGGACATGGAACACAACCCATGCATAGGCATAGGCTCTGAAATCAGTAAGCCGCCCCCCAAGTAGAGCTGCTTGTCCGTCTCCTGGGCCTTAACATCGGTCTGTGGACTGGACTGTCATGGAGCTTGAAATCAGGCAGGGCTAGTGTCAATACCACTGATGCAAGTGGCCCCACACCTGTCACCTTCTATATATCAGTTTAGGTAACAGCTCTATTGTGATCGCTTGCAGCATCCCAATTGGCCAGGGCTGGATCAAAAATGGCATACATTGGTTTTTTTTTACACTGTATGCAAGATGGTTACACCCAGTTATACCATCTGCTGCATTATATTTACTGGACAGCAAGCATTTCATATGAATGCATTATGAAATCACAGTTAGATTTACCTTCCACAATGTCCAGTCTCAAGCCTGGATTCTTGTATGAATGAAAATACAACATATCCCCAAGAGATCCATCCGTGAGAGCAGGGCTAAACACAGGGATGTTATTCTGTAAGAAGAGAGATAGAAACAAAATGTTTATATCTAGACAGTTGTCATTTGGAGGTATCCCATTAGTCATGTACACCACTCTGATCATGTACCTTCTGGGCCCAGTAATACACAGAATCTGGGTGATTGATCTCCTTCCCCAGACGTGCGATCATCTTGGATGGAGTCCACTTAGTTCCCTGGAAGAAGATAAAGACATTAGGCACTGCTAACCCTAAATGATGTATGTCTCAGTTACTACCAGTATATTCAAAATGGAAAATGTTTAGACTCTGATGTATATAATCTAAAAAGAAGCCATGAAGTTAAAGGGGCTCCATCACACAAAATCCATACTTTTTTTGTCTTTAAAGACAAGAAAAACTGGTTATATATTGTACTAGCCACTCCTAAATTAAGGATTGTTTCAGCAGTATTAATATACAATGAGCAGCTCACAAATACAAACTTAATTGCTTCCATGGCTAATTAGCACCATATCCTTCTGGTCTTACTCTGAGCTAGCCAGAAATGGACGGTAACGGGCTTGCTTAATTGATCATGTTCCCGCCCTGAACTGCTACGAACCAGTGCATGGTTAACGTTTTCGGCTTTGGGACAGCAACTTGCGGGCTTGAGCAATTGAATAGCAACGTAATCGAAGACCAACGGACAGGAGCCCGCAACACACCCGCCGTCATACGGCCATCTGCAATCGAGGGCTTGGAATTGAATGTGGCTCTAGTTTTTTTTTGTTTTTACTAAATGAATATGCTACAAATAAAAAAAAAAATCGGATAAAAAAAAATAAAAAATACAATCTTCCATTTTGTTGATACTTTATATTGACAGAATACAGTATGGAAACCTGAGCAGCAGAGCAAAAAATACATTAATAAAAAAAAAAGAGTAAATATGTAAGATCATTTTATATATATATATATATATATATATATATATATATATATATATATATATATATATATATATATATACACACACACACAAAGATAATCATGCTTTATTGTATATCATAAAAACATTAAATAAATCCTTCTGGGTGGAGACCAGATTTTTGTATTTCCACAGAGAAATCACAGATCACACATACATATTTCCATATATAGCCTGTTCACCTCTGTATCTTGCTCCAGCACCATTTGATCGAGTATTGGGATGATCCAGTCTTCAAACAGACAGTAATTGTTATTGGGTACCAGGAGATTTCCAATCCTGCAGGACAGATGGGTGGTTAAAAAAAGAAAAAAAAAAGAAAAGCTAAAATAGAAGTCAGGTATGGAGAACAAGACATAAAACATAGACTTCAGTGTGGAGGACATGCCAATGTGCTGTCCCCTCCTCACCTGTTTATACCACGGGGCCTCAAATCTGCCCCTTTCAAGCTGAAGTCTCCAAGGTAGGTGGGGGCCAGACACTTAATTATGTCCTCCTCTATGCCCCCAGCAGTGGTGACAATGACATCCACCTGTGGTGACAATACAGAACAGAATAATTACTATTTAATAATGTATAGAGAATATGTGAGCCAGACTCTACAAAGTTCTTTTTCCCAGTAGAACTGCAGGTGTTAACTTTCCAGCTCCTTTATTTAGCTGCACCTGGGCAGTCCGGATTTAAGATTGCTCCTGGAGTATAGTAGGTGCTGCTAATGGAATGATTGTCTTTCTCTAGCTGCGGGGAAAAAAAACACCCAGTAAGACAGCAACCTGCCATTTATATCCTATGTGGAGACCTGGAAATCTGGCCAATGATTTAATAAAACTATTAGACTATTTGTTTTCTGCCTCCCAGGGTTAGCTTGGATGAGAGCTGGTTATGAGGAAACTGTTTATTGGTTAAGGCAGTGCTTCATTGGAAGCTAGGCCTGTTATTTTTAATCTTTGTATCACTGGTTACATTTTAATAAAACCTAGAACAGTATTTACAGCCTCTTATTACTTTCCTCCATCAAAGTGCCTGAAACATGGACACAAGCCCAGAGGTGAATGGAAACTTGTCACTATATATCATAAAGATATACACAAAAATAGTGTTACACAAAATAGTGATGCCAGCTTAAAAGACCAGTAAAGATCATAATTTTCTACCATGCATTTTTTTTTATCATTCTCCTGTTGATTTAGTGGACTTCTGAGAAAGTTTGTGGCATTACATTGCCAGGCACTTAATGATGTCCTCCTCTATGCCCCCAGCAGTGGGGACAATGGCATGTACCACTGCTGCCCACATCCCAACATTTTAAGTGGCCAAAAAGAGGCACATTAGTTTGAATATCAATGCACTATTAGTATATGTTTGTGCCATTCTGTATATATATGAATTTAGGTTTAAATAGATATTCACACACTTAGGCCCTCATTCAATTGCAATTTTGCCAATTGAATAAGGCTCTAAATAAAGCACATAACATATTTTTTTTAAAGATGTTTTTGGTTAGTAAACATCTATCCAAAAGCAAGGTCTTCACTAACTAAAAACTTCTTTAAAAAAAATATGCTATGTGCCTATTTAGAGCCCTATTCAATTGGTCAAATCGCTATTGAATGAGGCCCTTATTATGTGCACAACTCTTCAAACAGACAAAAAAAAAAAAGAACAGGAGGGACAAGAAAAATGAGACATGGCCATAGCTGAAAAATTGTGTTTTGAGTTCAAATGTGGGACTTACACTCACAACCTCCTTCCACCTCTGTAATAGAGAGGAGCTGCACAAACACACAGTAGTTTACAAAGCTAGTTTTACAGTAGCTTGTTCCTGCCAAAGCCTTATTTCCTCACCATGCTGTGTTGTACAAGGTATCGGATGATCTCACGCAATCCAGAGCTGATCAGGTTGGATGTATATCCCAAAAAAATTATACATCCACCAGGAGTTGACAGCTTGTCCTCGATCTGCACAGGAAGAGAAATGATGTTTACACACAATATCCTAATTCTACTACACAAATATCCTCTCCGGTCTCTACACAATATTAATGTACCTCTTCCACTACCTGTATAATACATTGCACAGTTTTGCACTTAATTTCACCATTCCAGTTATCAAGGCTCTCTCATGAGATTACACATCCCTCATATTATTATTACAGATTCTTCCTCCATTCATCATCACCACATTGCCTATTATTTGATCAGTCTTCCATCTGCCACTTTCTTATGCCTTAACACTGCCTTCTTGCATGATTTATTAGCTTCTAGTTAAAGAAGGCAGGCTCTACTTTACGGTTTGTGTGCAGCCTGTGTTTGGAAGTCATATTTGACCATTACATGTGATGTAGTCAAGCTTGAATTAGATACCTGAACCAGCAAAGTGCAAAAATGTAATCTGACTTTAATTAAAGAAATGTTATACTTTTTTTAGCAGGTCCCACATGTTATGGACATATTCAAATCAGTAATTCATTTTGAAATATGCATAGCTTTTTGTTATTTAGTTGTCCACAGTTATTTACCCTCCTTTTATTTCTACTTTTTTCTGTTCCTTTCTACCACTCACCATATTGTTTATTTCTTTCACGGCCTGACCATAATGTGAGGCCTGGAAGCCAGTGGTCAGGTAGCTCTGCAGCAAAGCCTCATAGTTGACCCCACGGTTGAAGTCGTAACCTCTTATCTGTGTCGAGCCCTCTGGCAGAGAGTCACTAGGCATCAGCACTGCCCCCTTGGCATCACACGGCAGTACCTCTGCCATTGCAGGGCCCTGGTCTTTAGATGGAGAACTCATATGGTCACTGAGGATCTGTATGTGAATAACATAGAAAAGAGAATAAATGAAGAGGTTAAAGAAAATAATATAGATAAGAGATGGAGGGAGGTGAAAAAGTATTACGATGAATCAGAGGCTAAAATAAAAAACAAAACTAACTAGGAGCCAGCAGTAAAATTTTAGGGGCCATTGTTTCCTGGATGTCGCCATTTGTCAAGCTTTGAATTAATAAAGTGACATTGCCTCCCATGAAGTGCCACTAATTTTAGATTTCCAGATGTATACTTGGATATAAAAGAATAAAAGTGCAGCACTACAACCGTTCACAGTTGTCAAGAGAATCAAAATGAATGGCAGGGTGAAATAAGATAGAAAAAGAGATGCAAAACAGAAAATAAAAAAGTACACGTTTTAAATAAGAAGACAGAGAAAAATAATACTAAGAGCAGTTGTAAATGCAACTAAAAGAGCATGGGAAACATAAAATAATGCTAGCTGGAAAGACACTATCCAGTCAACCAGAGACATCAAGATGAAGGGCTAGATTAAAGCAGAGTTCATTCACTACACGTGACAATTGCACATTAACCCCTTTATAACATGTGTATATCAGTAAACATTACAGCTAAAAAATAGCCTAAATTGTCAGATATAACATGGACTAATAAGAAAAAGCAAACAGAAGAGGAGAAGCCTGGTAGTGAAATGTGTATGGGGAATAAAGCCATGAATGTATGCATGCATATGTCACTAAGGACCTGGAAGGTCAATTTAAAGAGGACAGCCGACAGACTTCCAAAATACCATTCCATTGCCCCATCAGATTCTGCCCTTGTGCCCGTTCCATGTTATAAGTCTGCCAATCACTAGTGTCATCAGAGCTAACTGTTGAGGACCAGATAACCAATGCAGGTCCATTGTTGCAATCTCACCATAGACCATACACATAAAAAAATGCCTCTTACACATTTCATCCTCTACATTAAGCGTCTGCAACCTTTACAGTTAAAAAAAAAAATACACAAAATTGACCAAAATGTGTGTGGTACATACAATTTTTTTTTTTAACAATTAAAAACATGCACCATATTGCTTATTGTGGACCTATCCTGTTATATGCACGCACGCTTCAGCGCTGGGAAGCGCGCCGTGGACGTACCGATGTAGCTGTCTGTCTGTAGAGTTAGGAAGCTACTTTTAGGGGGTTAGGGCCAGCAAGGGGTGTAGGGGGTTAGGGTTAGGGCCAGTAACTTGTGTAGGGGGTTAGGATTAGAGGGTTAGGGGCATAGGGAGTACATCGGGACGCGGGACTCGAGCCCGCCCGGCAACAGGAGGCTTCCTGTGCCATGCGTGCACATAACATGATAGATCACTTATTTTGTCTGTTAGTGCTCCAAAACATTTGTGTTTTGCAGAAAGCAAAGTAAAGGAAATGTTAAGAGTATTCAAAGTAAATTAAACTGACACCGAATTGAATTTACAGGCAAGATCCGATTTGAGGGCGACAAGAGTCACATTGTGATCTATACAGATGCACATTTGGCCATGGAGCTATGCCAAGCCCAGATTTACATAATTTAGAGAGAGATACATTACTTATATTATAAGCAGATATAATACAGTATATACACATTAATAGGCACCAATAGCACCAAAAAGAGCTTTACCCAACACAGACTATTTAATAAATGTAGAAACAGGAAAAATACATGCACACAATGACTTCCATACAAAGAGGCATTATATACGGTATGCACCCCATGTTCTACTAAATTACATATCGTTTCATGGTGAGAGATGAAATGAATACTGCGTACTCATACTTAGTATTCACATATGTAGATTACACACACTATATAATCAATACAAAAACTATCAATGTGGAGTATAAGCAATACTCACCTTATACATAAAGTACAAAACAATGCATGCATTTTGCAATCTGTCGAATCGAAAGGTAATTTATTGTAAGCAGTAAACACACACTATATAACCAATACAAAATGATTAAGACAGAGAATATGTAATGCACATACATGATATATGCAATATGGTAAATATTATATAACACACAGAGAGGCAGATTATATGCAACATATATGCCTTAAATAAAAGGTTACAATGTTACAATGTAGATTCATCATCAGAAGTAGAACCACACACTTATGTGTTCCTGGGTTGTGTACAAATTATACCTAGACTACATATAACACACATCACAATACTATCAGACACACACACACCTAGACTACATTACACCCTCATAAACATTATATACCTATACTACACATTCCTATACTATCACACACTATACCTAGACTACATATAACACACATCACAATACTATAACACACACACCTAGACTACATTACACCCTCATAAACATTATATACATATACTACACATTCCTATACTATCACACACTATACCTAGACTACATATAACACACATCACAATACTATCACACACACACCTAGACTACATTACACCCTCATAAACATTATATACATATACTATCACACACACACACCTAGACTACATTACACCCTCATAAACATTATATACCTATACTATCACACACTATACCTAGACTACACATAACACACATTACAATACTATCACACACACACCTAGACTACATTACACCCTCATAAACATTATATGCCTATACTACACATTCCTATACTATCACACACTATACCTAGACTACATATAACACACATTACAATACTATCACACACACACACCTAGACTACATTACACCCTCATAAACATGATATACCTATACTATCACACACTATACCTAGACTACATATAACAAACATTACAATACTATCACGCACACACCTAGACTACATTACACCCTCATAAACATTATATACATATACTGCACATTCCTATACTATCACACACTATACCTAGACTACATATAACACGCATTACAATACTATCACACACACACACACCTACACTACATTACACCCTCATAAACATTATATGCCTATACTACACATTCCTATACTATCACACACTATACCTAGACTACATATGATACATATAACATGCACAATAACATTCTATACCTAGACTACATATAACACACATTTCAATACTATCAGACACACACACCTAGACTACATAACACATATGCACATTACAGTAGTAGCAGACACATACATAAACTACACATCACACACACACACACTATACCTATATTACACATAACATGCATTACAATACTATCACACAGTATACCTAGACTCCATATAATATATTCCATGCACAATAACATTCTATACCTAGACTCCATATAAGATATTCCATGCACAATAACATTCTATACCTAGACTCCATATAAGATATTCCATGCACAATAACATTCTATACCTAGACTCCATATAATATATTCCATGCACAATAACATTCTATACCTAGACTCCATATAATATATTCCATGCACAATAACATTCTATACCTAGACTCCATATAATATATCCCATGCACAATAACATTCTATACCTAGACTCCATATAATATATTCCATGCACAATAACATTCTATACCTAGACTCCATATAATATATTCCATGCACAATAACATTCTATACCTAGACTCCATATAATATATTCCATGCACAATAACATTCTATACCTAGACTCCATATAATATATTCCATGCACAATAACATTCTATACCTAGACTCCATATAATATATTCCATGCACAATAACATTCTATACCTAGACTCCATATAATATATTCCATGCACAATAACATTCTATACCTAGACTCCATATAATATATTCCATGCACAATAACATTCTATACCTAGACTCCATATAATATATTCCATGCACAATAACATTCTATACCTAGACTCCATATAATATATCCCATGCACAATAACATTCTATACCTAGACTCCATATAATATATCCCATGCACAATAACATTCTATACCTAGACTCCATATAATATATTCCATGCACAATAACATTCTATACCTAGACTCCATATAATATATTCCATGCACAATAACATTCTATACCTAGACTCCATATAATATATTCCATGCACAATAACATTCTATACCTAGACTCCATATAATATATTCCATGCACAATAACATTCTATACCTAGACTCCATATAATATATTCCATGCACAATAACATTCTATACCTAGACTCCATATAATATATTCCATGCACAATAACATTCTATACCTAGACTCCATATAATATATTCCATGCACAATAACATTCTATACCTAGACTCCATATAAGATATTCCATGCACAATAACATTCTATACCTAGACTCCATATAAGATATTCCATGCACAATAACATTCTATACCTAGACTCCATATAAGATATTCCATGCACAATAACATTCTATACCTAGACTCCATATAAGATATTCCATGCACAATAACATTCTATACCTAGACTCCATATAATATATTCCATGCACAATAACATTCTATACCTAGACTCCATATAAGATATTCCATGCACAATAACATTCTATACCTAGACTCCATATAATATATTCCATGCACAATAACATTCTATACCTAGACTCCATATAATATATTCCATGCACAATAACATTCTATACCTAGACTCCATATAAGATATTCCATGCACAATAACATTCTATACCTAGACTCCATATAATATATTCCATGCACAATAACATTCTATACCTAGACTCCATATAATATATTCCATGCACAATAACATTCTATACCTAGACTCCATATAATATATTCCATGCACAATAACATTCTATACCTAGACTCCATATAATATATTCCATGCACAATAACATTCTATACCTAGACTCCATATAATATATTCCATGCACAATAACATTCTATACCTAGACTCCATATAATATATTCCATGCACAATAACATTCTATACCTAGACTCCATATAATATATTCCATGCACAATAACATTCTATACCTAGACTCCATATAATATATTCCATGCACAATAACATTCTATACCTAGACTCCATATAATATATTCCATGCACAATAACATTCTATACCTAGACTCCATATAAGATATTCCATGCACAATAACATTCTATACCTAGACTCCATATAAGATATTCCATGCACAATAACATTCTATACCTAGACTCCATATAAGATATTCCATGCACAATAACATTCTATACCTAGACTCCATATAAGATATTCCATGCACAATAACATTCTATACCTAGACTCCATATAAGATATTCCATGCACAATAACATTCTATACCTAGACTCCATATAAGATATTCCATGCACAATAACATTCTATACCTAGACTCCATATAAGATATTCCATGCACAATAACATTCTATACCTAGACTCCATATAAGATATTCCATGCACAATAACATTCTATACCTAGACTCCATATAAGATATTCCATGCACAATAACATTCTATACCTAGACTCCATATAAGATATTCCATGCACAATAACATTCTATACCTAGACTCCATATAAGATATTCCATGCACAATAACATTCTATACCTAGACTCCATATAATATATTCCATGCACAATAACATTCTATACCTAGACTCCATATAATATATTCCATGCACAATAACATTCTATACCTAGACTCCATATAATATATTCCATGCACAATAACATTCTATACCTAGACTCCATATAATATATTCCATGCACAATAACATTCTATACCTAGACTCCATATAATATATTCCATGCACAATAACATTCTATACCTAGACTCCATATAATATATTCCATGCACAATAACATTCTATACCTAGACTCCATATAATATATTCCATGCACAATAACATTCTATACCTAGACTCCATATAATATATTCCATGCACAATAACATTCTATACCTAGACTCCATATAATATATTCCATGCACAATAACATTCTATACCTAGACTCCATATAAGATATTCCATGCACAATAACATTCTATACCTAGACTCCATATAAGATATTCCATGCACAATAACATTCTATACCTAGACTCCATATAAGATATTCCATGCACAATAACATTCTATACCTAGACTCCATATAAGATATTCCATGCACAATAACATTCTATACCTAGACTCCATATAAGATATTCCATGCACAATAACATTCTATACCTAGACTCCATATAAGATATTCCATGCACAATAACATTCTATACCTAGACTCCATATAAGATATTCCATGCACAATAACATTCTATACCTAGACTCCATATAAGATATTCCATGCACAATAACATTCTATACCTAGACTCCATATAAGATATTCCATGCACAATAACATTCTATACCTAGACTCCATATAATATATTCCATGCACAATAACATTCTATACCTAGACTCCATATAATATATTCCATGCACAATAACATTCTATACCTAGACTCCATATAAGATATTCCATGCACAATAACATTCTATACCTAGACTCCATATAAGATATTCCATGCACAATAACATTCTATACCTAGACTCCATATAAGATATTCCATGCACAATAACATTCTATACCTAGACTCCATATAAGATATTCCATGCACAATAACATTCTATACCTAGACTCCATATAAGATATTCCATGCACAATAACATTCTATACCTAGACTCCATATAATATATTCCATGCACAATAACATTCTATACCTAGACTCCATATAATATATCCCATGCACAATAACATTCTATACCTAGACTCCATATAATATATTCCATGCACAATAACATTCTATACCTAGACTCCATATAATATATTCCATGCACAATAACATTCTATACCTAGACTCCATATAATATATTCCATGCACAATAACATTCTATACCTAGACTCCATATAATATATTCCATGCACAATAACATTCTATACCTAGACTCCATATAATATATTCCATGCACAATAACATTCTATACCTAGACTCCATATAAGATATTCCATGCACAATAACATTCTATACCTAGACTCCATATAAGATATTCCATGCACAATAACATTCTATACCTAGACTCCATATAAGATATTCCATGCACAATAACATTCTATACCTAGACTCCATATAAGATATTCCATGCACAATAACATTCTATACCTAGACTCCATATAAGATATTCCATGCACAATAACATTCTATACCTAGACTCCATATAATATATTCCATGCACAATAACATTCTATACCTAGACTCCATATAAGATATTCCATGCACAATAACATTCTATACCTAGACTCCATATAATATATTCCATGCACAATAACATTCTATACCTAGACTCCATATAAGATATTCCATGCACAATAACATTCTATACCTAGACTCCATATAATATATTCCATGCACAATAACATTCTATACCTAGACTCCATATAAGATATTCCATGCACAATAACATTCTATACCTAGACTCCATATAAGATATTCCATGCACAATAACATTCTATACCTAGACTCCATATAAGATATTCCATGCACAATAACATTCTATACCTAGACTCCATATAATATATTCCATGCACAATAACATTCTATACCTAGACTCCATATAATATATTCCATGCACAATAACATTCTATACCTAGACTCCATATAATATATTCCATGCACAATAACATTCTATACCTAGACTCCATATAATATATTCCATGCACAATAACATTCTATACCTAGACTCCATATAATATATTCCATGCACAATAACATTCTATACCTAGACTCCATATAATATATTCCATGCACAATAACATTCTATACCTAGACTCCATATAATATATTCCATGCACAATAACATTCTATACCTAGACTCCATATAATATATTCCATGCACAATAACATTCTATACCTAGACTCCATATAATATATTCCATGCACAATAACATTCTATACCTAGACTCCATATAATATATTCCATGCACAATAACATTCTATACCTAGACTCCATATAATATATTCCATGCACAATAACATTCTATACCTAGACTCCATATAATATATTCCATGCACAATAACATTCTATACCTAGACTCCATATAATATATTCCATGCACAATAACATTCTATACCTAGACTCCATATAAGATATTCCATGCACAATAACATTCTATACCTAGACTCCATATAATATATTCCATGCACAATAACATTCTATACCTAGACTCCATATAATATATTCCATGCACAATAACATTCTATACCTAGACTCCATATAAGATATTCCATGCACAATAACATTCTATACCTAGACTCCATATAATATATTCCATGCACAATAACATTCTATACCTAGACTCCATATAATATATTCCATGCACAATAACATTCTATACCTAGACTCCATATAATATATTCCATGCACAATAACATTCTATACCTAGACTCCATATAAGATATTCCATGCACAATAACATTCTATACCTAGACTCCATATAAGATATTCCATGCACAATAACATTCTATACCTAGACTCCATATAATATATTCCATGCACAATAACATTCTATACCTAGACTCCATATAATATATTCCATGCACAATAACATTCTATACCTAGACTCCATATAATATATTCCATGCACAATAACATTCTATACCTAGACTCCATATAATATATTCCATGCACAATAACATTCTATACCTAGACTCCATATAAGATATTCCATGCACAATAACATTCTATACCTAGACTCCATATAAGATATTCCATGCACAATAACATTCTATACCTAGACTCCATATAAGATATTCCATGCACAATAACATTCTATACCTAGACTCCATATAAGATATTCCATGCACAATAACATTCTATACCTAGACTCCATATAAGATATTCCATGCACAATAACATTCTATACCTAGACTCCATATAAGATATTCCATGCACAATAACATTCTATACCTAGACTCCATATAAGATATTCCATGCACAATAACATTCTATACCTAGACTCCATATAAGATATTCCATGCACAATAACATTCTATACCTAGACTCCATATAATATATTCCATGCACAATAACATTCTATACCTAGACTCCATATAATATATTCCATGCACAATAACATTCTATACCTAGACTCCATATAAGATATTCCATGCACAATAACATTCTATACCTAGACTCCATATAAGATATTCCATGCACAATAACATTCTATACCTAGACTCCATATAAGATATTCCATGCACAATAACATTCTATACCTAGACTCCATATAAGATATTCCATGCACAATAACATTCTATACCTAGACTCCATATAAGATATTCCATGCACAATAACATTCTATACCTAGACTCCATATAAGATATTCCATGCACAATAACATTCTATACCTAGACTCCATATAAGATATTCCATGCACAATAACATTCTATACCTAGACTCCATATAAGATATTCCATGCACAATAACATTCTATACCTAGACTCCATATAAGATATTCCATGCACAATAACATTCTATACCTAGACTCCATATAAGATATTCCATGCACAATAACATTCTATACCTAGACTCCATATAATATATTCCATGCACAATAACATTCTATACCTAGACTCCATATAATATATTCCATGCACAATAACATTCTATACCTAGACTCCATATAATATATTCCATGCACAATAACATTCTATACCTAGACTCCATATAATATATTCCATGCACAATAACATTCTATACCTAGACTCCATATAATATATTCCATGCACAATAACATTCTATACCTAGACTCCATATAAGATATTCCATGCACAATAACATTCTATACCTAGACTCCATATAAGATATTCCATGCACAATAACATTCTATACCTAGACTCCATATAATATATTCCATGCACAATAACATTCTATACCTAGACTCCATATAAGATATTCCATGCACAATAACATTCTATACCTAGACTCCATATAATATATTCCATGCACAATAACATTCTATACCTAGACTCCATATAATATATTCCATGCACAATAACATTCTATACCTAGACTCCATATAAGATATTCCATGCACAATAACATTCTATACCTAGACTCCATATAATATATTCCATGCACAATAACATTCTATACCTAGACTCCATATAATATATTCCATGCACAATAACATTCTATACCTAGACTCCATATAAGATATTCCATGCACAATAACATTCTATACCTAGACTCCATATAATATATTCCATGCACAATAACATTCTATACCTAGACTCCATATAATATATTCCATGCACAATAACATTCTATACCTAGACTCCATATAATATATTCCATGCACAATAACATTCTATACCTAGACTCCATATAAGATATTCCATGCACAATAACATTCTATACCTAGACTCCATATAATATATTCCATGCACAATAACATTCTATACCTAGACTCCATATAAGATATTCCATGCACAATAACATTCTATACCTAGACTCCATATAATATATTCCATGCACAATAACATTCTATACCTAGACTCCATATAAGATATTCCATGCACAATAACATTCTATACCTAGACTCCATATAATATATTCCATGCACAATAACATTCTATACCTAGACTCCATATAATATATTCCATGCACAATAACATTCTATACCTAGACTCCATATAAGATATTCCATGCACAATAACATTCTATACCTAGACTACACATAACACACATTACAATACTATCACACACACACACCTAGACTACATAACACATTATATGCACATTACAGTAGTACATAGACTACACATCACACACTATATTACATGCACAATAACATTCTATACCTAGACTACATATAACACACATCTATACAATATAATACATTATGTGCACATTACAGTAGTATCAGACACATACATAGACATCACTCACTTCCATGGTCAGTGAAGCTCTCACATGTCAGTACCAGGCGCTACGGAAGCCTAAATACGACAAAACTACCTCGGGGCGAAGTTGTGCAATACACGCCCATACACTGCCTCTATTGGACGGTGACAGGTAAGAACCACCAATCAGGGACGGTGTATGTGCAAGGGGTGGATTCATCGATAAGTCGCGCCCCGTTATTATTATAATCGTCACACCGAGCTGAATAATAACAATACCTGTATAAGTGGTTTCTTTTTAAAGGCACAGCGTGCTATATATCACAAACACACAGGCATTGTGTGTGAGGTGAAGTCCTTGTCCCCATACTCTCCCTGGTATTCTAGTACAAGATATCTATCTCTTCTCTCCTATTCCTCCCAGCTCTTCCTATAAAACTACCACATATAATATATGCAAGATTAAACAATATATAGTATTTTCTCTTATGTACACTGAGCACTTATAAGTACTTATATGGAGTGCTACGGTTATAAAAAAAAAACAACCTTCTGAGGTACACAAGCTTCTTGTGGTGAAGTGGCGTGTACATCAATGAAGCTGTGAGCTATACTATGTAGGGTCACCCAAGATGGACAGGCCATAGCAGAGAGGTCCAACAAACCCACTGGAGAAGGAACTGACAACCCACTTTAGTATCTGACAAGATAACCTTATGGATTAGCACTACCAAAGACATAATGATTATACCTGGCATGCTGCGGTCCATAGGTTCACGGAGAGTCGGACACAACTGAACAACAACTGTTATAAAAGCCCCATTCCTAGCAGAATCCCTGTTAACATTTCCCTCTCACCTCGTCTGTGCTGGGTGCAGTGATGTGTGCTATTTAGGTCTCCAATTAAATAACCATTCTCGCCCTATTTCCTCCAGCCCCGGCCTTGTCCTAGTTTTCTCTCTACCTCCCCTTAGGCTGATCACAAAGTGGATATCAAAAGAGAGCAGGATGAAAGGGGAAAGCACTATGTATTAGTGTAGTTTACATGGCCAACACTTTTGATACAGTTTTTCAAGCTGAATTGCAGAATGGCTTACCCTGACTTGAACTAGCCAAAATAAGAGCCGCTACAGAGCTTGCAACCCCCCAACAGATTATGTTCTGCTAATCCTGTGTGTAATACAACCAGTCTTTTAGTAACTTGCTATCTTTATACACAATTTCACTTTTACACAGTTAATCGGTTGTGCCCTCATGCTTATTAAACAGTTTGGATTTGTGTTTATACAGTGTCTGTGGAGAATGATATACACCATGTCATATAGTGCTGTATGTGCTGTGGTACAGAGATTTTCAAGAGGGTGTGTGGAAAATCCTCTGAGCACTCCTGTTGGCGACCACTACACTAGCTGTGGCACTGCTATAACCAAATACACCAGTTGTCTGTACATCCATATACACGTACATATCTACTACATGCTTACTTAATTCTCTTTCTTCCCCTCAGCTACTAGATCTCCAGCACCACTAGCCTACTACCCATAATAGATGTTGTTTTATGAATAGTGACATTACAATCACCTGACATTCCCATTTGCAGGTTATATCTTTTATCTGACCACTATGTGCAGAGAGTAGACTCATTCTCCTCACCATCTCTTACTATCTGATCTATTCCCTCTTTTACTAAATAAAACCTCCTTCTAACTCTGCACATTTTCCTAACCCAGGTAAACTTTACACCTGTCTTACAACAACAGCATTTTCTACTATTCTATCCTCTCTCGCTCATATGTTTCACTGCCTTGCTGGCCGATCCATCTTTGCCCTATTCTATCCTCTCTCACTCGTATGTTTCATTCCATTCCTCACCTATCCATCCTTGCCTTGTTCTATCCTCTATCACTTGTATGTTTCATTCCATTCCTCACCTATCCATCCTTGCCTTGTTCTATCTTCTATCACTCGTATGTTTCATTCCATTCCTCACCTATCCATCCTTGCCTTGTTCTATCCTCTATCACTTGTATGTTTCATTCCCTTCCTGTCCTATCCATCCTTGCCCTATTGTATCCTCTATCACGTGTATGTTTAATCCTTTTCCTGGCATATCCACCTTTGCCCTATTCTATCCTCTATCACTTGTGTGTTTCATTCCATTCCTATCCTATCCATATTTGCCAATTCTATCTTCTGTCACTTGTATGTTTCATTCCATTCCTGTCCTATCCATCCTTTCCCTATTCTATCCTCTATCCCTTGTAGGTTTCATTCCCTACCTGTCCTATCCACCCTTTCCCTATTATATCCTCTATCACTTGTATGTTTCATTCCCTTCCTGGCCTATCCATCCTTGCCCTATTCTATCTTCTAGCACTTGTATGTTTCATTCCATTCCTGTCCTATCCATCATTGCCCTATTCTATCCTCTATCACTTGTATGTTTCATTCCATTCCTGTCCTATCTATCCTTTCCTTATTCTATCCTCTATCACATGTATGTTTCATTCCTTTCCTGTCCTATCCATCCTCTCCCTATTCTACCTTCTATTACTTGTATGTTTCATTCCATTGCTGTCCTATCCATCCTTCCCTACTCTGTCCTCTCTCACTCGTATGTTTCATTCCATTCCTGTCCTATCCATCCTTGCCCTATTCTATCTTCTATCACTTGTATGTTTCATTCCATTCCTGTCCTATCCATCCTTGCCCTATTCTATCTTCAATCACTCGTATGTTTTATTCCATTCCTGTCCTATCCACCTTTGCCCATTTCTATCTTCTATCACTTGTATGTTTCATTCCCTACCTGTCCTATCCATCCTTGCCCTATTTTAACTTCTATCACTTGTATGTTTCATTCCATTCCTGTCCTATCCACACTTGCCCTATTCTATCCTCTCTCACCCGTACGTTTAATTCCATTTTCTGGCCTATCCATCCTTGTCCTATTCTATCCTCTATAATTTATATGTTTCATTCCATTTTCTGGCCTATCCACCTTTGCCCTATTCTATCTTCTATCAGTTGTATGTTTCATTCCCTTCCTGGTCTATCCATCCTTGCCCTATTCTATCTTCTATCACTGGTATGTTTCATTCCATTCCTGTCCTATCCACCTTTGCCCTATTCTATCTTCTATCACTTGTATGTTTCATTCCATTCCTGTCCTATCCACCTTTGCCCTATTATATCTTCTATCACGTGTATGTTTCATTCTCTTCCTGTCCTATCCACCTTGGCCCTATTCTATCTTCTATCACTTGTATGTTTCATTCCATTCCTGGCCTATCCACCTTTGCCCTATTCTATCTTCTATCACTGGTATGTTTCATTCCCTTCCTGGCCTATCCACCTTTGCTCTATTCTATCTTCTATCACTGGTATGTTTACTTCCATTTTCTGGCCTATCTATCGTTGCCCTATTCTATCTTCTATCACTTGTATGTTTCATTCCCTTCCTGGCCTATCAATCCTTGCCCTATTCTATCTTCTACCACTTGTATGTTTCATTCCCTTCCTGGCCTATCCACCTTTGCACTATTCTATCTTCCATCACTTGTATGTTTCATTCCCTTCCTGGCCTATCCACCTTTGCCCTATTCTATCTTCTATCACTTGTATGTTTAATTCCATTTTCTGGCCTATCTATCGTTGCCCTATTCTATCTTCTATCACTTTTATGTTTCATTCTCTTCCTGGCCTATCCATCCTTGCCCTATTCTATCTTCTATCACTTGTATGTTTCATTCCCTTCCTGGCCTATCAACCTTTGCCCTATTCTATCTTCTATCACTTGTATGTTTAATTCCCTTTGTGGCCTATCCATCCTTGCCCTATTCTATCTTTTATCACTTGTATGTTTCATTCCCTTCCTGGCCTATCCACCTTTACCCTATTCTATCCTCTATCACTTGTGTGTTTCATTCCATTCCTATCCTATCCATATT
The DNA here is from genome assembly GCA_027410445.1 of Discoglossus pictus. Classification (NCBI taxonomy): domain Eukaryota; kingdom Metazoa; phylum Chordata; class Amphibia; order Anura; family Alytidae; genus Discoglossus; species Discoglossus pictus. The sequence goes on along the minus strand of CM050167.1, from coordinate 141,125,981 downwards.
TGCCAATTCTATCTTCTATCACTTGTATGTTTCATTCTCTTCCTGGCCTATCCATCCTTGCCCTATTCTATCTTCTATCACTCGTATGTTTCATTCCCTTCCTGGCCCATCCACCTTTGCCCTATTCTATCTTTCATCACTTGTATGTTTCATTCCCTTCCTGTCCTATCCACATTTGCCCTATTCTATCTTCTATCACTTGTATGTTACATTCTCTCCTGTCCTATCCACCTTTGCCCTATTCTATCTTCTATCACTGGTGTGTTTACTTCCATTTTCTGGCCTATCTATTGTTTCCCTATTCTATCTTCTATCACTTGTATGTTTCATTCCCTTCCTGGCATATCCATCCTTGCCCTATTCTATCTTCTATCACTTGTGTGTTTCATTCTCTTCCTGTCCTATCCACCTTTGCCCTATTCTATCTTCTATCACTGGTGTGTTTACTTCCATTTTCTGGCCTATCTATTGTTTCCCTATTCTATCTTCCATCACTTGTATGTGTCTTTCTCTTCCTGGCCTATCCATCCTTGCCCTATTCTATCTTCTATCACTTGTATGTTTCATTCCCTTCCTGGCCTATCCATCCTTGCCTTGTTCTATCTTCCATCACTTGTATGTTTCATTCTCTTCCTGTCCTATCAATCCTTGCCCTATTCTATCTTCTATCACTTGTATGTTTCTTTCTCTTCCTGGCCTATCCATCCTTGCCCTATTCTATCTTCTATCACTCGTATGTTTCATTCCCTTCCTGGCCCATCCACCTTTGCCCTTTTCTATCCTCTGTCTCTCGTTTGTTTCACTTCATGGCCCATTCATTCTTTCCCAGGTTTCAACCCCTCCTACTCCCTTTAAATTGTAAATTTGCAAGTTCTCAATCTTATAAGGTGCAGAAAAGCATTATCTGCATTAGATTTTAAAGTCAATGACAAGGCTCTCTATTATTTGTCATGTTTTATTATTGTACAAGGTCGAGTCACATTATTATTACCACCGCCTACTTTTGATGTCAGCAGCGCATAGCCAATGAAATACATCAAATATCGTGAGCTGGTATGGACTAGAACAGTTGCTTTAATTATTTTTTTTGATTTCTTTATTGCTGGATTGCGAGTCCGATCACTAAATTTACTTCTCAACACTAATTAATTCATAGTTTCTGAGTAAAGTATACACTCCATGTTTTGCTGACATCATAATTACGTCTCATTTACTATTGCCCGTGTCTAAGAAGTAATGCGAGTGTTTAAGAAGCAAATTATAGGCTTGCCTAAATATTGTTAGATCATATGACCAGACTTACATGTGCTTGGTTTCCGTGTGGAGGCTGTGAGACTGTAGTTGCAAGTTACATCCCCGCGACCTGCGGGACTTAGGCAATGAGCGCCAAAGGCACTCATTGCGCTGGTGGAGATAAGTGCTGCAGGCGCCCATCCCAGCAGCCCACAGAACTTAGGCAATGAACGCTGAAAGCGTTCATTGTGCTGGTGCAGATGAGCGCCACAGCCACTCATCCTGGGACACGTGGGATTTAGATAAAAGGAGCGCAGATGGCGCTCACCGCAACTTAGTGACACTTGCGAAATGACGGCCCGTATGACTTGGGACTTTGCGACGGCAGATAAATTATGACCCACAAAAATATGCATTTAACGGCCAAACCGCCAAACTTCTCAGAGGGGCCATAACCTCACATTCAATGGCAAACAGCATTATCCTGGCTTCAAATTTTATTGCCGTCATTTTTCGGCGGGCAAGTCGCTAGTACAGCATAATACAGTGCAGCTTAGCTAGACATTGTCACTTCTACTACTGTATTGCCACCAGATATGCTGCTCATACATTCCTATCGGGGGAATACTTAGGTTTTTCCAGTTGAAAGACCTCATTTTAATCACGCAGAAGGGCATTGAGAAATTGTTGGTCCTCTATCCTGGCCTTTCCATATATTGTCACAGAATAACAATGCTTGGTCTGGTGATCACCATTTGCTAAGAAAAACATTGAGAAGTCCAGAAAGAAGATTAATAAGATGATGGACAACTTTGTAAGATGTAAAGAGGACATTTCCTTCAGAAATAGGGACCGAGAGGGGCGAGAAGTGATTACTTATTCCATTAAAGATAAGTTCCATTTGAAACAAAATGCCGTCAATGTATTTATTTTTTGTTTACTGGAGGGCATTTATAGATGCCGGCACATGTACAATCTATGAAAGACACTGTATACAATTTAGATTAATCCCTTCAGTACAGAGGACGCCTCTTTCTGCATCTATTATGTAAAAATGGGAATCTATCGAAATAAACTAAAAGAGATTGTCTAAATGTTTTTTATACATAATAATATTATGTTAAAATAGGGCCACACAGCAACCACCCAGTGGTTTTGTTTAATTCAGCATCTAATACAGGTACATCTCTATGTGTGGACAGTGCTTATAACAGGATCCATCTCACACCCAATTGCCCAAATCACTGTCAGCATGTGCTATCTCAGTAACCCACTAGGAAATTATAATGTTATCCAGAAATAGATAACATGCAGAGGCGATGGAGGATCAGTAAAGCAAAATAATTATTTTACAGTCCGTGTGAGTCTTAATGTATCTTGTATCATATGTTAGTAACTGCAGCAAACCAGACAAAAATTAACCAGCCAGTATAGAACTGCAGGAACTTCAATATCCTTTTTTTGATGCATCAACCACTGTTAATACATCTGGGCCAATAAGTATTCTTACTTTTTCATATTGATTTAATACCTTATATGATTATGTGGGCCTTTTAAGGTTGGAAATGATAGTCTTTAAAGGCATCTTTAATCTTTAATAAAATTGTTAAAAAAATAATATCCCACTCTGAATATCTCACATCATACCTGTATTCTTCAAAATTGAAGATCCAGTTTCTGAGCTTTGAGAAGGAATCCAATGAAGTTTAGCATATTTTTCTATGAATAATGCATTTTTAATGGGATTGTTTGAGCACCCATTAAAAGAATATTACCCACAGGTAGATAAATAACATAAGTTTTTTGGAACACTAAAGTCACCTCCTACTAACTCTCACTCCTATATATCCTTGCTCCAGTCTCTCCTGCACTAGATGATTTTCCAACATCTCTTTATTTGCAGAAAAAAGACAACTATGTTTGTAGGGAGAGAGGACCTCTCAATACTGTTACCTTGGCCAGGTGATGTATGTAGAGATTGTTTAGTAGTTGACAGAGCACAGGAGAAACAGTATTCAGATTACAAACTACCCCGGGTACTGAGGACATTCGGGATGGAACTAGGGGTGCATAGGGTGCTATATTGTAATGGTAAGATTTTCCTATTGCTCCATCTTGGGGATGACCATGTATATACAGACAATGAAGTGATCACAATAGACTCATTAAAAGGTTCACTAAAGCTTTAAAACACATAGCATGTGTTAATTGGCAAACAGCCCAGAGCAATAGAGCAGATAAGAGCAGAAAAGACAAGACAAGCAGGACAGACTAGGAAAGACCAGGAAAGACTAGAAAAAATGAGACAAGCAGGAAAGACCAGAAAAGACCATGATTCTTCTCTCTGCCTATTAGATAAAGTATTTCTTCCCCATCGTCACAAGGTTGATTCCACCAGTTACAATAGGTTACTCCCTGTTTGCATGTATGGGTATAACTATAAGGTATAATGTATATGTATATGTTGTGTAAATCTGTTTCTGCCCCCAAGAAAGCAGTCTAATTACATGTATTAAAATTAATTTATTATTAAATATATGTGACTTGTGTCCCATATTATGTCTGCCAACAATTGTTGTTATAGACTAGGCCATTGTGCATTTATCTTAACACCTGCTTGATTATGTTATTTAGATCAATGTAGGATTGAAGAGAGATAAAAAATGTTTCATCATGAAGGTCTCTGCTAAATGCCTACCACATCTAGCATTGGCCCAGTTGGCCCGGGATTTTGTTTTTTTTACTAGTCTCCTCTGCTGCCCAGAGGTAGCGCTTAGGTGGCTTTGCCTGCCTGCAGGATTGGTAATCGATTCACACTATGCATTTGTGTTTCTGAGTTCTAGGTGCTTATTCTATTGGTGTCAGATGTGCAATTCTCTCCTAAATATCTAATTTATGTTCACATTGATCTAAGATGTTTACTTCTCTGCATATGTGTTCTCCACAGGAATATTCCACATGCATTACCTTGTATGTATTGTCCATGTACGTGATCAATTTTATAAATACTGCTTGCAAACCTCTATTTTGCCACTTTTTAATAGCATTTTGCTATTGTTTGTCACATCCATATTCCTCTATTTCACCACATTGTGTAATGTTCTATTACATATGATTTCCAATGTACAATGTACTACAAACATATTTTTAATGCATTACTCTGTAGATATTGTCCTTTTATATGATCCTTTAGTCAATTATATTTTCAGGGCTCTTGTTCAGTTGGTTCCTTACCACTGTTCTACTGTACATATTTTAGCTACATTATGCACCTTTGCATGTGACTCCTGAAGCACCATGTGCTTAGCTTATTGTACTTTCAGATTTTCAGCTCCCACTCTATGATATGTTCTCTCCTTCCACTGTGCACACCCTATGCCCCCCCCCCCCCCCTTATCAGGCAATTTTATTATATACTATATGCTTTAAGCACCATATTTGCATTTCTTGATCCATGCCACCCATGGACACCACCTAACTCCACCCCTATGATACTACCCAGTGAGTTACCTGTTATATTCCAGACACCTAACTCGATTCAACCAGTTTTTCCCCTAACATTATGAATATTTGGTTTGCCACCCTATCTTTGGCTCCCGCTTCCTGACCGCCCAACCGTCCTGTTCTATTTGTTTTTATTTTCATGAGTTTAAGTATTTCTAGTCATCAAGCCTTTTGCATACAGTCTCTATTATTGTATTCTTCTCAGACCCCATCTTAGTCACTTCTGTCTTTTTTTTACCTTTTTCAGCATTTCCACTAATTATTCCGACATCCTGCCCTTCCAGAAATTCAGCCAAGTTGCCGAAACTCAACACAGAAACCTCATACCATTCATCTAACTCCACTTGATTTGACACTTCACATACCAATCAAACTATAAGAATAGGTCCATTTAATATATGCCGGCGGCACACCTGTTGTCTCAGTCACTCATCATTCACCATCCCCAAAGTTTTGAAATCTTATTCCCATATATCATTTAACTTTCAGTTTCGTATTCAAAGTCACTAATCATCTACCACTTCAAGTCACTGACTACCAGCACCATCGGCTATTTACAAGACCCTCAGTCGCTCTAAGTCTCTTATTGAGACAACCAACTCCAATCTTATATTTCCCTGATTAAACCATATATGATTTTCATCCTACTATTAGGACTGAAGTACCAAATCTAAGTCGCCAACCACCACCAGACGTTCACCATTGGCCACCAGGCTACCATCAAAGCCTCATAGTTGCTCAGGTCTTAGACAGAGACAATCCATTTCACACGTATATTCCCAGGTTAATAATGTTACCCCTTTTCAGGTGCTATGCAATATCTAACATGGCCGGCCAACCACCATCAGCCGTAGAGAGTGTCCCAGACCAAGCCGCATCCTCTCAATCGTGTCCTCCCTCCATTGCTAGACATAACTCCATCCATCATATGAACAGTCTGTTTATGGAACTTATGCTGTGCTCATATCCATTTACCTTCCCTGCTTTTGGGCTTTTCCCACATCTCCATGTTATTTCCCAAGGTTACCTATATTGTGCAGTGTATCTTCGTGTCACCACTGTGCTGCGCACTTACCGTGTTCATGCTCCCTGTTTTGTGCGAACCACGCTGTTCACTTACTCAGCATTCAGCTTTCTCTGTCTTTCCCACATGCTGCTTGATTTTGCTTTCTCACTTCTTGTCTCCCATCTTGCTGCCCTCTGCTCTTACTGTGACTTGCATTGCCTTTTGCCTCTTCCACAATATCGTGTATCAAGCAACTTCAATTCACCATGGCATATCATCTCTATTGCTCACTCCCCCAGGTTGTCAGCTGATCTTAAGTATTAATTCTCCCCCCTATATATACCACCTTTTTAGTGTTCCTCTGCTTCACTCCTGCCTGCGGTGTTAAGTCTAAGCTGCGGCCGTTCTGTACAGCGCCCTGTTTTCATCATCCACCTGCTCTAAATTTTATTTTACCTTCCTTCATAGTGCTACATCTTATCTTACCTCTCATTTCCCCTTTACGTTCCTCGTCTCCCACCATTTTTCCTTATTCTGGTCCTTTCACCTTCTTCGCGCCCCCTGACAAACTCTGCATTCAACCACTTTTGGTAAGTTTTCACAGAGCCCCATATGATATCTCTAACCCAGCCACTGCAATCAGAGCTCAGAACGTATGACTAGTATCAATCAATCAATACGAACCCAAGTTAATTTAATATACGCCAGCCTTACATAGCAGCATCAGTCATACAAAAAGCAACCTTCCTGGCGAACATCCAAAATGTACCATTCTACCATACTATTGGGATTTTAATCCCATCTTCCAAGTTGCTAACATCAATGATTTTCATTCTCTCACCATTGGCCACCAGGCTACCATCGAAGCTTCATTGTCCAAAAAAATCTCACAGAGACAATCAATTTCACATGTATATTCCCAGATTGATAATGGTATCCCTCTCCAGATGCGATTCAAGATTTAACATGGTCAACCAAGCACTGTCCAATGCTGAGAACTTCCCTTCACAAGCCATATGCTCTTCATCACTTCCCCCCTCCATTTGCCAAAGGTAAATAAACTACTAGGTCAAAAAAAGGACAACATTAATTTTATGATCTTGATATTTTCTTGATATTTTCACCACTAGATGGTCATATTCCCACAGGAAGTCTAGTAATTGGGAGGGAGGCTAGTTCCCGGGGCTACCTATGGACCAGCCATGCAATACAGGTCATACTTACCACTTGTACTATCATATCCAAATTAAGATCCAATGCCAAATCCACAATGTCCCTCCCGAGGGAATTAGGTTTCATCACACTATCTTCCAATTTCAACTCTATAACTGTACCTTCAGGTACCACACCCTTATCACGCTAATTCTCTCCACAGTACTTCAGCTCGGTTCCCGTTTGATATTTCATCCTCCTATCCATCCAAGCACTACATTAGTTCCTCTGTTAACGGCAGCCCGAAATATAATGTACTCTAGATTGATTACTAGTACTAGTATGAAGAGCCTGGCAACTTTTTGTGCTTTTCCCTCAAATCACAACTTAACCCACCCTACAATATTTTATCTTTTTAGCCTTCACTGCACATTGTGATATAAACCTAAAGTTACACTTCAATACTATAGAGACCTACCTGACAGGTATAAAATTCCATTTGCTCACAGGATACATGACAGAAACATCCACATTCAAATCCTACCTTATTAAGGGTTACGTCTACATACAGATAGTGACTTATAAAAAGACTTATTAATACCAATAATTTATTCAAGTTCCAAATCTTCCTCCACTATCACAACGACTATAACGTTAGCTTTCTATGGGTTTCTTCACAAAACCACCCTCATTACATCTCTAAACAAGTCGTCATCTTATGAAATCACTACTACATACCCACACTTTATTCTCTACAAACTAGACGGAAGCCTGTCCAGGTATCGTATTATCCAACTGGTAATTTCAGGTATCCTATCACATCACTCAGAACCCTTCTCCTATCATTACCCACCAAACCTACTTAACACCCTTTTTTGCCCCTTTTTTGCCTGCTATAACATTCATACACTACTTACGGCTTCTATACATCAGTTTAGGACTTGACACCTTCTCATACTCCGATCGGGTGGAAGTTGAGCCGTTGGAAAACAAACTGCTTTACAGGATACATACCAAATCCATCTGCAGAAATTAGAGGATTTCCATAACATAACTTTATAACATATAATTACCACATTATCCCTACATTCAATATTATTAACCTCTAAGCAGGCTAAGGGGTCAATTAGCTTTCTGTCACACCATCATCTACTATACTATCAGCTTACTATGCAGAATTTAGAGAATCTTTACACAACATAACTTCATAATGAATACTTATCATCATTCAATATTATCGACCTATAAGCAGGCTAAGAGGTCAAGTTGTTTTTGCCACACCATCAGCTACTATCAATTTGAAGCCTGGCAATGCTGTTTGCCACGCAATGCGAGGTTCCCACCCCTCTAACTTGCAGGCCTCGCGATGAGCACCTTTGGCGCTCATCGCAAGCCCTGTAATGAGCAGCATCGACACCCATTGCAGGCCTCGGCTAACCCGCAACTTTCGTTGCCCGCAATGAGCGCATTTGCTGATCATAGCAAGCACCGCAATAAGTGCCTTCTGGGCTCATTGCGAGCCTCCCCCCCTCTACTCTCCGGTCCTTGCGATAGCGCCTTTGGCGCTCATTGCAAGCCCGGCAAAGAGCGGCTTCGACGCTCATTGCAGGCCTTGGCCAACCCACAACTTTTGTGCCAGGCAATGAGTGCCTTCGGCACTCATTAGAGCCTCTCCCCCCTCTACTTTCTGTCTTCGCCGCTCATCCAGAGCCCCGCCCCAGCATTGGACAGTGCTTTGCCCCTCATTGTAGGCCTCGGCCAACCCTGGAGGGTGGGGGTGAATATTGCTGCTGAGGGGGGAGGAGAGGTGAATGGTGCTGCTGAGGGGGCCTGTGGGTATTTGACAAGATAATTTAGCTTATATATATATATATATATATATATATATATATATATATATATACACATTATGTGTGTACAAATATGGCACTGGGGGGGGTGGCCCTCCACAACAGTCCAATTTTCTCATGTGGCCCCAAATTAATTGCCCAACCCTGGGCTAAGGGATCAAATAGTTCTTGCCACACCATCAGCTATTATTTGAAGAGAAGGTGACAACTATATATATATACTAGCGAATTGCCCATCAAAAAAGTACGGGCATAAAATTGTAAGCCAGGCAATGCTGTTTGCCACACAATGTGAGGCTTTTGCTTCTCTGAGCACCTTTGGTGCTCATCGCGAGCACATTGAGAACCTTTCCTCCTGCCTACTGTATTGGCCGCTCATTGCAGGGTTCATTAATCTGCAAGTTTTCTGCTTGGGAATGCCATGTGTCTCTTTCCAGCATCTCCCCCTTGTCCCTTCCCTGTGTGTTTCTCTTCTGTGTGTCTGCTGACTGTTTGTGGGGGGGGGGGGGCTCTGACTGGCGTTTGTTTTTGTTTTTTCATAAGTCACGCGTGCCTGGTGTTGTTGGTGTAAGTGTTAGTGTCTTCGCCGTTGTGTATTTTCTAATTCCTGCGTGTCTGGCATTGTTCGTGTAAGTGTTACGGTCTTTGCCGTTGTGTATTGTCCCGCGTGCCTGGCTTAGCTCAGCCTCGTTTACATCCAATTTCAGTTAGCCGATTTCTGAGTGATGAAACACGTCAAAAAAGGCTCAAAATCGCTTGCAACCTCAATCCCATACTTCCCTGTGCTGTGTGTGAGTGTGTTTTTATTTTTTTTTAATTATTTTTCTTGTTTTTCGTGGTTTTCAATTTCTGCGGTTCGGCTGTTAAATGCATATTTTTCCGAGGTCGGATTTTGTTGTAAGTGTTAGTGTCTTAGCCGTCGAGTATTTTCTAAGTCCCACGTGCCTGGCTTTGCTCAGCCTCGTTTGCATCCAATTTCAGGAATTTTTACGTTTTTCTTCCACCATTCTCAGTTAGCCGATTTTTGAGTGACGAAACACGTCAAATAAAGCTCCAACCTCACTCCCATGCTTCCTGGCTCTCCCCCTGTGCTGTGTGCGAGTGTGTTTTAATTATTTTTTTATTATTTTTCAAGTTTTTCGTGTTTTTTTGTGTTTTTCAATTTCTGCGGTTCGGCCGTTAAATTCGTATTTTTGCGAGGTCGGATTTTTGTGCCCCCAAGATTCCGAGGTCTGATTTTTTTTTCTAAGTCCTCAACTGCTTGCAGATTAAGTCCAGCGTGCCTCAATGCCTCAACTATTCGCCTTGCTTCCGGAGGCTCGCAGGAGCGCTTTTGGCGCTCATTGCCTAAGTCCTGCAAGCTTGGAAGGCTTCAACTGAGCAGGGACATGCAAATGTGCCCACAAATGCCTCACTCTTCAATCTATAAATCATTTTAAACATGGCTTCCTTTAAACTTATGCCTGTTGCATTAGACAGCTTTTATGCAAAGCCAAGGTTGGATTATACACAAGCTAAGAATACTCATTGCTTTGCATGAAAGCTGTGTAATGCAGCGGGCATACCCATAAATTAAGCCATGTTTAGAATGGTTTATGGATTGAAGAGCGACGCATTTGAGGGCACATTTGCATGTCCCTGCTCATCTTGAAGCCTTCCAAGCTCGCGGGACTTAGGCAATGAGTATAATAACTGTTTTTTCTTGAAATTCTGAGCTATAAAATTAAAGATACTCAAAATAATATTTAGGAGAATAATCTCACTTCTCTAGGGTTGTAACAAATTATGAATAAGAGTGCACCATAATCGGTGGCCATAATTTTAGGTTTCAATGCAGTCATTGGTTATAGGCTTTCCTTTCTAGGTCTACGTCAGCTCATTAAAATTATAACCATAAGCAACAACAAAAAATTGTGAAGTTCACTCGTAAAACACTACCGAGCTATCACATCACACACGTAAATCTAAGTCGCAAGAAATGCTGTTATGTGCTCAAAATATCCCTAATATCCCTAATATCTTAAGCTCCAGTGCCTGTCCCATAACTGTTTTCTAAATTGCTATCACATGATATCAAAGCTTGCTGAAGTTACTCCAGGTACCGTCAACCTACCATGAAGGCATAAAATTGCCTTATAGAAGCCCGGATGCCTCAAATTTCAATAACTTAATTGTGTCACATTAGAGGATTTTCAAAAGGGGGTTCAGTATAATTTCTCCCTAACAGGAGTACTGTAATTTATTTTGTTAGTTCTTTTTTTTTTCTTTTTACTTTTTAATAGTATTTATTTTATTTTCTGTACGTTTTTTTTCTGTAATAACATTAATCCCTATATAAAAAAATAAAACGTTAAGTACCACTGGGATCCATAAGGACCATCATGGTAACAAAGTAAATTTTAGGTGCCATGAAAGCAAATAGACCCTCTTGTTTATATTTCCATAGGAACAAAGGACTAAAGGACTAAAGGAACAAAGGATGGGAATAAAGGACACCCACCCCACAGCACAAGGTGGGGGCTGGGGAAGGGGCCGGAACGGCCTCCTAGGGTGTTGAGTGGAAGTCCTGAAGGAAACTCTGGCTCAAAGAAGATAGTGAATCATAAACCCCCTGCACCTATTTACTTATTATATATTTAACCCTTTTCCTGCCATAGGAAGGGGGTTAATATAGACCTAGAAATGGATTGATGCTAGGGATAATGTAGTGAGTTCATGTTGGAGGGTACCATTCCATAAGATTTCTATGGAGTCTGCTGACAATCAGCCTTGTAGCCTCCTATGGGTATACTTTGGGCAGGCTGCAAAAACCCATATTAGAACTAGAGAGCTGCAAGCAATTCCCCCTGGGGGCGAGTCAGTAAATTATTTTTTTGCAAGATCCACGGAATAGCTCTACATATTTGCTTATAAAAAATCACCCTTACAGGAAGCCATGGAATAGAGGCCTAAGTCTGAAGGACCATATTTTATAGTGTTAGCTAGCATTGTAGATATGGTGCATACACACTGTGTTTCAGGACCTTTCAGAACCAATCATAACAACAGCCCTCAAGCAAATACATTTATGACTATTAAAAATCTTCTGTATTACAAGAGAATTCATATTTATTATAGCAGCAATGTCCCTTAAGGTCTAAATCTCAGCTTTCATATCAGTTTACAAATATGTAGTGTCTGAGAAAATACAATTCTTACACTTTTAACTTACACTTCTCACAGTACATTGGGGCGTCAGCTGAGACTTTCTAGTTTTTCTGTAACTTAAAGAAACAGTACCAATTCACGATTATTGCCAGGTTTGTATTTATTTATATTTAAAAATGTCAGAGGAGCAAAAGAAAATAAGAGCAGCATGAATTAGAAATAATATTGTTTTGAAAGATACATTAAGAGTAGGTTTGGATGGATGATTAAGTAAAAATCAAGACCCACAATATATATATATATATATATATATATATATATATATATATATATATATATATATATATATATATATTACAGTTTTTATTTCTAGCTTCCCAGAGCCACAAGCCTGTAAATGTTACATTCGAAAATCGTTATTAAATTGCTATGAATCCACTGGCGTTTAAACCGTAACCCGCAAATGGAGCCAATAAGCCTATGGGTACTAGAGAGGACCCACAAGGGGGTTAAAGTCCTGTCTGTAGCACTGTAAATGCAAATATCAACACAATACTGTATTTTAAAATAAAGGGAAAGTGATGTTAGGTATTAAACTTAATAGCTTAACATTCTCAAGCTCGCAAATCTGCTATAAAAAATACTTATTTTTCTGTTTAATTTCCATGTTATATCGATCTCGGCAATCAATGTGTTAATACATATAATGGAACTAGAATATCATATTTACTGACTTATTAATATTGCATTATTACTGGAATGTGGGTCCAATTGAAACTCGGAATTGAGACCCGTAACGGTTTGAAATCTAACCTCCATTTTTCTGTGACGTAATGATGATCTCTTTTACCATTGGCTACGTTTAAACCTGTAACTACGGGTTTGACTAATTGATCATGTTCACGGCTGCACATGCACCTCCAGCCCGTTGGTCTTGGGCATGGTTGAATGTATTAGCTCTGGAACTCTTGCAAATTTCAAGCCTGCAGGCTTTGTGGGTTTCTATCGGTGCCACTACTCAAATGTAATATGGCCCTTAGTCTTGCAGTAACACATAGTTTGATGGGTGTTATCCTGGCTATTCAGATATTCACTTATTTATTCACACTTAAAAGCTCCTTGGTTCTCCCAACCAAGCTTTGCCCAAAATTAAATCTTCATCATAGGCTTCTTTGTCCATCATAGCCTCTATACTGTAAGGAGAGCTGCAAGAAAGTCATGAACTTAGAAGAGAAAAAAAGAAAGAAAAAAATCGAAATGATAAAGACAATGAAGACATAAATATTTGTTTTTATTTAAAAGAGTCTACTACATTTCTATTAGAATACAACGAGTCATTACACAATGTATGCAGTATAATTAATTAATATCTATTATTGATTTGTATGTTGATGCATACACTTCTTGTATATATTGTATACTATTTGCTGTCAAATCCCAATAGAAAGTTGATTGTGAAAAAAAAGCTTAGTAACAGGGACGGCTCTTATTTGTTTAACCTTTTATTTTGGTTTTGATGAATCTAGTGGCTATTGTTATATAGCTGTGACATTTTGTTTATTATATCATTCAGTTCTCATATTCAAATTACAATAATTTGCTTGATGTATGAATGGTTTAATTATTTCTTTGTAGCTGTTTAGTGATTAATACTTATATCTGAGGATTATTTACAAGGTTGCTGTTACAAAAAATGTTCAGCTTAGTATCAGCAGTACACTCAATGAATCACCAGTCTCTTTATCTGGTTCATGTATTCTTATTTACTAAGTAGTAACGTTTTAAACTATCAGTCACCTTTAAACATTGTAGTAAACAGTTGAGACTTGCTCTGCAACATTCACCATTTCACTGATATAAAACTGTATATTTGCTATAGAACTATTGCGGTAATTCCTGTAAATCCTGATTTATTCCCCACCCACTTCCCATCACAATACACTAATCAACATACTAAGAGCTATTGAAAGCCAGGATCTAGGGACCATATTCAATGGTGGGGACCTTAACTTAACTCTTAACCCTCAGAGCTAAACAGGTCCAGAAAGACAACCAACAACCGCTTCTCAAACAAGCTTAACCAGATAGATAAATTACTACAAAATTTGGACCTAGTTGACGCCTGGAGGGGCCACCAACCAGATGAAAGGGAGTACTCATACTATTCCCCCGACCCATGGCACATACTCCCTCATAGATACAATTCTAATGAGCTCATCACTTTTTGGCAATTCCTCTAAGGTCCAAATAATTTCTTGTGCTTGGTCAGACCATGAGCCTGGCAAAATAGACCTTAGACTAGGCCCCAATTTGACCCTACCCTACTCATGTTAATTAAACGACTCCTTATTATCAAACCCTACATTCGTTAACCACATTACAGATGATCTGAGAACCTATTTTGATGCTAATAAATCCCAAGAAGTTGGAAAAGGCTGGCTCTGGGTGGCTCACAAATCCTATATTAGAGGCACTATCATCAAGCTAGCCTCTAGCCATAAGAAACGGATTTGCCAAAAAGAACAGGATTTTACAAACCAGCTTGAATCACTAGAGAAACAAAACTAAAAACATCCCTCAACTCTCTTGAGACATAAAATAGAACAAGTTAGAGTAGAATTAGACGGCATCCTGTCAGCTAGAACAGAAAAAGCACTTAGACGCACTAATCATCTTTTCTATTCTAAAGCCAATAAACCGGAGACACTTCTGGCTAGAAGGTTTAAATCAAAATATTCCCAGACCAGAATCACTCAAATAAGAACTCCCTCCGATCTTATCACAGTTAGTCATAACGAAATCCCCAAAACTTTCTTTAATTTTTATCAACAATTCTACTCCTTGCAAATTAAAACCCCAGAATCAGCCCTCCAATCCTATCTGACTTCCCTAGATTTCCCTCTATCTCCCACTCTAACTTAGAAAACCATAATAAGGATATCACGATAGAAAAACGATCTCTGAACTCAAAAATTGTAAATCTCCTAGACCCAATGGGTTCTCAAATTCCTACTATAAAAATATTGCTGAAACTCTTAAACCGCACTTATGTGCATTCTTTAATGCAATCCTAACAGGAGAACCTTTGCCTCCAGAAATCAACCAGGCGGACCTAGTAATATTTCCTAAAGCTGGCAGAGACCCTCTGGATGCCAAAAAATATCGCCCAATCTCTTTGATGATTTGAGATGTTAAAATCTTATCCAGAATCATGGCCAAAAGGATCTCAGGGTTTCTTCCTGAACTGATCCACAAGGATCAAACAGGATTTATACCCTATAGAAAAAACTGGAGACAACATCAGTAGGACCCTTAATATTCTACAGCTGGCTGGTAAAACTAAGACCCCAATATGCATCCTTGCACTCGATATCAAAAAGGCATTCGATTAAAATGGCCCTTTCTATTTGCAGTTTTAACAAGGTTCAGATTCAAAGGTCGCTTTATAAACTTTTTAAAAGCTTATTATAACTCCCCCCTAGCTAATTTGAAACTACCCAGCTCTCACAAAAAGAGTATTTCCATCTTAAGAGGCACTAGACAGGGATGTCCCCTATCTCCCTTGCTATTAGCTCAAGCCATTTGTTCCAGAAATGAGATTAAAGGTCTCAAAATTGGTCACCACCACTTTAAGTGTTCACTTTTCACAGATGACATCCTATGTACTCTAACAGACCCAGAGGTCTCCATAGAAACCTTAATGTCCACTGTTACACATTACAGCGACTTATCAGGCCTTAAACTCAATCTTGATAAAATGGAGGCTCTAGATATAGGTGTACCCTATAACATACAGGACTAACTGAAATCCACGTATAGTTTTATCTGGCCTCAAAACATCTATAAAATACCTAGTTGTCAATATTACCAGAACACTCCCAGAACTACTGTATATAAGGCTAACTTTCCTCCTTTAATTAAAACCTTAACAGCGGAAATGGAAGCCTGGTTGAGGCTAAATATTTCTTAGACTGTCCGCATTGCCTCGGTCAAAATGAATATTCTCCTCTGCATTTTATACTTATTTAGAACTCTTCCAATCCCAATTGATAATTTGGAATTTCATTCATTTCAAAATGGATATTTTGCTTCATCTGGAGAAACAGACCTCCCAGAATAGCTAAAGACGACCTGTTTAGACCGAGAACTGATGGGGCTCTCAGTTGCCCTAATCTTTTACATTAATATAGAGCAGCTCAACTAGCATTCATACCATTGGTCCACTCTGTAAAACAACAGCCAGTTTGGATGTTCATGGAAAATATACAAATGCGCTCTCATACTTAATACAATAATTTGGTCTCTGTCTCTAATTCACCCCAAAAAACAAATTCTCCAACCCGTTAACCACTCTAACTATAGAAATCTGGGTGGGGGCTAACCTCCAGGGACAGCTGGTCCACCCCACCTCACATCAATCTTCTCTGACAATAGCCTTCCATAGACCTGCTCGGACACACCACGCCACTGGGGGACGGTTTCCAAGCTAAATAGACTTAACTCCTGGTTCAGGAATAACTCATTAATACCCGCAAATCAGATGCAGAGAGAATTTAACATCCCTGCAAAAGAAACATTTAAAGTTAGACATTGGGCAACCGCAATTACAAAATAATATGACCCCCCTAGAACATCCTGGCTTTCAGTAATCTGCTTAAACCTTCCCTTGTCTAAAGGAATCCTGGGGTCCCTTTATGGAACTTTAAACACACCAGTTAGGGAACAAAAACCTTCTTTCATGCTTAAATGGGAGGAACACCTAAGCCAAGTATGGGAGCCCAACAAATGGACTGAGGCATGTTCTAATCTTACACAAGGCTTCATGACTTTTAACCTTTTAGAGACCTCCATTAAAATCTTACATAAAGCATACTTCACTCCATTAACGATTCACAAAATCACGAATTCTGGGAATAAGGATTGCTTTAGAGGGTGTCTAGCAGTGGGGAATTTTCTACACTCTTGGTGGATTTGCCCAATTGTTTAAGAGCTGTGGACTAAGACTATTCATTTGACATCAAGAATATTTAATTACCCGCTAAGCCCCTCAATTGATGTTTGCCTTCTAGGTAATCATAACTAGTGACTAAGAATATTATTGCCAGAAATTGGAAATTCCCCTCCCTACATTTTAGAGAAGTTGTTAATAAGATTAATTACATACTGATCAATGAGAGATCACATATATAGTTGTCGTAATTACGATTTGTTGGTCACGCTATGTTAAAGCATGCGCAATGAGCGCCGAAAGTTAAGGGTTTGACAGGGACTGCAATGAGCGCTGAAGGCGCTCATCTTGAGGCAAGTACATGACTGGCTTGAAGGGCTGCAATGAGGCGCTCATTGTGGGGCTTGAGGTGAGCGCCAAAGGTGCTCATCACAAGTCTCGTACATGACTGGCTTGACGGGGCTGCAATGAGCGCTAACTGCCACCATTTTTTTCAAGCTCGTAACTCGGAAGACTACCAAAAAATGCCAATTGATTAAAAAATTAACTTGCAACACAGCACATGGGGAGAGGCAGGGAGCCTGTAAGTGAGGTTGCAAGCTAATTTGATAATGAATTGGCGTTTTTGGGAGGTCTGAAAACGGCTTAGCAAGAAAAGAAATGGCGGCTGTAAAGCCGTAACTTGTTTTCAAGGCCGTAAATCGGCAACACATTTTGGCTTTGGGGAAAATGATCAATTTCCCAACAGGAGCACAGAAGAGGGGGGGAGAAAGACACGGTTGAGGGAGAGGGGGGAAAGGGTTGCGGGTTGGCCATAGAATTAGCAATACTACATTAAACAATTAGAAAAACTCTCCCTTTATCTTAGTAAGCTTGAAAAAAAAATGAAGGATGACTACGGTAGTATATATAGTTCCTCTTGTTACTATTTTATTACCCTTGATAATATTAACTAGGATCTGTAACTGATTAGACTGTTAATTCTGCTGGATTTTTCTTTTTGCATTGTAATCTGAAACGAAATGCTGTTTATAAGACTATGTTTATTCTTAATAAAAATTATTGAATAAAAAACAAATATCATGATTTATTTAGTTTGCAAATATCACACTTTAAGTAATGTTACAATTTAGGTTTTCTCTTGCGCCTAATTGCAATAATTTCTCTTTTGAGTGATTATTGCTTTTCCTTGACGGTATTTGTATTGTATACTTGGTGTAAACCGCTCTTTCACGAAGTAGCAGAAATTCCACCAATGCCACCAATTGCAATATTTTCTTTTTTGATACAAAAATACCTTGTACATTTTCTGTTATGCACAATGCTCTTTAATAATAGCTTCCTATATAGGATGTCTAATACTGTTTTCTATCATCCACAGAAAAATACTAATCTAATATAGTTGGTTTAATTTTACCACATGATCCCTTTAGTAAGTTAATGTATGTAATTTCTGTCAAATTCTATGACAAAACTAAATGAATTCCCCCCTTTGATTATATTTCTTTGAACGTTATCAGACTTATTAAATTGCGATTCAGTAAATTTAAAAGGGCTCTATAAAAGCACACAGCATATTTTTTACAGAAGTTTTTAGTTAGTGAACTTCTTTCCAAAAGCAAGGTCTTCACTAACTAAAAACTTCTGTAAAAAAATATGCTGTGTGCTTATATAGAGCCCTTTTAAATTTACTGAATCGCAATTTAATAAGGCTGTATCTTTTTTAGCTAATGTTCCTAAAAACTAGAGTGGGAGTTTGATTGTATTTAATTTTAACTTATAATCACTTTTATTAAACTATTATATATATATATATATATATATATATATTTATATATATACATAAATACATATATATATATATCACATATATAGTTGTGAGCAGGCAGGTTGTTGCTAACGCTGCGGGCTCCTTCCCAGCAACTGCGGACCTCGCAAAATGCATGGACTTTGGACAAAAATCCGAGACACGTTACGACCCATTACGAACTTACCGCCCAAAACCCACACACATGAAAACATGAAAAACACAATAAATACACACAACAAATACATAAAAAGTTTACCTACAGCAAGGGGGGGGGGGGGGGCACCCAGGACCTCTGCAAGTGAAGTTACACCTCGATTTAAGTCCAAATTACAGAGTTTAGACACCTGAAAATCACCTAAGCGAGAGAAAAAATGTCCGCCGAACAAAACGAAAACGAGGCTAAAGGACCCTAAACACATAAAACACCACCTACGGATTTTCCAGAAAAGTCGGACGACATCCGGAAACAAGGATGCTAAATCAGCCGCAGCCGCATACCACACATTAGGCGCCATTTTAGAATACTAACTTACACAATCCGGAAGTACACAGCTACCCTAACGGATTTGCCTCGCGCCCGCACACTATTACACTACACACTGCACACATTCATGACACTCACACAGCAGCTCCACACCACTAATGCTGCAGCAACATGAACACAGATTGCCAGCTCTTCAACACAATGCTGCATATATTACTTCACAATAGGTTAAGTATATTCATTTCTTATTTTATTCATTATTCATTGCCATACCATAAAAAAAAACAACGCTGCTCATAGCACACAAACAACCAAGAGCCTCTCAATGAGCGCCAAAGGCGCTCAGCGCGAGGCTCGCAATGAGCGCCGAAGGATCTTGGAACACCAGCAAAATTAATTTCGCACACAAACAACATTACCTGCCTTACAATCTTATTGCCGTCATTTTTTGACGGGCAAGTCGCTAGTCACATATATATCATTTGCTCTCTCACTCCAAAAACTGTATAAATTCACCTATTTGATTTTTTTTTCTCAGATCATTATCTGCTTTTCTATTTTAGCCTGCATACTGTCAAATTTGGATGACCTGTCATAATTATCTGTGTTTCCTCACAGTATGATAGCTGTACTAAGTATGAATCACCAAACAGCAATAAAGTAATAATTAAACCAGTAATAAATTAAGCAAATTATTGTAATTTGAATATGAAAACTCACTGATATAACAAAGGAATTGTCACAGGTATCAATCGACAAACATCTATTACTTTTCAATAAAGTGGAAGGAATGACATCTGGTGATATTTGATCTCTGATTAAGATCCAGGGGATTATAAAATAGTGATTGCTAAAAGTTCAACAAGAGCCACTAGATTCATCAAAACTAAAATAAAAGGTTAAACAAATAAGATCTCAAAAAGAGGAACCTTCTCTGATAGGGGTCCCTGTTACTAAGCTATTTTAAAATATCTGTTTTTAAAGAAAACGTTCAACAAAAAAATACACACTTGGGACAAACTTATAAAAGTATATAAATATATTCAATAGAGTTATAAATTCCTATCATGTCATAAAAGAAATGCTTCAAAGATGTTTTTATATGACGGATTTTAATGATACAGTATGTTGTTGTTTTAAAGAATAGGCAAATAAAAGTTATGTTTTAATGTAAGATGCAATTGAAAAAGATGTAACTTTTTTGTCTCCGGTAGAAAAGAGACCTCTTACTCTGGACTTCTGGAGATAGTGATTACAGTGCAGTTATAGTATGAGTGTGGCTGTTTACACTGTATTTTTTGTATATTGTAATCATCAGTCAGTCCAGTGACAACTTCACCCAGTGCACATACTGCCACATGTATGCACTACTGTGTGAAGCTCAAGTTGAAGAGTAGAATTGCAGCACTGCAGTGATATTGCTCCTCTGGAAAGGGATTTGGTGCTCACTGAGTACAGTTTTGCTGGGTCTAGCATGTAGGGTGGAGATGGGACGATGTTCAGGGAGGTAACTGGGATACAGTTACATTTGGAAGCAGAGGTAACACGTAAAGTAGGCCTTTCAGTTCTGAATTGGCAAATACCAACAGAAAGGACAATGCGAGCTAGAACTTTTCCTTCTAACAGCCGAGAGAATAGTTCTACTGGTGGAGAGGGTGGGCAGATTAATCAAAGTAACATAGGTTTTTTTGGTAAGGGACTCTATTATTAGGAAGGTAGACAGGGTAGATCCCAGCAATAGAACAGTTGTCTCTCGGATTCAGCATGTTATGGATCGGGTTGATAAATTATTGGGAGGGGCTGGAGATGACCCAGTGGGTTTAGTACACTTCGTACCAATGACAAAGTCAGTGGAAGATGGAGTGTCCTAAAAAAGGGAATGTATGGATCTAGGAAGCAAGGTTAGGGCAAGACTGCGGCCCTCTTGCCAGCAACTGCGTCCCTCGCAAAAAAATACGTGACGCGCAACGACCCATTCCGAACAAGCAAAAACCGGCCCAAACGGCGTGCATGAAAACAGCAGAAACACAATAAATAAACACAACGAACACATAAAAAGCTTACTTACAGCAAGGGGGGGCATCTAGCACCTCAAAAAGTGAATTTAAACGTCTATTTAAGTCCAAAAAAACGAGTTTACAGTCCCGAAAATCAGCTAAGCGAGAGAAAAAATGGCCGGCGAACAAAACGAAAACGAGGCTACAGACGCAACAATACTACAGTGACTCGCAAAACTGAAACAACGCTATAGTCAACTTTACGAGGTACGTAACACATCCTATGCGGCACGTACCACACTGATATTAACCACCATTTTGACAACTGCTACGCATAAAATGGTGGATGGAACGCAAATTGGACGCTGGAACGCAAATAGCGCATGCGTGTTGCGTTCTAACGGTCTCAGGCACCTCAAAGTTTATAAATACTGCCTACTTTCCAGAAAATTCGACATTTCTACTCAGGTGATGAACGGAGTGACTGGATAGTTAACTGCTGCTGTTACTTGAGAAGAGAATTATTTCCTTATTTCCTACTTTACACTGTGCAAATTACAACTGAGAGGTAAGCTATAATATATTCCATTTTATTACCAAGACAGCAAAAAAAAACAAAAAAAAAATACAAACTTTAACTATGAAAATGGGATTCATGTATAGTGACATGTGACATGCACATTTATGTGTATCATGTATAGTGACATCAGACACGCACATATATGTGTATCATGTATAGTGACATCAGACACGCACATGTATGTGTATCATGTATAGTGACATGTGAATGGGATTCATGTATAGTGACATGTGACACACGCACATTTATGTGTATCATGTATAGTGACATCTGACACGCACATATATGTGTATAGGCTCGACAACAAACTAATGTTAACTTAAACTAACGACAGAGGTATATTCAAATGACATTAATTTACAGCAACTCATAGCAAAAAATATGACACTAATACATATGTAACCTGAAGCTGAATCTTTCCCCTTTTTTCACTATTCAACCAGACTCTGCATCAACAGCGTCACTCAAGAATTTGCACCGTGCACTGTCAAAGAGAATTACTTTTAAACAACAGAAAGAAAGAAGAGATAAGATAGAAAAATACATTACATGTTGAAAAAGACCATGCTTAGCTAAATCAAAAAATAAAAATATACAATTAACCATTTTACTTTATTTTTTAAACAGACACTACAAGAAGACTGGCGGATTAAGATTGGCAGGAGGGGACCCTCTGTCATTCAGACAAGAACAACACTTCAATCAAGGTATAGTAGAAAAAGTAGAAAAAAAAAAGGAACTATATATGTTTAATGGCCACCAATATAAAAATGTAAAGTAATATAAAAAAAAATACATACAAATTGAATAAAGAACAAAACACAGTTCAACAAACTTCACAAAGACCTATACAATTTATGAAGACAGTTTCACAAAAAAAAAAGGTGGCCACAAAACAGGATAGCATCCGAAACATTAGCAACATACATAAAACAAAAGTATTCCTCCTCTTTACTGTAAAATAACCTCCAACCATCACCCACAAGCCAAATGCAGCAACCAAAAAGTGGTGAACACAAAACAGGATAAAAATAAAAAGCACAACATGATATAGAAAAGGCAATTAACATTCATTTTTACTGTCCAACATCATTGAATACTCATAAAGAAGACTAATTAAGCAAATAAAGTATGCAAAATATGGTGGACACAAAACAGGATTGTACCAAAAATCACACAAACATACAGAAAAGTAAATTAATATTATTCTTTACCTATAACCCTTACAAAGAAGCCTAAATAAGCATACCAGAAGTGGTGGACACAAAACAGGATAGTGAAAACATTAATAATTACAGTAAAAAAAAAAAAGGATAACTGTAATATACAAATACAATTAAAGTATTTTTAAAAGGTTGCACAAAAACAGCATAGCAGAAAAATTCACCATAACAGATAGAATGGACCAAAACAATGAAATATGCTATTCATTATAAATACATTCAAATCAAATAACATTTTACTTTTTCTTTTAAAACAGACAGTGCGTTAAGCGCATCGGAAGAAGACTTACAACGGCGGACCAAGAAAGATTTTGCTTGAAATCACACTTCAAACAAGGTACAACAGGTATAACAAGTAAAAAAACAGAAAACTAAATAAACATGTTTGCTCTGCATCAATGTCAACAGAAAAAAAACAAAAAAAACAACAACAATAACAACCACTAATTATAAGCTTTACCAAAATATTACTGACACATTTGTCATTTACCTATTATTTGTCTTTAACGGACAACAATGTTTAACATTAAACCCAAACTTCAATCTAGCCAAAAAAATTTTTTTTATAAAACAGCATAGTCCACAAAAGTGTCAAAACACAGACTAAATAACATTTAGCATTCTCAATTACCAGTCGTAATGTACAATATTAAGCATAAAACCTAACCACACACATAAAATAGAATACTACAACAAATAGTACTAACACCTAAAAAACAAAAAGAGAAACCTTTTCACAGCCCCAACATATAAGCCTTTAAATAAAATATAAACATACTATAACGACAATCCCCTGTAGGAAAAATTAGAAAGACTAATTTCTGCACTCTACTATGCCTATAAGCCAAAAGTACAAGAAAAAAATAAATTACCAAACCAAAAAAAATATACATTTCAATTAACACTATACACCTACTACATGTAGAAGAAGGTATAGTGTAATTACCTTGAGTGTGCTATTCATGTAAGGCAAAAATTACAACCTACGACAGAAAGTAAAAGCAAAAAAATAAAAAAGACTTATTTAACAATACAAAGAAAGTACTGCTACAATGAACTACAAACACATATAAACAAACTGTTGATAATAAAAAATGTAAAAAACATTTCAAACTAAACTAATTATACATTATTTTCTTTTACAGATTAACATGGCTGATAACGATACCAAACAAGAAAAGATAAGACGTCAAGCTAGAGAACAACAACAGAGATTGGCCAACCAGCAGACACCGGAGCAGAAGGAAATTCAACGGGAAAAAGAACACAAAAGAATTGCAAGCAAAAGACTATCACCTGCAAAAATTAAAAATACACCAAAAAAGCTACTAAGAAAACAAAGCATTTAGAACCTGTTCCTGAAACATCAGATGACATTTTACCTGAACAAATAAAAGATATAACAAAAAAAGCCACCAAAAAAACTAAGCATTTAGAAACTGTTCCTGAAACATCACATGACATTTCAACTGATGAATTTGAAAATGAAACTGATATATTCTTTGCAAATTGTCCTTTATTCAAGTCTTTAGCAGTAGAGGTTCATAATTGTGGGGACATGAATATTCAATGTCAGTTTTGTGAGGCTTATCATTTTAAACAGTAGAGACCCAGAGATGGCCAATTTATTAGTTGCTGTCAAAAAGGCAAGATCAAACTTCCAGAAAGAAAACAATTTCCAATCTATTTACAAAACATTATGACTGAACCTACTTTTCCAAACTACAAAAAATGTAAGACAAACATAAGATCCTTCAATAGTGCCATATCCTTTGCATCTATGGGGGCAACATTAGCTGCTAATGTACCAGGACATGGTCCTTACTGTTTTAAAGTCCAAGGCCAAATTTAGATCCAGAGGAAGGAGAGCAAAGACAATTTGCTCAACTACATGTCCTAGATACAATGGAAGCTGTTGACCAATGTATGCAGCTGCAAGAAAATAAAAAATGCTTACCCAGTGTTTTTATAGAGCTAGATATTATTATGGGCAATAACCCCTACCCTAAAGCTTATAAAAAATTGGCAGAGGGAGAAAATGAACAACAACTTCATGCAGAAAGACATCAATTACCAATCCCAAAGGTCAATATGGTGCTTAAAAGAGATAGACATACTGATAAACGTTGTTATAACTTGCCAACATCAAATGAGGTTGCAATGGTGTTTCAAAATGATGAAGGAGAACCACCATTTCAAAGAGACATTAGAATATATCCCAGAAATGAGGAGCAACCATTTATTAATATCAGTATCTTAAGTCCAAATTTAGATCCAATGACATATCCTATTTTTTTCCCACATGGAGAAGCAGGTTGGCAACCAAAATTAACACTTTCCAAATGCTAAAGCCAGAATCAGAAATAATGTTTCTATGCTTGAATTTAAAGTAGCTCAAATTGCCATTGAAATACATTTAATCCAATTTTATGTGGTGGAAAACTAATACAACAATGGATTATTGATTCCTATTTGCAAGTTGAGGCCAATAATTTAAACTTAAAATATCAACAAGATAAACTACGTGTAGAACAATATTGTGGACTAATGGACTATGTTGCTGAGGTGGCTACAAGCAGAGACATGACAGCTGGCAAAGCCATCATTTTACCATCTTCTTTTCAAGGATCTCCTCGCAATATGAGAGAAAGATACAATTATGCCATGGCTATTGTCACTAAATTTGGCAAACCCGATTTATTTATTACGTTTACATGTAATCCCCAATGGCCAGAAATTACACAAAATTTACTTCTTGGCCAAAGTCCTTCCGATAGACCAGATTTAGTAGCAAGAGTTTTTAAAATTAAATTAAATTAATTCATACGTGACATCACTATAAGTCACTTATTTGGCAAATGTCTTGCTTATGTATATACCATTGAATTTAAAAAAAGAGGCCTTCCACATGCACATCTTCTCATAATACTTCAAGAAAAAGATAAATTAGATACTGGTGACAAAGTGGATGCAGTCATTGTTGCTGGACTACCAGATCCAGAACTATATGGTAGACTATATGAGATTGTTACTCATCGCATGATTCATGGACCCTGTGGCGAGCTTAATTCACAATCACCATGTATGGAAAATAATAAATGTTCCAAAGATTTTCCAAAAGATTATAGAGACAAAACGTATGCCAATTGTGATGGCTATTTACTTTATAAAAGAAGAGAAGGAGATAGTGCCATTATTCGTGGGAAAAAAGTGGACAATAGATATGTAGTACCCTACAATCCACATTTACTCATGAAGTATAACGCACACATTAATGTAGAAACCTGCACTTCCACCAAATCCATTAAATATGTCTACAAATATATTTACAAAGGCTATGATGCAGCTACTGTTGTCGTCAAAAGTGCAGACAACCCTGAAAGCACTGAGTTAGTACATGATGAACTTGCATCTCATGTAGATGCTCGCTATGTAATTGCGCCAGAAGCTATGTGGCGCCTTTTAAAATTTGAAATGCAAGATCACATGTAGTATATAGATTAGCAGTACATTTGCCACAAAGACATTTAGTGTATTTCCATGCTGGAAATGAAAGTAATGCATTGGCCCAAAGTGAACATCGTCACACTACACTAACTGCATGGTTTGAATTAAATTCCACAGATTCAGAAGCAACACAATTCTTATATATTGAAATTCCATATCACTATGTTTTTGTAAATGGATTATGGAGACCTAGAAAAAGCAGAGGAAATAAAATAATCCCAAGAATTTACAGTCAGTCCAAGAGATCTTGAACGTTTCTGCATACGACTATTACTTTTAAATGTTCCTGGAGCACAAAGTTTTGAACATTTAAGAACTGTTAATGACATAGGCCCTCATTCAATTGCAACTTGGCCAATTGAATAGGGGTCTAAATAAGCACATAACATATTTTTTTTAAAGAAGTTTTTAGTTAGTAAATATCTATCCAAAAGCAAGATTTTCACTAACTAAAAACTTCTTTAAAAAAAATATGCTATGTGCTTATTTAGAGCCCTATTCAATTGGCTAAATCGCAATTGAATGAGGGCCATAGTATATGAATCCTTCCATTTAGCTGCAAGACATAGAAACTTACTAGCTGATGATACAGAATGGGAAATATGTCTAGAAGAAGCAGCACTCTGTCAAATGCCACGGCAGATAAGAGAACAATTTGCATTTATTTGTATCTTCTCAAATGCTCCAAATGCATTAGCTTTGTGGGACACATTTAAAAGTAATATGGCTGAAGACTTTATGCAACGATACAATGAACCTATTGCAAACTTAAAAGCGTTAATGGAAATCCAAGAAGTATTTTTAACTCATGGATTAAGTTGTGCAAGTTTTAATTTGCCTGATCCAGGTCTTATAGATGACATAAACTTTGAAGACTATGACATTCAACTACAAGTACAAAGAACAGAAGAAAGACTTGCAGCTTTAAATACATTACAATTGCAAGCATTTAATGCCATTAAAAATGCAATAGATGATGACATGGTCGAAGAGCGTTATTTCTATTTTGATGGACCTGGTGGATCAGGAAAAACATATCTATACAATTTATTAATGAGTTTTGTATGAGCACAAGGTCAAATAGCACTGCCGTTTGCCACTACTGGAATTGCTGCACTTTTGTTAGAAGGTGGAAGAACTGTACATAGTGGGTTTAAACTTCCAGTGCCTATTTTAGAAACCTCTGTGCCAGATATTCGCACGACATCATTACAAGCAAAAAAAAAAAAAAAAAAGGAAATTAATTATAATAGATGAGGCCACAATGATGTCATGCTATGCCCTCCAATGTATTGACCGTTTGCTTCGTGAAGTCATGGGTAATACTTTGCCATTTGGTGGAAAGGTAATGTTGTTAGGTGGCGATTTTAGACAAACATTACTTGTCGTTGTACATGGAAATCGAACTGACATTATCGAAACATGAATAAAGTGAAGCACACTATGGAAACATTTTATCCATCTTCAACTGCAACAAAACATGAGATCAGAAGGCCAAACTGATTTCAATGATTGGCTTATTAAAATTGGAGAAGGCAGAACAGAAAAAATAGCAAATTTACCTGGCGACACTGTGCACATCCCACCTCATATGATTTGTCACCAAGATCTTATATCGCCAATATTTTAAGGTAGCATAAATCACCAGGAATATTCAGAGCTTGCCAACCAAGTCATCCTTACGACATTGCAAAAAACGGACGCAAGCTGCGGACAGGAAAAAAGCAAAAACACAATAAATACAAACAACACATACATAAAAAGCTTACCTACAGCAACACGAAGCATCCAGCACCTCCCAAAAAATACTTACAGCTTCACTTAACTAAAAATAAAAGAGTTTAGACACTACAAAATTCTCTAAAAAATGGCGGCCGAACAAAACAAAAACGAGGCTACAGCACTATAACCACGGAAAACACTTACGGATAATCCGAGAACACGCATACCACACATTACCCGCCATTTTACTCTAATGCGGAAGTACAAAACTACGCTAACGGTTTCGTCTCACGCACGCACACTATTACACTGCACACGTTCATCACGCTCACACAGCACCTCCACACCACTAATGCTGCAGCAACATCAAACAAGGCTCACAGATCTTAAACACAATGCTTCAAAATAGGTCAAGTATATTCATTTATTAATTATTATTATATATTTCAGTAGTACACACAAAACAACATTAGCTACCTTACAATTCCATAAGTATATTAATAACTAAACAACTTTCTAAACATACACATCTCATTGCCGTCATTTTTTGACGGGCAAGTCGCTAGTTTATTAGAAGATGGACGTATTTTTACTAAAAACATTGTCTACTATGAAGTACTCTAACTTTTCATTAAACAAACAAAAGCCATGCAAAACAAATTTTAAAGCAAATGCACAAATATAAAAAACCACAATATAACCACCAAATTTTTACAACAAATACACATAAATGTCTGTTCCCTTCAAAAGGTCATTTTTACGCAACAGAAATTACATTTACAAAAACAATATTATCCTGTTAAACTACATTAAATTGTCAAACACATACAGAACAGTGCTCACACAGCGTGCAACAAGTTTAAGTTCTTGCGTTCTTTTTTTAGAGAACCGCTTTTCGACAGACCAAACTATATGTGCGATTTAAAACAATTACTACAGCAACAAACAAAGGTCAACCATTGAAAAATACAAATCAATAAACAATTCAGTCATAATTAATGGAAGTACTGTTTATGCACAAAACACTTGCCTTGCATTATTTTCACAAATTATGTTCAAATGTTAATTAACTATGTTACTGTTTCTAATGTTACAAGTTTGAAAAAAATATTTTCAAGTTCCTGCTTAGATAAGAAAGTTCAAGTTTCAAATAATTTCCTTTCAAGTTCCTTACTTAGACATATTACAAACTTCATGTTAAGAGTGCAACCACGTGTTAAGTCACAATGTAAATGTTGTCTTTTATGTTAAACATTAATCCAGGGAGTAATCTGATCGCCAGTTAATGGGGTCAGGAAGGAATTATTTTTTTTCCCTCTCTGATACAATTGGCTACGTTTCAAGGAGGGTTTTTACTGTTTTTCTTCCTCTGGATTCAATGTATATTTAAGTTAACAATTTTTGAGATAGAACTTGCATGTTAAAAAAAACATTATCTCAAGTTTACAATACTGATTCATTTAAAGTTCAACTGTTCTTACATTCAAATGTTAATACTTTTAATACAAAATGCTTTAACAGTTATTGTTGAACAAAAGAACATTTTACAAAAATAAACATGTTTAATATCACAATAGTACTTATTTCATCATAACTGAAACCTTACAAGTGTCAAATATGTATATTAATAACTAAACACCTTTCCAAACATACACATCTCATTGCTGTCATTTTTTGACGGGCAAGTCGCTAGTAGTAAATAAATAGTACATCTGTGTTCACATTTAAATATCTAAAACAAGTTAAAAAAACCTGTTATTTCACTTTTGAACGGTGATGTCAAGTTACTAGCTAAGATATTTGCTAAAAGAATTTCAATCTGGTTTCATACTTCACAGACAAACAGGGGATAATATTAAGAGAATCTTGAATATCATTCACCTTTTACGAAAATCCAACTCCCCTCACTGCCTGCTTGCACTTAATATCGAAAAGGCATTTGACACGTTTTGAATTGCCTTTTCTGTTTGCCACTTTGTCCAAATTTGGATTTAAGGGAAGGTTTATCAATATGCTACATACTTATTACAACTCTCCCAAGGCTAACCTAAAACATCCAGGTTCGCAACATGCATTTCGATACAACAAGACACCAGACAGGGGTGTCCTCTGTCCCCTCTGCTCTTTGCTTTGGCGATTGAGCCCCTGGTCCAGGACATCAGGGTCAACTCGCCAGTCAAGGGCTTTGAGTTAGGACACCATCACCTCCAATGTTCTTTATTTGCTAATGACCTTTTTTTGCTCACTGGCAAACCCTGAGTCATCTATAGAGGCCCTGATGTCTACTATTGACCAATATAGTTCCCTCACAGGTCTCCGCCTAAACTTTCACAAAACTGAAGCTCTCAGCTTAAGTCTCTCTACAGAAACTCTAAATCACCTAAAATCAACCTACAATTTTTTTTAGCCTATTTCCCATATGAAATACCTTGGTATTAACATAACTAACAAGATTTCAGACCTATACAAGGCAAACTATCCCCCTCTTCTTAAATCCTTAACAACAGACATAGGCACTTGGTCTAGATCACACATTTCTTGGACGGGAATGTTCAACACTCCTCCAGATAATCCGAAGCCTTCCTTCATGTTGAAATGGGAGTTGGACCTGAACCAAACGTGGGACAACAACAAATGGACTGAGGCCTGCTCAAACCTTACTAACGGCTCGATAAACTACAGTCTCTTAGTAACTTCTATAAAGATCCTTCATAGGGCGTATATGACCCACGCAAGGATGTACAAAATCACCTCTTTTTTTTTCTTTTCTTTTTTTTGTATGTCCGATCATGCTTTCTTCTTCTTGTTTCTCTGGTATTCATGGTTAAAGTTAAATTCTAACCCTTGTACAGAGTACTTGAGAAGTTTATTAGTTAAATTGAATTCATAGCTTTTTGATTCTTCCAATGCCCTGAAAGTTTTCTAAAGGCATGGCATGTTCTAAGCAGACTGCAATCTTTGCTGATTAGTGTGAAGCCTTATACAATGTCATTTAAAGGGTAGAAATATCACAAAAACATTTAAAAATTAGTTAGGACAATAGTTTGTGGCTGTATAACTGTTCAAAATATACAACATTGCTTTTTTATATGATGAGTTTGAGAAACACACTACCATACAATCGTTTTCTGTTATATTAATCAAACGCTACTTGTGGATTTATATACCTTAATGTTGTAAACATTCTTTCAACTTGTTCTTAATAACGAACAATGAAACAAAAATAAACCTGTTTCCAGCTCAGTATTCCGATAAAAACAGTTATTACACTGCATTCTGGGAAGCTGAGATGGGACATGCAAATGTACCCCCAAATGCCTTTCTCTTCAATCCATAGACTATTTTAAACATGGCTGCCTTTAAGCTTATGCATGCTGTATTACACAGCTTTTATGCAAAGCCAAGGTTGGATTATACACAAGCTGGGAATCCTACCCACGTACAGCTGTTTCAAGCTTACTGGCTAACATCAGCGTGGAGCAGGATCTCAGCCTGTTTTGTGGACCTTATGAGTAGGTAGTTCACCACAACAATCATTTAATATATGGTGGTCAAAAAAGAGATAGAAGCCCTCCACCGTACAGTAGTACAGTAAATATATAGTACATCTGCGTTCACATTTAAATGTCGTAAACAAGTTAAAAAAAAACTGCTTCCAGCCCAGAATTCCAAGAAAAATAGTTATTACACTGCATTCTGGGAAGCTGAGCTGGGACATGCAAATGTGCTCACAAATACCTCGCTCTTCAATCCATAGCCAATTTAAACATGGCTTCCTTTAAGCTTTGCCTGCTGTATTACACAGCTTTTATGCAAAGCCAATGTTGGATTATACCCAAGCTGAGAATCCTATCCACGTACAGCTGTTTCAAGCTTACTGGCTATCATCAGCATGCTTAGTAATGCAAAAATTGCATGTTGCACCACACAGCTGTCATAACAGTTAACCGCCCTGGCGGTCTGGGCGTGTCAGTGCCCCCCAGTGTTAAAGCGGTACACTCAGGGGTGCTGACGCGGCCAGACCGCCTTGTTCCGCCCACCTGCGTCGCATACGATCGCACAAAAGGGAAAAGGGAACCCGGAAGACAGATGCATGTGATCCTGAGCGTGGCTCAGGATTGGCGCTTTAGGTACTGACAAATAACCCCAAGCCATGCTCAGGATTACCGATAAGGCGGTTAAAGAATTAAAGCTTGACTGGGATAAGCATCCTAAGCTGTAACTAAAACAACCTGTTTTACGGTAAATAGAATAGGTAGACTAGATGGGCCTTGGTTCTCATCTGTCAACACAACTATGTTTCTGTACTTTAAATGATGCAAAATTACTTTATAGCCAAGATTTTTTCATGTTGTTAAAATGTATTAAAAGACATGGGAGGTTTCTGGTTTTTACTAGGTTTATAATTTTTATTTTACTATTTACTTTTATGCATTTTGTTTTATTAAGTGCTTATAAGCTCTGTTTTTTCTGACTAAAATCATACAAATAGTTCCTGCTTGGGTCTGCCCTCTACAGCTCATAAAGGCACAGACCCTGCTGCATTTTCTGTGCAGTGTCTCATACTAACCAGTCAGTGACTATGTCTTAGTATGTTGCAGCATGTTGCCGGGACTTTGCATCTGATTGGTTCCAGTAATACAAAGTCTGTGTCTTCATGAGCTCCATAGTACTATTCATTTGAGTCGGTAAAAACAGAGCTTATAATCACTTCTTAACAACATAAAGTTCTTGTTGTTTGATCTTTGTGTCTGACTCTCTGGGACCCTAGGGACTGCAGCATACCAGGCATATCTGTTAGCTTCTACCCCTCTGTATTTCCTCAAGCTCATGTTCATTGCTTCAATTTACCTCATCTATCCATATCCACCTCTGCCACACCCTTACTCTGGTGCCTTTAAATTTCCCTATAATCAGAATATTCTCTTGAGAATCCTGTCTTTTAAAGATATGAGCAAAAGATTTGAGCTTCAGCCTCATGATCAAACCGTCCAGTCAACAGTTTGTCTTGATTTCGTGTAGTATTGACTTTTTTGATCTTCTGGTAGTCCAAGAGACTCTAAGCAGTTTTTTTCGTACACCACAAATCAAAGGCGCAATTTCAATGGTGCTCTGCCTTCTTTATGGTCCAGATCTCACATCCGTATGTTACTACTGGGAATACCATAGTTCTAACTATACAGACCTTTTTTGATAGTTATTATGCTTTATTTGTAACTAGCGACTTGCTCGTCAAAAATGACGGCAAAAACATTTAAAGCCTCGCAATGATGTTTGTTGCCACACAATGCAAGCCCCCCCCCCCCCCCCCCCCCCTTTAACTTGCGGGCCTCGCGATGAGCGCCTTCGCCTTTAGACAGCCATGGTCCAAATATTTTCTTTTTTAGATTCACAGCTCCCTTTTCTAGGTGAATAATTCTTTACAGTTTCTGAAGGACAATATTTAGAGTAGGTTAGCTAGCACTGTAAATAAGGTGCTTACACACTGACCTTATAACAGCAGCCCTCGAGCAAATATCTTTATGACTATTATAGAAACAATGCACCTTTCATATCAGTTAACAAGTGATAGGTCTGAGAAATACCATTCTTTAAGTTGTTCTCACACTACATTGGATTGTCCGCTGAGATTTTCTAGTTTTTCTGTAACTGAAATAGTACTAATTCTTGACTATTACACTTCATAAACCTTGTATAGGCAAAAAATACACACCGATTAATTGTAGAAAACAATATAAGAGAATGAATGGGGTATAGGATGAAGAATAAAAATAAAAATTTTAATAATTACTTTAAAAAGTAAAAAAAAAAACGCCGCTCAGTATAGATATACATTTCTATTTTATTCTTCATCCTATATCCCATTCATACTCTTATATTGTTTTCCACTTCATAAACCTTGCCTTCACCAGGTTAAATGAAACCATGCAAGAGTTAAAATAAAAACAAGCACAGCATGAGGTAGATTGGGTCCCAAAACATTATCGCTTTGAAGGATATATTGGGAACAGGTTTGGGTGGATAAGAAAGTGGAAGGCAACAGGATACATAATCATGCAATAGCACTGGACTTACAAGATGTAAATTGAGACCCAGAATATATATCTTTTGTAAAACAACCAAAATGATACATAGCACTTGTTTAAGCAGTTGATAATGTATCTTTAACTATAAATATGTTAATTATATTCATCAATCAATATTTGTCTGACATCATACATCTTCAAGCGATAGTGTCATCACATATAATAGTTGTCAAACTACTTATTGTTGTCACGCTTTGCGAGCTCGCAAAGTGAGCTCGCAAGAACTGGTCCCTCGCAAAGCGAGGGACGCAGTTCGGGCCGCAAAGGTGGTCCCTCGCAAAGCGGGGGGCTGCATTTGCGGAGATGAAGGCTCCCACGTCGGCTGCAATGAGCCATGCGAGGGGCCGCATTTGAGGAGGTGGAGACTCTACGGCACCTCACAAGCGGTTACAAACACCCACAGAAGCAGGACTTGGGGAAAAAACACAAAAGCAATGAGTAAATATGGATTTACACAAAAAAAATACGAGCCGCGGGACTTAGAAAAAAACCCATTACGAACTCACAAGAATACGACCTTAACGGCCGAACCGCACACAGCTGAAAACATTAAAAAAACAATAAAAACACACAAAAATTACATAAAAAGCTTACCCACAGCAAGTGGGCACCCAGGACCTCTGCAAGTGAACTTACACCTCACTTTAAGTCCAAATTACCGAGTTTATACACACAAAAATCCCCTAAGCGAGAGAAAAAATGGCCACCGGAAAAAACGACAACGAGGCTACACGACCCTAAAGCCGCAAAACACCACCAAGCACATACGGCTTTTCCAAAAAGCCGTACGAGGTACAAGATACACTTTTAGCAAGGACGCTAAATCATCCACAAAAAAAATTTGCCGCCATTTTACAACACTAACTTACAGAATGCGGAAGTACACAGCTACACTAACGGCTTCCCCTCACGCACGCAGCCTATTTACACTACACACTGCACACATTGCTGACACTTACACCTCAGCTCCACAACACTGCAAACCTACATTGTATGCTGCAGCAACATCAAAACAGATTGGCAGCTCTTCAGCACAATGCTTCCTGCATATATTACTTACAAATAGGTAAAGTATATTAATTTATTAATTATTTAATTAGCATACAAAAATACATATACACAAAAAAAAACAGTATTGCAATAAACACAAAAGACATTCACCGCGCGCCTCACAGCGAGCGCCAACGCTGCTCATAGCACACAAACTACACCAGGGGACAGCCTTGCAATAAGCGCAAAAAGCAGATCAGCACCGACCTTACAATGACAGCAAAAGCGCCTCTCAAAAAAAATATATATATAACAAGCTGAAGGCACTTATTGTGAGGCATGCAATGAGCCCCAAAGGCGCTCAGCGCAAGCCTTGCAATGAGCACCGAAGGTCCTCAGGGTAAAAAACGGTTTCCATTATGTCTCAAACAGCATTCCCTGACTTACAATTTGATGCCCGTCATTTTTTGACGGGCAATTCGCTAGTCAGATAATTATAATGGAACTAGCGAATTGCCCGTCAAAAAATGATGGCAATGAAATTGTAAGTGTGCTAATGCGGTTTGGTGTATAATAATACATTAATAAATTAATATACTTTACCTATTTTGAAGTAATATATGCAGGAAGCATTCTGCTGAAGAGCTGGCAATCTGTTTTGATGTTGCTGCAGCATTAGTGGTGTGGAGCTGCTGTGTAAGCATGATGAATGTGTGCAGTGTAACACTGTGCGTGCGCGAGACCAAACCGTTAGCGTAGTTGTGTACTTCCGCATTGTTCTAAAATGGCGGGTAATGTGTGGTATGCGTCTTAGCAGAATATCCGTAGGTCTTTTGTGGTGTTTTGTGAGTTTCTTGTGGTGTTTAGCGTGTTTAGACTGCTGTAGCCTCGTTTTCGTTTTGTTCGGCAGACATTTTTTCTCTTGCTTAGAGAATTTTTTAGTGTCTAAACTCTTTTATTTTGAGTTAAATTAAGGTGTAACTTGTTTTTTTTGAGGTCCTGGATGGTTCCTCTTGCTGTAGGTAAGCTTTTTATGTATGTGCTGTGTGTATTTATTGTGTTTTTCATTTTTTCATGTCCGTGGGTTGCGGACGATTTTTGCGAGGTCGTAATGAGTGGTAACGTGTCTCGTATGTTTTTTGCGTTACGACGTGAAGTTTGCGAGGGTCGCAGTTGCTGGCAAGGATCGCCTCGGCTCGTTACGCGAGCTTGCAAGCGTTAGCAACAACTCGTATGCTCACAACTATATATGTGATATATTCCATGCTCTTTCTATATAAATGACCGGTCCTTTCCCTCTTCACCATCGCAAATCTGACAGCTGCAATCCTGACGCCAACCGACAGATGGCGCAGACAATTTTCACATAAGGCGCGCCGACAGAAGAGGCCTTGAGCTATGAGAGGCGTGCCCGAGGCCCTTGGGGGCCGAGTGCCCGCGCCGAACATAGCTATGGCCTCGTTGTCTATTCAGCGCTATTGTGTTGCGCCACGTTGGAGGGGAGAATAGTTTTTTTGCCTTACATCAAACATGACGGCGCCCGAAAATTTACAGCGCCCTCTGCCGGATGGCTCCTGTAACTGCAGCTGTCAGTGCTGCCAAAGACATGCAAAGGAGACGATGGATAGATCCAAGTGGCCTTATGTATAGGAATTAAAATGTAATGGACTTATAAGTGAGACAGCAGAATTATAACCTTTTGATTGTAGTTAGTGAGTTAAAGAGGTATGTGGTATGAAAAATGTTTATGTCACAGAACAAGGTGAGCTGGACCAGCACTGTAATGATCCCCTGGGTTAAGCCTCTGTCTGTGCACAGTTTTCTCTTCTACAATGCTGGAGTAGACAGAAGATTTTAGTAGCCTTTCAGCAGATCAGTGAGCCACAAGCAAAGCACAAAACTCCAGCATCTAGAAAATAAATATAATCCTACACTTATGTCCTAACCAAGAGACACTTTCTTCATTGATTAGGGTGCAGGATATTTATAGGAAAATAAAGAGGTAACATTAGACACTATCACTGGGTAATACAATAAGTGAAATGAAAAGCACTAGGCCAGAAGGCAATGTTATAATAATAACTCAGAGCGGTATAATAATATATGGTTGATTTGAATCTTAAAAAGTCCCATAGGTGAGCATTAGAAGATGGTTTTGATTGTGTATGGAAACAAAAGTTGAAACATATGGAGAGGTTATCTGCACCCAAGACTTGTGCACAAGCAAAGCCTATCAATATTCATACATTACAATGCTAACTCTGGTAAACTGATGCAGAAAAAAGGAACCTTTTAACATTAAAATTACATGTTACAGTTTCTGAAGCTATACATGGTTCCCAAATATTATTTTTTTGAAGGATCTGGCTGTGGGTCTTGTTTGTTCTGTAGGTCACCTGATGGAAGCTCTCATGTCACAGGATTGGAGTACTAGTATCTAGCCTGTTGCTTGGTAATGGTTTTAGACAAATACAAGGTAACAAACTGAAAATAATTTGAGGTTCCAATTTGGATTGTAAGTAAAATGGAAACACAAAGTAAACAAGAATATTTCAAAAGATACCAATTGCAGCCCTCAAGCAAATACCTATTAAAGTCCACGTTTATAATGTATACAGGTTACCATCCTTGTCACTAGGCAATCAGGCAGTTAGTTGCCTGTGGGCATTTCACAGGCAGCTATGTGACTGCTGCACCTTTGCAACCAACAAATCCACCTGTCTCACATTGTGTGTGTCAGAAAAATGATAGGCTGTACCATGTTATTTAGAATCTTTTCACACAACGGGTTATGTTTATGGGTAGCCCGGAGCACATTTGTAGAATGCGGTCACTAGTTTAGCATGGTGCACTGTAGAGCATTCATAAGATCACACCCAGCCCTTAGAGAAAGTGGTGGAGACAGCAGCAGCCTGATCTTTATCTACTCCATACTGTAAATATAACAACAGGAGATAGTATAAAAAAAAAATACACAGACACATTTTATATATATATATATATATATATATATATATATATATATATATAAATATATATATATAAATATATATATATATATATATATATATATATATATATTACACATACACATACACACACACACACACCCACGTGCACGCTTTGGTTGGTCGAACACTAGTTTTGATTTTAAAATCTAATCATGTTGTCTGTTACTTTCTCAGTTGTAAACTAAACTAATTTACCTCCCTTTAGTCCTGCTGAAAGCTTTGGCAGTTGCAGCTGGCACATTCACATTTCTTCCACCTCAGGAATTTGATCTGCTGATATTAAAATTAAATCAAAATGGTAGATTACACAGGAGGTATTTAATTAGAGACCCTATTTTTTTTACATTCTAAAAATAGTGAATATTTCTTCAAATCGATACATAAAAAAAAAAAAAAAAAAATGACCACATTGATCCTTTAGATGAAACCATGCTGGTAATAATATCTTTTTTAGAAAGGTAGCCTGTAGAACAGGACACCGGTGCCTGAAAAATATTGTTTTGAAAGAGATATTATGGGTAGATTTGGATGGGTGAGAGAGTTCATAGCACTTAGGTATTTGAAAAGAACACTGGACACTAAAGACTTCAATCAGCTTGAAAGAATATATAGGCTCCCATTCAACTGCGGTTTCGGGAGATCCGGTAGCC
Source organism: Discoglossus pictus (assembly GCA_027410445.1). Classification (NCBI taxonomy): domain Eukaryota; kingdom Metazoa; phylum Chordata; class Amphibia; order Anura; family Alytidae; genus Discoglossus; species Discoglossus pictus. Next base: position 141,087,081 of record CM050167.1, on the reverse strand, counting down.
TGTAAGTGAGGTTGCAAGTTAATTAGCTATTCAAATGGCGTCTTTTTGTGGGCTCCAAACGGATTACGAGTTACGGCCTTGAAAAAATTGCGATGGTTAAACCCGTAACTTACAGCCTCCCTAAACCTTTGATCTTTCACTTTTGCATGAGTTACAATGGCTACAATCGCAAATCGCTATTCAATTGCTCCAATTCCCCAAGCCCGCAAATGCTTTCATACCCGTAAATGGCAAATGAAGGAGAAAATCCAATGAGTGCAAGAGAGAACCCACAAGAGAATTAAACACCTTCGTAGCACTGTAAATGCAAATAAAAAAATCACTACTGCACTGTAAATAACGGGAAAGCGATGATAGAGTTAATTGCACAACAATCTCAAGCCCGCAAATCGGCAGTATATCTTTATTGTATGTTTCATTTTGGGGTTAAATTGTTCTTGGGTATCAATGAGTTAATACATATCAGGCCACCCATATGGCCTAGAACAGTATTGGCATTCATTTTCATTATTTTGTGGGTTTGCAAGACTAATCGCATATCGGACCCTCAAACCTAATTGATTGACATGTAACCATCATGTTTTACTGACGTAATTTTGACAGTCTTATTTTCTATTGGCCGATTCGAAATGGGAGGTTACGGGCTTGCTTAATTGATCATGATTACGCTCGGAACTGCTACGAACCAGTGCATGGGTTACGGTTGCAGCTTTGGGCCAGTAATTTGCAACCTTGAGCAATTGAATAGTCGGAAACCAATGGGAGCCTGCAACTCACTCGCAGACATTCGGCCTACAACGATCCAGTTGTGGGCCTGGAATTGAATGTGGCTCATACTTGGTAACAAACCCTAAATGATATGTAATACTTTTTAAACAGTGGTTTATTTATAGGGACACATTAGACATTAGAAAAAATATTGTTCTTGAATAATATAAGTTGGATCTTACATAATTAAATACATTTAGTCCAATTATATAAAGCTATGAATTTATATATATATATATATATCCCTTTTGCCTATAGGATGCTGTCTAGTTGGCCTCTCTCACAGTATGTCACTGTGTGAGGTTGATGGACAGTAGCCAGGTTAGGAATTATTATGCGGTTCTCTGTTCATCTGTAGGAGTCTGCCATGTTAGCCTCTCTTCTGTTCATACCTCAGAACTAGTCACTGTGTGAGGTAGGGGGTAGCAATCTGTAAATCTCCATATTGTAGTTTCTAGTGCACACACACAACAGATAGCTGCTTCATATTGAACCGTGTGGTTCTGGCTGTTGCACTAGATGCTGCACCATATGACCATGAGGACGAACAGGAAAAAGGAATGGGAGGATGGAGAAGGGGAAATATGGCAACCTTCTAGAGACAAGCAGAGGGAAATTACACTTCAATAAATAAATTGAGGTATGTGGCATACATTGAGGTATGTGGCTGACCCGCCCCAAAATACTACAAATATACATACATTCGTAAAAACATTTATATCTTAGTAACTTCATGAAGCCATTACAAGCCGAGACATAATATGAATGTTAGTACCAACTTTTAATGTAATAAAACAGAGCAAACTGACAGATAGTGACCAATACCAAACACTATCGGCAGCCTGTGACCCCTATGTGTGCAGCAGAACCTGTGGGCAACTCCAAAGGAGAACTTACTATCCCACCCAGCATGGGAGGTGGTCTTTCACATCGCAGTGTCACATATATTGTGCCCACAAGTCCTGAAATCTTGGTCTATACCATAAAACTCATTAGGAAATACTATATGGATAAGAAATAGAATTATGTCTAGCAGAAATTGGGAGTTTGATAGAAACATAATTTTAAACAGAAACGTACAACAAGAGAACACACCCTGAAGCTGAATTCTTCTGATGCATTTCTACTTAAAAAGGACAACTGTGGTTATATATATATATATATATATATATATATATATATATATATATATATATATATATATATACATACAAACATACATACACACATTTATATATATATATATATATATATATATATATATATATATATATATATATATATATATATATATATATATATATATATATATACACACACGTGATAATGGGCAAAATTAATTTCAAAAGAAAAAACATCCTTTACATTTGCAATTTTTCTATGCAACTGTTATTTAATGTGGGATTCTATTTTGATTTCTGAGCTCATTCCGTTTACTATTTTCTCCACATGATGTGTCTGTAAACCAATGACCTTTCCATTACTTCTGTTGAAAGCACTGGCAGTTTTAGCTGCAATATTCAGTTTGTGCAGATTGAAGTTTCTTCTATATTCCAAGTCTTCTTTAATCTCAGGAAACTGATGTATAAAAAAACTAAAATGGTAGAATCCATAGCAGCATAATTGCTTATAAAAATGAATAAATTAGAGACTGTAGTATTTACATTCTAAAAACATTTTTCCTTTCTTCAAGTGCAATGGATCTACAGGAAAGACTGGCAGAAGAAATGGTAGGAGCCAAAACACAATGCAAATATGGACAGGATAGGCATGCAGTTATGTCAGTATAAAAATGTCATGGTTTATTATTATAATAATCGAGACTAGAAAAACCAGACCAAGTGGGCAACATATTTCTTAGACTTTTCTCTCCGATCCCTGGTCTGCACAAGCTCTTTAAGAATGGTCAGATTACTTGGGGCATCTCTTTATTCACTAAATCTCCAGATTTCTACTGTTTGGCCCCCAGAGGCTGCTGCAACTGTGCGACCGGCCACACTGACCTGTGAAAGAGAGAGAGAATATTTGGGTGGGTGAATACAAAGCCAATATGTTACACTTCCATGCCTACTACCAACACACAGTTGCAAATTTAGTTTAGTGGCAAGCCACTTCCAGAAAGATTCTGCAATAGTCTCACCCCGTTCACCACGTGGCCATGAGTTTGTGTGCAGAGAGTCCGAGGTGGGTCAGTGGGTACATGAACCTGAAAAGAAGAACAAGAATGTTAACTAATGATCCTGATGTGTCATTTTGACTCAATTAAAGTGACTTGTGGGCATTTTTTATATAAATTAGTTAGATTAGTAATGTTATCCTCCTCAATGTAACTCCGATTTAACATTTTGCTTATTTCTAAAAAGCCACCACAGAAACCACAGATACTTTCTGTCTCTCGTGTAGGGTGTGACCTAATACCACAGCACAGGGCTTCACACTAACATTGTCACATGCTAATATCAAGCAGAAACGGACACGCTGTGTGTGCGAGCAGCAAGAGACACTGCTAATGTGGTTTTACATCACAGTGTATGAGAGAGGACAGGAAGAAAGAGGGAGGCAATAGTCTATTTTATATCATAATTACATTTAGGAAGATAAATGTGCTAAGTAAAGCATTCATATAAACATTCATAAAAAAACTGCATAGTGTCACTTTGACTTTATTTCCATGAGCTGTATTGTGATATGTCTGCACTTGCTACAGTATAGCATCGATTTAGCTTAAAGGGTTAATGTAATGGTCCAGTGCTGTTGACTTCAAGCAGCAAAGACAAATGCGTGATTAAAAAAAAGTTGGTCTGTTCTGAGAAAATGAGCACTGCTGTGATCTTTAAAAGGACCAAAAACTTAAACAAATGCAACATAATTTAAGAACGCAAAAAAATGTAGCCTCTAATTATCTTTTATATGCAATTCTGCTGCTTTGGAATCTGCCATTTTGGATTCTACAGAAAAACTCCCTGAAGTTGGAAAAGTCTTTCAATAAACAGGAAGCGTCAGGCTGGACAAGATGATTGTGACAGTTACATCTGCCAGTGCTCTCAGAAAGATTAAAAGAGAATCTTTACCAGGACACCTTATAGGTAACAGGCACTAGCAGGCAAGAATGCAAAAGCCTTGCAGAATAATTGCATATAAAAATATAAAGCTTGTGTTTAATTATGTTTTTCCTTCTAAAATATGTAGCCAGGTATCTAGTTTAATTATTAAAAAAGACATAGAAAAAGATTGATCACAATGGTCCTATAAGCATATACAATTTATACTCCCTATTAAGAGACTTAAGGCTTCTGGTATCTCCCCCTTTCTCTTTCTAGTCTGTACTATAGGGAGCCATCTTGCACACTGTGACTTGCAGTACTGCATTTTGTAGGCTAAGTGGAGAGAGCTCATACTAACGGTGTCATCCTGTTGGACAGCAAGCAATGACGTGCTGTATGTTTGAATCTGAGACAACACTAAACTGACAGAATTTTCACAGTTACACAGATCCTTGCTTACATTCTATACCAGCAAAGTGTTATTGTAAATGCTTACACATAATGATTATGACGGAAAATCCTGTCCGCACATATACCGTATATACTCCAGTATAAGCCGACCCGAGTATAAGCCGAGGCACCTATTTTGCCACAAAATATTGGGAAAAATGAGTGACTCGAGTATAAGCCGAGGGTGGGAAATGTGCTGCCCCCTGTGTCCCTCTTGTGCCCTCTGTGTCCCCCTCTTGTGTGCCCCCTCTCTCTCTCCCCTGTGTCTCTTCCCCCCTCCCTTATCACCCTCCTCACCCTCAACCCCCCTCCTCATCCTCCCTCCTCAACCTCAACCCCCTCATCCTCAACCCCCCTCCTCATCCTAAACCCCCCTCCTCATCCTAAACCCCCCTCCTCATCCTAAACCCCCCTCCTCATCCTAAACCCTCTAAATACCTCCCCCTCTCCCTTTCCCCTGACTTACCTCCATCTGCAGCTTCTGCTCCAGCCTCCGCTCCTTCCGGCGTCATGACCCGGCGTCGGCACCCGGTATATGCTAATGACGTGACGTCACATGTGCGCCACGTCATTAGCCGGGTCAAGATGCCGGAAGGAGCGGAGGCCGGAGCAGAAGCTGCAGATGGAGGTAAGTAAGGGGAAAGGGAGAGGGGGAGGTATTTAGAGGGGTAAAGTTAAGATGGGGTTTAGAATGAGGGGGGGGGGGGTTGAGGATGAGGAGAGGGGAGGGAAAGAGACACAGGGGTTTAGAGAGAGACACAGGAGAGTTAGAGAGACACGGGGGGGGGGGGGGGGCTAAAAAACTTGGCTTATACTCGAGTATATACGGTATATATACAGTCAGGTCCATAAATATTGGGACATGGACACATTTCTAAACTTTTTGGCTCTATACACCACCACAATGGATTTGAAATGAAACAAACAACATGTGCTTTAACTGCAGACTTTCAGCTTTAATTTGAGGGTATTTACATCCAAGTCAGGTGAATGGTGTAGGAATTACAACAGTTTGTATATGTGCCTCCCACTTTTTAAGGGACCAAAAGTAATGGGACAATTGGCTGCTCAGCTGTTCCATGGCCAGGTGTGTGTTATTCCCTCATTATCCCATTTACAAAGAGCAGATACAAGCTCCAGTGTTCATTTCAAGTGTGCTATTTGCATTTGTTGCTAACTCTCAATATGAGATCCAAAGAGCTGTCACTATCAGTGAAGCAAGCCATCATTAGGCTGAAAAAACAAAACAAACCCATCAGAGAGATAGCAAAAATATTAGGTGTGGCCAAATCAACTGTTTGGAACATCCTTAAAAAGAAAGAACGCACCGGTGAGCTCAGCAACACCAAAAGACCCGGAAGACCACGGAAAACAACTGTGGTGGATGACCGAAGAATTATTTCCCTGGTGAAGAAAACACCCTTCACAACAGTTGGCCAGATCAAGAACACTCTCCAGGAGGTAGGTGTATGTGTGTCAAAGTCAACAATCAAGAGAAGACTTCACCAGAGTAAATACAGAGGGTTCACCACAAGATGTAAACCATTGGTGAGCCTCAAAAACAGGAAGGCCAGATTAGAGTTTTCCAAACAACACCTAAAAAAGCCTTCACAGTTCTGGGACAACATCCTATGGACAGATGAGACTAAGATCAACTTGTACCAGAGTGATGGGAAGAGAAGAGTATGGAGACGGAAAGGAACTGCTCATGATCCAAAGCATACCACCTCATCAGTGAAGCATGGTGGTGGTAGTGTCATGGCGGGGGCATGTATGGCTGCCAATGGAACTGGTTCTCTTGTATTTATTGATGATGTGACTGCTGACAAAAGCAGCAGGATGAATTCTGAAGTGTTTTGGGCAATATTATCTGCTCATATTCAGCTAAATGCTTCAGAACTCATTGGACGGCGCTTCACAGTGCAGATGGACAATGACCCGAAGCTTACTGCAAAAGCAACCAAAGAGTTTTTTTAAGGGAAAGAAGTGGAATGTTATGCAATGGCCAAGTCAATCACCTGATCTGAATCTAATTGAGCATGCATTTCACTTGCTGAAGACAAAACTGAAGGGAAAATGCCCCAAGAACAAGCAGGAACTGAAGACAGTTAGCAATAGAGGTCTGGCAGAGCATCACCAAATTAAAGCTTAAAGTCTGCAGTTAAAGCACATCTTGTTCGTTTCATTTCAAATCCATTGTGGTGGTGTATTGAGCCAAAAAGATTAGAATTATGTTGATGTCCCTGATGTTGATGGACCTGACTGTATATGTATATATATATATATATATATATATATATATATATATATAAGTACATCTCCGTTCACATTTGAATGTCTAAAACAAGTTAAAAAACCTGCTTCCAGCTCAGAATTCCGAAAAACAGTTGTTACACTGCATTCTGGGAAGCTAAGCCGGGACATGCAAATGTGCCCACAAATGCCTCGCTCTTCAATCCATAGCCATTGTCAAACATGTTGTGAATACTGTAGTATGTAGAGTGTTACTTTGGACTTGAAAAAGAGAGGTTCGCTCTTGAAAGCTAGTCATGAAAACTATGAATATGTTTGTGAATAAAAAAGGTATCACTATATACTGCAATACTCTGATTATTCATCTATATAAGTGTACAATATATATATATATATATATATATATATATATATATATATATATATATATATATATATATATATATATATATATATATATATATATATATATACACATATATATATATATATATACACACACAGTAGATATAAAAAGTCTACACACCCCTGTTAAAATGTCAGGTTTCTGTGCTGGAAAAAAAAATGAGACAAAGATAAATCATTTCAGAACTTTTTCCACCTTTAATGTGACCTATAAACTGTACAACTAAATTAAAAAACAAACTGAAAATCTTTTAGTTAGAGGTAGGAAAAAATATAAAAATAAAATAATATGGTTGCATAAGTATGCACACCCTAAAACTAATACTTTGTTGAAGCACCTTTTGATTTTATTACAGCACTCAGTCTTTTTGGGTATGAGTCTATCAGCATGGCACATTTTGACTTGGCAAGATTTGCCCACTCTTCTTTGCAAAAATACTCCAAATCTGTCAGATTGCGAGGACATCTCCTGTGCACAGCCCTCTTCAGATATTCATATTCCTGTAGCTCCTTTAATGTTGTTGTAGGCCTCTTGGTAGCCTCCCAGACCAGTTTTCTTCTCATCTTTTCAGCAATTTTGGAGGGAGCTCCAGTTCTTGGTAATGTCACTGTTGTGCCATATTTTCTCCACTTGATGATGACGGTCTTCACTGTGTTCCATGGTATATCTAATGCCTTGGAAATTCTTTTGTACCCTTCTCCTGACTGATACCTTTTAACAATGAGATCCCTCTGATGCTTTGGAAGCTCTCTGTGGACCATGGCTTTTGCTGTGGGGTGTGACTAAAAAAAATTCAGGAAAGACCAACTAGAGCAGCTGAACTTTATTTGGAGTTATTCAGAAGCACTTTAATTTAAATGATGGCAGGTGCATGCTGACTCATATTTAACACGATTTGGAATGTGATTGCTTAATTCTGAACACAGCTACATCCCCAGTAATAAGAGAGTGTGCAGACTTATGCAACCACATTATTTTTCCTCTTTTTTTTTTTTCTTCCCTCTACCTAAAAGATTTCAGTTTGTTTTTCAATTGAGTTATACAGTTTATAGGTCACATTAAAGGTGGTGTGTAGACTTTTTATATCCACTGTATGTATATATATATATATATATATATATATATATATATATATATATATATATATATGTAATATACACACACCTCTATATAAATACTTTCTTACCTGCCCGATGCTGCAAACTTCCTGGGGTGAGGGTCACAGCAAGTCAGAGGGCCAAGGGGGGCCAACAAGGACTGAGGGGGCAAAAAAGGCTGAGGAAGGCTGCAGAGGTCTGCAGGGGCCATAGGGGCCCACAAGGACAGAGGGAGGCCACAGGGGCCTGTGAGGGGCCACATGAGGCTGAGGGGGAACACAGGGGTCTAAAGGAGGCCTCAGAAGTCCGTGAGGGGCCACAGAAGGCAAAGGGGGAACACAGGGGCATGTGGGGGGCACAGTGGGCCATAAGAGACCCTAGGGGCCACAGGGGAATTGCAGGGGCCACAGAGGACCCGCAGGAGGTCCGCAGGGGCCCTTCAGAGGCCATGGGCCTTGGTGCCTTGCACTGGTTGCACAGATTGGTAGCTCCGCCTGGGCTCCAGGCAATAGTTGTTCGAAATGTCAGCTCACAGTATAGGATACAGGTTCCAGAAAACAGTTACAGTGCCTTGCAAAAGTATTCACCCCCTTGACTTTTTACCTATTTTGTTACATTACAGCCTTAAGTTCAACGTTTTGTTAATATGAATTTTATGTGATGGATCAGAACACGATAGTCTAAGTTGGTGAAGTGAAATGAGAAAAAATAGATTCATAAAACTATTTTTTAGAAATAGAAAACAGAACATTGGCATGTGCGTATGTATTCACCCCCTTTGTTATGAAGCCCATAAAAAGCTCGGTGTAACCAATTACCTTCAGAAGTCCCATAACTATGGAAATTATGTCCACCTGTGTGCAATCTAAGTGTCACATGATCTGTCATTACATATACACACCTTTTTTGAAAGCCCCAGAGGCTGCAACACCTTAGCAAGAGGCACCACTAACCAAACACTGCCATGAAGACCAAGGAACTCTCCAAAAAAGTAAGGGACAATGTTGTTAAGAAGTACAAGTCAGGGTTAGGTTATAAAAAAATACCCAAATCTTTGATGATCCCCAGGACCACCATCAAATCTATCATAACCAAATGGAAAGAACATGGCACAACAAACCTGCCAAGAGACGGCCGCCCACCAAAGCTCACAGACCGGGCAAGGAGGGCATTAAACAGAGAGGCAGCACAGAGACCTAAGGTAACCCTGGAGGAGCTACAGAGTTCCACAGCAGAGACTGGAGTATCTGTACTTAGGACGTCAATAAGCCGTCCGCTCCATGGGAGTTGGGCTTTATGGCAGAGGCGCCAGAAGAAAGCCATTACTTTCAGTAAAAAACAAAATGGCACGTTTTGAGTGTGCAAGGCATGTGGGAGACTCCCAAAATGTATGGAGGAAGGTGCTCTGGTCTGATGAGACTAAAATCTAACTTTTCGGCCATCAAAGAAAACGCTATGTCTGGCGCAAACCCAACACATCACCCAAAGAACACCATCCCCACAGTGAAACATGGTGGTGGCAGCATCATGCTGTGGGGATGTTTTTTAGCAGCCAGGACTGGGAAACTGGTCAGAGTTGAGAAAAAGATGAATTGTGCTAAATACAGGGATATTCTTGAGCGAAACCTGTACCACTCTGTGCGTGATTTGAGGCTAGGACGGAGGTTCGCCTTCCAGCAGGATAATGACCCCAAACCCACTGCTAAAGCAACACTTGAATTGTTTAAGGCGATGTGTTTAAGTAAATGTGTTGGAATGGCCTAGTTAAAGCCCAGACCTCAATCCAATAGAAAATCTGTGGTCAAATCTTAAAGATTGCTGTTCACAAGAGCAAACCATTCAACTTGAAGGAGCTGGAGCAGTTTTGCAAGGAGGAATGGGGAAAAATCCCAGTGATAAGATGTGGCAAGCTCATAGAGACTTATCCAAAGCGACTTGGAGATGTGATTGCAGCAAAAGGTGGCTCTACAAAGTATTGACTTTAGGGGGGTGAATAGTTATGCACATTTACTTTTTCTGTTATTTTGTCCTATTTGTTGTTTGCTTCACAATTAAAAAAGAAAAAAAAAACGTCTTCATAGTTGTGGGCATGTTCTGTAAATTAAATGATGCAAATCCTCAAACAATCCATGTTAATTCCAGGTTGTGAGGCAACAAAACACGAAAAATGCCAAGGTGGGGGGGAATATTTTTGCAAGGCACTGTATGTCTTGGTCACTTATTAGGTGAGTGAAAGTTTTTGGTGAAAATCACATGGAGGAGGATCAACTTAATTAAATAATCATAGTTAAAACATATTGTATAAAAAAAACAATATGTTTTGTCTAAAAAGTAAATTTAAAGCTCATGCTTCAGGTCTAGAAAGGATAGTTCTTTAATGTTGGTAACATTCTTTCTTCTGTTTTTCATAGACTACAATTTAAACCAAAAGGTAGATCATAGTCTAACAGTAGCAGACCTGCTGCTACCAAATATGGTATGGAGGGACAAACTGCACATCATACTTAAATTATACTTAAGGTTCATGCCTCAGTGTGCTGGGAAACCACAGCTAGAGTGGGTGTTGCAGTGAAGGAGAATATATAGTTACATGGCCGGATTTGTAAGTAGGCTACTTAGGCAGATGCCTAAGGGTGCTTACCTTACAGTGGCGCCTCATTTGGCATCTATCCTATAATGTGCACGCACGGCACGGAAAGCCTCCTGGTGCCGGGCACGCTCGCGTCCCGATGTATTCCCTAAGCCACCAAACCCCTACAACCTTTCCCGGGCCTAACCCCCTACACCAGTTACCGGCCGTAAACCTAAACCCCTAACCCTAAGTCCGAACCCTATCCCCCTACACCCCTTGCCGGCCCTAACCCTCACCCCCTACACCACTTACCTGTCCTAACTGTAAACCTAACTCCCTAACCCTAAACCCCTTGCCGGCCCTAACACTAACCCTCTTAGCCTAACCCTAAACCTAACCCCCTAAAAGTAACTTCCTAACCCTAACCCCCTACACCACTTACTGACCCAAACCTGAAAACCCCTAACCACTTACCGAGCACTTGGAGACAACTACATTGGGACGTCGGAGGCGCAGGGCAGTGCAGCATGCATGCGTACATATAACAGGATAGGTCCCTCATTTGTGTATCTGTCATCATGTTTTACATGTTTTTTGCAGCAGGCAGGCAGGAGTGGGTTAAGTCTGTACAAACATCTAAGCTGATCCAGTGGCTGGGCAGATCGGGTTAGGCTGCACTGAACGCAACAGCGCCCTCCCAGAGAAGGAGGAGGGGAGGGACTGCAGGAGAGTGTGCTGGTTCTGCTGGTGCTGACTCTCCGCCCCTGCGCAGCTATAGGCAGGACACAGAAGTGGCTCACAGAGGAAAGCAGTATATGCAAAGGGGATAGTGCTGAGAAGCAGCTTCCAGACACTAGCAGCAGCAATAATGACATGTGTAATACACTTTTATAGCACTTGTTGTTTAATCATTCAGTCATGTCCGACTCATTCTATGGACTGCAGCACACCAGGAATATCTACTTTTTTCTTGGCACAGATACTGGAGTGGGTTGCCAGTTTCTTCTCCAGTGGACCACAATTTGTCTGACCTCTCTGCTGCTCTGCTCTGACAATTTATATATATATATATATATATATAATATTTGAAAAGGCAGTTGAGAGGAGCAATCATAATACAAGGGAAAAATAAGATAGGGTATGATGGAAGGTGAGGTTCATTTTTTCATGTAAAACTAAACATCAAATTTCATCATTTTAGTTATGAATTAATTCTGAAAAAGCCCCAGATCTGCACACTGTATCTGCATTTTATATACGTACTTGAATATGTGTACAGCTAGATAAAGATAGATAGAATAATGGATAGATAGATATCACATCCATAAAGCATAACATGTTGCACCTTACATGCTCCTAGGGGTTCACTGCCCAGGGGCTCCATAAAGGTTAAAGCAGTCCTGATTGTGCAATGTGTTTGAATGTGACCGTGAAGGGCAGGTGACACAGTAGTGACAGTGACACAGACCATGGCTTGAGGCCTGTTTAATACACTCTGAACTGTAACCAAGATTTCCTCTCACACCGGTTGGCTGGAGCTGCCAGCAGACCCCAAATCCTCAAGATCCATGAGAATGCAAGCCCTTCGCTCTTAGAGCATAGTTGTTAGAGAGTTCAATGAGTACAGCAGGAATGATGCCTTCTTACCAACCCTTCTTTATTTAATGACATATATTACAGTGAAATAATAAAACATTCCCAAATATCCCTCAGATATTGAAGCCAATCAAGAAGTCTGCATGTAGCTCCATTTAGCACAAGCTCTTGAGGCCTCAAGGCAATACTTAGGATGCCCCTTGCTGGATTGGTGCCTGAGGATATAACTACATGCATTCAGGAGCACTTTCCACAAAGCATAGATAGCCTCTTACAGTTTCAGAATAGCATCTACTAATACACTGTAGTACCCTGATAATAATGGAAAATCATTATATATAATAACTGACAACTGTGGGAGGAGGGTCTCGTGTCTTTCACACTTACCTTCATGGTTTTGTCAGTAGAGGTAGTATACAGAGAACCCTCTGAATGCAGGATTCCAGTGACCTGGGAATTATGGCCAACATCAAAACACTGGGGAAAGAGAATAGGTGAGAAAAATGAAAGCAGAGTGTGAGTCTAGAGAGAAAACAGAACAAGCACGAGGAGACAATATACAGAAAGAAAATGAGTTGGAGAAAGTACATTTATATTAATAAACCCATATTAAGTATATCCAAGAATCACATGAGAATACTGTACTACATAAAGCATTTCTACACATGCTGTTTTCCATTGCTGGTGCACCTGAGCTAATTTCCGATTGCACCTCTTATACATTATACACATATACAAAAGAATAAAATGAGTTGCTACTGAACATTTCTTTCTGCTCCAACATCAATATACAGGAGGAAGGCTCAAAAAGAGAAATGAAAACATTTTATTAGGCAAAACCGATAATTAATATATAATATATTTAAAAATAGAGTATTCAAGTCTTTGTTTTTGAAAACCTGTATTTTGCATTTCTGATTAACAAAGAAAAATGTAAAATCAGTTAGCTAAATTACATTTTTACAGCCTAGACACTCAATTATATATTATAAATATTTTTTAGAATGAATTCATCCAATCAGAAGCAGCTTCTAGGTCACTGCTGTATAATCTGTGACTAAGTTCAATGCAGAGAAAGAGGACGCTTCCTGCTTGTTTGGTATCACTGACATGTTATAACAGCCAGTAAAAACACTCATATTTTAGAAGGCCGAAGAATTTCATTAAACGTTTTGACCAGATAAGTTGTGTATTGGAATTTTCATTAACTCCTCCAAGGCATAAGAACATTGATTACATAGAGGAGTACAGCAAGTTTTCTTTTATATAAATATACACACCCAACTATATAGATTCATACACAAATCTGTGTTTACCCAGCACAGTGCCTGTAACAATCTGTACCCGCAAGTGCTGGAATGTCCCTCCGGTGCTGCCGTATACATGGATCAGACCCTGATTGTCTCCTGCCCACAGTTGTGGTGCTTCATAGGACATACAGAACAGGTAATTATCCAGCTGTAGAGAACAAACAGAGCAAAGTAAGATATTGGTGGTGAGAAAAAGGAGGGAGAAGGGCAATGATGGTAGATGTATGAGGGGAAAGTGTAAAAGACAAAATAAGTAAAAAATAAAAAAAAAGAATAAAAATGATAACATGAAAGAGAAAGAAACAATGCAGAACATGTACAAAAAATACAAGAATTCATTAGAAATAAAGAAAAAGACACTTTGAAATATATGTCTTTAGATCTAGACAGACATAATCCACATTACGGATCAGTGCTTAAATGACCGCTGTAGTGCATCTGTTTATTTAATAAGTGATAACTTTCAGGTGTATCCTCTAGCAGAGCTTCTTCACATCACCCCTATTAGGTTTCAGGAGGTGGGAGAAGATCTGCCCAGAGAGTTGTGCTCAAATTTCTACTAGACAGATCTATTTTGTTTGGCCACAGTAAGGGAGTATATAAAAACTTCAGTCAGAACAAGTTTCTTGGACAGACCTTCTCACACTACCTGGACACCTGGGAAGTAAAGCAGATGTGCTAAAATCTGAAACACTAAAAAACAACACGGATTTTGAGTATCTCTGATCTGTGATAATCACATATAATAGTTGTCTAACTGCAATTTGTTGTCACACTTGCGAAGCGAGGCGAGCCGTTGAGGCATAGAAACCTTCCGAGCTTGGAGGACTTAGGCAATGGAGCTCATTGCCATGCGAGGCGACCAATTGAGGCATGGAAACACGCGGGACTTAGGCTGAAATGAGCGACAAAGCCGCTCATGTGAGCCTTGCGAGGCAAGGAGTTGAGGCATTGAAGCACGCGGGAATCTCAGGGGCAAAAAAAATCAGAACTCGGAAAAATACGAATGTAACAGCCGAACCGCGGAAGTCGAAAAACAAGGAAAAAAAAAAAAAAACACTCACACACAGCACAGGGGGAGAGCCAGGACGCCACTCGAAAATCAGCTAAGCAAGAAAAAAAATGGCGGATGAAAAATGCCAAAAAAATTGAAACTGGACAAAACGAGGCTCTGCAATGCCAGGCGTGCAGACCTTGGAAAATACACAACGCCAAAGACAGTAACACTTGCACAAACAAAATCTGACCTCGGAAAAAAAAATACGAATGTAACGGCCGAACCGCAGAAACGCACTCACACACAGCACAGGGGGAGAGCTAGGATGCCTGGGAGTGAGGTCGCAAGCGAATTTATTTATAATTTTATTGCCGTCATTTTTTACGGGCAACTCGCTAGTATTTTTATATTATTGTGATATTTTACTTTCTCACCTGCATCCTCTGTAACACTGCATTAGCTCTGCGGTCAAACACCACAAGCGTTCGATCCTCACTGCCGGATACAATGTGGCGATCATCAGCCACTATGGATAGCACTGGACTAGAGTGGATCTTCCGTGACTTTATCAGGGGGCTGGAGACTGGGGAGTTAACAGACATATTAGTGCCCTTGCAATTCATTATTTCACACAGAAATATAATTATATTTTAAAAGACCACTGTACAAGGAAAAAAATATATATGTTTGAAAATTCCAAGTCTGACTAATAATATTATTAAACAGGGAAATACTCATTGAGATAGTTTTTAAATATTTTTTTCTGCTGGATGCTGGAAGCTGGAAGCATCCAAGATACTTTGGTGGAATATTAGAAGAGGAATTTAAAACTTTTAACTACCCTGTTTACCCGTTGGCTAACAGGTGGCAAATGGAAAAAGTGCCTACCAGCCCCTGCCCTGATTGGCTACTGGAGCACTCCTGAGGGGAGAAGGGCGGTCACAGCTGCCCAGGATTCTGCCCATTCGCACACGGAATTTGAATTTGCTCAAGCACCAGGCCTATAAATGTTCAGATTTTGCCACTCTTTCAAGGCACATATTCAAGGTGTTCTATCTTTTATTTAGAGATTGTAAACTCTGTTTGGTCCCTATTCTGCATCCTAATGGTACCGGAATAGAAGCCGGTCCCTGAGAAGCTCATCCACTCCACGGTCCAAGGAAGGATTCTTATAGCCAAAAAGCATGAGAATTAAGGCCCTAAGTTGTGATACAGAGTCTCAATGCTTCTGATTTTCTATAAAATGTTTTTATCTCCATGGTTTATACAGCTGCTAATGTATTTCGTTTGCTACATAAACCATAGCTTTTTTTTTTCTGAAGTACAGTTGTCCTTTTTAATATATATATATATATATATATATATATATATATATATATATATATATATATATATATATATATATATATACATACACACATACATATATACATACACACTGTACTTTATAGCTTTATAAAGAGGCTTTTTTTCTACAGTACATAGAGCATAAAATATAGCAATGGCCATGGCATGGATGGAAGATGAAATGTGGGTACTGTGAAAAATGTAATAATTAAGAATACTGCACATTTAAATGTCTAGATTCATGAAATAGATTCACATTATAGCGAGTAACAGATTTAAAAAACACAATGAACAAAACAATATTTTTATGGTTCTATTTAGTAAGTATATTCAAAACTACTACAGAGCAATAATATGCTGTTGTAAGTCAGATAGAAAAAGCCACATATGGTCAGTATTTTAAAAACAATATTTGAAAGGGTAATTTTTGAAACATATTTGATCTTTCAGGGTGCTCTTTGCAGGGGTGCAATAGGTGTCCAGGGGGTGGAAGAGAATCTACCACCCCCTATCAGGTGTCCAGGGGGTGGCAGAGGATCTATCACCCTCTATCAGATGTCTAGGTCTTGGGAGAGGATCCATCATTCTCTATCAGTTGTTCAGGAGATGGGAAAATTTAGATTTGGATAGTAGAAATGTTAGGACAGCATTCTGAGCAGACCCTCTCCCATTTCTCGGACATCTAACAGGAGTGGAGAGAAAAAGCTCTGCTAGATTCTGAAATGTTGCAATGGTATGTTTTAAAATTTTGATTTTATTGCTAATCAGTTACTAAATAAACAAATGAAACCCTGTTACATGACCACTGCAGTGGCCCTTTAAGTTGAAGGTTTTGCTTTTAATGGGTGCCAAATTAATTGAAAAGAAACAGTGGATCTTGTGATAGTCTTAATGTGTATCACTGTGTTTATAGATATGATTAGGGCAATTCCTCGTGGTTGTAAAGCATGTTGCAAGTTATTATCCAAAGCAGTAAAGATCCATGTGACACATTATATTATAGCAACAGCCTGCATGTTTTGTTTTTTTAGAGACACTAAAGTGATAAAAGCACTTCAAAAGTAAAACTTGCATCCAACATAAGTGATTCATTCTAGGAGACTGTCATGTAGGCCTCCCTTTTCCCATCCCTCCAGTGCAGATTTCCCAAAGGGGCCACATGAGAAACTTGAAATGTTGTGGAGGGCTGAACCATAGGCTGAACTTAATTCTGCTCAATATTTAATTTTATAGCTTTATTTTATTTTCTCAGTGCCAGGAGCAGTATCTACAGAATGCTATCCATCCCAGTTAGTGACAAATTGCCCCCTTTTACAATTGGCAGTGATTTTTTGTCCAGGACACAAATTTGCATCCCACTGTAGGCCACTGTAGCGGACCAGACAGGGACAGCCAAAGGGCCGGATGAGGGCCGCACAATGCCCAGGTCTGCTCCAGTGCATCCTTTATAGCATGTCACTCTACAAGAGGGAGGACAGCAAACTGTAAAACTCCATACTGCAGTCCTAACGTGGGATCCAGCACACTCCTGCCCACACAAGATCTGGTGTCCAACAGAAATGTGCTGCCCACTCTGTGTGCGCTAGAAATAGCAAAATAGATGAAACCGACATTGCAACCATCATTTCTATATATTTGAACTAATGGGCCTTCATTAAGCTGGGTGCCAATTAATAAATGGACCATCTATTTTTTCAAAAAGAATTATTTTTTCTAGCAGGAAAAAAAACTACCATATAAAAAGTGGATAAGCAGATATAAATTGTTGTAAGAAGAAAAACAAGTAGAAAAGCAAAATTGTACATATACATCAGTGCTGATATAAGTAAACTTGCTTTACTGAAGTGAGAACAAGATTAGTATAAGCTGAAAATGGGGGACGAACAGGTGGTGGAGCAATAGGAGGAGTAAAATAGAAAAGTTTATTCTGTAATGTTTACGGGGTACTCCAGGCCAGTTGACATGGTAGAATTGAAAATGAAGAACTAAAAGCACTATTATTTTCTCAGAATAACACAAAAGTAGCCATCAGCCTCGACTGTCCAAGCCTTGCACACTATTGTGGTAAATGTTACATAGTAGCATCCTATCACTGCTTTTAAGGTGCAGTCACAGCACACCTTGCACATCACAATATGCTTTAATGAGGGAATATAAGAGAGGAATATAAGAGAAAGGAATTGCCATTGGTGCACTTGGTAGGTTATGACTATCACACATTGAATTACAATGATAATCCAGAACTGCAAATCTAAAATGAAGAACAATGTCCCTGACTCCGTTCCAACACAATGCAGAGGAGGCTGCAACACATGGGAGAGATGCACCAGTATTTTGCATCCATTCGCTTTAGTAACTCTGCAAATAGAAATTCTTGTGAAGCCAAGATGCTGGCTTTTTTAACATTAAAAATAGATGTGCAAACAGCAGCAAGGCAAAGCTTTTGTCAGAAAATATAATTTTAAAACAAGAGTTAATTCATTAATGACTGACGCTGTACCTCCACTCTACCTCTCTCATTGTTCTGAGCACTGCTGAAAAGAAGACAAACATTTCAACTCAGAAAACATTAATTAGATAGGTTGGGTAACCTGGAGCATATTCACTTTGAAGATACAGGGGGTAATGGGAATGTAACTATAGCCCCTTTATCCTACAGATCATGCTCCAGGTTACCCACACTGCCTAAATGGGGTACAGCAGCAACCGTTAATGAAGTAACTGCTGTTTTTAAATTATATTTTCAAACAAATGCTTTGCCTGCAGGTATATTTTTAATGTTAATTAATGGTGAACTAAGATTTATCATGAAAAATCGCTGATCCTTGATATCTTAACACAGCATAAAACCTACGATTCTGGTATTTATCTGCTTGACGGGCATATTGAAGTAACTTGAATTACATGTTTGGTGACTGGACCAGAGCTGAAGGAAAAGAAAGGTGTCATATTCTGGTTCAGGATATTTTAAAAAAATGTAGCGGATGTCAACTAGCATGGGGAGATGGGGGGTGGGGTGTAGTTTTTTTTTTTGCACTGCCTCTATATTTGATATGCAAACTGCAATATTTGGCCAGAATACCATAAAGGGTAGTCAAACGGTGAGGAGAGAGCCAATAAGGTTCTGTATATATTATCTGGTAAATGTGCTAGAAAGACACCACCTAGTGGTATACCTTAGAGAATGGCTGCGAAAATATCTAAAAATGTCTTGAGTGGCTAAACCAACTAATTTTTGAGGACCCATGAACATTTGTACATATTATAGCTGAACACTCTTCCGAACAATAAAATAGAGTTGTGCCATGTTTTTTGCAGTCCTGACTTATACCATATTGGCCCAAATATAAGCCGCACCTGTGAAATTCAAGGGGAAAAAAGAAAAAAAGATAATATGCAAATATAAGCCGCACCCTTAAAATTGGAGAGAAAAAAAGACAAAAGTCAATTAGAGTCAGGGAATAAAATAGTGATTACAGGCCGAAAATCGTAGCTTGCAAAACGCTAAAAATCGCAAATCACTATTCAATTGCTACAATTCCGCAACCATGCAAATGTTTTCATACCCGTAAACGGCAAATGTAAAAGACAATCCTATGGATTCCAAATAGGACCCCCAAGTGGGTTAAATGTAGCACCGTAAATGTAAATAAAAAATCAATACTATGGGGAAAACGATGAATGATATTAGAATTAATTGTGCAACAATCTCCAGCCTGCAAATAGGCAATCAATTTTTTTACGGTCGCGAATAAAAGCCGCACCCGTAATTTCCAAGCTCGGAAATCAGAAAAAAAGTGCGGCTTATATTTGTGCCAATACGGTATATTTTGCTTATAGAGTGTCAGAACTTTTGATGAATAAAATCCAATTTTATATGGGTATTATAAGCTATATTCCATTTATTAATCTTTCTTTTTATATCCAATATATTAATATGTTATATACTCATTTATATATATATATATGCATGAGATTTCATTTGTGGAAATTATCTATGTAAAAGATATATTTTTCACAGGTTCTCACTGAAGGGAATTTCTTTTTAAAAAAAAGAGAGTCCTTTCTTTCTGTAAAAACAAATACTAAGTAGATTCCCTCAACTAATTGAAAAGATAAGGTTTAGAATAACAGAATACTCCTTTAGATTCCCACATTATACAGACTTTACGTCTGTTTCCCAGAACAATACATCTCTCCTGTCTATATATAATATGACACTTTTTATTGACTTTTATTGTCTGGGTTATCATTTGGTTTATAGCTTGCTAATGTCAAAGTTCATTAGCTAATTTTATGAAAATTCAACAGACCAAGAGCCCCATCTTGTGGCTCAAGGAATGAAATGTTTAAATAAAAATATATATTCACTATTAAGATTTAAATATGTGACATCATATGTACATTCATTTGACTGGCTGACAAAAACACATGTCCCGATTGGAATTTGTGATTTGAATTGATTGAGGGAATCTAGCCGACAGGGGGAGATTGAAAGAAAGTAAAAAGACTGAAAGAAAGAAGGGGAAATTGGAGGTAGAGAGAGAGAGAGAGAGAGGGAGAGGGAGAGAGAGAGAGAAAGAGAAACAAACAGACACATCCACACATCTCTCAACAGACAGTTTCCTGGACAGACACATAGATACACTTTGGTAATCTCTTAAAAAGAATACTTTAAAACTATTGGGATTTTTCCAAAACACATAGAAACTTAACATGCATTCTAAAAAGAAACTTAGACAGCTTGCTAGGAAAAAAATGTACACACTCACATATCAAGAACTTGACAAAAGATCCAGAATTTCAATCATGTGATGAAACCAAACAAAAGAACAAGGTATGATCTAAAGTATAACATTTATTTATATATTAATTCTTCTTCATTACAATCATTGAAATATTTTATTAACATAATATAGAATAAATTGTTTTATCAATATTTTCTGCATATATATATATATATATATATATATATATATATATATATATATATATATATATATATATATACACATACATATACCATATAACTGGCAAATTATAAGTCAACGTATAATTTGTAAGTTTATTTTATAATTATTACAAAATATCAGCTTTTATAGCAATTCAATATATCCGATAATTAATTGTAATGAAAAACATGCTCTCTTTTTAATTAGACAACATCTTAATTAGAGATAATACTATAATTCAACTATAAAATCATATGATATGAAAAGGGTATAATAGCTTAAAAAATAGATATGGGTAAATATCCCAAATTAATTATAAACCATCTCTGATGTCATAATTTACCATATTTAATTATAGTAAGCATATTGTGCATGTCTTATTATATGATTATGTGGATAATGTAATAATAACTAACAATTTATAATTGATGTACCTTGATATTCTGTTACAATTACTATACCAACTTGTTATTAAAATATACTGTATTATTATTTTTATTCCTTTATAATAAATATATTCCACATAATACAGTTCTGTTTATTTCATGAGGCCAATGCTCTTAATATATCGTGTAATAAGAATTCAGAAATTAGTCAAAATTGGCAAATATGTGAAACATGTAAATTATGAATTAATATTAATAATATCACCATATAAATTGCCAAAGCCATGATATATTATTATGGAAGCACGTGCTTGACATTTTATATCTAGAAGTAAATTGTTATTATATTTACTAGAATTATGCTTAGTAAAATTTAATTGAACTAAAATCATTTGTATTTTTTTTTTTTTTACATTTCCAAGAGGACCGACAGAGCCACGCCTAATCATGGCCTACTGGCTGATGTGATTTTATCTTATTTGCAACTAATCTGATACATCGTTTTATATATAAATATATTAGATTAGCTGGCATTTGTTATTATCAATAAATGTTATTTTATAGAGAGGAATATGTGTCTATAAATTGATTCTGGAATCAAAATGTATTATTCTAAGTACTTAGAAAATATATGTCATAATAATCCCGACAAAAGAAGGTCATTGGATTCTGTAAGAAACATTTATTATATGTAATCTGTTTTACGCTTACTAAAACTGGAATATCTATACCATTGGTGTGTCAATTGGAAGAAATACTATCCTTGTAGAGTTCCTTTTGAAATTATACATAAAACATAAAAGAGAGTTTACTTAGAGCAACTGTGTCACGGTCGGAGAACAAAGCCAATTTATAGAGAGTATTTCCTATTTGAAGATCAGATTATAATGCCATCACTGAACTGCAGTGGTCCTTTAATTACCTCAGATAAAGGAAGTAGCAGAGAGTAGAAATCTTTGCAGATTATATATTTAAGTATAGATTATCTATTCAATCTTCTAGTAGTTCCACTCCAATGTTGTAATAATAACCAATTGCAAAAAAATATGCTTACTTTTCATTGCTGCAATAACTGGAGCCTTTGATACTTCCCTTTATTACATTCAATGTTTTTTGCGTCTAGAGTGTAGAATCAAGAAAAGTAACATTAAGGATTTCTGCCTTCATGTAGAGAGTCTTCCTTCATCTCAGTTATTGCACATTATTGCTTACTATACTCAGAGTATCTTGAAAAGAATGCATTTAGTCAACTATATTGTGTTCTAGGATGTTAAGTATCAATATAACGATACGCTGATGATAGGCAGTAACCTTGAAACGGCTGTCCGTGGGTAGGATTCACAGCTTGTGTATAATCCAACCTTGGCTTTGCATAAAAGCTTTGTAATGCAGCGGGCATAAGCTTAAAATAAACCAATTTAAAATGGTTTATGGGTTGAAGAGCAAGGCATTTGTGGCCACATTTGCATGTTTCTGCTCAGCTGCCCAGAATGCAATGTAATAAGTGTATTTTTCGGGAATTCTGAGCTGGAAACAGGTTTTTTAACTTGTTTTAGACATTCAAATGTGAACACAAATATACTATTTATTTACTATAATGAAATATATATATATATATATATATATATATATATATATATATATATATACACACATACACACACACATTTCCTTACCTCTTGGGTCATATACACTCACTCTCTTGTCGTACGATCCGGCCACCAGGATGTCCGGCTGAAATGCCAGACACAGGACAGCTGCTTTCCCCCTGCAGAGATACAGGTATAAAGCCATTATCAGAACACTACTGGGCTCTGCGCGGCACTGATATGAGACTGCTTAGTGTTAAACTGGAGTATGGGAAGAGCAAATGCATTAATGTTCTTCAGTTCTCTGTAGATGGAAACATTTTAGCTCGATGATCCAGGATCAGAGAAGGCAAGGGAGAAATGCACAGCAGTTTTCTAGAAAAAGATGAGGTAAGGGAGCAATGCCATACTACAATCTAGTAGGAAGGGAGTTATGGAAGTTGGACCTTTTTTTTTACCTGATCTCAGTAACCTGCCTCCCCTCAGTCTCAATGTCCCAGATCTTCATTGTACTGTCCCAGGAACCAGAACAGAGTAGATTGTCACAAGCAGCAAGGCACCATGCCCAGCCCTGTAAAAGAAGAGTTATGGGGAAGGATAACAGAATTGGGGTTCATACATTTGTACATTTTTTCATTAAAATGTATATAGTATACTAGCATTTGTGCAAGTAAGGCAAGCAGTCATAAACCTAATGGCACACTTTCTATGTTCACATAATGGTATAACAGTGTGCATGAGGAAAGAGCCTAGCAATGCTACTGTGTGTACGATACCTTGTGTGTCCCTGTTTTCTGTGTACCCAAGGGCTTCACGGTTACTTCCTCTATGTTCTCATCCAGTTTTCTCAGGTCCCAGAGGCAGACGTTCCTATCCCGAGATCCAGAAACACATAAAGAGCCCCCCTGAAGGGAGCAGAGTCGAGGAGATATATGTCACTGTACAGTGTATAAATACATATTTATCCTATGTAACATAGATATTACATATAGCTCATTATCAGTCATCTGTCCAAAGTGAAGTCACAGTAACAGAACACTAAGTGGCATACAAGTGATCAGAAAATGATCATGACATCTCACCTGTAACAACAACACAGCATCTACAGAAGCAAAGTGACCATCAGATCGTGAGAAATGTATCGCCTTCTTCCCACTGTCTGACCAACGATCCAGCTGCTCCTCCAGGTCAATGCAAGCTGCCGGCCAATTAAAGTCATCCCCTGTTTAAAAAGAGATATCTGTGTATAAGGAGGCAGCGAGACGTTTGTGTCCTCATGTTTGTGTATTCAGCGGATGGTTGAGGTATTTGTCCTTATGTCTGTGTATTAGGAGTTGAAAGGTAAGTTTTATGTGTATTAGGAAGACATTTGTAATATTTGACTATCCTCCTATCTCCAACACTCACTAAAAACGCATCTGGTTAAAGAAGCTTGTCACCTTCAGCTTTAATATACACTACACATACATCATCCCCAACAAGCTATCCAAATGTGAATACATAAATTAATCTTACAGCGCTTCTTGTTGTTTCCACCTCTTTCACTGAAAGTAGACATATTGAATAATTACATATTTTATTTACTATAAATTGGATTCTGTATAATATGCATTCTTCCCAGTGTGTTTCGTATGTATGCTATATATTTATACACTATAACAAACCTATCCTTTAGATTGTAAGTAGTGAGTTTCCAATCTTGTAGGGTGCTTTTGAAAATGCCCTGTACATTGCTATAGAATATGCTGGTGCGTTATTAATAATAATATCCCCTGCTCCCACACTCACGCTCCACCACTGGGAAGCTGGCTCCAATCCTTTTCTGTACGCGGATTCTCCAAGTCACTTCATCTTTCACAATATCCCTGAGTGTCTTGCACACCAAAGGCAGCACAGTGAGAAGGAAGCGAGGGTCCAGGTGAGACAGGATCTGCAGAATCAGTTCTAAGGGTAGAAGCAGCAAGCCAGACAATCCCCCATCATCCCCAGTGGCTGGTGACTTCTTCAGATCCCACCCTCCATGCTGAGGACAATCTCGAAGTTCCAGAGGCAAGCTGTCCGACTGTGGATGCTGGAGTGTGCCCCTACAAGCTGCTGCACACAGGACTCTGGAAACATAATCCTGAGCCTGCTGGTCTGGGTCCTCTTGGTACTCTCCATCTGAGTTGTTATCAGACTGCAGGTGTTGATCACCACTCGCCATCGATGCGGTGGCACTCTGTGCCCCCTCTCTTCCTCACTGTGAACCTAAAGCAATGAACATGACATAGAGAAACAGTACAAGGCACTAGAGTTTTATAGAGATGTACCTAGGATGATCATTATGCGGTGTAACATGACTGAATATTCATAAATATATATATTAATGATAATGTGTTGGGAGACATATACAAATATATAGAAAAATGCACATATTAGATTTAAATCAGTAAAGGATGTTAGAGGTACACATGCTTAAAGGGACTATCACTCTGTTAGTAGTAAACTATATATACTTATTATCCATTTGCTCCTGAAGTAAATCATTCCTGATATATTCAGCATTGATTCTGCTGTATTCTTAGGCAAACAAACCAATCCCCATTGCTAAGTAGCTCCTTTGAAATGTTAATTAGGATTACAGTCTGCTTGCCCACTTCCCTGGTGGCAAAGATACTATCACCCTAAGTATTTGAACCCCTCACCTGCCCTAATTAAGTACGCAGAGTTGCATATTAGAATAAAGTAATTCTGAATATTTTGTAAACGATTAGCTGTAGTGGAAAACAGCTAGAACAATTTATAGACAGTTTTTAATGCTCCTTAAAAAAGTAGCAACTTGAGATGTGTCTTGCTTCCTATGGCCCTCATTCAATTGTGATTTGGCCAATTGAATATGGGTCTAAATAAGCACATAGCATATGTTTTTAAAGAAGTTTTTAGTTAGTGAAAACCTTGCATTTGGATAGATGCTTACTAACTAAAAACTGCTTTAAAAAAATGTTATGTGCTTTATTTGCAATTGAATGAGGGCCTATGCATATTAATACTTGTGAGAGGTATTCATTTGTATTTCTATGTAATATATGCCAATGAGACATGAGGCATTCTGATCTTTATTAGGAGAAGGTGAGAGAAATGTGAAGAAGTTTGTTTGTTTATAAGAAGAATTAAAGAATAAGAATTAAAAAGTAACACTTGTGCTAAAAGTAGTGTGCTTGAACAGATTAACTTGCATCTGGCATAATGAAAACTCTATTAGACCAACCAGTGATAGATAGATAGATAGATAGATAGATAGATAGATAGATAGATAGACAAGTACTTGTGATTACCTGTAGTTTTCAATTATACCATATTTGCAACATCCATTATGCCAATTTAAGCAGTCGTTAATGCTAAAAAGGGCAGTTAATTCAACACAGTTTGGACCAGATAGAGAGATACAGATAGAGAAAAAGATAGAGAAAAAGACAGACATACAGATATGTGTGAATTGTATGAGTCCACACATGAGGTCAGAGATGAGATGAGGTAATTATGTCTCTGTGTCCATTACCTTGTAAATCAGCTAAATACATAAGTACTCACATATCAGTTAAAAAGGGAAGAAAAAAAAATAATATATATATATATATATATATATATATATATATAATATATAGTAATTATTAATCCATATATAGAGATTAATAATGAGTATTGCAATATAATTTGATATCTTTTGTATTGGACAAACGTCTTTTTTATAATGACGAGCTTTCAAGAGACTTAACCTCTCTTTATCAAGTCTCAAGCAATCCTACATGAGATGGAACCCTCAGTTTGAATAATAACAGCAGATGCAGGTAGAGTGGAAACAGCATCTGACATCATCAGGTAAATACATATATAGGGAATAAACACAACATAGCAAAGGAAACATATATACACATATACATCAATATATACATGAAAAAGCAGAGCACTGTAGTCCACAGTGATATCTTTCCCGTTGGACAAACACCTCACTAAGAGTGCTAAGTCTGTATAGTATAAGAAGAAAAAAAAAATACATGAAATTCTGATAATGTGTTAGAAAACCCAAGTCTATATAAAGCCCTGTGTTTTTACTGTTGAAGAATGTGATCATCTTTATTTCAAATGCTTTTTTCTATTGGATGCTTTTAAATTTTCCTCTGAGTATTTTGACTTTTACGTTTTGGATGGAGTGATCATTCTGGCTAAAATTGTGTCCTACTGGGCTACAATAACTGTCTTCATTATGTTTTCCTATTGAATGCCTGTGTAAATTCATCCTTAAATGCATTTTTTGGCCGGTTTCTCCAATGTAACAGCCTGTGTCACATAAAGTACATTGTATCATATAAACCACATTTGACGATGTACATGAATATGATCCTTTGATGTTATAGGTTTTGTTGTTATATGTGGCTGTATTATCATTACAAATGTGTTGGCATAATTTACAGGCACGTTTGTTACAAGGTTTAGTTCCATTTTTTGTATTCAGTTGGCCAATTTTCTGCTGAAACAACAACAACATGAATTTATAAAAAATAAAAATAAAAAAAACTCAGCTGCCTCTTCCAGCAAAAC